>VDFB02000015.1:269589051-270323806 GCA_007258455.2 Sequoia sempervirens | reverse complement strand
TTTAAGCCTTCAAACCTGGAAAGAAATGAACATAGCAGCAGCAAGAAGACCTACTTCAACCCAACAATCAGCACCAAAGAAATCCCTTAACTTCTCCTTGAAGTCAAGCACCCCAAATGCAGCAAGAAGAACCTCCATCACAAGCCACAATGCCTAGCAGAAATCAGATTTTTAAACTGATCACTCAGCACCAAAGGACCGTAACACTTCAAAGGGGCGATTTGCTCTAATAAAATAAATCCTCCACCAAAAAATCTGACCCAGCACTTGTTTGAATCGCCCTTGCAAGAGGCTTCCAAAGATTAAATAGCCATTATGATGAGCCCAACTGGCTCCAATCAAACCCCTGTAGTATTTATTAAATCTTCTTGTGTTTTTCAGTTTTTTAAAGAAGGTTTCTAGACAGAAGAGAAGGGGCACCAAGCATATAAATGCATATCAAATTGCAATACAGTAATATTTTGAGCAACAGATGTAATAGATGTTATTTTGCAGTACAAACAATGAGATTGCAAATGAATTACATACCCGAAATGCTCCAGAATAATTAAATAAAGAATTACAAACCCTGGCAAGCAAGATATGTTGAATCTGACAAATAGCCACACTAGAAGCCTGAATTTGTCCTTTTCCCAAGCAGAAATTGGATCAAACATCTGCAGAAGGTAAAGCAAAGAAGATGCAAGTCTAAAAACCCCCCAAAAGCTAGGCGCTTTGGAAGTTACTTCACACGCCTTGACCTAGAGAAGCACGTTTTTCCCAAGAGAAAGGTACGGCTGCTGCAAGGAAGAGTACGACCAATGTATGATGCTGACTGAAGCAGAGGAAAGGCATCTAGATGATCAAAACCCCTCCAATTATTGTAAGATCTGAAATAACCAACAAGTAAACTCTGATAAAGCTCAATAGAACCTCTGAATAAAGCCCTCACAGGTGCACTAATTCGACTGGTCTCTCACAGTCTCAAAAATGCTCAACACTGAAGAGAATCTCGTTCTCCAATGGCAAAAATGCTCAAACCCTTGTCTCAGAGAATAGCACAGAGAAATAACAATGGCAAAGTTAAATAATCATGAATGAGTTTGATTTGCCAAAAATGCCTTATATCCTCAAAAGGCACGAGTTTCAAGAAAGTACGGCTTGGCTTCCAAATAAAATACATTAAAATGTATTTTAATGACTTTTCAATAGTTAGCAATTAAATAATTGCTTTTCCCAAGTTGAGCGCACTTTATGATATATTTAAGTGATATAATATTTATAAAGTCAATTTGACTTTATAATAAAGCATTAAGTTAATTAATTAACTTAATCACTTAAATATCCATAACTCCCTCCAAACTCCATATATTTTCGTGTTGTCAGAAGCTGCCGAACATTGAACACCAAATGCTCGTGTTGAATCCCACACTGAAGCTGAAGGGGGTGAGAATGACAACTCACTAAAAATAGCCACTGACCCTCTAACCAGATCATGTTAGCCTACGAGGGTCCAAGATATAAGCTAACTCACAAGCTCCTGAGAACTGACTAGAGCGGGGACATCACAATCCGCCCTCCCCGAATTTGCTTGTCTGCAAGCAAACTAAAAGCCGTATGTTGTAGAATACTGTCACCCTCCCAAGTAGCATCCTCTGCCAGTAGATCTCTCTTCACCAGATATTCCTTGATAACCCGCCTCCGAAGATGATACTCTCTAGAATCCAGAATGGCCTCAGGTATCAAAATCAACTTCCCCTCATCATACAGGGGTGGTAAATCTGTAGATGGAGTCACCTGCTATCCCAACACCTTTTTGAGGCGCGACACATGGAACACGTTGTGAACTTTACTGTGCACCGATAGATCTAACTCATAAGCCACTTCACCGACATGTCTGACAACCATGAATGATCCATAGTATCGTGGCTTGAGTTTCTCGGTGCCCTTCTTACGAAGGGTGGACTGCCTATAAGGTTGTAGCATCAGATACACCAAATCATCAATCTCAGAAGATTGCTCCACTCGCCGTTGATCAACATATTGCTTTTGTTGATTTTGAGCCTTCTGAATGTTCTCTCTGAGTGCTCTTATAATGTCCTGGTTCTCCTGTAATAGATCCCCAGCTCTAGGTACTCTACTGTCACTCAACAACAAATCTAGAAAACTCGGAGCATCATATCCATACAATGCTCGGTAAGGTGTCATT
Organism: Sequoia sempervirens; assembly: GCA_007258455.2. Classification (NCBI taxonomy): domain Eukaryota; kingdom Viridiplantae; phylum Streptophyta; class Pinopsida; order Cupressales; family Cupressaceae; genus Sequoia; species Sequoia sempervirens. The sequence continues at coordinate 270,321,618 of VDFB02000015.1, read as the reverse complement.
TGAATACTCATATGATGAGTGGTATTGTAGCAATACTCACAAAGGTATAACCACTTCACCCATGCCTTCTGCTGCCCTGAACTGTAATTCCTCAAGTATCCCTCCACCCATTTGTTGACTATCTCAGTCTGCCCATCTGTCTATGGATGGTAACTGGTGCTCAAAGTGAGTTCTATCCCGCAAAGTTTGAATAACTCCTGCCAGAAGTTACTCATAAACCTGCTATCTCTGTCACTGACTATGCTCTGAGGCAAACCGTGCAACCTGAATACCTCTCGGAAAAACAAGTCCGCCACCTGTGTAGCTGTGTGAGTAGTAGTGATTGGGAAGAAATGAGCATACTTCGTCAATCTATCTACTACCACAAAAATGTTGTCTTTCCCTAGAGCTTTCGGCAAGCCCGTAATGAAGTCCATCGACAAGCATTCCCACTTCCTCTCAGGAATAGGAAGCAGCTGAAGTAATCCTGCAGGGCATGTATGTTCTTGCTTGTTATGCTGACAAACAAGGCATTCCCTGACATATTGAAGAACAAATGACTTGAGACCTTTCCATGAGAATCTTTCCCGTACCTACTTGTAGGTCTTAAAGTAACTGGGATGTCCTGCCATAGGTGAATCATGAAATGATCTCAATACTCTGTCCCTCATCTCAGAACCTGGGACTAAAAATATCCTCCCTTTGTAAATGATAAGATCATCTACAAGTGAGTATCTGCCATCCTGTACTATCCCATCCACTATGCTAGAAGCCCATGGGTTCTTAGCATACTCTACAACTATCATGTGTCTCCAGTCCTCTGCAATCTCTGTAATGGAGCTCAAGTGTGGGCGGCAAGATAATGCGTCAACAACCACATTCTGTGTACCCTTGACATAGGCGATGTCAAAATCATAAGACTGAAGTTTGCTGACCCATTTCTGTTGTCTTTCATTCAAATCTCGCTGTCCTAGGAAATGTTTCAGACTATTGTGATCGGTTTTAACACAAAATTTACTACCAACCAAATATTGCCTGAACTTGGCCATGGCATGCATGATGGCCAACATTTCCTTATCGTAAATGCTAAAGCTCCTCTCAGGACCTCTCAGCTTCCTGCTCTCGAAAGCTATAAGATGTCGGTCCTGCATGATGACTGCCCCAATACCTTCACCACTGGCATCACAATGTAGCTCAAATGGCTTGGTGAAGTCTAGTAATGCCAAAACTGGACATGTAGTCATGAGAAGTTTAAACTTCTCAAAGCACGCCTGTGCTAAAGGTGTCCACACAAAGGCTCCCTTCTTAGTCAAATCAGTCAATGGCGCTGCATAACGCAAGAATCCACTAACGAACCGACGGTAGAAGGCGCATAGACCTACAAACCCTCTAAGCTGTGTCAATGTCTCATGTGTAGGCCAATCAATGATAGCACGAACTTTCTCTGGATCCATACTGACTCCCCCACTACTGATGATATGACCCATATATAAAAGTTCTCCCAAGCCCAGTGCACACTTGGATTCCTTGGCGTACAAGGACTCCCTATCAAGTATACTCAATACTGCATCCAAGTGAACTATGTGTTCCTCCCAATACTTGTTGTAAACCAGTATGTCATCGAAGAACACCAAAACAAATTTCCTCAAGTGAGGATGGAAAACCCTGTTCATTGTAGACTGGAAAGTGGTTGGAGCGTTGGTTAAACCGAACGGAATAACCAAGAAGTCATAATGTCCACAGTGGCATCTGAATGCGGTTTTCTCAATATCCTCCTCTCGAACTCTGATCTGATGGTACCCAGTCCTCAAATCAATCTTCGAGAAATAGCAAGCTCCATGTAGCTCATCTATTAACTCGTCAATCTGTGGTATGGTACCCATGTATTGTAGTGTGCACTGGGCTTGGGAGAACTTTTATAACTGGGTCACATCATCAGTAGTGAGGGAGTCAGTATGGATCCAGAGAAAGTTTGTGCTATCATTGATTGGCCTACACCTGAGACATTGACACAGCTTAGGGGGTTTGTAGGTCTATGTGCCTTCTACCGTCGGTTCGTTAGTGGATTCTCGCGTCATGCAGCGCCACTGACCGATTTGACTAAGAAGGGAGCCTTTGTGTGGACACCTTTAGCACAGGCGTGCTTTGAGAAGTTTAAACTTCTCATGACTACATGTCCAGTTTTGGCATTACCAGACTTCACCAAGCCGTTTGAGCTACATTGTGATGCCAGTGGTGAAGGTATTGCGGCAGTCATCATGCAGGACCGACATCCTATAGCTTTCGAGAGCAGGAAGCTGAGAGGTCCTGAGAGGAGCTTTAGCATTTACGATAAGAAAATGTTGGCCATCATGCATGCCATGGCCAAGTTCAAGCAATATTTGGTTGGTAGTAAATTTTGTGTTAACACCGATCACAATAGTCTGAAACATTTCCTAGGACAACGAGATTTGAATGAAAGAGAGCAGAAATGGGTCAGCAAACTTTAGTCCTATGATTTTGACATCGCCTATGTCAAGGGTACACAAAATGTGGTTGCCGACACATTATCTCGCCGCCCACACTTGAGCTCCATTACAAAGATTGCAGAGGACTAGAGACACATGATAGTTGCAAAGTATGCTAAGAACCCGTGGGCTTCTAGCCTAGTGGACGGGACAATTCAGGATGGCAGATACTCACTTGTAGATGATCTTATCATTTACAAAGGGAGGATATTTCTAGTCCCAGGATCTGAGATGAGGGACAAAGTATTGAGATCATTTCACGATTCACCTATGGCAGGCCATCCCGGTTCCTTTAAGACCTACAGGCAGGTATGGGAAAGATTCTCTTGGAAAAGTCTCAAGTCATTTGTTCTTCAATATGTCAGGGAATGCCTTGTTTGTCAGCATAACAAGCAAGAACATACATGCCCTGCAGGATTACTTCAGCTGCTTCCTATTCTTGAGAGGAAGTGGGAATGCTTGTCGATGGACTTCATTACGGGCTTGCCGAAAGCTCTAGGGAAAGACAACATTTTTGTGGTAGTAGATAGATTGACAAAGTATGCTCATTTCTTCCCAATCACTACTACTCACACAGCTACACAGGTGGCGGACTTGTTTTTCCGAGAGGTATTCAGGTTGCACGGTTTGCCTCAGAGCATAGTCAGTAACAGAGATAGCAGGTTTATGAGTAACTTCTGGCAGGAGTTATTCAAACTTTGCGGGATAGAACTCACTTTGAGCACCAGTTACCATCCATAGACAAATGGGCAGACTGAGATAGTCAACAAATGGGTGGAGGGATACTTGAGGAATTACAGTTCAGGGCAGCAGAAGGCATGGGTGAAGTGGTTATACCTTTGTGAGTATTGCTACAATACCACTCATCACATGCGTATTAAGATGACACCTTACCGAGCGTTGTATGGATACGATGCTCCGAGTTTTCTAGATTTGTTGTTGAGTGATAGTAGAGTACCTAGTGCTGGGGATCTATTACAGGAGAACCAGGACATTATAAGAGCACTCAGAGAGAACATTCAGAAGGCTCAAAATCAGCAAAAGGAATATGCTGATCAACGGCGAGTGGAGAGATCTTCCGAGATTGATGATTTGGTGTATCTAATGCTACAGCCTTATAGGCAGTCCACCCTTCGTAAGAAAGGCGCCGAGAAACTCAAGCCACAATACTATGGACCATTTAGGGTTGTCAAACGTGTCGGTGAAGTGGCTTATGAGTTAGATCTACCGGTGGACAGTAAGGTTCACAACGTGTTCCATGTGTCGTGCCTCAAAAAGGCGTTGGGACAGGAGGTGAGTCCATCTAAAGATTTACCACCCCTGGATGATGAGGGGAAGCTGATTTTGATACCTGAGGCCATTCTGGATTCTAGAGAGCGTCATCTTCGGAGGCAGGTTATCAAGGAATATCTGGTGAAGTGGAGAGATCTACAAGTAGAGGATGCTACTTGGGAGGGTGACAGTATTCTATAGCATCCGGCTTTTAGTTTGCTTGCGGACAAGCAAATTCGGGGAGGGCGGACTGTGATGTCCCCGCTCTAGACAGTTCTCAGGACCTTGTGAGTTAGCTTATATCTTGGACCCTCGTAGGCTAACAGGATCTGGTTAGAGGGTCAGTGGCTATTTTTGGTGAGTTGTCATTCTCACCCCCTTCAGCTTCAGTGTGGGATTCAGCACAAGCATTTGGTGTTCAGTGTTCATTAGCTTCTAACGGCACGAAAATATATGGAGTTTGGAGGGAGTTATGGATATTTAAGTGATTTAAGTTAATCAATTAACTTAACGCTTTATTATAAAGTCAAATTGACTTTATAAATATTATATCACTTAAATATATCATAAAGTGATTTGAAATTAAATCACTTAAGTATAAAGTGCGCTCAACTTGGGAAAAGCAATTATTTAATTGCTAACTATTGAAAAGTTATTAAAATACATTTTAATGTATTTTATTTGGAAGCCAAGCCGTACTTTCTTGAAACTCATGCCTTTTGAGGATATAAGGCATTTTTGGCAAATCAAACTCATTCATGATTATTTGACTTTGCCATTGTTATTTCTCTGTGCTATTCTCTGAGACAAGGGTTTGAGCATTTCTGCCATTGGAGAACGAGATTCTCTTCAGTGTTGAGCATTTTTGAGACTGTGAGAGACCAGTCGAATTAGTGCACCTGTGAGGGCTTTATTCAAAGGTTCTATTGAGCTTTATCAGAGTTTACTTGTTGGTTATTTCAGATCTTACAATAATTGGAGGGGGTTTGATCATCTAGACGCCTTTCCTCTACTTCAGTCAGCATCATACATTGGTCGTACTCTTCCTTGCAGCAGTCGTACCTTTCTCTTGGGAAAAACGTGCTTCTCTGGGTCAAGGCGTGTGAAGTAACTTCCAAAGCGCCTAGCTTTTGGGGGTTTTCAAACTTGCATCTTCTTTGCTTTACCTTCTGCAGATGTTTGATCGAGTTTCTGCTTGGGAAAAGGACAAATTCAGGCTTCTGGTGTGGCTATTTGTTAGATTCAGCATATCTTGTCTGGCAGGCTCTGTAATTCTTTATTTAATTATTTTGGAGCATTTGGGGCATGTAATTCATTTGCAATCTCATTGTTTGTACTGCAAAATAACATCTATTACATCTGTTGCTCAAAATATTACTGTATTGCAATTTGATATGCATTTATATGCTTGGCACCCCTTCTCTTCTGTCTAGAAACCTTCTTTAAAAAACTAAAAGACACAAGAAGATTTAATAAATACTACAAGGGTTTGATTGGAGCCAGTTGGGCTCATCACAAATATAAAAATCCACCTCAAAGATGTAAGCTAAAATATGGGTTTCAGGTGCATAAACAGAGTGCCTAGAAATCATTGAAATCATCACCAAAAAGCCACTATCCTTCTCCAAGTCGATGCAATGTTTTCACAACCCAAAATCTCACAATCCCAATTCAAAATATGATCAAAATCTTCAATCCAAAAGTCTGAATCTACAACTTGAAAGCACAAATGAAGCCTCTGAATGAGACCTCCAAAAACCCTCCTGATGTTGTCTTTCAAACACGAAGAGAGTGTGATCTATAAAGGTTTTTGTCCCTGCAAACCCTTGTTTCCTTCAAAGCCACGCTTCCAAAGAAATGTACAACAAAGTTTCATAATCCCAGCATAATTCTAAAATGAAACTCTTTATTTCCTTATATCTCTCATTTCGAACCCAAAACACTGTAGCTTTTGTTTTAAATAATCTTTAAATCTTTTTTTTCAATAACTTGGGTGCCCAAAGTATATGCTCATTAAAAAGATATAACTTAAAATATTTTAACTTCAACATTAGCTTTTTATTTAAAATTTAACTCATTTCTCTTCATAGGCATCTAGCCCCTTAATGTCCATTATAAAATACTTTTAAAGCTCTTTTAAAAACGACTTAAAGTCGTTGCACTAGGCATCAAGGTACAAAATTATCCCCTCCATGACCCTCGACCAATAAATATAAAGTTACTTCATTAAATCCAATTTCGAAGGAGAACTAAAATATTAAAATGTCTCAACCTTAGAAACTGATGCCTCCACTGAGAAATGCTACTGAGAGACAACCCTGACTGGGTCCAACCTGCCCTGGATGACTTACTATTTTTAGAAAGTCCTAAAAATAGTAAGTAGCGCTCTAAAACTCGAATCGTAAGGAAACTGAGGAGCTCAAAAGGGCTCACTGAGGATAGAAGCATAGCACCAGACCCCCTGCTAAAAATAGCACTTACTAAAAATAATAAGTGTATCAGAATCAACTCCATCAAAAGAGGATGTCATAAAATGAGGACATTACAGTCCGCCCTTCCCAAAGATTGCTTGTCCTCAAGCAATACCTGTGAAGCCTTGCAATCCACCATCAAAATCATACTGAAACAAAAAAAGATCCCAGGGTCCCAAATAATTCTAGGTCTGTAGCTCCATCTGCTTGAATCCCTATCCCGCAAGGTACCAACACATAAAGCCTCTTTAAAATCACCTATAAGAAGAGTGACAAAATACCGCCAAAACTCAATCCACTCCTCAAAAGTATGTCCCTCAAAAGAACCAAACGGAGGGGCCACCGGAGTAAACTCAAGAAAATGCACACTGGCTCTCTCATCCAAAATGGCAGCTGCTCTAAAAAACAGTGTGAATCTCCAGTTCCAAGTGAATCTTAAAAAGGAACCATCATGTTGAAGTTGCGTCACACTATACATCACTATCAGCCCAATGTGCTCAGTCAGTACTCTCCTATCCCAAACTGCAGCAATCAATAAACCATCAACCACAACAAAGTATGCCCACACCATGAAGTAACTGTAGTCAGCGTCACTCACCAAAATGGAAGCAGATTGTGGGGGCACCAAATCCAGAGAGATACTCACAATCGGCTGCCCCAACTCAAAATAACTCAACTCATCGAGCAAAGTCTGTTTAACCAACTCAAGAAAGCGCGGGCAGTAATAATTAATCCATGATTCCACTGGATACGTAGAAGTAAACAAGATACAAGCTAAAGAATCATTCCCTAATACCAAATCATAACTGACACCTTAGCTCAACCTGATACAACTCAGCTACTGATCCCAAATCGGAATCGTATGTAAGCTGATCGGAAAATTTGCTCAAGGCCCGAGGCTGGAAGTAGTCCCACTAGTCCATTCAGCTTACAATCGGCTGCCCCAACTCAAAATAACTCAACTCATCGAGCAAAGTCTGTTTAACCAACTCAAGAAAGCGCGGGCAGTAATAATTAATCCATGATTCCATTGGATGCGTAGAAGTAAACAAGATACAAGCTAAAGAATCATTCCCTAGTACCAAATCATAACTGACACCCCAGCTCGACCTGATACAACTCAGCTACTGATCCCAAATCGGAATCGTATGTAAGCTGATCGGAAAATTTGCTCAAGGCCCGAGGCTGGAAGTCGTCCCACTAGTCCATTCTTGAGTCAACACTTCACTACTCGAAGCTACACCTAGGACACAAACCTTGCTGTTTTCATTCAATGTAGTGTTGCAACTAGGAACAACTTCATCTTCCAACTCAAAAAGTGGGTTGTCATGAACCCTATCAGCTCCTATCTCGAACAAAGGGTTATCAAAAAGCAGTTGTCGACCACCCTCAAGAGTTGATTGTGAATCCAAATCAGCAAAGCTGCTAGGACCTTGCTCAAGCTCAACTATATGCAAAGTAAAATCTGATTTGTTCTTTCGAACAAGATCGAGACCAAAGCCATCATTAATGCCATCAACCATGCTTAATTGCGGAATGGAAATCGGGGCAGCACCATAATCAAAAGTAAATTCATTCCTATTTGGTTCTTTGTCGAATTGTGGTACCATCTTATCAAGATTCCATGTATTAGGGAGCGGTTTGTTTTGTTCTTTGTGTTCCTCCTGTGATGTAGTTTCTACAAGTAAATCATCCATCAATACATCATCATTCATGTCAACACATATATCTCCAATCATCAAATGTTCCTAAGAAATCAGACTTAGACCTCCTTTGTCAACCTTGTTGCAAATGTCTTGGGTTGCTATTTTGAAGGCCTCATCCTGATCGCCTTCAAGCATATAATCTCCCAAGGGTGTGTTATTACTTTCAGTGTTACCAAACATGAAACTAGTGTTCACAGGAACTTTGGACAGCTTTAATGAAGCATTAAAAGTGGCTGCCTTGTCTTTACCCTTTCCTTTGCTAGACTGCACATGTGGTCCACCATGTGACAACCCTCTCAAAACCACATTCTTACCTTCAGATTTAAATTTCAGTTTCAATGTCTGAAAACTCAAAGTAAACTCCCCCAAAGAGCATAGCCACTGAATTCCCATAACAACATCCATGTCTCCAATGTTCACGTAAAAGTCCTTAATTTCATGACCTCCCAATAGAACAATCAACTGAGGAACCATCCTGGTACACTGAATAGTGAATCCATCGGCTACCATAACTTTGAAACCACCAACCTTCTGTGTCTAAAGACCTCTTCGTGCCACTAAACCGTCATCGATGAAGTTATGAGTAGCTCCTATATCAATCAAGGCTAACATACGCTGCCCCTGTATCTGACCTCTAATATGCAAGGACTGATTCTCATGAAAACTATGGAGTTGAGCAAGTGTCCCATCATGGTCCCACACCTTACCACTCTCTTTCGTTGTCTTTTCACCTTCATTTTGTCTAATTTTGCTGATCCACTATCTTCATCAGATTGGTATTCTATTAGCAGTACCTTAGCCTTGGTTGAGCATTGGTGATCCTTGGTGTAAGGTTCTGTTGTGACCTTTTCACACATCGCCCCATTGCAAATGGGGACCCCCAGTAGTTTGCTAGTTTTTAGGGTTTTGCTTTGCGCAATGGTTTCTTGAGGTAGCAACTTTGAGAGTTTCAAGTCAGTCTTTTGAGAGTCATGTGAGTCAAGTTGAGAATCCATGCCTGAATCAGTGCATAAACATCATGGAAGGGCTCAGAAGGTCCAGGAGATGAGGATCGCCTGTGCTTTGGGCCAATTCTGACACTTCCTACCTTTTAGGGAATCTTCTTTTTTGCTTTTTCGCTTTTTCATTTTTGGCATTTTTGGACCAAACGGGGTTCCCTATTTTTTAGGGATTTTGCTTTTTCTATTTTTAGAAAGTCAACCCTGGTCAATGAGTCAATGTTTTCATTTTTAGAACCAAAAATCAGCCAAAAAAATCAAAAAATCACTGAAAAATCAAAGTAAAAATTAAAAAATCACTGAAAAATCAAAGTAAAAATCGGAAAATCAAGCAAAAATCAATGAAAAATCTGGAAAAATCAAAAAATCATATGGCAAGGGTTTGTGCAGATGATCCATAAGAATCCAAGCATGGCCAACCTTCAAGTTCATCCAGGAAGAAATGTCAAAGTGTTGAGAAAGTCCGCCATGAATGGTCAAAACAATCATGAAGTCCACCTGAAAGATGATGGAAATGTCTAGTCTTTGGAAGGAAGTTTGGAAAGTCCGCCATGCCATGTCTTGGCTAGAAGAAAGTCCGCCCAAGTGGAGAGAAATGAGGGACATTCAAGCATAGGCCAAGTCCGCCCTTGCCTTAGGAAAATTTTTCTCAAAGTCCGCCCATGACTTGAGGGGAGATGGCATAAAAGCTAGCAAGTCCACTTGGAAGAAGACGAGGAATGGCAGAAACTTCTTGAAGTCCGCCCTTCACAGGAAATGGCAAGCATCATGGAAAGTCCGCCCTGCCATGGAAAAGACAATGGCAAGAAATTTTGGAAGTCCGCTCAGCAATGGCAAGCATCATGGAAAGTCCACCCTGCCATGGAAAAGACAATGGCAAGAAATCTTGAAAGTCCGCCCTACCTTGGCATAAAGTTGGTGAAGTCCGCCCTAGCTTGGAAGAAGGGAGAAAATCCAAAATTTGGCTAAGTATGGATGCCTTGAGGGGAAAACTTGAGAAATTTGACTAAGTATAAATGCCTCGCCTATGTAATGCTACCTTGGGGAGGAAAATTTCATGAAATTGACTAAGTGTTTGACACCTTGGGAAATGAAATTTGAATTTTGGCTAAGTATGAAGTCAGAGAATTCACTTAGAAGTCCGCCTAAGGCATTGATCACATGGAAAAGAATTCATAAAGTTTGCCATCAAGTGGAAAGGAAGTTATGAAGTCCGCCTAGGCATTGAGAGACATATGGAGAAGGAAGTATCAAGACAATTCTGAAGTCCGCCTTTGCATCATGGCATGAAGGTCTTGAAGTCCGCCCATGCACTTGAGAGAAAATGTCTTGCCTAAGATGAAGTCTAACTTTGGCACAAGGGAGAGAAAGTCCGACCTAGGTCAAGATAGAAGCAGTGTCCAAGCTCAAGTGAAGTCAGCCCAATGAGAAAAACTCAGAAAATTGACTAAGTGTTGGTACCATGAGGAGGGAAATTCAGAAAATTGGCTAAGTATTGGAAAGAAAACAAGAGGAATGAAGAGGAAAATAAAGAGGAAGTGAATAAAATCCTTGTCCAAGGATGGAATTTGTCCTACATAGCACAAGCCAAATTCAAAATTGAAGACAAATCCACAGGCAAAGTTCATCCAAAACCTTGGCTAAGTGTTGAATGGTCCACATGAAGGTGTTACAAAATAGCCAAAATTTGGCTAAGTATGGGAAATACATCACGGAGAAAATTCCAATTTCCCCCATTGTGGCAAAAGCACAGAGGCATTCTTCTCCAAATTCAAGGCACTTGAAAGAATATTTGGACATCTTGGGGGGATTTCATCTACAATCCCAAACCTGTTGAAGCAATCAAGGCAACTTCTTGAGGGATTTCATCTCCTGAAGAATTAAAAACAAGCTTCCAATCAGAATCAGATGATGACAAGAAGAGTGTTCCAAACAGATCTCCATACTTAGACAATTTCTCGACACAAATTGGAGAATTTAGAGAGGAAATCCAAAGGAATAACATCAACCCAGTTCAAGCAGGAGGAATTTCAAAGCAACCAACTTCAAGTCCAAACATCTGCTCCAAGGGGAGACTTCCAGACCTCAAAGATTCCAGTACAGGTGAGAAGAAGAAATCAAAGTCTCAAAAGGAATCCAAGATCAAAGCTAGGAAGGAACAAGCACAAAGGATAGAGTCATCGGCAAGGAAAATATTCTAAGGCAAGCACGTGGAAGAAAAACGAAGCGACCAAGGAAGGCATCCAGCACGCTGAGGAGGCGCCTCGTCATCTTCCAACCAATCAAATTGTTCCAAATCAACATGCAATAACTTTCTATTTTATTGTTGGTTTATATTTAGCAGAAGGACAAGTGTCCTCAAATGTAATTTTCTCATTAGTTGAGAGGTAGTTAGTTGTGACAAACCCTAATTAGGGTTTTATTTTGTAATATCGGCTGTTGATCCTAAATCAATCTTGGCCATTGAATTGTAATTGGGGAGCCTATAAATTGAGCTCGCCCCTCATTTGTAAAGGTGTGGAGACAGTGTATGAAATTGTTGCATTAGTCTATTTCCGATAATAAAAGCTCTTATGCATGATTTGCTTTGAATCACTTTTATTGTCAAGTAGTGAGCAAGGTTGCATAACTTCTTCTACCATAGACTAGAGTTAGATAGAGTTAGATTACAATTAAGTAGAATTTGCTTTGAATGTTTTTAAGTGAATGCAAGATTTGATCGTATGGATTAATGGTGAAATATTGCTCATACTTTCTTCAAATGGATGATTTTCATTCGATGCGTAAAGTTAGCCTGAGCTTGTGATTGTGGATGCTTAACTTCGGTCTTATTCAAGGCATGAAAATTATAATCACACCCCTTGAAGATTGCACCCACTTTGCGTAGTTGTCCCAGGGAGGCAAAACAAAGCGTGGTTACCCGTTTCACCTAATCTCTGCTGTCTCTTGAATTCTTAGGCATAGAATAGATCCTCTAAACCCTTATCTTTTTGCCTTTTTTTTAAGATCCAAACCAAAGGTCCCAACCGAAGAAGCCTTTAATGATAAATCCGTCTAAGTCCCGAACTTGTGAGAAATTTCTTAACATGAGTCCCTTTGTGTATTACCAGCATATCACAACGCCCATTGAGCTTATCTACATGTCATGACCTGACGAAAGAAACCTTGGAGTCGCCATATGATCTTCTCGCAATCTTAGCATACGCGGTGACTTTGTTCAAGAGAGGATAGAGTGTCTTTGGACATTTTATTCTGTGTGTTAGGTGGATGATAAAACGTACACCAACAGGTTCCTTGCACGTAAAACATAATCCTTTCTTCCTAAGTTCATTCAAAGTCTCACTGTCTATCCTCGTGTAGCTTTTCTTAGGCTGCTCCTACTCTTTGATGTCAATGTTCTAGTCTTTTTCCTTCTTGGGCTGCGGGTCCTTTGACTAAAATTTGTTCTTGAAAGTTGATGTCTCCATGTCTTTAGCCTTTTTGATGGCTTCCTGAAGGCTAGGAGGGTTAAAAGCCTTTATCCATCCTCTTAAAGGATTTGATAATCCATCTATGAACAACACAATCAACCCCCTCTCAGAAATATCAGTCACGCTTTTGAAAATCTACAATGTATGAGTCTACAGAACCCCATTGTTTGAATTGGCTAACTCCTTAAAGTGCAGCTCGGGATCCTTTTATCAAATCTCTCAATCAACCTTTCGGTGAACACCCTGTAAGAAGTGATTTGAGCATGCCCCAAGGTCAACATTCCATTATACCACCACTTGTGAGCAATGTCATCTAAGTGTATTGATGCATACTGTATGGATTCTAGCTTCGGCATAGGATTCAATGTGAAGTAGGTATCTAATTTTTGTGCCCAGGCTCTAACTGTCATCTTACCGAAACCATCAAAGTATGGTAAAGTAAGTTTCCCCACTTTCCTGCGAAGTTCATTTTGCTGATCTCTATTCCCCCTGTTGTTAGAGTGTCTCATCCTCAAGTCAATGTAATCTCTGAGAGAAATGTCTTGCTGGAAACTAGGACTTGCATCAAGCCAATCTTGCCTAAACTGATCTTGCTACTCCAATAGAGTAAGCTCCGGATTCACATGTGCTTCTACCCTTGGTGGAAAGTTTGGCATAAGAGGCCTTGCCAAAGCTCCCTGATTAACAACACCTTGCTGTCCTATCCTGTTCCTTTGACCCATTTGGTCCATTCTCTATATTAAATCTGCTATCTTGTCGTTAGTCTCCTGAGCCTATTGTGTTGTCCTACCTTGACCCCTAACCAGAGCATCAAGTAAGAGCATCAACCTATCTGGAGGTCCATCATTCCTCTCACCTTCACCACCCCTGTCTCCCATGTTTCCTGTGTTTGAAGACCCACTAGATGATGATTCTATTTGCTGCTCTTCTTCTGAAGATGACCAATGTTCCCAAAAACTTTCTTCCTTTCTCCTACTTCCTTCTAAATACCTCCTTGACCTATCACTCTAGCTCATAGATTTTAATCACCCACTGGCAAGCAGGACGATTAGAGCTCTGATACCACTGTAATAACCAACCCCCAAAATTTTTTTTGTTTAACTCCTTGTTTCTACCACGGCTACTTGGAGTTTTCGGAGTATGTTTTTTTTTGGGTTGTTTGATTGTGTTTTTTATATGCCATTCATTTTGCATAGATACCACATGTTGCATATAACAAGCAAATGAAACAAGTACTTGTTGGAAATAGTTTTCAGTCACTACAGTAACCAGATTTTATTGAACTTTAAGGAGCTCAAATACAAGTCAATATCAGAAATATTTTAAGCCTTCAAACCTGGAAAGAAATGAACATAGCAGCAGCAAGAAGACCTCCTTCAACCCAACAATCAGCACCAAAGAAATCCCTTAACTTCTCCTTGAAGTCGAGCACCCCAAATGCAGCAAGAAGAACCTCCATCACCAGCCAAATGCCTAGCAGAAATCAGATTTTTAAACTGATCACTCAGCACCAAAGGGCCGTACCACTTCAAAGGGGCGATTTGCTCTAATAAAATAAATCCTCCACCAAAAAATTTGACCCAACACTTGTTTGAATCACCCTTGCAAGAGGCTTCTAAAGATTAAATACCCATTATGATATAAAAATCCACCTCAGAGATATAAGCTAAAATATGGGTTTCAGGTGCATAAACAGAGTGCCCAGAAATCATTGAAATCATCACCAAAAAGCCACTAAACTTCTCCAAGTCAATGCAATGTCTTCACAAGCCAAAATCTCACAATCCCACTTCAAAATATGATCAAAATCTTCAATCCAAAAGTCTGAATCTACAACTTGAAAACACAAATAAAGTCTTTGAATGAGACCTCCAAAAACCCTCCCGATGTTGTCTTTCAAACATGAAGAGAGTGTGATCTATAGAGGTTTTCATCCTTGCAAACCCTTGTTTCTTCCAAAGCCAAGCTTCCAGAGAAATGTACAACCAAGTTTCATAATCCCAGCATAATTCCAAAATGAAGCTCTTTCTTTCCTTATATCTCCTCTCATTTCCAACACCAAAACACTTTAGCTTTTGTTTTAAATAATATTTAAACTTTTTTTTTCAATAACTTGGGCGCCCAAAGTATATGCTCATTAAAAAGATATAACTTAAAATCTTTTAACTTCAACATTAGCTTTTTATTTAAAATTTAACTCATTTCTCTTCATAGGCGTCCACCTCCTTAATGTGCATTATAAAATACTTTTAAAGCTCTTTTAAAAACAACTTAAAGTCGTTGCACTAGGCATCAAGGTACAAAAATGTCCCCTTCATGACCCTCAACCAATAAATATAAAGTTACTTCATTAAATCCAATTTTGAAGGAGAAATAAAATATTAAAATGTCTCAACCTTAGAAACTGATGCCTCCACTAAGAAATACTACTGAAAGACAACCCTGACCGGGTCCAACCTGCCCTGGATGACTTACTATTTTTAGAAAGTCCTAAAAATAGTAAGTAGCGCTCTAAAACTTGAATCGGAAGGAAACTGAGGAGCTCAAAAGGGCTCACTGAGGACAGAAGCACAACACCAAACCCCCTACTAAAAATAGCACTTACTAAAAATAGTAAGTGTATTAGAATCAACCCCACCGAAAGAGGATGTCGTAAAATGGGGACATTGCATACATAGTTGTTGCTACCGAGTACTTGACGAAATGGGCGGAGGCTCGAGCACTTCCATACAACACCACAATTAGTACGGCGAGATTTATCTACGAACAAATAGTCACGAGGTATGGCATCCCAATATAGATTACAAGCAACAGGGGAGGACACTTCGTTAATCATGTCATTCGCCTGATGACAACGGAGTTCCAAATCTTTCACAACTTGTCAAGTCTGTACTACTTGAGAGCGAACGGACAAGCAGAAACCACAAATAAGGTACTAGTCTCGATCATTCACAAGTTGTGCGGCATCAAGGAAGCTGACTGGGAAGAGAAGTTATGTGTCATACTATGGGCGTACCATACAACATATATGGTGACAACCGTGCACACACCGTGTCAGCTAATGTATGGTCAAGAGGCGATAGTGCCAACTGAATATATGGTGTCGAGCTTGAGAATAGCTATGGAAAATAGTCTTGGTGACACGAAGAGTCTAAAGGAGCAGTTATTCAAACTCAACAAACTCAACGAACGAAGAATATTGGCACAATGGGCGACGGAGGCAATGCAAAAGAGAAGGAAGTACTGGCACTACAAACACTTTTGCAGCATGAAATTCCAACCTGGCTAGTTATTTTTAAAATATAGCGGCCGCAACGAAATTAAACCAAGTGAATTCAAGGTCAAGTGGCTTGGACCCTTTAAAATCAAAGAAGTTGGCGAGAACGGAGTGATCAAACTCAAGAATTTAGACGGAACACTGTTACAAGACTCCATCAACGAATCAAAGTTGAAACCATACCAAGAGAGAAATGAAGCAACAATCGGAATAAATATGCTGGGCTACGCAAGAAAAGAAGATTGGACAGTAAGCGAAAGTGGAACCATGGAAGAAGAGGATTGGGGAATAACTAGGAACTAGTTTATGGAAGAGGAAGCTTGGACAGCAAGAGATCAGAAAATTGTGGAAGACTCATCAAGAAAAAAGTAGAAGGAATTGCAATGTTGTGGATACATAAACATTTAACAAATGCCCTGTTCAGAACACCTGCACTATGGAGAAGAGTATGGGGCCACTAGAAATTTTGTGCACCCTATGAAGGAGAAAGAAGAGGGTACATGTCGTATGTACTTGACGAAGAAGCTGAAAAGGAAAGAAAGGAAAAAGCAATCCAAAATGATGACGACTTGGACGAAGATAACTAGGACAAAAATGACTGGGACGAATATCAAGAAAATGAAGGACCATGCCTGAAAGCCTTAATAAGGGCGGAAGATATGTTCATCACCCAACCAGATGGATACAATGAAGAGGTAATCAAGTATTCCAGAGAACATAATCAAAAGCCCCCACCATTGGTGACCTCGAATGGACTATGGCGGGTCATACCAAATCCAGCAAGTTCGTCGATGATGGAGGGAGAAAACGTTACATGGCATCAATAGTACGAAGGGCGGTACATGGACAGCAGCTATAAAGGTATGGTACCCACCCCTCTTGTAGATAAAATCTTTGACTTAGAATATCTAGGAACATATTGTGAAGAAGAGTGCTATAAAAGACTTTTTTTCTTGTAAATGGCGATACGCATCGGAGGTGAAGGTAAGAAGTGATGAAATGAAAAGCCAGAAAAGAAAATTTAATGGTGAAGAAGTATAAAAAGAGAAAAATTAAATCGGTGGAGTTGGAAAAAATGAAAAGAAGCAAAAAAGTAAAATTTCAAAAGAGAAAAACATTAAAATAAAATTGAAAAGTATGAAAAAATTAAAAAGAAAAAATATTAAAATAATTCAAAGGGCGATTAAAAAAGAGGCAAACAAAAGGTACATTATAAACTCCTTGCAACCCACCAAAATCATAGAAAGTAGAGACAAGGAATTGCAGACCATATGACTACAAAGGATTGGAGTGCAACAAGGGCAAAAAAAATCGTACAAGGAGAAAATGTTTGCACGCAGGGAAGAAGAGGGCATAGTACGGAAAACCTACACCGTATGATCGTACACTATACGACATACATCGTACGGTCCAAGCATATCACTGAGCCTCATACGACGACCAAGAAGCATACTCGTACGGCAATTGTGCACAGTGAATTTACAATGCAAAAGGAAGGGGTTCATCGTACAACAGTGTGATCATAAGGGGGTACGTCATACCATACAGTGCAACCAATGTAGTATCATACTGCAATTTCCAGACACAGTAGTACGATGCAATCTTCCTAAAATCGTACAACAAATTCCTTCAAAAACAGTACAATGAATTTTATCTGAAATCGTACAACATAATCTTCTTGAAATCGTACGGCAAATTCATTTTGAAACCGTACAACGAATTCTATCTAAAACTATATGAGAAAATCTATGGTACATTGTATGGCGAATTGAGGAGCTGAGGCCATACAGAGGAAGCAGTACTGTACGACGAAGGGATGGTTTGAGGGTGTACAGCAGAAGGAGTCAAGTCGTACAATGCAAGAGTGATAAAACTATACAAGGGCAAGAAACATTCAATGTGCATCGTTTGGCATCCGTATCGTTGAGGGAAGCTGGTTGTCTGTGCAAGAGATTGTACCGCATGCGACCTAGCTTTCACATCGAGTTGCGGAAGGAAATCGTACAACACAAGCAGTGGAGGGTACAGAGGCCAGTCAGTGTATGAAGTTGGCGAGTTCGTTGCTGTAACCTCTTTTGGGAAAAACATTGCCTGTTTAAACTATGTCTAAGAGTGTCAGAAGCTTATTGCCAAATAGACATGGCTACAAGTAGTAGTAAAGGGAAGCAGCCGCCACCATTCAAACCCAGCATTGCACCGGGGTTAATGGCAAAGGGGAAGGATGATGACGTCGTTACAGCAAACACCATCACTTGGGAGAGTCTCACTAGCAGTGAGTGTCGCTCATGGTGGATGGGAGCACAAGATAATCACATCCTGAAAGTAGCACTCCGACGGGCGCAAGTGGACAAGGCAGCTCAACTACCATTCTTCAATTTGAGGGATTTCGAGCCATATTTGTGCCAAATGATATTACAATATAACTAACATTCTCACAAGTCAGTGATTGACTACAAAGGGTACCCGATGACTATATCCTCCGCGTGTAATGTCCCTTCTAGGAGTTAGCCTAAATTTATCCTAAATTATCAATTTCCCCAGCAATAGGTCCTAGAGGATGCTTTGAATTGGATTAGTCCCTATATATAAGTTAAAGATTCATCACTCAAATAGCCTAACAATCAAGATATTAGTACTCCACATTGAACATTAGAATTAAGTATGAGTAAATCTATATTAGACATCATAACCAACATTTCCATAATTGATCTCCCCTACCATGGTAGGAAGGTAGTATTACAATGGTGGATCTCATGCTTGAACTAGACCCAGAGGCAGTACCCTAATTAATCAAGCAGAAACCCCCTCTGGCCCTCGTGGGCTCATCATGTCCCACACCCGCGTGGCGTATCTAGTGGAGACCAACCTAGACCCAAAGGCAGTACCCTAATTAATCAGGCAGAAACCCCCTTGGCCCTCATAGGCTCATCATGTCCTACCCCCGGGTGGCGTATCTAGGTGGCTCCGTTACACGGATCCCCCCTCTTGTGATCCTACTTCCCTACCACAATGGAACATGGACATAATAATACAAAGCAAATGACTCATTACAGATATGCATATTAGAAGTATATATATATTCTATGTAAAGATCTATATGTACATTATTATTCCTACTTGATTTACAATAATTACCCTTGCATGAATATATATACATATATATGTATGTATAGATATATATTTTATAATTACATATACATATACATATCCATATACATACACACACACCCCACATATATATACATATATAATTATATTTAGACTTCCCAATATATTTCTGTTCATAATATTTTAAATCTAATGGACCTCTTATAGTTGCTGATTCTTATATTCTCATAATGCTTTCCAAATCATATTACATTTATTTCCTTCATAGTTCTGCCCTTATACTCACCGTTATATCCAGATTTCTTAATCTTTTACATGATTCACATTCCCTTCCATTCGATGATCATTTTGTATTGGAATTTTCTGCCTTTATATCTTGCTTGGCCAACAGCCATGACCCTCCACTTGCTGCGGTTCTTCCTTGAGGGACCTGCCTTTTTGTAACTAACGTATCCCTTCCTTAATCACCCCTTTATCCCTCTTTTGACCGTGCAATACTAATTGCTGTTGTTTCTAATGATCTTATTATAAAAAAATGCTTTTAGATTTAGTTATTTATTTATCTAAGGTATGATTATATTCAGATAATATTAGTTTCTTGCTATATTATTTTATTATTATTATGATGCTTATACTAATATTTAATGGTTCTTTTGACGTTTATAATAAATGATATTATAATCACCCCTTTATCCCTCTTTTGACCGTGCAATACTAATTGCTGTTGTTTCTAATGATCTTATTATGAAACAATGCTTTTAGATTTAGTTATTTATTTATCTAAGGTATGATTATATTCAAATAATATTAGTTTCTTGCTATATTATTTTATTATTATGATGCTTATAATAATATTTAATGGTTCTTTTGACGTTTATAATAAATGATATTAATGGTTCTTATGAGTTCTAATAATATTATTTAAGATAATTAAAATTATAATATTGTTTGAATTGCAATATATATGTATATATATGTATACATATATTGTAAAGTCCCCTTCTCGGCAATGAATCTTGAAGTTGACCGTTAGCCTATTCCTGAGACCCGTAGGCTACTCAGAGGTTAAAATTAGGGTTTCCTGTTTTTTGGGGGGTTGTTGCTTGGAGTTCTGAGTTCGGTTTGTGGATTCTTTCTGGGTTTTCAGAGAGCTTCGCAATGGTATGGCATGCATGGTGTTCTAAGCAACTTTCTGAATTTACTATTTTTAGTAAATTCTATTTCTGGCAGTGGTCCTGTTGGCTTCAGCACAATTGGCTACTCTCTTCGGCCAGTTCAGTTGGTATCGTTGTTTTTGGCCTTTTGATGCATTTTTTGGAGGGATAAGTTAATTTTATGTTATAATGTTATATTTTAATGTTATAACCCCTTGGCCTAGCTTCATGACTTAAAGATGTTTTAAAAAGGGGACTTCAAGGGTGGATGCCTCATCAAGAGGTGATTAAAATATTTCTAAAGGTCAAATATGGCTTGAGATGCTTGGGACGCCAACTTGAGGAAAGATAAATATTAATTCAATAAAGTGCTTGCCTTCATGAAATGGGACACCAACTTGAAGTGGAGATTGAGTCAACTTGAAATTTGAAAATAATTTGACTTCCTGGTTTGGGCGCACTTTCTAGAAGCTTTTGGAGATGCCTTGCAAGTTTATAAAAGGGAGCCTTCTTTCTTCAGTTCATCATCTCATGTTTATTGCACTGTTATGCTGTCCGAATGGTTAGTGGATTGCTTTGAGGGATGCATACCTCCTAGCTAGGTTTGACTTCTTGCTTGAAAGTTAGCAACTAGTTGAGAGATTAGCAGTAGTTGGGCTATTTGCACTTGTAGTTGAGATTTCTCGCATATTGTAGTTGAGTGCTTGCATTTCAGTCAAATTTTGGAGTTGCTGGTTAGAGTAGTTGAATGTATGTTTTTGCTCATAAACTCAAAAATAAAAATATTCTCGTTCTGGGTATTTCATCCTTGTGATTTCTTGCTAGGGGCGACCCTTCCTGTGAAGTTGCAGATTTTATTTTGGAGAGATGGATTTTATAGAGTGAAATTGCCCCTCCTTGAGGGCCGTACCATTCTGGGTATGCTTTGAATTTTGTGCAAAATGAATGAAGATCTTTTGGAGTAGTTTTAGTGTTTCATCTTGGGCGCCATCAGCATTAGAACTTCTTGCATTTGATTTCAAGTCAATAGAGTGAGTTTTGAGTGAGATATATGCATTTTAGTGAGTTGTTGGGTTGCTGGTTGTTACATTTAGGTTGCTGGTCTGTCATATCAGAATTGAGTAAATCATCATTTGGGCTGGGATTGAGTGTTGGAGATCATATTGAGCATTTAGGAGATAGTCTATACAATTGCAGCTTGTTTTGTTACACTAATACAGGGTTCTTGTAGGATATCATCTTCATTGTAAGCTGAATAGTAGTACTGTCAACATTCTCACTTCCTTTTTATTTATTTACTTGTAAATCCCGTTGAAAGTGGAAGAGGCTGGCTTGCCGCCTATTTACTTTAAGAATTTGCATTGTACTTCCAATTGTTGATCGGTTGAGCCGTCACAAAACTCATGGATCCTCTGACCATACGCTCGCCCCTCCTCGCACCTCGGGTCTTAGGGCGCATTCTTGGTTAGAGTTACTTTCAGCCAGCAGTTTGTAGGGACCCTCTGACCATATGCTCGCCCCTCCTCCCACATCGGGTCTTAGGGCGCATTCTTGGTTAGAGTTACTTTAGTTCAGCAGTGCATAAGATCCTCTGACCATATGCTCACACCTTGCCCAATATCGGGATCCTAGTGTACATCCTTGGTTAGAGTTGCTTTCCACATCGTTTTGGTTTTAGAGCTAACCTTAACGGGTGCGTGTTGCATTGCCTATTGTAATAAAAAAAATAAAAAAAAATTGGTCCAATTCATTACATATGTATACATATATATATTTGTTAATTATATTCTTGTGAATATTATTTTTATTATTATGATATTTATAATTACTAATGTTAATTATTTTGTTTCATACTTGATATTCGTATTATAATTATAATGTTATCTATGATAATTCTAATTATAATATTTAAATCGTGATTAGTCATTTATATTTTAATATTCATTTGACTTTGTTGTTTGTATTCTAATATTTCATATTTGGTGTTACAATTTCGCGGAACATGACATCGCGCCTACTGAATTCACTGGGGTATTCGAGATACCTTCGAGAGGAGCATTGGTAGCCAAACATACAGGGAAGATGTCTCAATAGCAGGAGACATTTCTGGAGAGAGTATGTCATTCAGACCTCACTCAACAGGAGGAGAGTATCTAGAGCACAAGGAACAGAGGTCTGAGAAAGAATTTTCTCGCCACTCCCGAGTAGAAATGTGTCCTCGACTTGATCAAGTGCAAACCCACAGGAGCTAGCAGAGCATCAAATATCGCAGTGTGGATGATTACTCTCATGGTCGGGCTGAATATGGGGAGAGTGTATAACTAGGCGAGTATACTTTCGAAGAGGATACGAGAATTCCTGTGCTTGAAGCACAAGGCTTTCTACATGACACAACACGCCATTGGGCTCCTATCAGACACCATCTATACGCAAGTACCCTCCGACAATTGGGGTAGATTTCAGCCCATAGGCCAACTAGATGCATCCTGGCCAATTGTGTTCTATTGGGCCAACTTGGGTGTGTAGACAACGGGGGAGGAGACACCTCACCCAACACCACCAACGAAGAAAAGAAAACATAGAGACGCTTTACCTACTTCACCCAATGGAGAGGATCACGAGGCCATAGAGTTATCTTCCTCTACGGGGATGACTATGGAGGAGGTTTCACTCGCAAGAGAGGTAGGCTCTCAGGAGGACATTGAGGAGGTTATTCCCATACAGCCAACCATCCCTGTGCAGCAAGTATCTACCACTACAATCATACCAATTACCATTACAATCGTACTAGTTACAACTCCATTTCCTACACCACCACCAACGACACCACTACCAACACCACTACCAACATCACCAGCACTACTCGCACCCATAGTACCATCAGCACGGCCACCTGCAATCGACAATGACATTGAAGAGGATGCGGGCATCGACAACTAGTTGGGGGCGATGTGGGCACCAACAGATGCTCCTCCACTAAAGTTGCCAGGATTATAGGCTGAGGGCACAGAGCCACCACATGAGCAAGAGTCGGCCAACATGATAGTTGACACTCACCTTGCGAAACCCTCACAGCCAACATTGCCAACCATAGACTCTACCATGGCGACAGTGCTAGAGACAGACCCACGACAACATTCGATAGAGTCAGGCAAGGAGGAGTCTAGTGAGGATGAGTCTGAGGGGGTATTCATCGAGATTGGTCGGTCGGATGCATACTACCCCCTCGATACAGTACAAAGGTATCTTGGAGAGCTTCAATTCATGGCAAGAATAATGTATGAGGTAGGGGAGATATCATGGCAGCTGGATATTGGCCATGATCCATTGGTTGCATAGGAGGCGAAGAGCATCTTGGCCTTCATGCAAGTTGGACGCGAAGGAGAATTTTTTAGATGCTTCATCTCACAAGGATGGCGAAGAGTGGAGACAGTCGAGATGTTGACGACCTGGCATCCTCCAAGACCTACAGCCGACAGAAGGCCTGGCAAAGTCCTCTCAGCTCTCTAGGGGATAGAGCTATGCTACAAAGATGTTTTTCTCAGGTTGCACTGACACATGGCTTCCATTGAGGAGGCTACGCAAATAAGAGATAAGAGCACTCGCATAAGCTGAGAGTATCCAAACAGAGTTAGCTAACCATATCTGCAAGTCCCAAGAACAATTGGCTCAAGTGACAACGGCAGAGCGTACTCAAGTCACAACCCTCGAGCAGGTGGTAGCAGAAAGAGAGACAATTGGCCGAGCGAGATGCTCAGCTGGCCGAGAGGGACGGAGAGTTTAGGGAAAGATACAAGAGCTGGAGAAGACGAAGAAACAATTGATGGAGGCAGTACACATGGTCAAAACTGCCCAAGAGCAGAAATTGGTGGCTAACCAGAGGCTCCAACGTCTTCACCAGTAGCACTCGGCAACATCTACACCCATGTCCTTCATGCATCCAGGGGCGACCTCTCAACCTCCTTCCTCTTAGTGATTACTTTTTTGTTGTATATATAGTCCACCATTTTGTTGTTGTGTCATCTAGAAGACGATTTTCTTTTTGGGGGGTTTGATGTAGTTGGCTGAAAGTTAATTGAACATGTTTCAGTCATCTAAGTAATAAACAAATATTTATGTTTTGTATTTACGTATTAGTCCCCGACGGTTGTTATAGTCGGTTGGTAGCTACCAAGAGTTGGTAGTCTTAACCATAGTTTGCGGACTCTGCGGACTCGCCGCGGACTCGGGAGTCCCGACCCTGGCCGAGTCGACTCGCCATGGACTCGGGAGTCGAGTCCAGGAGAGTCCTGGGTCGGGACTCGGGAGTCCCGACCCAGGACTCTCCTGCGCGGCTGAGTCTTAAAATGGGTTAAAACCCATGTTTCTTTATATATTTTTTTTCATTTTTAGACTCACTTGTGAAAAACAGGTCTGCAAATTGATTTGGGGTTGATTGAAGCAAGGAGAACGAACTAAAAAGATCAAAATAGAGCCAGGTAAGTGATCTAACAATTCTTTTTGTTTGTTTTCTTCAATTTCTTGCATTCAAAATCAAAAAAATCAAGAAAAATAAGGGGAAATGCTGCCAATTTTTTTTCTATTTTCCTTAATAGCCTAATTCTTATTGTTTCTACTTTCTAGCTTGTTTTTGCATTCTTTTTCTTTTGCAAATGTTTGAAACTTTGAAATTTTGAATCACATTTATTTGCTGATTTTTTAGCAAACCCTAGCTGATTTTTTTTTTCCATGTTGAACTTGAAACAACAATGTCGTCTTCAAATCCAAAGGGACTAAAAAAAGACCCTGCATGGAAGTATGGAATTCCAGGAAATAAAAAAGGTGAATTGACATGTCATGAATGCCAGAAATGGATGACAGGAGGAATAAACAGATTAAAATACCACCTTGCTAGAATACCTGGGCAAAATGTGGAGGGATGCAAGAATACTACTCTTGAGATTATTAGAGAGATGAAGGCCCTTCTTGCTGAATATGAGCTTAAAAAAGAGGAAAGACAAAAAACAAAGGATGCCCTAGCAGCAGCGATGAGTGGATCCCAATCCCAATCTACACCCTCTATGCCCCATGGTGTTGCAAGTCCAAGCTTCCGTGCTCCACATTCATCTTTTGGTGAGAGTCCTGATGGTTCCTTTTCTACTGCTAGTGCTAGTCAGGGTCCTTCATCAGGACCAAATTATTTTATTCCACGTAATGTTCCAGGAGCACAACCTTCACTTGAAGGTACTGGTTGGAATAAAGAAAAGCATCAAGAAGCTAGGATGGCTGCTGCAAACTTTTGGTACTACAATAATCTACCTTTCAATGTTGCAAACAGCCCATATTGGGAAGGTTTGGTGAACGCCCTTACAGTTGCAGGAAAGGGGTTTAAGACCCCATCATCTAAAGATTTGAGTGGGCCATTGCTAGAGGAAGCCGTAAAGAATACACGGCTTGTGGTTGATGAGCAAAAAAAATTTTGGCGAAGAAAAGGTTGCAGCATTTTATCTGATGGGTGGACAGATGGACGAAATAGAACTCTCCTTAACTTTTTAGTGGCCTCTAATGGTGGATTGGTGTTTCTAAAATCAATAGATGCCTCCCATGAAGTTAAAAATGCTGAGACTTTATGCAATCTATTAGATGGGGTGGTCCAGGAGGTTGGAGTTGATAATGTTGTCCAAATCATCACGGACAACGCAGCTGCATATGTAGCTGCAGGTAGACTACTTATGGAGAGGTATCCCACAATTGCATGGTCTCCATGTGCTGCACATTGCTTAGACCTATTGCTAGAGGACATTGGGAAGATTTCATGGGTCAAAAGTGTGGTTGAAGATGCAAAAAGTGTTACAAAATTTATCTACAACCATACTTGGGTGCTTTCTTTGATGAGGAAATTTACAAATGGCAAGGACCTTGTGCGACCTGGAGTGACACGATTTGCTAGCCACTTCCTCACATTGCAAAGCATTCTTGGTGCCATTGGTCATCTCAAGCAAATGTTCGTGTCCGATGCTTGGAAGGAGTCCTCATTTTCCAATAGACCTGAAGGGGAGAGGATTGTTGCCATAGTTTTTGATGAGACATTCATCAAAAATGGAGAGGAGTTGATGGGGGTAAGTAGCAATCACACAAAAAAAAATTATACATGATAATCTATTTGCTGTTTTTATTTTTTGAGGGGTTAATTTTGTTATGATTTAACATTTGTTTTCATTTTTTTAGGTGACAGAACCTTTGGTGAGGGTTCTTCGTATGGTGGATGGAGATGGCATGCCAATGGGTTTCATCTATGAGGCCATGGATAGGGCCAAAGAGGCCATATCACGTTACTATGGCGGCAACAAAAGGAAATATGAAATCATATGGCGCATCATTGATCGGAGATGGACACACCAACTCCACCAGCCGATTCATGCCTTTGCCTACTTCTTGAATCCGAAGTTCTACTTCTCGGACACATTTAAGGCGGATGAGGAGGTCATGGAAGGTCTTGTCATATGCATTGATAGGATGGTGCCTGATCCTGAGCTGAGAGATAAAGTGTTTGATGAGTTGGAGGTGAGATTTGTTACATCTTATTTATGAATTTGCAATGTTGAGCCTTGACTATCTATGAATTTTCTATATTTGATTTACTTTTTCTTTTATCTATTCAAGGTCTACAAGGGTGTAGAGGGGAGACTCTTTTCCTCCCAGCAAGCAATTGAAAGGAGAGGAAAACAACAACCAGGTAAAAAATGAAATTAAAAACTTGATTGTTACATATAGATTGTTTACTTTATTCTTATTTCTTAATACTTATATTTTTTGAACATGTTTTTGTAGATCTATGATGGGAGAACTATGGTGCTAGCACACCAAATCTTCAAAAGCTAGCCATACATGTCTTGTCACAGCCATGCAGTGCTTTTGGGTGTGAACGGAATTAGAATTTATTTGAGAACATTCACACAAAGAAGAGGAATAGGTTGACTCAGCAGCGCCTAAATGATTTAGTTTTTGTTTGGTACAACCTTCGCCTTCGAACTAGAAAGGTAGAGGGTGTTTCACACGAGTCCATCGACTTGGATGACATTGATCCATATGGTGAATGGACTATTGATGAACAAAATGATGAGGCTGATGTCTTCCTTACTGATGAGGATCTTGCTGAATTAGAGAGAGCAGCAGCAGAAGAAGAAGCAGCAAGATTGGATGCCATGGAGGACGATGAAGACACATTCGAATATCATGTTTCCCCTTCTCGATCTCCTAGTCCTCGTTTGGATACTATAGCACGGGCACCTTCTAGTTCTAGGCCTCCAAAATTGAGTACCATTGGGAGGGGAAAAAGGAAGATGTAGATTACATGTGGTTGTTAATGTTTTCCTCTTTTTGACATGATTATATGTAAACATTTATAAACTTATGATGCTGTTATACATTGAAACTATGAGTATTTGATGACTATGAATGATGAAATTTCAATTATTGAGTGTTTGATGATCATATGACATGTGTAATCTTTGAATTATGAGTGTTTGATAATCAAATTAGGCTCTTATGTTCTCTAAATGCATTAATTTGTTCTTGTTTTTTTGTAAAACTACGGTTTTTTTTTTTGCCGAGTCCTAGCTGAGTCTTTTCCCGAGTCCGTGCCGAGTCCCGAGTCCGAGTCATATTTTTGGGCTGCCGAGTCCGTGGCGAGTCTGAGTTTTCCAACTATGGTCTTAACCAACATTGGTCTACTATTTTTATTTACTTGTTCATAGTTGGGGACCGCTGTTATGATTTTGATGTACTTATTGCATATTTGAGAATGAATGAGAATAAAGCTATATCTTCTAAAACATGATTGGTATTCATTTATGTTTTATAAGTTTGTTACTTTCGTTTACTCTGTAAATCATTCAAGTAGGATAAGTGAGTAAACACATATAACAAGCATTTTTTATTGTATGACAACTGGCAACTCATTTTATACAGAAGCATGAATACTAATTGCACCACAATCTAAGTTGTCTTGTACTCTATGCTGAGGTTTTAAGCTCAATTTGTGTCATGTCCCCAAATTAGTAAGATGGAAACCAAGCAATAATTGGACAACAAGTAAAATAAATATTTAAAATGCAGATATATATTATAATTATAATTACACTCGATTACATTACAATTATAATTATCATAATGATAATATTATAATTGTCAAATTAGCAAATTTAATACCTTAAATAAATATTAACTAACAGTATTATAAATAGATATTTTAGGTTGTGCTCTAATCATTAATCATAATGTAATGTATAGCAAAATAATTAATATTATAAATATCATAATAATAAATTATATAAAATAATATACACATCAATATAAATTCAGTATAGGCCATATAAGGCAGCGATCCCTAAAGTTAAAGAAGACAGCGATCCTTATAATGAAAATAGGCAGTGATTAATACATATCTTAATTGCAGCGATTCATAAATGTTTTGAAAAGGCAAGCAACAAAGTCTAAAAGCTGTGATTACTTTAGGAGTGGTTAGTGCAGCAGGGACGTGTCCCTTGCCAAGGGAAAGACTCATGCCTTTTCCCCATCATGGGGGATATAAAAGAAAAAGATATTCAAAGGTGATCAGCATCGATAAGAAAGAGGAGAATATGCTGGAGGGAGAAACATTTTAAAGAGCATTCTTTAATCTGATCACCAAAGGAAGGAAGAAAAGATATATTCTGAAAAAGGAAACACAGTCAGCAAGCTGACAGTCAGAAATCAGAAGTATGCTAGTAAGATTAATATGATTATCAATTTATATGTAAATAAATAAATAAATATATATATATATATGTGTGTGTGTGTGTGTATGTGTGTGTGTATATATGTGTGTGTGTGTGCGCATTCATGACAATAAGTTATAGTAAATTGAAATCAGTTGGAAATAATAATATATAAATACAGATTTATATAGAATATTTAAATATATTATAAAATCATATATATATATATATATATATATATATATGATTATGCTAGTAAGATTAATATGATTATCAATTTATATGTAAATAAATAAAAAAATATATATGTGTGTGTGTGTGTGTGCGTGCATTCATGACAATAAGTTATAGTAAATTGAAATCAGTTGGAAATAATAATATATAAATAAAGATTTATACAGAATATTTATATATATATATATATATATGAGTAAGTAGATACATAATCACTTGTGATTATACTATAATGATACTTGCGGCAATTATTAAGCCTTATAAGTAATGATGACCCTTTAATATAAACATAAGTAGATTATGTATATTTATGAATTGTCCTCATCCTATGATCAATCCAATATAAGGTTGAAAGAGGCGAGTAAGGAATCAGAAAACGTGGAGAGATACAGCAACTCAGGTGATGTCCTCACTTAGCAATAATATTTAGCATATTTTGAATATAAGAAACAGATATTGGTAATCTAATTATTGGTGTAATGCTTTCTTTAGTATTATCATGATGATAATGATGTTGATATTGACTTAATGAATCAATAATAAATGCGAATGTATTTGATTGCTAAAAGATTGTCTTCATGAGTGTTTGCAAACTTATTGGGAGGAAGGGTGTGAGGGAAGTGGTGCCTAAAAACCCCACTCAAGTCCGCCCCTGGAACCCAAGGCAGGGATGGGCCCTGGAGGGGTGGAAATTCCACTCACAGTCTACCCAGTCCCAAAGCATGGGTGGGCCATGGAGGGGTGGGGGTCCCACTTAAGCATCCGCCGAGGCCATGGAGGGGTGGTAGGCCTAGACCACTTATACGCTCCCCCGACTGTCCCCAATAGGTTAAGTGTCTTCCGAGGTGATGACATGGGTGGGGAATGCAGTTACTAAGTCGCTGAGAAGAGAAGATTGTGGTATACAATCTCTTGGGCTAAGGACTTCAGGGAAGATCCACCCATGCCACTCCTCATATGTCTTCTTAATTGCATATATGATTATGTTTATATTTTGGAAATCTAGATATTATTGCTAACAAATATATGTGTATGTGAAAATGTTGTTAATTGGTGAATGCAGACTTCAAGCAAAGCTCACTTCATTAAAGAAAACATTTACTTGAAAAAGATGAAACCCTAACACTAAGCAACAAGCGAAATATAGGGCAAAGTCAGGTAATGGACATTACAATTTGAAACTTCAACATAGGTTCAGTGTGAATGTGCAAGTAGTTCAAGTATTTCTATTTTGTAATTCACTTTAGTGATTAAAGTAGAAGTCTTTTATTTTAGTTAAATAAGTCTAATAAAGTGTAGATAATCACTAATGATTTAGACTTATCTTGCAAGTCATCTCCTACGTGAGATAAGATTTATATTTTGGAAGATTATATATTTAGCTAAATAGTATAAAGATAGATGCAAGATAAAAGTTCAATAACTCAAAGCAGTGTAATATTTTTGTGCAACTGAGGAACTAGCTATAAAGGTTGCTTGTAAGCTTTCGAATGAATGCAAAGCAAATTACACATGTAAAATATTTGTGTCTTGTGTTCATCGTTTCCACTATTTTAATTTCAATGTTTTGTGTGTAATTCAATGCTATTTCAGCATTAGGAAATTATACATCATGATTGGAAATTTTAACATGGTATCAAAGCATAGGAGGATTTTCGTAAGAAAAATTCCATGGCTTAAGGTGGAAAAATGCAGGTTTCTTTGTTGAAAATTCACAGGTATTTTTCATGATCAATCACAGCCAGGTAGAGGAAGAAATCACAACAAATCGTGACCTGTTCACCTAGGAAGAGAAAAATCACACTCTTTTTTTCCAAAAAACGCTTGTTTTGTAAGGAGAGATCGTAGGTTATTTTTTTAGGAAAATCGCAGCTTTTTTTTAACAAAAAATCACGACTTTTACCATCTGAAAATCACGGATAAGAGGAAATGAAAATCATGCCTATTTGTGTGAGAATCATGGGCTTATTTACAAGTGTAAAAACAGCAGCAGATTTTTAAACAAATTTAGGGATATTTTAACTAGATTTTGGCAGTTTTTCTGGAGCCGGTTTTTTGTAACAACAGCTAGGGCAGAAAAGTTATATTTTTCTACAGTTAGTGTAGATCAAGCAAATAAGAATCTATCATTCATATTAAAGTTCCATAATTACTTATAAGGCTCAATAATTGCTGCAAGCATTATTATTACTTAATCATGTGTGTATATATATATATATATATATTCAACTTACTTCCCTTATTGATTTATCATTAATCTTCCCTTATCTCTTCTTGAGCCAACTCTTTCTTTCCACATATTTCCTCCTCCACATCTAAGATATCACATTAATGCATCTGCTGCTGCACTCAGAAAATACTCCTATTTCTATTCTTATTTGCTGTATATATCAGTGCTTTCCTCTTCTTATTTCTCCCATTCCTTATACTCAGAAAATATTCCTGTTTCCTTCTTAATTCTTCCTCTCCATTCCATTTTATGTTCCTTTTATATCTTCTTTAAATCTCCAAAGCGGCGACCATATGAAGAGAGATGACTTCACAAAGAGGGGCATCCCATTTTATTAAGGCACCTTTTCATTCAATGAAGCGCTGCCTTTTAATTCATAATGATTCGCTGCCTTGATAACATATTAATCACTCCACATAACTAAGTAAAGTCACTGCCCTTTATATATTAACTCTAATTATTTTAACTATTCCTTCAGCGACTAATCACTGACTGCCGCTTATTTTGGAATCATTGTATGTTTGTAGTGAAACACTGTTTCTGCTTGGTCTTTAGTCACTGCCTTTGACCCACTCTTATTATCTTAACTGTTGTCTTATTCGATGCTTCTATATGGTAATCATCACTGCTTATATATGCTTATTTTATATCATTTTATATTTATACGTATATTATGTTATTTCTTTAATATTATATTATAATGATTATAATTTTAAATTCTTAATATTTATATTTCATATTTGATAATTATAATTATAATAGTATCTTATGACAATTATAATTATAATAATATTAAACTGTTAATATTTCTTTTTATGTTTTTAATATGTATTTTGTTATTTATTTTATTTATTTATTTGCATTTCAATACTTTATATCTTAGTGTTACAATTTCAGGGGCATGACAGATACAGAATATACAAACAAGAACACAAAAAATGAATAATCCGAACTACTATATTTTGAACTATGTCTATACATATAGTGAGAAGTGGTTGGGTCACAAAAGAAGTTTACTCATACACACTAATAGTGGCGACGAGTTTGTTCCTCCAAAATAGCAAGAGGATGTGCCACATACCTTGAAAGAATTTGACCAACTCTCCAAGTCGCCACATAGCCACCTAAGATGGCTTAAGGCCAAGTGTAGAATTACATGCATAATTACTTAATAAGTAATAATAATCTTCTACACAAACACCTCCCCTTAAGCATAGCTTAGGTGGGCTCAAAGAAAGATGGG
Organism: Sequoia sempervirens; assembly: GCA_007258455.2. Lineage (NCBI taxonomy): Eukaryota > Viridiplantae > Streptophyta > Pinopsida > Cupressales > Cupressaceae > Sequoia > Sequoia sempervirens. The sequence goes on along the minus strand of VDFB02000015.1, from coordinate 270,289,231 downwards.
TCCTGGCAACTAGGCCTGATGAGGTGGCAATCCTCATAAAGTGGAGAAAGGAAGAAAATCCTATGGGAAACCTCCCTCCAAAAGAGAGAAAAAAAACATATAAGTCTACTAGACACAACACAAAAAAGCACCCAAAGATGATAGTCTTGAAATCCCTACAAGATAGGGCCCATGTGTGCCTCCACAAAGAAGAGAAAGGAAGTCAACACAGAATCTCACATGGCGAATGCTATAGGTTCCTCTGCAGCAAATGACACCTCTTCCTTTCAGAAGATAGAAACCCTGAGCTGTCAAATTGTTGAATTCCCACTCAAGTGGAATGTATGAAGGAATCAAGATGCTCCAGTTTCCCAATGTTGATGCTAAAATGTCACAATGAAATAGGTGTCCCAAACCTAACTGAAATAAGTGACCTTTCAAAGCCATGTGAAAACTAATGAAGAGTAGGATCCAAAGAAGTGATGTGTGGAATTTCAATACATGCCATGTGGCTATAATCCAAATCCCACGTGAAGTCTTGCTGCAAAGAATATTTGCAAGCCCTCAGTGAAGCCTCTCTGAACTCTATAGTAGTGCAAGAACTGTTATCAAAGAGCAGATGTATGTCCTCAATAGTGTCATCAAGATTCGAAATGTGGGACTCTACAAACAAGCAAGAGATGTCAAGTAGAAATGTGTCCCAATGATCTAGAAAACTGGTATCAATATCCTGCTGCAAGGAATCACTGGAAGTTCTCAAGGAAGCAACACGGAACTCTGAAGTAGCAACAATTGATGGTGGAGGAGATGTCAGGCTTGTTCTATGAACATGAAGATTCAAGTGACGAAATTAAGCCTCCAATGAACTATCCACACTAGATGCAAGAGTGTGAACCTTAGAAAAGAAATCATCAAGAGCAAAGTGTGAGATGTAAAGACATGAGAAATTATCAACCTTACCAACTGCAACAACCTCTCTCCTCTACAAATCTCGAAGAATCACCAAATCTAGTGTGAACTCAACAATCTTCCCTGTCCCACTATTTGTAATCTGATATATGGAAAGAAGATTGGTGGACAATTTAGAAATGAAAAGGACATCAGTGAAACATCCTTCGCCTATGTCAACAATTCCTTTCCCACAAACACTCATATAAGTATTGCTAGCCATCAGGATTTTAGATGACTTTGTAGGTTGTAATGACGAGAACAGATCTGGTGAAGAAGCCATGTGATGGGAAGCTCCAAAGTCAACAATCCATCTCCCAAACTCAGAGACTATAGATGCAACAAGTGCTTTGCCCTTAGATTTCTCTTTTTCTTTTGCCTTAAAAGCATCTAGAGTTGTTGAGGACTCTATTATAGATTCACAGACCCCTATATTGTTCTTCTCAAGAAGATGTGTAAGGTGGTCAATTTGTTTCTTCATACATTTATGCTCATCATGCCCAAGTTTCTTGCAATAGGCACTCTACTTTTTCTTTCTTGGGTTTCCCTTGATTTGAAGAAGTTTCAGTGTGATTTTTGGAGGATTGAGATTTCTGATCATCCTTGATTTGAAGAAGTTTCAATGTGATTTTTGGAGGATTGAGATTTCTGATCATCCTTGATTTCCTTTTCCTTTTGATAATTTTGTTTCTCTCCTTTGTTGTTTGAAGCCTATTGTTTCCCATTTCCAGCAATAAGGGCTTGAGGTTTATAAGACTTCATGGTGCCCATCTGTATCAACTTGTCTTGCTCCCTAGTCAAGTCTGCAATGAAGTCATCTAAAGACAACATTTTCCACGTGGCTCCAAGAGCCCTTTTGGTAGAATAGAAGGTAGAGACAAACACAAAGTAAACTCAATTTGTAAAGTATAGAAAGGATGAGTTGATCCTCCTTTTTCTCTATCCTATATTCTTTTAGTTGCAACCTTAATGATGTGAACTTAGTAAAGTAATCCTCCAAAGTGTCAAAAGTACTTGGACTCAAGCTTATGAGTTCATTCTCTAACTCATGACTTCTTAGTTCATCTACCTTCCCAAAAATAAAAAATCAAAGGCTAGTCAAACTTCATTAGGTTTTTTCAAGGTTTCTACATGAAATAGTAGTTCAGGAGATAGATTGAGAAACAAAAACCCAAAGGCTTGATCACATTTGTTAAACCATTTTTCTTTATCTTTAGCAGCATTAGGTTCTTTTTCAATACCCATAGATACCCTTTATTCTTTAGCATAAGTTGAATATCAAGTTTCCACTCATGATAATTAAAAGGTGTGAGAGGTTTAATAGGTCGATTTGACTCCATGCTTAAGTAGGTGTTGTTGCAAAAATTAGGTGTGGAAAGAAAATGCTTGAGGGAAATGTAGAATTGCACAAGACATGACACAAGAACACACCCCCCTTGATTCAATTTTAGATCCCCCCCCCTGAATTGTGGCACTTTATATTTTTAGTGCATATATTTTAACCAATTTGAGACGAAAAATGGCACTTTATAAAAACAGTGTGAAATCATTCCCAATGGATTAAGCCTTTGTGAAATTAGCACAGAAAAAATAAATTAAAAAGAGACTTCACAAAATTTTGGGAGAAAAAATTAGAGGAGAAATTGAAGAGAAAGTAAAAAAAGAGGCAAGCCCTCTCTAGTAGGAATCACAGGGTTTTAGCCCTCGTGTGACCAAGGGCTAAACTTTTGGGTGGCTTCACCCCCCTTTTGTTGACATAGGCCCTAATATAAATGCTGACCTCAGCAGTTTCATGTTTTGAAGGATGAATAGTGCACCCTGCTGCTGCAATAACACTTCCTTGCCTGTCACAGTGCTGTTTGTTGTTCTACACACCTCTGTTGTTTTTCCCTTCTGCCAGTGATCTCTATATGTAGATTTTCACAACCTTACAAGAGATCAAAGGTTTCCACCACCTCAACAGAGATGCAAATTAAAATGCCACCTTTCGGTTGTTTTCCGCCTGCATTGGACAAATCGCAACATCACAAGAACAGATGAACAGAGGTTTTAAAGATGTCTTGAACAACAAAGGCATGACTCATATAGAGGCTTCAAAGCCTTCTTGTGGGTTCCACAAGATCATGCCTTCCCTCAACTAAATTGAGCCACCACGAACTAGTGAGTCACAAATCGTAGGTTTATGTGCCTCTACCAATGCACACACAAACACAGACGAAATGCAACCGTGGTTACAAAAATTAACTCTAAGAAAAAAAACGAACGAGCGCCTTCAACCAAAACTCACTCTGATACCATGTAGGAAATGAGGATCTCTTGGCTAGAACACTAGTATTTGAAAGGCCAAGAAGGACGAGCAATCTCATGCCTGCAAGAGAGAAATGGAATATATACAAACAAAAACACAAGAATGAATAATCTGAACTACTGAATATTATGAACAATGTTTATACATATAGTGAGAAGTGGTTGGGTCGCATAAGAAGTCGACCCATACACACTAATAGTGATGGACCCATACACACTAATAGTGGTGGCAATTTTGTTCCTCCAAAATAGCAAGAGGACGTGCCACATAGCCACCTAAGATGGATTAATGCCAAGTGCAGAATTACATGCATAATTACTTAATAAGTAATAATAATCTTCTACATTAACAATAAGTTCAATCATTTTGCTTCAAAGTGTTCAGACAAAAAGAAGAACCAAGGAAAGAAACAACAACAACAAGTACCAGCCTCTACGAAAACTCAGATGAACAAGTTTGCAACCAAGTTTGAGAAAGATTTCGTTCAATAATTTATTGTCTTTCTACCAACACAATTTCAAAGGATGCTTGGTTTGTGGATGGTGGTGCCTCTAGACAAATGACATCAACCTGACGATGTTTTACCAAACTGGAAGAACACAACTTTGGAGTTTAGGTTGAGCTTAGTAATGATGTGAAGTATCCAGTAGCACAAATTGGTACAATTTCTTTCCTCACAGTCAAGTAACTCTTTGGAATTTGACAATGTTTTGCTTGTTCTTGGTCTCACGAAAAATTTGCTTTCAGTTTCGATAATGGAGGATAAGAGCTTTGTAGCATAATTCAAGGATTAGCAAGTTCTTATAAAGCTGAAGAGATCTAGCCTAGTTATAGCACAGGTTATAGGGGTTAGAGAAAGCAACCTTTATAGGTTATAGGGTGAACCTATTGCAGTTTCAGTTCATCACAATGATAATCTGTGTGAGTTATGGCACAATAGAATGAGGCATCTGCATCATGCAACATTACCCATTTTGAGGGAGATTGTCACAGGACTTCTAGAGTTCAGCATTGAACAATAGAGAATTTGTAGAGGATGCACACTTAGCAAGCATGCCAAGGCTACTTTCCCAAGCAACGAGCATAGATTTAAAGGGATTTTAGACTCAGTGATTTCACATGTGTGTGGATTGATGTTGGTAGGGTCAATTGTTGGAAGCATGTATTATGTTTCCTTCATTGATGATTTCTCTCCCAAGACATGGATCTATTTCTTAAACACCAAGGATGAGGTCTTTAGTAGGTTTCAGGAGTTGAAAGCTCTAGTTGAGAACTAATAGCAAAAAGGATCAAGGTCTTGAGATTGAAGAATGGGGGAGAGTATACCTCCAAGGAGTTTGAAGGTTTTTGCAGAGAAGCGGGAATAAAGAGGGAGTTGACAGTTTCATACAACCCACAGCAGAATGGGGTTGCAGAACGGAAGAATCAATCAATCATAGGGGCTGTTAAGGCCATGATTCATGACCTGGACTTGCCAATGTTTCTTTGGGCAGAAGCGTGTCTATCATGTCCCTCTTTTTCAACTAACCTTAATCTCATTATTAATATTAATTAAAAGTGTTTTTAACACTAAATTAATATAACAAATAAAATAAAATTATATATATATAATAAAATAAGTCATAATTTCAAGTTTAAATTCTGACACCTAGATTTTAGGCCCTTGGAACCTATTTTCCATGCAAGTATAAAGTCAGGTCGAGGGCAATTCTGGAGGTCACTTTTGATAGCTGACAATTCCATTGTTACGAACTATTTTCATTGCTCCAATAGAGATGAAAACCTCTGTTATAGAGCTTGTTAGGTGAGGACGAAACCCTCCACCTACACCTCCTATGTTACACTCAAATCTGGACTTCAAGGTCAACTTAACTTCTAGTTTTGTCACACAAGCCTGATTGTCTATTGCAGACTTGGTCACATCAGCAGTTAGGTATCAGTTGCAAACCCGAAACAATACAAGGCTCATTCAGGGATTAGTGACCAATCATCAAATCGCAAACCTCATCAACCAGGATTCATCGTCACCCTACAAAAAATCAGTGCAGTAGAATAGGGCAATTTGCCACCCCATAACCCTACAGCTATTCACCAAGGAGGACTATTGGAGGTCATCTGCTGGATCTGGGCGATTGCAGCAGACATCAATTGCTACAAACATAACCCTTAAAGTGTGTGACAGCCTCCAAACTCAGAAAACTCATAGTTAGCAATCCGCATTAAGGGTTTCTAAAAGATATCTTTCAGATTCGGAGGTTGTAGTAGGCATTAAGGTCCCTAAGCATACTTCCATATCAGATCTACAAATTTGGGAGGAGGATCGCAACAGGTACCAAACACTAGAAGGCATGGACATCCAAAGTCAGCTCGTTGCCAAGATTTTGTTCATTTGATCGCTAGCATTTTGAGGGTTTAGTGCCTCAAAATTTAGGACAAGTACTAGGGCAAAGCCAGTTCCAGGTCTTTGACCGACAATAGCATCCCTGATTTTCCAATCGCCACTATAACTTGAATTGCAGGACAGAATCATAAAGGTTTCCAAACCAGATCAATATTGGACATGAACAACAGTCATACAGACATATTCAGTCCACTATTGTCACTTTATAGCAACTAATTTCTGTAAACTTGTACCAAATCAAATTTTCATGTTTATCTCACGAAATTGAATGAACAATTCTTTGGATGTGAAAACTTATTGTGCATCAGTCTGTGTTTGAAATTTATGATATATATAAAATCTGAGCGAACTGTAGTACTGATTGTCTGTGGTGAGTGATCTAAATCTGGTTAAGTTTGATCATAAAACCTAGGTATATTATAGATCTCTGATTATAAACCCTAAGTATATTACAATGTCTTACAATAGTCTACATCTAGAATAGGTCTCTTCATAGGATTTTGGAGGACAAGACACTAGAGGAGGCATTTAGTGGTGTAAAGCCAAAGCTGAGTCATTTTCACATCTTTGGGTATCCAATATATTTCCATATACCTCTATAGAGAAGAGGACAAAATTAGAACCTTCCAACAAGAAGGGTTTATTTGTAGGTTACAGTGAGACTTCAAAGGCCTATAGATTCTACATTCCTAAGCAGGGATGTCAAGTTTGAGGAAGACTTTGCATCCAGAAAATCTCAAGAATTCATTCCAGTAATAGAGGATGAGGAGCAGGAAGCTCCAAAGGTTGGATGTCCAAAGATTCCAATTGTTTCCAATTCAATATAGCAACCTTCAGGTGAGGAGGGAGAAACTTCAACGCCTTCGTCTGTTAGGACACCTCGATGGTTCGAACAAACATTGAGGAATCCTCAGGAGTACGTTGAGCCTCCTAGGAGCACATTTAGGGAGAGTAGGCCTCCAAAGAAATTTCCTAACTACATAGCATTGATGAGTAACATCATTGAGTCTTCTAGCCTTCAGAGAGCAATGGATCAACAGTTAGCTGATATTCTGACCAAGCCCTTAGCAAAAGGGAAGTTCGAAGCATCCAGAGACTAACTTAGATTGGTGCAGAATTCCTTCTTCACTAAGAGGGAGTGTTGAGTTTTTTAGTTCAGTTTGGAACTTATGCACAGGTTTAGTGTGATCATGCAAGTAGTTCAAGTTATTTCTATTTTGTAGTTCACTTTAGTGATTAAAGTGAAAGTATTTTATTTAGTTGAATAAGTCTAATAAAGTGTAGATAATCACTAGTGATTTAGACTTATCTTCCAAGTCATCTCTTGCGTGAGATAAGATTTCTATTTTGGAAGATTAGATATTTTAGCTGAATAGTATAAAGATAGATGCAAAATATAAGTTCAATAACTCAGAGCATTATAATATTTCCACACAACTGAAGGACTAGTTGTAGAGGTTGCTTGGAAGCTTTCAAAGGAATGCAGAGCGGATTACAGTTGTAAAATATTTGTGTCTCATGTTCATCATTTCCATTGTTTTAGTTTCAATGTGTTGTAAATGTTATTCATTATTTTTTCAGCATTAGGAAATTATACATCGTGATTGGAATGTTTACACTCTGCAATTGTCTAGTACTTATAATTCTGATAGTTACTTTTAGACTCAAGTTTTACTATTCACATATAAAAATTATTACAATTCCCTTCTGACTTAGTGGCACCCTTCAAATTTGCATACATAAAAAGAAGAGAGAATAAAGCAATGGCATTTTTGCACATCCAAAAAATCAGAGCTTACTCAACTTTAATTTCAAAACAATAAAGTCTAGCTTACTCTCAGATACTGATGAAAATTTAAATGCTGGATTAGGAAGCTCTTCTGTCTGCATAGCAATCTGATTCAATTTTTTCTTCCTTTGTACAAAATAGAATATAGAGGCTGTTTCCCTCTCTGCATAAGAAGCTTTAAATCCCAAAGAGAAAAGAAGTCGAGAATTTTGCACTGCATATTCAAAAACTGAACAAGCCCCAAGCAATAACATTGGCGATGCTAGAAGGAAGTTGGGTAATTGCTTAAGCTGGAAATAGCGCAAGAAACCAACCTCCCTGTGGCAAAAAGAAACAAGTAAAATTGTAAGTGACATTATGGCCATTTTTAAACCAGTTGATAAAGAACAGCAACAACAGAAAATTACCAGTAATGGCTTTGAACAAAACCATATAGATAAGGAACATTAGCTGTACACCAGGGTCTGCTTCCTTGAGACGATGACCCACCATGACAAATATTTAAGAATCCATATAGTTGAAAAAATAGAAATGGTGCAAAGACGCACACCGATTGTAGGCAAGCAATAACAAGAACCTGTAATGCCAACTACACAACAAAATACCTTAATTAGCCTACAAGTAGAAGTAAATATTTGTTAACTCAAAATCATTATTGCATACATCCAAATAAGCAAAAGCCAAAAACCAATAAGATTCTCAAGAGGACAAGGCATCAAAGAACAAAACAAATTTACCAGCTTGACGTTTGATATCTAATCAAGCTTCCAGGGCAATAAGATACAGGGACAAGTTTCAGAGATGTCCAAGGCACTCCAAAATTTCAGGGAAATTGTTATAGAGACAAAAGGGTACATGAACATATAAACTAATTGGAAACTTAAAAATAATTTTACAAATTATTCTTTAAATATTCACAAAAAAATTAACAGATATGGACCAACAACCAACTAGTAATTCTTAATCTACAACAGAAATATTTAATTAACCACATACTTTAGAGTTGCACAATACACATCCAAGGAGAACTATGAATTTATTTTTTGGGCCTATACTTAATTTGAAACATCTCCCAGTTATTGTAGTGAAAGCCATAAGAAAAAAAAGTCCACTTTAATCTTGTAATCTGATTCTGATCCAGTGAAGAGCATTTGTGAGCCCTCAAAGCAAATAAACAACTCTCTCCCTAAAAAGATTCTGCATCTCAATCTTACATGAATTCAAGTGGAAGAGTTTAATATGGGTCATGCTTTGGTTGTTGCTGCTAGAAAGGAGAACAAATGGGCAACAGTTAAGGACTGCAAGGCTTATTTGTGATTCCATGCCTCACAGGTCATCACATCCTAAACTGTCTGCATGATGGTGTTCTCAGATCTTTTTGGTGATGACATCTCCATTGCCCATAGGAATTGCAATTGCTATGTATGGCTTCTCTAGTTACCTTTCAAGATGTTATTGTTTCTTGGGATATCATCTTTCAAACTGAGACCCATGAAAGCCCAAAGAGGACTTTGCTCCAAGTCACAAGTTATATGTAGGCCTCTGCCATTTGACATGAGACACGTAGATCAGGTGGTGTTCATGGTTCAGGTGGTGTGGTTTGTCTCTTCCGCAACTACTTCTGATCCAGAATTTCATAGTTGGCCTCTAATGTACATTCTAGATACACGTTGTCCTAGGTTTAATAGGGCCCAACCTCCCTTCAAGACGTTTTCATTCTTGGATGCTAATTCTCAACTGCCTCACCAAATTATGCTGTATACATCGAGGGAGATCCTTATTTCAATCTCTATCCTAAGATTTTCCCTTATTCCTCCTTGGGGGATGTTATTCTTCTTGGTGATTTCAATGCTTGCATCGAACCCACCAAACCCCATTCATGATCTTCTCAATGACAAACTTTGTCTTTGAGAGTTGGATGCATCAATTTAGCTTATCACAAAGTTTGGATGATGGGAATAATCTTGTCGATTCTTAAGGTGGACATCTTCCTTGACTAGGTGAATCTCAAAGCCTCCACATTCCTAACAGTCTTCATTATTTCTTAATTCTAATAAGTTTTCTTGCTACCCCCATGGTGGTGGTGCTAGTGTGGTTGATTATTTATCACCAACAAATTTTTCATCACTCGTATTGAGGACCTCCATGTCCCCTCTACCCCCCAGATGACCATGTTGTTTTGACTTTCACCCTCCATGCTCCCTCCTCTCCTCCCTACCCATTGCCCTCTAGGTCAACAATACTTTCCACACCATGATCCATTTTAATGATGATTACTCCCTTGACTATGCTACACAACCTTCCTAACTTATATGTAACTTCTACTCACTACTTATATAAATTCCTTTCTAATGCTCTTTGGGAGGCTTTCCTTAACTCTTTTCCCCACACCATTTGTCATTCTACTCCACCTCCCCTTTTTGGTTGTTGCCCTATGAATCATTGGTTTGACAATGAGTGTAAAGCCTTGCATCGAATACTTTGATTTATCCTTGTCCACGATTCTCCCTCCATTTCCACCACCCTTGGTGATCATCGTCACCTCTTTCGCCATAAAAAAATACGAGTTTCTTGTATCAATGAAGTACAAATTCCTTGTTTCCCTCCATCACTCCCCTCAGATCTTTTTGTGTACTCTCCTCCCAAAGAACTCCCTCACTATTCATATCACCCCATGGACTTGGGTTTCCTATGCCAATTCTCTTTATGAAATCCTTGACCAGCCTACCAGAGTCCCCTCCCATTTTCCCTGACCCCACACCTCCTAACACTAGTTCCCTATAGGTTGTGTCAAAAAGTTATTTTGAAACTTTTCTCTAGCAAAGTGGCTGACTATGAGGAGCTCTAGGGTGAGTTTCCCAAGTATAGTGTAATGATTTATCCTTGTCCACGATTCTCCCTCCATTCCCACCACCTTTGGTGATCATCGTCACCTCCTTCGCCATAAAAAAATACGAGTTTTTTGTGTCAATGAAGTAGAAAATCCTTGTTTACCTCCATCACTCCCCTCGGATCTTTTTGTGTACTCTCCTCCCAAAGAACTCCCTCACTATTCATATCACCCCATGGACTTGGGTTTCCTATGCCAATTCTCTTTATGAAATCCTTGACCAGCCTACCACTAGAGAGTCCCCTCCCATTTTCCCTCACCCCGCATCTCCTAACACTAGTTCTCTATAGGTTGTGTCAAAAAGTTATTTTGAAACTTTGCTCTAGCAAAGTGGCTGACTATGAGGAGCTCTAGGGTGAGTTTCCCAAATATAGTGTAATGATTCTACATAACCCATCTCACAACATTTCAATGAGGTTGGCCTAGTCTCAACATATTATCCACCCTATCCACAAGTCTAGGGATTGCTCCAATCCAAATAAATAGCTATAGGCCTATCATGATTAGACCTAATTTCACAAAACTCTATACCACTATTTTGGACAAGTTGCTTTTAGAGGTGCTAAAGAACAAGAACTTGAGAGCCAAGGGTCAAGTAGGCTTCAAGAGGGATTTTCAAACTATAGACTATGTCTTTGAACTCCAAACTAATTGAGGAGGCTCATCATTAGTCTTCTAAAGTCTTTTATTGTTTTGTTGACTTTAAGAAGACTTTGTTTCACAACACGTTCTAGAAACTAGGGTACATTGGTATTTCTAAGACCCTCATTACTAAGACCTCCTAAACCTTTTAGTGGCTTCGAGTAGCACATTAGTGTTCTTTAAGTCCATAGATACCTTGCATGAAGTCAAAAATGTTGAGACTTTGTGCAAGCTATTGGGCGGGGTGATCAAAGAAGTTGGGATTGAGAATGTTGTCCAAATTGTCACGAATAATGCAGCAACATATGTATCTGCGGAGGACTTATTATGGAGAGGCATCCCACCATTTTTTGGACTCCTTGTGCTGCACATTGCTTGGATTTGGTGCTAGAGGACATTAGGAAGATTGGATGGGTCAAAAGTGTGGTTGAAGACACTAAACAAGTTACTGAATTTATTTACAACATCACTTGTATCCTTTCTTTGATGAGAGATAACATGGGTAGCTAGAAGCCTGTGCAACTAAGAATGACACAATTTGCCACCCACTTCCTCAATCTACAAAGCCTTGTAGCCGCAATTCCTAAATGCAATCTCCATGCCAAAAAACCAAAGGGAGAAGGCCACATGAACATTTTTTGATGAGTTCATAAAAAATGCAGAGTTACTCAAGTAAAAATTACAAACATAAATGTTATAGGGAATTTATCTACTTAGTTTTTTTTTTTTTTTTTTAATGGTTAATTTTGTAATAATTTTAAATTGGTCAAGGTTCTACATTTAATGGATGGGGATGGCATGCCGATGAATTACCTCTATGTTGCCATGGATAGGACCAAAGTGACCATTTTGCATTATATGGTGGAAACAACAGAAAAGATGAGATCGTTTGGGTGTATCATTGACTTGACCTACTACCTTAACCCAAATACTTTTTTGATACATTTATGGTTGATGAAGAGGTCATGGTAGGCATTGTTTTGTGCATTGATAAGATGGTACCAGATAAAAAAATTAGAGACATTATTCTTGATGAGTTGGAGGTCTACAAGGGTGCATGGGGAGGCTCTTTTCTTTAGCTCAAGCAATTGTAAGGAAAAACAATAGCAACTAAAAAAATATCTTTTAATTTTTTGCTTAATACTAGAAAGTAGAAAGTAGAAACTTGAAAGTTTTAAGTTTAAATTTTTTACTTAATTCTTATATTTTTTAAATGTTTTATTTGTAGATTTGTGGTGGGAGAATTATAGTGCTGGCACACCAAGTCTTCAAAGGGTAGCCATAGAAGCAGCAGATGTGGATGCATTTGAGGAAAAGGAACACATTTTTGAAAAAACAATTAGTCCTCAAGTTAATACCGGCATACCTTCTAGTTTGAGGCCTGAAAAATTGTTACACTAGGAGGGGGAAGAGGAGGATGTAGATTATATTTGGCTGTTTCTTGACATATGTAAACAATTATTATTTATAATTTTGTTGTAGTAAAATGTAATGTTTGGCTTTAAAACTTTGAAATTTCAAACTTTGAACATTCATATGACAAATAATGTTTAAATTATAACAAATTGATGGTCATAGTAGACATTTTTGTTCTTTAAATGTATTAATTTATGTTTTTTATTGTGTAATTATGTTGTTTTTTTTTGCCACATTCTTTGTCAAGTTCATGCTAAGTCTCGAACCCAAGTCAAATTTTTGGGTTGCCAAGTCCGCATTTTCAAAATATGATTAAGAGAACAAAATGAAATGTTTTTGCATTGTGAACTTTTCTCTACTAAGAATATTAAAATATATGTTTAACTTTAAATTTGTAAATAACATGACACTTGATGAAGGAAGAATAATTAATAAATTCAAGTATATGCATCCTTTTGCTTTGAAATTTAACATGGAGGACATAATCGGTAAGCAATTTTTTCAGTTCTTTTGTGATATTATGGTGTGTCTTGGTGTCTTTTATACAATGGGATACTGTTAGTTTTTGTTCTATGTAGAGTATGACAGCCACATCTCCAAGAATCCTCAAGAACATGACAACTACTTCAACCACTTGTAGGGACTCCACATCCTCCATCCCCAAAATGCAAGGGGCGTAGCAGATGTGTCTCATAACACACATGACATGGCCACATATAACATTGATTGATTTAAAAACTGCAAATACCACATACAATTCTCATATATGAAAACTTTCAACAACAGATGATAAAAAGCAAGTCTGCGAAAGAAACATAATTGCATAACAAATAGCAATTGATCTTAGTGTGCAAGAACAGATCTCTTAGTGATCTATCATTTTCTTAAATTCCAATCATACAAGAAAATAAAATTGGTTGAGTGCCTCTACTTTATAAAGATGCCAAATATAAGGTTTGCAAAGGAAGATAGGAATAAAAGGGAAAATGTGAGCCATAGTTCCACGGGGATGCGTCCCCCCCGAAAAATGGGCAGCCTTGGAGACGAGGATGTTTCCGAGACGCGGAGACGTCAAGGAAACGTCCCCCCGCCGTCTCCTCGTCCCTCCGCTGTCTCCTGAACGTTTCCTTGAAAAGGAGACTTCGTCGCATCTCGGAGTCTTTTGGGCATCTCCAAGACTCCAAGTTTCCCACGTCCCCTATTAAAATAATAGTTTTAAAAAAAAATTAAAAAACTACAATTTTACATAGTCAAATTTAAAGTTAAATAATAATATAATTTTTTAAGACTTCACTAAAGTAAGTGTAAATTAATTTTTTTTGTTTTATTTCTCATTTGACATTCTACCCATGCGTGCCTGAGAGCGACCATCTGGAGACTGCGCAGAGAGTCTGAGAAGTGCGACTACATCTGGAGAGCTCAAAATTCATCAAATTTCTTTAAGGGCGGCATTATTAGCAGGTATGTTGCATTTTAGGTTTTTATTTTTAATTTTTTTTTTGCGTTTTGACAACCCACGACGAGCAAGGGCACGTTGCAACAGGGAATAAAAGTTTGAGCGAATCCCTCAAAGGGATGTCAGCTCATGGAAGAGGCGATGAATCGCTTTCCATGAGCTAACATCCCTTTGAGGGATTCGTTCAATAGTTCATAATCCCTGTTGACCGAATCCCTAAAAGGGATGTCAACTCATGGAAGGCGATTCATCACCTCTTCTATGAGTTGACATCCCTTTGAGGGATTCATCATTCTCAATTCTTCCAATCAATGAACATTGAACCATTTTAATAAATAAAATTAAAAATATTAAAAAATAATTTAAAAATATTAATTGTTTTCAATTTCTATTTTCCAATAAAGTTTATTTATAATTTTATGGTCTGCAAAATGAAAATCCAAAATGTGGAAGCACAGGCAAGGCATGTGAACTGTTTGACTGAATGCATCAAGGGTTGATGAATTCAGTCAAACAGTTCACATGCCTTGCTTGTGCTTCCACATTTTGCAGACCAAACCACATTTTTTATGCTTATCTTGCAATATTGCAATCCATGAGACCACATTTCTTTCAAGTTTTAAATTTCTAAGTATGAGACTTTGAGTATAGGTCTGATTTTTTTTTTACATCGTAGGTCTGATTATTTTTTAACATTTTTTTTGCAGCATCATCATCATAATGAGTTCACACAACAGAAGTGATGATGAACCAAAAATTCAAAGTGCAAATGATTCATCAGATGATCCTAACTTTCAAATAGGAGGGGAGGCCGAGGGTGAAGTTTAACAACAAGTACAACATGGCTCAGCCTCAAATACTCAAACTACCACAAGTTCCATTGGTAGTAAAAATAATAGTTGCCCTTCAGAACTCCTTCAAGAATGGGCCAAGGGCCCCTTTGATCCAAAAAAATCTTTAAAACAATTTGCATCCAAGGTAGCAACAAAGCGTGGGGCAACTGGGGGCACTACATTATGGAAGTGTCACATGTGTGAGCTTACATGGTTTGGCAGCATTACAAGAACTAATGCACATTTTCTTCTTATTTGAGGCAAAGGTGTAGATGTATATGCAAAGTTGTGGCAAGTAACTTGAAGTACAAGGCTGAAATTTTAAAATTATGGGGTTGTAATGAGGATGAAGTGCCTACATCTGCTACATTGCAACATAAGAGTATGGGTGATCAGATTTCAACAGTCTCTACTTCTACTTTGCAGAGTCAAAGGCCACCAAATCCGTTCAATTCAATTGCAGCAAAGCCTAGGGGGAAACGTAAGATGGCATCTTCACAACCTTTTGCAAATTTATTCAATGTGCAGGCAAAGGATGAGGCAGATGATGCCATTGGCAAATTCTTCTTTGCCAATGTCATTCCATTCCACGTGGCTTGCTCTTCTTATTATAAGGAAGTTGTGTCAAAGATAATAAGGGCAGGACAATCATATGTGCCACCAGGGGAGATTAAATTGAGGACAACAATCTTGGATCAAAACTATTCCAAGATTAATATTTTGATGAAGAAGATGAAGAGAGCCTGGGTTACAAGTGGATGCAGCATAATCATGGATGGGTGGACGGACATTAGGCATCGTCCACTCATCAATATCATCATCACATTTGTAGCGGGCCCTTATTTCCTTAGGGCTATTGATTGTTCGAGGCATAGCAAGGATACCCATTATCAGTTTCAGATCCTCAAGGATGCTATAGAGGAGGTTGGGCCACAAAATGTGGTGCAGGTAGTGACAGATGCGGCCCATGTGTGCAGAGTTGCAGGGAGGTTGATTGAGGCAGCCTATAGACATATTTTTTGGACTCCTTGTTGTGTGCATGCTATGAATAATGCACTTAAGGACATGGGTAAAATCAGCTCGATCAAATCTATTGTCAGTGATGCTAGAGATGTGCAGATGTTTATCTACACCATCATCATTCCCATGCACTTTTTAGGTCCTTCTCCAAGAAGGAATTCCTGAAGCTTGTAGAGACTCGCTATGCATCATACTTTATTCTCTTGGAGAGGATGCTTGAGTTGCAAGAGCCATTGCAACTAATGGTAATGACAGCAGAATGGAACAGATGGCCTGAGTCGAAGACACAATAGGGATTGAGAGTTAAGGAGGTGGTGAAGAATGATGTCTTTTGGGTTGATGCCAAATATATTGTATCCATCATTGAGCCAGTCTTCAAAGTTATTAGATTTGGGGATTCTAATGCACCTTCCCTTGGAGAGGTATACGAGTGCATTGATTCCATGCTTGATCAAATGAAGGCTAAAGTGCGAGAGAAGGACCCCACAATGCAATTCTACACCGAGCATATTTATCCAATCATTCAGCGTAGATGGGAGAAACTCAACACTCCCTTACACATGGCTGCCTACGCATTGAACCCAAAGTGGTATGTGCCACATCCCGGCAAAGTGACACCTATAGAGGATGCTGAGGTGAAGGAAGGGTTCATGAAGGCCATTGACAAAATGTACGATCCTATAGAGGCCAGCTTGCTTCGTACTGAGTGGACAAAATTTGCTACTCTTTGGGGATATTCAAAGGCAGCCAAAGTAGATTTGAAGCCTATGTCACAGGAGGACCCCAAGTTGTGGTGGACTATTCATGGGCCTAGATCTTTGATTACTACTCTAGCCATTCATTTGTTGTCCCAGGTTTCTAATTCTTCTGCTTCTGAGAGGAACTGGTCCACTTATAACTTCATCCACTATGTTAAGAGGAACAGGCTCACTTCTAGGAGGGCAGAGAAGCTTGTGGTTGTCCATAATGCCTTACGTCTCATTGATCATAGCACAACTACATACAAGGAGAGTCCAGCAACCAGATGGGATGTACAGCCAGAAGAGCCAGAACAGATAGATGATGATGCTACACAGACAAGGCTGGTTGGTATTGGTTTAGATGAGCTTGAGCATTTGGGGTCCCCGTCTGACGGTTCCAGTGATGAGGAGATTGGCATGGAGCTTGGAGTTGGAGATAATTAGATCATTAGAGGCATCAGGCCATTAGCTATTTAGTATTTACTATTTTGTTTTTAAAATTTGAAGTTTGAACACTGTTAGTGTTGTGTTGATAACTTGATACTTGATTGTAATTATGAATCATGACTATGAAATTTTGAAATTCAAATTATGAAATAGCTAGTTCTCATTCCAATCACAATGTCTATTAAGTTACAAGTATATTTTGATTTTCATTATTTCAATGTTCACTAGTTCAATGAAATTATTGCAATGTGTTTAAACTCTAAAATTTACTTATTCCTTAGGCTTTTACAATTATACATCTTTTTATAACTAATTATTCAAGTACTATATGTATTTCAGCGCACCGCTCCCCCGCCGCCCCCAAACTTAGGCCCCCCGCCCCCGCGCCCCCGAAACCAATCCCCTGCCGTCCCACCGTCCCCGTCCCCGAAACTCGATGGAACTATGATGTGAGCAGACATGGCCCATACATTCATATACTTGTAATTTGAAATTCAATATTATGCAATGTTTCCTAGGGATGTGTCCCTAGGAGTTTCATGTCATTTCCAAGTAAGGTATCATTTTGGGGGTGGGAAGATATGGACTGAACATCCCCCACTACATCCCCTTTTTTTATGTTTTTTTGGGACTTCCATGGGATGCCCCCACTACATGGGGTACATCTCCAAGGAATGTCCCCAGCATCCCAATGACATCCCCTATTGACAAGCATATTTAAAACATGAAAAAAAATAACTCTCTTTAAATTTCAAAAACCCTAAATAGTTGTACAGACCCCACAATGCCCTCTAACATAAAAAAATATATATTATTTACCTCCATTTGCCTTAGCCCACTATCATTCCATTGTTTCTATTTACACTTTGAGTTTTTGAGTTTTACAAACAAGAATAGATTTCAACAAACTGTTGGCATGTCAATTAGCACCTCTGGAGTGCTTATTGGAAACGGACAGCTATGCACAGTGTGTAGTAACTGCTCTTCAAATTAAGAGGGGAAGCTCCCTCTTTTTGTTGATATTTGCATAAAAATAAAGTAAACTAATGTTCCTATCTTTTTACTCAGCGGCAGGGCACAAGGGTACATAAAGCACAATGCGTTGCAACTAAGGTTTTCTCTAGTTTCTGCAGATCTTTAACTACAACTAAGCTAACTTTTAATCTATCCTATCTCCTCTAGATAAACAGAGCAAGAGAGCATAGGAGCAGGAATGGGATGGTTGGATCACTTGGGCCAACCGTCTTTCAAAATGCGTACAAAGGCTCTGAACTTTCAAATCTATGCTAGAATAAGGTCTTATGCAAGCGAACGCTCGTACGGTAAGCTGAATCTCAGGATTTCGGAGGAGGAACCCCTGTCTAAGGTGTAGGTCGGGATGCAACTTACTAGAAACAACAAAGGACGATGAACTGGATATCAAGATTCTTGAAGAGGTGATGGCACCTGTCCAAAGTGTAGGCTGAAATACAGATCATTACACAACATCAAACGATAACCATTAATATCAAAATTCCTAAGGAGGCGTCAGCGCCTATCCAAGGGGTAGATTGAAACAATAGATTATAAGAACAAAACATTGATAGAACTTGAAACTTTGGATTAAATTGCATATGCCTTTTAATTTATTTCTTCAAACTTTCTCAACGAATTACAAAGATTTGGGACAGCAAATGTACGAAATCATACACAATTGCTTATCAAACCAAACAACTCTCATCCAAAAATGAACAAATATTAACTTGCAAGCTTGATGGTACAATGGCGCAGCAATTCTATGTAGTAATAAGAGTTACAAAATAATGAGCAAAGGCTCTTATTTATAGAAGCTCAAAGGAGTAGGCAACCCTAAAATCTCCTTGAGTTAACAATGAGTTCTTGCCAATCTGCAAAATTGATTCCTATGTCAAAAAGTAGGTGACCTAGCAGTTAACTGGAAATCTACTTCAGTTAATTGAAACTAAACTAAAAGAGAACTCCAAATACAAAAGTGCCTCCAAAATAGAGATCCACAATTAGTGGGATTAGACATGCATGATCAGTGGGACAGTGAGTTAACTTGGAAAGAGGCATCAAGTTAACTCTTGTTTGTCATAAATGCTATTTTGAAGGGTAGGACGTCCTAACCTGGTGTTTTACACCTCTTCACCTCTAGTCAACAACTCCTCTAGCTAGTCGTTGACTTCTTCTACAACTGGGCAATCAATGCTTCGTAGGATGATGACATGTCACCTCAGCATCTCCTCACCACTCGCAATCTGCTGCTGATATTCAATACACTTTGCAGCTGCGCCATCCAACTTTGTTGACATGACTGCAATCTTACTCAACTCGCAACCAACAGGGTCACCGCAAAAACTGTCACGGATGAGATTTTGGAACTATGTTTGCACTTCGGCTAGCTCAATGTATGCACCTTGTGCTGGTAAAGGCAAGGGATGGATGTTACCAACATTCTCACAAACTTGATAACACCCGCCACAACCTGTCAGTACTCAATCAATTCTACAGAGTTGGTGTCATATGCTTTCACCTTGTATGCAAGTTGTTCTTTCCAAGCGAAAAGATGTTGCTTGTTCTCCTCTGTAGTAATTGATAGGTATGCCATCTGCAAGTCTGAGACAATGATCTTGTCCGCAGGCCTCTTCTCTGTTGCCTTTTGCTCTGATTGTTGAATCTCCGCGCGAAGATCATGGGCTCTGCACGTTAACTGGTACAACTACAAGTATACACCGTCCTCTAATGACAAATTCTTCCACTTGATTCCTCAAGTGTTTTCCATATAAGATCAGCTGGTGATGATTTTGCTCCGCGGGGAGGTCTAGCAACTCTCGAGGCAAGGCAGAGATGTTTGGTGTACCGTGCATCAAGCTAGATATATATAATCTCAATTGCTGGTTTTTAGCCTTTAAGGCTGCTTTATCTTTGTCGTCTTTAGCCATTCTTTCCTTGACACTTATTGATGCAACTTCAAGGAGATCTGCCTCCACCTAACGAATGGTCTTACCGAGGTTGACTTTCACCAAGGTGAAGTCCTCAACCTCTACCTCATGTGCATTCCTGTCTTCAAGTGGCACAGCGGTCTCTATGACAAATTCATTGTCAGCATTCTTTCCTACGTAGACCTACTTCTTCAGCTTCTTTACTGGCATGTCTTGAGGGACATGGTCAAATTCTGTGAAGTCTAGCTGGTAGGATGGCCTTTCTCTCTTTCTTACTAGGAGACTCTCAAGCCAAAATGAATTTGACTAGCCTCGCTGGAAGGGGGAATGTTAGGCCCTTGAATGCCTGACAAATGGAATTGCGTAGTGATGTCGCGTGGTGGCGAATCCAATTCAATGTGGACTGGTGATTGTTGCAGTGGTGGCAAAGTGGGAGGCTCTGCTTCCACCTCTGGTACTACATCAGCTGCAACTGCTTCCATCATTGGCTCTGTCTCAGTTGTGATTGTCTCAATCACTGGCTCTATCTCAGTTGTAGCTGCTTCCATCACTGGCTCAATTGTGTTTGTGGCTGTCTCCACATGTACCTCTTGCTGATTTGTATCAACCATCGGTATTCTTCCTCTTGTGTGTCTTGGCATTCTGGCTCCTTTAGGAGGGTTGCTCCATTTCTTCTGTCTCGGCTTAGCTCTCGACGTGGAAGGTAGTGAAGAATGAACCGGTGGCAACTCTGTGCGAGGAATAACTACCTTCCTTGTCCTTTTACTATCCAAGTAGAGTTGGTTGCTTCTGACAACCCTACTTGTCCTTTCCTCAATAGACGTACTTTCCTTAGCATACCAATCCACTTTTCCAAGTGGTTGTGAGTCAACCTGATCTACGAAGAATGAAGGAAGAATAACTTCCCCATCATCATCGGATAGGCCTTCCACATCCTCTAACATGAAGTCAACAATTTGTGGAAGTCTAAACCGGATGTAATTGCATCTTCGTACATCGAACTCATCTTCACAATTGAACCAATAGTCCTCCATGGAAGACTTGTGTGAAGAGTGTTGCTCAAGGTGTGCTCCATAGAGGCCTCTAGGATCATATGACCATCTCTCGATGAGATACTTAAGATTAAGTCTCACTGTCTCCTGGCCCATGGCCTTGGCATCAGCTGTTGTCTTGCACCTATAAAGTCCCATCTGGAAAGTTCGCAGCCGTCTTGCATTTGTTACGCAGATGAGAATGTACCTCGAACAACTGCCGCAAGAATTCCATGAAGACCACCCTATCTGATGGATAGCGAGGTATCATGGCAGGATGACCGGAATACCCATACACGCATATGTAGGTGAAGGTGGGGAACTGGATGAACCAATCCACCCAATCCACCATTGCCTCCTTGGCTGCTGGTGATATGCGTATATGCATCTCATGGTCGAGGTCTCTCATGGTGTGCATTAGGAAGAGATCATTTATCCGCTTGAAATGTCTTTCTGCTTGAGTGAACTCAAGTCGCAGGAAATGCTCATGAACCTTTTGCACACCCAAAGTTCCCACAGTGTTTAATGCTCTGAACTGGCCTTGGAAGGCAATCAGGTATACAAGATATGAGCACATGTGAAACTTGTGAACCTCTAAGAACCCGGTCATCTACTTGTGGAGCGTATCACTGATGAGGACGAGCTAGTCATAATGCTCTCTGTTGCTTACAATTTTGGCGATGATATAGTACATCCATGACTAAAATTTGTTCGCCTCCTCTTGACCAGTGATGCAGTTGAGTAGAGTGATCATCACTACACACTCATCCTAGAACTCTCCACGTCCCACATTCTTGGGCAAGTTGGCCTTTTTCCCTTTAAGCCATTTTTCTGCCATTCTCTTCTGGCACTTATCTTTTGACACTTTGAATGCCTTTTCGGATTCTCTCATAGATATGACCACATTTTCCAAACATGGTAGAATGGCAAAGCACCTTTCGATATCCCTAGGCTTAAGGCTGCATATCACTCGCCCATCCATTGATCGAATCTCTCGTGTGGTAGGGTCATAATGCTTAATGCAAGCTATAAACTCCATGCTCTATGCTGTGATGGGGATTTTGTGTTGTGATGCGGATTGATGCAGCCTCAAGCAATCTGGATTGCTCAATGTTTTGTAATGTGCATTGGTTTATGCCTTCCAACCTATTTGAGTCAACCTCTGGGTGTACTTGATGCAGATCGATGTCTATCATTTTCAGGAAGTCATGAACCAAGACGGTTTTGGTCTTTTATTCGACTTGGGAGAATTGCATTCTGAAAAACTTAAAGATTGACTATGCACACGATACTGTTCAAGTAACTTTTTTGAAAACTCCTAAAAATAGCCCCTGTCGAGAAGTATTTTTCTGGAAAAAATCTAACACTTTGGTATTGTGGGCACTTCAAAGTTGAACAAACCCAATTTGTCTAATCTTCAAAATTGTGACTTTTTCAGGAAAACCCTAAAAATAGGGGCAGCAAGGTTACTGTTTCTGGAAAAATCCAACACGTGGGTTTTGTTGAAAAAGCTGAGCAGATCATACCCAGAAGGTCAGATTTGTGAATAGCCTCCGTTTATTTGGACATGCAAGAAGATCTAAGACGAGAATAGAGAAAAAGACAAGAAGAAGTTTGGAAGTTATCAACTGCCTCTCTGGAAAAATTATGCCTAAAGATGCAACCTCTGATAAATTGTCCCTCTATGCAACTAATCTTAAAAAATATGAAGAACAATGAAAACCCCTCTGTCAGATCTTCAAAAGATGTCTTGGAGAGAAAAATGTTGTTCTTGGCTTCAACCTGCAAAGAAAGATGTTGAATTATGATGCCTAAGCTTGATACAAACTAAAAGTAAAAGAGAGGCAAAGAAAAATGAAGGAAGAGGAAAAGGAGGAAGAAGGTATCATATCCATTTTCTTTTTTTTCTTTTTTTAATTAATTTTTTGTTTTGTTTTGAAAGTTGAAATATTTGCAAATACTTTCATGTTCCTTTTTTTTTTCAAACCTTCAATGTTGTTATAAACATGTCATATTTAAGTTTTTCAAACCTCCAAAAATTACAAACTTGCAAATTTTAACTTCTTCAAGCCTTAAAATCTATTTTTCTAAACTTGTTCAAACATGTAAAGTTGTTATTTATTGTTTTTGGTGTGCAAACACTTGTTCAAACTTGCAAAGTTGTTATTTATTGTTTTTGGTGTGCAAACACTTGTTCAAACTTGCAAAGTTGTCATTTATTGCTTTTGGTGTGCAAACACTTGTTCAAACTTGCAAATGTGCTATTTTTTTAGCAAAATGTCTTTAAAACTTTGATGTTTTTCATGTTCATATTTTTTTCTTTTGTTGTTTGTGTTGTATTCATTTTCACGGTCAAGATGGATCCATTCAATGCCAATGATGACCTTGATTTGGGTAATAGAATTAATAGGGAATTAACTAAGGCTAGCCAAACCCCAGCCATAGGTATAAACAGTTCAATTGGGAGTGCAATGGAATTGGATTACCCTTTTGAGTTGTTGGCTTCATATGCCAAAGGCCCATTTAACAATAAAACTCATTTATATCAATTTCAAGCATTGCTTGACACAAATTAAATGCTGTCACAACCTAAGCATTACCTAGACATAGACACACATTACAAGTTTTTGATTCGCTACGATCAGTCAAAGTTGCAGAGCAAAGAGCATACACTTGTCTTGCAGATTCTTAGACTTATCGATGATCAAATGAGAAGGTGATAGCTTCTTTTATAGGAGAAGAGGCTGACAATCTCTTACAAGAGTTCACCGATGTTGGACGTGTGTCCAAACTTTATTTAGACAAAGAATATTCGTAACTACATTAAGGATGAGGTCTCAACGAGATATTCATACGACAAATAGCTACAAGGACCCATTGAGCTATCAAGTGGCAACTTTACAGTCGAAAGTTGATACGGCAAAATCCTTTTGATCACAAGAGGAATATATCATCTCACTTTATTGTTAGTGGAGTTACGGCTTTGCAAAGGCAACGTCTCTTTACAACAATGTGACATATGGTCATAATCATACGAAAAGCAACAAACTTTTTTCTAGTCATTCCATCTAGGAGATTCGCACAATCCATCGATACTTGGAGGATGGATGGAGCTCTCTTTATTCCAAACGGAAAAACTTTCCATTTAAACAATCCTTGGGGAACTAAGAAGGTCGTTTTCAAATTACCAGAGAGAAAGTCAAGTGCAGTTCTATTTGTTGTTGGTTATTCCTCTAGTTCTATTTTGACTTCAGCCGTCTGCATTTCAAATTTACCCATGGCTGGATTGTAGACCTTTGAATCAATAGGTCTAACAGCCTTTGATTGATCAGCCATATTATACATTTGACTAACTACTATAGTTCGATGGTGTTGTGACCTTTTCACACATCGCCCCATTGCAAATGGGGACCCCCAGTAGTTTGCTAGTTTTTAGGGTTTTGCCTCCATGCAACGGTTTCATGAGGTCACTTCTTTGAGAGTTTCAAGTCAATCTTTTGAGAGTCATCCAAGCCAAGTTGAGAATCCATGCCTGAATCAGTGCCTAAACGTCATGGAAGGGCTCAGAAAGTCCGGGAGACGAGGATCGCCTGTGCTTTGGGCCAATTCTAACACTTCCTACTTTTTAGGGAATCTGCTTTTCTGCTTTTTTGCTTTTTCATTTTTGGCATTTTTGGACCAAATGAGGTTCCCTATTTTTTAGGGATTTTGCTTTTTCTATTTTTAGAAAGTCAACCCTGGTCAACGGGTCAACGTTTCCATCTTTAGAACCAAAAATCAACCAAAAAATTGAAAAAAATCATTAAAAAATCCAAGCAAAAATTAGGGAAAGCATGGAAAAGCAAGGGAAAATCTGAGAAAATCAACCAAAAAGCATGGAAAAATCAATCAAAAAGCATGCAAAAATCACCAAAAAATCAACCCAAAGGTGTGGAATCATGAGGTAAGTTTGCGTAAGTCTAGAGAAATTCGCCCCTACCATGGAGATGAGAGAATGTCCAACCATTAAGGAAGTCCGCCCTAGAAAGAAGGAAAGGTGAAGAGGAAAAGTTCGCCATCAAGAGGGGAATGGAAAGCCATTAAGGAAGTCGACCCTTAATTTGAGGGACGTGGCATGAGAGCAAGGAAGTCCGCCCAAGCCTTAGTGAGAAGATGGCATGAAGTTTTGGAAGTCGGCCCTTAATTTGAGGGACATGGCAAGGACCTCTTGAAGTCTGCCCAGCCTTAGATAAAACATGTCAAGCCTTCTCCAAAGTCAGCCCAAGCCTTGGCAGGACATTTGAGAAGTCCGCCTAGCATAAGAAAAGGGAAAATTGAAAATTTTGGCTAAGTGTTTGATGCCTTGGAAGGAAAATTCAAAATTTGTCTAAGTATGGAGGCCTAAGAAGAGGAAAAGTGCGAATTTTGGCTAAGTATGAGTGTGAAAGCCAAATGTCAAGGAGGATAGAAAGTCCGCCATGCCTTGAGGGAAGATGGAAAGAACTTGATGAAGTCCGCCTAGGCCATGGAAAGAATTTGATAAAGTCCGCCTAGCACAAGGAAGGGAGAAAAGATTGAAAATTTGCCTAAGTATGATGCCTAGGACAAAATTGATGAAGTTGGCTAAGTGCACAGAGGAAAATGTACATGGCAAAGAGGTAAGAAAGTCCGCCCCTAGCTAAAAGGGATGAAAATTTGTCTAAATATTATGGAATTTTTCCTAAAGAAGACATCCAAACACATACTTTGCGCAGAGAAAATCGTCCAAGCAAGAGAAAAATTGATTTCGGCATGAGAAAATGTGCCCGACACAATTTGAAGTCCGCCATGGCAGAAGAAAATGAGGATCTGGCGTAATATTTATTGGCAAGATGGCTAAAATTTCAACTTGGCTAGATGAAAATTGAAATAAATTTGGAAAAAAGGGAAAAAATTAAAATAGCCATGGGTCCAAAAACAAACGGGTTGGAAATAAATTAAATATTTTAACATTTTAATAATTTATTTCCAATACTTAGAAATATAAAATGCCTTGGACAAAATAAAATTCGCCAAAGATGTATCGAAAGAAAATAAATTATGCCAGAAAAGAGAAAATCCATGAGCAAAATTAAATTCACCATGAATTATAAAACCTAGAAAAATCGAATTTAATTGGACATTTAATGTTTTTTTTCAAAATTTCGAAAATCAAAGATAAACATCTAGCAAAAAATCAAATTTTGGAAAATCAAAGAGATTTGTCTAGATAAGTTCGCCATAGAGTTTTTTCGAAAAAGAATGGAAACTTGCCTGTTTAAAGAGAATGAATGAATGATTTTAATATCGTCCACGAGACCATCAGCCTATGGGACCCAAAGTTTGGTCTTTAACCGTTTTCAACTTTCTTTCAAATTCAGCTCTCCTATTATGAATCTTGATCAGGAAGCTGGCCGTCTTGAGAAGCCTATCGTCTATAAAGAACTCATTTAGATTAACCACCTTCAACCCTCATACTGGATACGAATGTCTTGATAAGCTGCACACTCGAAGATAAAGTGACGTTCGGTCTCAACCACCCCCTTGGCGATTGGATCAACTTTTTCCCTTCTCTACATCAGAGTTTCCAACCCCCGTGCGGCACTACCGAATCATACTTGTGACTCCCTCTTCGGATGAGCCTCTTTCTAACCCACAGACTACGCCTTCTCCAACTCCTGCGAGTCCCACTTCAGAACTTGACTTGCACATGCACCGCAGAATGATACACATGCGGCCCTTCACACGAGCCCTGGCTCCAGAGTGTCCCATACCACCCCTTCGACGCCTCTTCACTCCCATGCTCCGACTGCAACCCTTGTTGACTCCTCGGATGAGCTCCTAGCTCGACACCAACTCTTGGCTTCCATGAGAGCTATCCCCACTCAGCTCGGCTCGCCTACCCCCAGCTCCACGCCCTCCTGACGCTTCAACGCTTTTTGCCTCCGGCTCACTCATCTCAGCTCTTGCCCTTGGCACCACTTCGTCCACTCACTTGGACTATGCTACACCCTGTACAGACTCCTGTGGGTTGACCCGAGTCTTCATCTTCTACATCCCCCATAGGACTTCCAACTACGAACTCACCCACCTTGATCCTTAGCTCAACTCTGTTCCAGGCCCCGAGCTCCCCTTGGACTGGCTCCAAACCACTGCATACATGCCCCATTGGTGATCCCTGATACTCGCGCTCCCAGAGCACTCCTGACCAACTCATGCATACCCAAGCCCAGCTCTAACTCCCTGAGTTCTCCGCTTGTTCCTGGAACACAACTCAACTCCTAAGCCATCCCTCACTCTGCACTGCACCCCCGAACACCCAATGCATCCCAGCACAATGACTCGCTCCTACATGAGCTCTCCACTTGATTCCCATAACACCTCCGATCCGAACTCACCAAGCTCACCTCAATTGCTCCCAACCATATGGACGTTGACTCCATGCCAACTGGGCTCTGTCTTCATGACTTCACCTAAGCAACCCCTTGAGATCTCCCTGGCTACCTTCCTCGACTTAGCACCCTACTTCGGATACACCCATACATCCAGTGCACCCTACTCTCCTTCTCATGGCGCCCCTGAGATCAGCCCTGCCTCTCCCAGACAACCTAGCACCAACTCGGATTCTTAGCTCACTCATACGTCCCCTGCTCCTCATCCTAGATGAGTCCAGCATCCGACTCCCTCGGCGACATGCCTTAGAGCTGACCCATGCTGAGTCCCCAGCTAATCCGCTTCACTAGGTTGGGACTCGCCCCACGCTTGTCTCGTCCATTGCGCGACGAGCTCTAGCACTCAACTCTCTCTGCGACATGCATTAGAGCCGACCCGTGCTAGACCTGGCTACCTGCATTTCACCAAGTGGCGGGACTCCGAGCTCACCAAAGAACCCCTCCACTTTTGCCCATGGCGGGGCGACACTTCGCCACCCCTAAGAACCATGACACACACCAGCTCCCCTGAGCCTGGTGTCGGGGTTACCTCTTCTTCACCCCTCGCAAGGGAAGAGTCCGGAGTCACCCATTCCATTGGGCTCCTCATTTCCAACTCGGACTCCCAGTGCGTGTTCCCCATGAACACTCCCGCAACACACTATGTCATGCATCCTTCGAATGACATACCCCTACTATATAAGCTATTTGTACGAATCCCAGCATGCTGTAGGAAGACACCGAACATTCGCCCGATCCCCCACTTTCTGCCCTTCCGACCCGCACAGCCAGCCAACCCTGCATACCCAGTGTGACTAACTTTGTGCCCAGCACTGGACACCACCGCAACGCCCTGGCTCCAGAGTGTCCCATACCACCCCTTCGACGCCACTTCACTCCCATGCTCCGACAGCAACCCTTGTTGACTCCTCGGATGAGCTCCTAGCTCGGCCCCAACTCTTGGCTTCCATGAGAGCTGCTCCCAACTCAACTCGCCTCGCCTAGCTCGGCTCGCTTACCCCCAGCTCCACGCCCTCCTGACGCTTCAACGCTCCATGCCTCTGGCTCACTCATCTCAGCTCTTGCCCTTGGCACCACTTCGTCCACTTACTTGGACTACGCTGCACCCTGTACAGACTCCCGTGGGTTGACCCGAGTCTTCATCTTCTACATCTCGCATAGGACTTCCAACTACTAACTCGCCCACCTTGATCCTTAGCTCAACTTTGCTCCAGGCCCCGAGCTCCCCTCGGACTGGCTCCAAACCACTGCATACATGCCCCATTGGTGATCCCTGATACTCGCGCTCCCAGAGCACTCCTGACCAACTCATGCATACCCAAGCCTAGCTCTAACTCTTGAGTTTTCCTCTTGCTCCTGGAACACAACTCAACTCCTAAGCCATCCCTCACTCTGCACTGCACCCCCGGACACCCAATGCATCCCAGCACAATGACTCGCTCCTACATGAGCTCCCCACTTGGTTCCCACAGCACCTCCGATCCAGACTCACCAAGCTCACCTCAATTGCTCCCAACCATATGGACGCTGACTCCATGCCAACTGGGCTCTGTCTCCATGACTTCACCTAAGCAACCCCTGAGATCTCCCTAGATATCTTCCTCGACTTAGCTGCAACCAACATTCCATTGAGGGGAGGTGCGCCCAGCACACCCCGACTTAGCACCCTACTTCGGATACACACACCATCCAGTGCACCCTACTCTCCTTCTCACGGCGCCCCTGAGATCAGCCCTGCCTCTCCCAGACAACCTAGCACCAACTCGGATTCTTAGCACGCTCATATGTCCCTAGCTCCTCATCCTAGATGAGTCCAGCATCCGACTCCCTCGGCGACATGCCTTAGAGCCGACCCATGCTGAGTCCCCAGCTAATCCGCTTCACTGGGTTGGGACTCGCCCCAACGCTTGCCTCGTCCATTGCACGACGAGCTCCAGCACTCAACTCTCTCTGCGACATGCATTAGAGCCGACCCGTGCTAGACCTGGCTACCTGCATTTCATCAGGTGGCGGGACTTCGAGCTCACCAAAGAACCCCTCCACTTTTGCCCATGGCGGGGCGACACTTCGACACCCCTAAGAACCATGACGCACACCAGCTCCCCTGAGCCTGGTGTCGAGGTTACATCTTCTTCACCCCTCGCAAGGGAAGAGTCCGGAGTCACCCATTCCATTGGGCTCCTCATTTCCAACTCGGACTCCCGGTGCGTGTTTTGCTCCCACACTTCCTTGGGGACAGTCCACCTACCTGTTTCACATCTAAGATGATGAGACCCAGTCCTTAGCTGCGCAACGAGAAGCTTCGCTTTACCTTTAATTGGGACCCTTGGGTAGTCTTTTTCGTCATGCTCCCACATGGGGTTGAATTCTTTGATATAATGTGCTTTTTTACGACCAAGCTATCTAGCCCACATAGCAACTCTAAACTTCTCGAACACAAACTTTTTTATCTCCTCATTAGTGTTAGGACATTCATGCAACTTAATGTCCCACTTTCTCAACCAATTGTTATTTTGTTTCATCCAAGTCTTCTTCCTACGGTTTAGCTCCTCTTCAACAACCAATTTCGGCCAGCGTTGCATATCCATGTTTTCAACTTTTTTTAAATAACTTAATAATCGAATCACAGCTGAAGCCTCCATCGGAAACATCCCAACTTCAGCCAAAAGAATCTCGTAGGGAACCAAAGTCTTGACTTTGATACTAGTAGTGATTAAGTTCTTTTGAATTCTTTCAACCTGCCTCCACTTGTGGCTTGACATGCTACTTCCCTAAACTTCACAACCATAAAGGACCACCGGTGTAACCAACAAACCAAAAAAGGTTTTCTTGGTCTTCCAATCCCATAACTCTGCTATCCTACACCTGTTCTGCATCAAGTAAGAAGCTCTCCAACCACCTTGAATCCTTTTCGTTCTACGTGTCTCCCAACTGAGCCTATTGTGAAAGTCAATACCCATGTATTTGTATTCTTCTACCACCTCTAAAGGGCTCCCTTCAAAAATAAAATCAACCTGTTGTTTCTTCCTTTTCAGAGAGAAAACCATAACTTTAGTTTTACCAGTGTTCACTTGCATCCCAACCTCTTGACAAAAGAGTTCAAGAGCCTTTAAATGCTCTCTTAGACCAAGGGCAGTTTTGGCAATTAGAATAAGGTCATCCGCATAAATAAAAGTAACTTCACCACATAACCAGCAAATTGAATGCCCTCCCCAACATTTTTGTTCAACCAATCTTCAAGCTTATCAATATACAACCCAAACAAGGTGGGAGACAAGGGGCATCCCTGTTTAACCCCAATGTCACTACCAAAGCACTCAGACATACCATCTTTGGTTCTGATTTTAGCTCTAACCTGCTCATACAGCCTATGGACAGCCGCTCTGAATTCATTGGGAATCCCAAGTTCCTCCATTCTATCCCAAAGTTTGTCCCTAGGCACAGTATCAAAGGCTTTTTTGAAGTCCACAAAGCAGCAAAAGGCTTCTTCCCCTTGAATGTCCCACACTTTTTCAATGAAGTGCCTAAGCGTGATGCAATGATCTATAGTCGAGTGTCTTGGCCCGAATCCCGCTTGACCTTTAGCCCTTTTACCTTCTTTTTCAGCCCAACTACTAATCTTGCGTTCAAGCATGCTCCCAAAAAGCTTTCCAAAGAGGGGATTGACCATAATAGTACGGTAGTTGGAAGGATTATTGATGTTTTTGTGTAAAGGAATGACCACACTAGTTGTCCATTCAGCCGGAAAGCCTATTTGCGTGATGTTATTAAAATGAAATTTGATGAGAGGAGTAAGGAGCTCAATGCCCCACTTTAAGAATTCAGCCTGCAACCCATCAATGTCTTGAGCTTTGCCACTTGCGAGATTTTTTATACCTTGTTTGATGTCATCTTCCGAGAAAATCTCACTTGGAGTACTAACAACAGGAGGCTTGCTTTTCTCAAACGGTCGCTCATAGAGGAGCCTCGCATAATCTAACCACTGCCCCTCCGTGATATTACTTTCTATTTGCTTTTTCTTTTGTTGCAGCTCACTCCAAAAGCCTTTGGGGTTTTGTTTACTCAAAGAGATTAGCTTTGTCCTTCTAGAATTCACATAGTTTTCCTTTTTAGATTTTACTAACTTCTCGTACTTTACCTTGTTTTCTTTGGTAGACCCATTCTTTTTGACCAATCTCTTTGCAGCCTTGCACTCTTCATCGAACCAAGGATTAGTCAGGAAAGTGTTTGAAGTCTCCCTCCTAGGACGGGATCTCTTGCAGCCCTCCAGAGCCTTGAGAATTAGAGGAATTAGCCTATTGCTACCAATGAAGTCATTTTTTAAATTGTTTTCTTTGCCTGTTATCTCGTTTTTTTCCACTTGAAGGTGTTGTTCCAATGCAGCAACAAAGAGCTCCTGATTTTCTTGATTCACCAAGATTTTGCCCTGAGAATGGACTTCCCTTTGTGCATGTTGTTGGAGTTCATCATGCTAGCTGCTAGCATGTATGTTAAACTTAGCAAAAAGAGGCATATGATCAGAATTTAAACCAATAGGGCAGCACCCAATATTGAACCCCAACAACCTAGAAATAGAGCTTTGGGAGCAAATCACATAGTCCACCACACTTTGCCCATTATAAGTTTTACAAGTAATACCACCTGATCCCGGCCAAGTTTTCATACCATTACAAATGACCATGCCATACAGAAGAAAACAAATTGAAATCGAGAGAAAAAGATGCAGTTGCTAAAACAAATCGAATTCTTCAACATTATTATGAGTTTCAGCAACTCATTTTTCACAGACACAGCTGAAGAGAAGTTAATCTCTCGAAATTGTAAGAAAGTTGAGACACGATCAATTCTTTTGCAGGCAAGATCGATTTTCTCAAAGGAAGGAATAATTTTTATTGCTGAGGAAGTAATTTTTCGAGGAAGTGAAGAATTTCTTGGCTGAAAGTCGAACTTCTTAGCAAGACTTGCGCACTTTGTCATTTGATTTTTGATTAAATTCTCGAATCTAATTTGCAGCCAGAAGATTTTTTCTGAGGTTTGGAGTTCGATTGGATAAATTCATCAATTGCCCTTCTGTCTTTTTCATTCTGGCTAAGTTCTGGCTAAATTTCAATCAAATTCATTTACTTTCAGCTTGCTTTTTCGCAGAAATTTAATATTTTAATGAGTTGAAAGTAAAATATTCGAACACAAGGCATGAGAATGAATTATATTTTAAAGTCTCCGTATTAATGTTAGTATTTTTACTGCAGGTTAATGACCACGGTAGGAGAATCATCAAAGAAGGTGTCGATGAAGTTCGCCAGTAAGGGGGTACAGCGAGAGTTAAAGATAAATTCAAAATGGAAAAATGTTGCAGACACTGATCTGAGACATGTAGACTTCGTGGAGTTCAAGAAGAGAGTGACTTCGTAGAGTTCAAGAAGAGAGTATATGGACATGTTGGACTACCGACACCAATTGCCAGACGGATGGTGAGAAATGGAATTTTTCAAGCAGCCGGATTCCCGCCTGCCGTAGACTGTGCCGAGTTAATGGTAGAATGTGCCATCCATCACAATGCTCAGGAAAGACAAATTGTTGCACCTGACGGAAGGATCCTGGCTCACCTTAGCGAAGTGGCAATACAAGAGGCATTCGGCATCCCAACACATCCCTATACCGTCTACAAAACCAAGGAGGACGCCAAGAGATTGTATGACAGCCAGTCTGAATTGTGCGCCACAAATGTTAATAAGGCATGGCTGGAGAAGCCTAGACCATCAACAAAGAAGATGCCTAAGAGGCCATGCCGGACAGATTTTAAAGAGGATTATGGGGATATCATTTTGATGCTGAACAGGGTAGCCAACAATCCACAAGGCGTATATTTTGAGACATGGATGTATTATTTTATAGATGAAATCACTTCCGGCATGAAGATGTTCAACTGGTCCCGAATGATAAGCGACAATCTTCACGAGCTGCTGAACAATTTGGAAAAGACCAAGTCTTTTCATATGAGCTCATACATTGTCTATTTGTTGGCCAGGACATATAAATACTCAGGACTGATTTGCAAAGGCAAAGTTGGCAATGGGGAGAATGAACTCAAGCCTTATGATTGCTACCCGCAACTTCAACTAAGGGAGAAATCTCATTTCAGGCGGGTGAACGATGCTTTCCTAATGTATATCACAAGAACACTTCAAGGAGGAACGCACCAGAGGCTGAGTCACGAAGCAAAGAGTTTGATTAGTAGGTATGGATCCTAGTTTATCCAGTTTCCAAAGTTTACATATGTCAGGATCCAGGGATTCACTGGAAATCCTTACAAGCTGCCTATCTATCCAACAAATTTGATGATTTTGCTTGAAGTCCTGAGGCAGCTGGAAGAATACTAGAACATCCAGAGGCCAAGTAAGAAGGCAGCTGTTACTTTCCCATTCTTTATTGGGAATATGTTAGAGTCATGTCCGTCAACCCAAGCAGCTGAGAGCACCAGGCTAGAAATCCAGTGGTACCCGTTCACAGCCTATAAGTCCAAGGCCAATTTTGACCCACACCATCATATTCGGACCATGGATGGGAGAAGATACAAACACAGAGTGGAATTGGAGGACTTTTGGGCGAACACCGCTGATGAGTATGAAGTCAAGAGAAGATTATGGTCTAGAGTGCCAGTGGACTTTATGAGGGCAACCGAACTTTGCCGGGTGCCCGATCAGTTGCAGGACAATGGAAATTATGTCCAGCCGTGCTTCGAGGAGAGCCGACCTCTTCCTTCCGTGAAGTGGTCAGAGCCTGAGCATTCAGATTTGGCAACATTGATGAGACCAGTGATTAAGTACTCTCAGTGGTGGGTCGACCATTAGGTCCAGGAGTTGAGGCAGAAAAGAGTGACGCTCACATATGATTTACTGAACGAGACGGAGTCATACTCCTCCAATGTCAGCGCATCCCATCATGATGATTTAGTTGAGATTGGCGAGAAGAGGAAAGTAGTTGCAAGCATAGAACCTACTCCAAAGCGATAGAAGATGGAGCCATCTCGTTTCGCGGCGTCTAGAAATATTGATGAGTTGGTGGCTACCGCAGATGAATCCTTGGCCGAGATAATGAGACCTTCTGCAGTTCAGGGAAAGGACAATGAACCGATCCAGTTAGATAACGATGATCCCCCATCTCCTACGGGCACAAAAATACTGGGTTCGGATAATGAAATGGAAGTCCAAAATGATGACTTCAAAGAGGGAATGATTTCCGCCCTCAGAGGAGTCTTGGATATTCCAAATGAAGGGAACATTCAAGAGGAAGATAGTATCGAGCAACCGATCCAGTTAGATAACGATGATCCCCCATCTCCTACGGGCACAAAAATACTGGGTTCGGATAATGAAATGGAAGTCCAAAATGATGACTTCGAAGAGGGAATGATTTCCGCCCTCAGAGGAGTCTTGGATAATCCAAACGAAGGGAACATTCAGGAGGAAGATAGTATCGAGCAGCCTACCAGGCACCAGTTGAGGTCCAAGAAGAAGATGATACTGCGGATTTCTTGGCAAGGTTAGAACAGGTTGCTACTAAGAAACCTGCCAAGAAATTTTCCACCGTTCAGAGGGACGAAGCCGGCAGCCGTTCAATACATATCACAGTACCAACAGTAGATAAAGCACAAGATGAGATCACTCCCCAGGAATACGCCATAACCACTATAGACCTTGGCCCAACAACAAAAGGCCAGGAAGTGGAAGAACTGGACAATTTTGTCTCAACTATCAAGGCGAGATTGGAAAAGGAAGTGGCGAAAAAGTAAGAGTACAAAAGGGAGGTCGAGTGCCTGAAGGAGTATATATGGCATCTGACCCAACCACTCAATCAGGGTGATGCAGTAGCTCCTCCTCTTCTCAATTCCTTGCAGGAAATGGCCAAGGATGTGGAAGAAGGTATGGTCACGGCCAAGGAGGCCCAGGAATGGATGGCAAGCAAGGGCATGGAAGCGGCTTTGTTCATGGAGAGATTGACGCTTGCTTACGGACAGACTTCTTCTTTCCTTTCCAGATTGGTTGACATGGCGGAAACCTGAGACAACCTCCCAAATATTCAGGAGAGGCTCATTCCATGCCTCAAAGTACTGAAGGGCATTCCAAGGGAAGAATTGGTTGAAGGAAAGGTGATTGCTGCAGGAGCGGCTTATGATTTTCACCATTGGTTTTGGGCAGTGACAATACGGAGAGAGATTCTGGAGAAGGCAAAGGCAGATGGGCTCAAAGTTGAGGAGCAAGTTAAAGAAATCCGGGAGAAGATTTATATGATAGCTGCAAATGTGTTTGACAGAGAGATTGTCAAGGAAAACGACATGCAACTGGAGAGGTTGAAGCATAAGGTTCAGGAAGTTTTCTTCTCTACTACTGGGCCAATTCTGAGACAGGATTTCACAAAAGTGGCGAATCTCTTGTCCATCCGAGATGATTTTGTGAGACAAGAGGTGGATTGGGAAAACACCTTCGCTAAATGTGCTAAGGATTTGGACGGGCTTGAATTCAGGATAAGCATGTTGCCGCCAATCACAATGGAGGAAGTTGTCATGATCGTGTCCAGATTCGTCGAGCACAATGCTGCCCAAGAAGATAGGGACGCCTTCCCTTGAAGATAGCTCCACCTGCTTGTTCACTGCTTGTTACTGCTTGTTTACTGGTTGTTAACTGATGTTATTTTCGGCAACCCAAATTAGGGTTGAGTTGTATTAATCTTGGCCGTTGATGTTGTTTTAATCTTGGCCTTTCATTTGATTTTGAAAACTCTATTTAAACTTGTGATCTCTCACTTCCATTTATGTGGAGACAGTGTATGAAATTGTTGCATTAAGACTATTTCCGATAATAAAAGCTCTTATGCATGATTTGCTTTGAACCACTTTTATTGTCAAGTAGTGAGCAAGGTTGCATAACTTCTTCTACCATAGATTAGAATTAGAGTA
This sequence comes from Sequoia sempervirens, assembly GCA_007258455.2. Lineage (NCBI taxonomy): Eukaryota > Viridiplantae > Streptophyta > Pinopsida > Cupressales > Cupressaceae > Sequoia > Sequoia sempervirens. Next base: position 270,252,984 of record VDFB02000015.1, on the reverse strand, counting down.
CAATTAAGTAGAATTTGCTTTGAATGTTTGTTAAGTGAATGTGAGATTGATCGTATAGATTAAATGGTGAAATATTGCTCATACTTTCTTCAGATGGATGATTTTCATTCGATGCGTAAAGTTAGCTTGAGCTTGTGATTGTGGATGCTTAACTTCGGTCTTATTCGAGGCTTAAAAATTATAATCACACTCTTTGAAGATTGCACCCACTTTGCGTAGTTGTCCCAGGGAGGCGAAACAAAGCGTGGTTATTCATTTCATCTGATCTTTACTGTCTCTTAAATTCCTAGGCGTAGAATAGATCCTCTAAACCCTTATCTTTTTGCACTTTTTTTGAGATCCAAATTGAAAGTCCCAATCGAAGAAGCCTTTAATGATAAATCCGTCTAAGTCCCAAACTTGTGAGGAATTCTTTAACGTAAGTCCCTTTGTGTATTACCAGCAAATCACAACGCCCATTGAGCTTATCCACATGTCATGACCTGACGAAAGAAACCTTGGAGTTGCCATATGATCTTCTCGCAATCTTAGCATACGTGGTGACTTTGTTCAAGAGAGGATAGAGTGTCCTTGGACATTTTATTCTATGTGTTCGGTGGATGATAAAACGTATACCAACAGATGGTTGGTTGGTATTATTTGTCTCGATGGACTGTAGGACAATGGCCTTTGTTTTTATCTTCACAAAGCTTGATAATTTTATCCTCCTTTTGTAAGATCTCAACAGCTTGTGTTGAAGTGTTGCTGATATCTTGGACAATGTTGTTGCAGACAAATTCTACTAAAGAACAAGTGGATTCTATAATCCTAGTAGTTTGTCGGACTTCTTCTACAACTTTTTCTTGCTTTGAGATCCTAACTGAGAGTAGTGAAAACCAAGTCATGACTGTAGATTGTAAATCAAAGTTGTGTTTTTGTTGCTATGTCCACCATGCTTCCTACTAAAGCTTACTCTGATGATAATCCTGATGAAGATTATCATAGAGTTTTTGAATTTGAGTAGAGAATTTTGTTTGAGATCGGAGATAAGATTTTGAAGGCAAGTGACTTCAAAACAAAGATTGGCTTGCTCTACTTGGAGTTGTTGAAGCATAAGCTTTCGCTTGATAGCTTCATACTTTTCTTCTGCCATGAAAATTTGTTTCTGAATGGACAAGTTGGTCCGGTGCAGAAGATTCTTGCCACTTGTAGTGGGAGTGTTAACTGTAACGACCTGTTGTGGCCAAAACTTGGCTTGGTAGTCGCCAATTGTAGCAATTTTCATAAAATTCTCAAATTTAGGGAACATTCCCTCATTGTAGCTAGGACTGACAAGGGTGATAACTATATGTTCTTCTTTGCGTTCTTGCAGGAATTTAACCACGACACCAAAGAGCATTCTAATAGGAAATGCTTGACCATTCTCTATTGTTTCATTGAACTATAAGTTACAACGAGTACACTGTACTAAGCCAAATCCATCTTCAACAACTTCTAGGTGATGACAAACTAGAGTTGCAAAATTTGAGAATTTTGTTTCTTTGTTCTTGTTTCCTCCTAATTTGTTTTGATTTGGAGGAGCTATGTGTCGAATGACACAATTTGATGTTGTAGGAAAATTTGTTGATGTCCTACAGGTCACAAAGGATGTGGAGCTATCACTACAAGTGATAGTAGGAGTTGTAGGTTTAGAGAAGACTCTAGCTTTAGACCCAGATTCTTTAACAGTATCTATTGCTTGAGATATTTGAGCAGTACATTCCCCTGCAATGGATTGAAAATCCACAACCCATGATTTTGGAATTTTAACGTCTTCTAGTCGAGATACAGTAAGCATAGTAAATTTAGACATCAGAGCTTGGACAACACCGAGTAACATATCCTTGTATTTATTATGTCGGGCATCTAGTAGACTCATGTAACTACAGATGGGAAGACCATGACGATAATGTCCTTCTATTCCGCACATTATATATCCAAAATGAATATATTTAAACCCATTTTTTGTTTTTGCATGTTCCTGAAGTTGCCTAAGTTCTTTATGATTTATCAAATTTATAAAATCAATTTTGTTATTAACTACTTTCAACAGTAATTCTATGATCTTACAACAAGTAACAGATCTATAAGCTCAAGGACCTAAACCCTTATAAATGTTTTGAGTTGGTTTCTTTGGAAGCTTAAAGCATTTTGAAGGAATCTTGCCTAAATCTTTTTTTGTTGGATCATTATTCTGAAATGAAATATTTTGTGCTTCAAGGATGTCTCTAAGACTTACTTGTTTTGTGTCTTCTACTAAATCCTAATATCCTCCATCCCATCCAGAAGTTGAAGTGGTTGATAAATCCATGGCGCGTTGAACCAGTAGGAACTAGGTTCATGACTTACTGCCCTAACATGGCTCGAGATAGCCTAAACACGGGCATTACTACAATACTTTTAGCTTTCCCAAGTTGCACCGAAAATATAGACCAGACTACACTTCGGAAGGAGAAATGATATTCAGCTTAGAGCGTAATAGACACAAGATAAGGAGCAAAATAAATGTGATAGCACAGACAAGGAGTATGAACGGAATAAGATACAAAAATATCAAACATTAATGTTGTTTGGCAAGAATGAGAGCAACAGCAAGAAATATACCAAAAACTAGTAGAACTATTGCTATTACTTTCAAAGTATTATAACAGCTTTCTCAGAGCCCTTTCAGTTCTTATAATGTCTGAAAAAAGTTGTAATACTTTGAAAGTAATAGCAATAGTTCTACTAGTTTTTGGTATATTTCTTGTTGTTACTCTCATTCTTCTGAAATGAAATATTTTGTGCTTCAAGGATGTCTCTGAGACTTACTTGTTTTGTGTCTTCTACTAAATCCTAATATCCTCCATCCCATCCAGAAGTTGAAGTGGTTGATAAATCCATGGCCCGTTGAACCAGTAGGAACTAGGTTCATGACTTACTGCCCTAACATGGCTCGAGATGGCCTAAACACGGGCATTACTACAATACTTTTAGCTTTCCCAAGTTGCACCGAAAATATAGACCAGACTACACTTCGGAAGGAGAAACGATATTCAGCTTAGAGCGTAACAGACACAAGATAAGGAGCAAAATAAATGTGATAGCACAGACAAGGAGTATGAACGGAATAAGATACAAAAATATCAAACATTAATGTTGTTTGGCAAGAATGAGAGCAACAGCAAGAAATATACCAAAAACTAGTAGAACTATTGCTATTACTTTCAAAGTATTATAACAGCTTTCTCAGAGCCCTTTCAGTTCTTATAATGTCTAAAAAAAGTTGTAATACTTTGAAAGTAATAGCAATAGTTCTACTAGTTTTTGGTATATTTCTTGTTGTTACTCTCATTCTTGCCAAACAACATTAGTGTCTGATATTTTGTATCTTATTTTGTTCATACTCCTTGTCTATGTCATCACATTTATTCTGTTTCTTTTCTTGTGTCTATTATGTTCTAAGCCGAATATCATTTATCCTTCTGAAGTCTAGTCCAGTCTATATTTTCAATGCAACTTGGGAAAGCTGAAAGTACTACAATAAGTTCCGTGTTTAGGCCGTGTCAAGCCATGTTAGGGAAGTAAGTCACGAACCCAGTTCAACGCGCCATGGATTTATTAGCCACTTCAACTTCTAGACGAGATGGAGGATATCAAGATTTAGTAGAAGACACGAAACAAGTAAGTCTCAGAGACATCCTTGAAGCACAAAATATTTCATTTCAGAATAATGATCCAACAGAAAAATATTTGTGTTAGGGAAGTAAGTCATGAACCTAGTTCCTACTAGTTCAACGCGTCATGGATTTATCAACCACTTCAACTTCTGGATGAGATGGAGGACATCAGGATTTAGTAGAAGACACAAAACAAGTAAGTCTTAGAGACATCCTTGGAGCACAAAATATTTCATTTCAGAATAATGATCCAACAAAAAAAGATTTAGGCAAGATTCCTTCAAAACGTTTTAAGCTTCAAAAGAAATCAACTCAACATTTATAAGGATTTAGGTCCTTTAGCTTATAGATCTGTTACTTGTTGTAAGATCATAGAATTACAATTGAAAGTAGTTAATGACAAAACTAAGTTTATAAATTTGATAAATCATAAAGAACTTAGGCAACTTCAGGAACAGGCAAGAACAAAAAATGGGTTTAAATATTCATTTTGGATATATAATGTGCAGAATAGAAGGACATTATCGTCATGGTCTTCCCATCTGTAGTTACATGAGTCTACTAGATGCCCGACATAATAAATACAAGGATATGTTACTCGGTGTTGTCCAAGCTCTGATGTCTAAAGGTCCTATAGTTTGGGATTGTCAACCCAACTTCTCTGGTGCCTTGGCAAACGCATACCTGGATAAACCCTGATGTATCAGTTCCAAGCCTCAATTTTGAATATGAAGGATTCCATTAGCCATACATTGCATTTCTATTTGGTCACCCATCTATTTAACACTACAATGCCCTTGGTTAAGGATCTCAAACAAACCAAATACATTATGATACGAACATCCTCTAATGAAGACGTCAAATTTATTGCACTTATTGTATCTCGACTAGAAGACGTCAAAATTCCAAAATCATGGGTTGTGGATTTTCAATCCATTGCAGGAGAATCTACTGCTCAAATATCTCAAGCAATAGATAATGTTCAAGAATTTGGCTCTAAAGCCAAAGTCTCTTTTAAACTTGCAACTCCTATCACTCGCAATTATAGCTCCACATCCTTTGTGACCTGTAGGACATCAACAAATTTGCCTACAACATCAAGTCATGTCATTCGAAACATAGCTCCTCCAGATCAAAACAAATTAGGAGGAAACAAAACCAAAGAAACAAAATTCTCAAATTCTGCAACTCTAGTTTGTAATCACCCAGAATTTGTTGAAGATGGATTTGGCTTAGTACAGTATACTCACTGTAACTTACAATTCAATGAAACAACAGAGAATGGTCAAGCATTTCCTATTAGAATGCTCGTTGGTGTCATGGTTAAATTCCCGCAAGAACGGAAAGAACATACAGTTATCACCCTTGTCAGTCCTAGCTACTATGAGGGAACTTTCCCTAAATTTGAAAATTTTATGAAAATCACTGCAACTCGCGACTACCAAGCCAAGTTGTGGCCACAACGGGTTGTTACAGTTAACACTCTCAATACAAGTGGCAAGAATCTTCTACACTAGACCAACTCGTCAATTAAGAAACAAATTTTCATGGCAGAAGAAAAGCATGAAGCTATCAAGCGAAAGCTTATGCTTCAACAGCTCCAAGCAGAGCAAGCCAATCTCTGTTCTAAAGTCAGTCACCTTCAAAATCTTATCTCCGGTCATGAACAAAATTCTCTACTCAGATTCAAAAACTCTGATAATCTTCATCACGATTATCATCAAAGTAAGCTTCAGTAGGAAGCATGGTGTACATAGCAACAAAAACACAACTTTGAATTTTAATCTACAGTCATAACTTGGTTTCAACTCTTAGTTAGAATCTCAAAGCAAGAAAAAGTTGTAGAAGAAGTCTGAAAAACTACTAGGATTATAGAATCCACTTGTTCTTTAGTAGAATCTGTCTGCAACAACATTGTCCAAGATATCGGCAACACATCAATACAAGTTGTTGAGATCTTACAAAAGGAGGATAAAATTATCAAGCTTTGTGAAGATCAGAACCAAGGACCATTGTCCTAAAGTCCATCAACACAAATAATACCAACCAGCCATAAAACTACAGTAGTTAGTCAAATGTATAATATGGTTGATCAATCAAATGCTATTAGACCTATTGATTCAAAGGTCTATGATCCAGCCACAAGTAAATTTGAAATGTAGATGGCTGAAGTCAAAACAGAACTAGAGGAAGAACCAACAACAAACAGAACTGCACCTGACTTTCTCTCTAGTAATTTGAAAACACAAGATTTTCTACCACCATGGTCAAACATTGATACGTTTGATCCTATCCAGAACAGAACAACCCTTGAACCTTTTATCAGTTGGGTAGAAAGTCGTTATCTCATAGTTTCCATCACACAACCTTGCAGATGTAGTACAGTCAGTTGCCAATGGGTTCACAGGCAATTCTCAGAAATTTTGGCAAAGCTTAGATCCCAACTATGATGAAGACATAGTCCTCCAAGGGATACAAGCTTAGAAAGAGGGTTCTACTGGACACAGATGAGAAAGGATGTAGATGACTATGTCCGCAATTGTCTCATATGTTAGCAGGACAAAGTTGTGACGCAGTCTCCGGGAGGCTTCCTCCAACCCCTACCGGTTCCCGTACGACCTTGGGCCAATGTGTCAATGGACTTCATTACTGGCCTGCCCAGAGTCAAAGGTTATACAAGCATAATGGTTGTAGTTGACAGATTCTCTAAATACGGAATTTGCGTTCCATGCAGAGCAATATGCAGAGCGGAGGAGGTTGTCGATTACTTCTACCGAAACGTGGTCAAACACTGGGGAGTCCCACTTAGCATCATCAGTGATCGGAACGCCAGATTCACATCAAACTTCTGGGCAGAATTCTTCAAACTCGTGGGGACAAAGCTTCTCATGTCAACCAACTACTACCCCCAGACCGACGGTCAAACCGAGCGAGTCAATGCGGTGCTAGAAGACTATCTGAGACACTATGTTTCGTCCGACCAATCTAACTGGCCCAAGCTGTTGGACTCCGCGCAGTTCTGCTATAACTTACAAAAATCAGGGTCAAGTCAGTACTCGCCATTTCACTTGGCAACTGGCCAACAGTCGTTGACCCCGCATACAATTATCAGTGGTTACATTGGAAAGAGCCCCGAAGCAGCAAAGCACCTCAAGGACTAGCAAGACAGAGTTGATTTGGCACGCTATCTGTAATGTCCCCGTCTCAACCCTGATCTTTTCAGTGACCGTTGGCCTATTCCGGAGACCCGTAGGCTAGTCGGAAGGTAAAATTAGGGTTTCCTATTTTGAAGGATGTTCTGGCTCGGAGTTGGTTGTTTCAATGGCGGATTCTTTCTGGGTTTTCAGAGAGCTTCGCAGTGATATGTTTCTCTTGGCATTCTGAGTACTTTCTGGAATTTACTATTTTTAGTAAATTCTATTTCTGGCAGTTTTCCTGTTGGGGTCGGCATGGTTGACTTTCTACTTCAGTTTGATCAGTTGGCTTGCTCATTTAGGGCTTCGGGGCACAATTGGAGAGATAAGTCGAGCTAATTAATTAAAGTCACGTTTTAATGTTATATTTTAACGTTGACCCCTTGGCCTAGTCTATTGACTTCATGTTGTTTTGAAAAAAGTGGTCTTTTGAGGGTGGCGCCTTCATTAAAGATTATTTTATAATTTATCAAGGTCAAATCAAGCCTTAAGTTTGGACGCATTTATTAAAGTGTTGAATTTATTTAAAAAGTCAAGATAGAGCTTTGAAGAAAGGGACGCCATCTTTTGAAGGGATTAGGGTTTGACTCTGAAGTGAAGATTAGGGTTTCGAGAAGTCAACAGGAAATTATAAAAGGAAGACTTTGATCCTCAATTCAGTATCTTTTGTCTACAGTATTGTTACTCTGCCGGAATGGTATTGGATCGCTTCGAGGAATGAAGGCCTCCTAGCTCGGGCATTGCTTCTTGCTTGCAACACAGCAACTAGTGATGAATTAGTTTAGTTTTGTGAGTTCATTGGGATTGGTGCATTGTAATTCAGCTTGTGGCTATTTAGTTTCTGATTTTGCATATTAGAGCATTTCTAGAATTGCATTATTTACTACAGCAGATTGTCCTTTTCACTCATATGTCAGAAAATACAAAAATTATTCTTCTAGGTATTGTTCATATCCCTCTGTCTGGGAAGGGCGAATCATTGTCTTAAGTTTCAGATTTTTTAGATCAGCCTTTAATTTTTAATGCAAAATCGCCCCTCTTGCTGGGCCGTACCATCTGTACCTGCATTGGTTTTCGTGCATAAATAATATAAGGTCTTTTGCTGGGGTTTCAATGTGCTATTTGGGTTGCCATCATTCTAGGGTTATTCTACATCTTACTCTGTGGGATTTGAGTGAATTTAGAGAGTGTTGTGAGCAAATTGGTGAGTTGCAGGGCTGCTGTTCGTGCATACGAAGATCCGGACTGTCAAAAATCAAATTATCAGGTTGGCCTTAATATTGCAGTTTCTGAGTTAATCTTCCTTATTCATTAAAAGGAATTCTATTGATATTGTTGCAGCTCTATTACTTTCGATTGTATTGATAGCAAGGCATTATCTAACATTTTGTAAGCTGGCAGTAGTACTGACAGCAGTTATAATCTTGCTTATCAAATTGTAATGCTCATCTTTACTTTCAGCATTTGCTAATGTATTTAATTTACCTCCGCCCTATGGTAGCTACTTTCCCACTCTGGGTTAGAAAGCACATTCTGGGTGTTTAGTACTTTCAGCATTTCAGTTCTTTCTTTCAAGCATTGTAATTTGTAATACTCCGCCATATGGTCGCCTCAACTCCATACTGGATTGGGTAGCACATACTTGGTGTCGAGTTCCCTTTCAGTACTTAGCATAAAAGACCCTCTGACCATATGCTCGCCATTATCGGCGCCATTCTTGGTTAGAGTTCTTGCATAAGCATTTTGATTAAGATCCTCTGACCAATGCTCACACCTTGCCCAAATCGGGATCCTGGTGTACATTCTAGTTAGAGTTGCTTCAGCAACGTTTTGGTTTAGCTGCTAACCTTAACGGGTGCATTGGGTTGTAATTTGTAATTTGAAAAAACGAAAAAAATTTGGCTCGGAATATTTCACTATCATCTAGACAAGGCTACAGAGAGAATGAAAAGGTATGCCGACGCGAGCAGACGCATCGTAGATTTCAAGATCGGAGATAAAGTTCTCCTCAAGATGGACTTGAATCAGTTCAGACCACCGAACGGTCTAAGTCATGCTCTCACCAGAAGGTTTGACAGGCCTTATGAGATCATTGGCAAAGTAGGGAAGGTAGCCTACAGGATCAAACTTCCAAACCACATGCGAGTACACAACGTGTTCCATGTGAGCCAGCTCAGACCACATCACCCAGATGGTGTGGACCCAAGCAGAAACATTCCTAACCGAGGGCCAACAAATGTCTTGGACAAGCCTGAAGTACAGATAGAGGAAATACTTGCGGTGAAAGAGCGCAAAGTCGGAGACTATAGGTGGAAGGAATTCTTAGTGCACTGGCAGGGCCAACCCAGGGAGACAGCTTCATGGGAAAAAGAAGAGAGCCTGTGGAAGTTCGAAGACAAAGTCTTGGAGTTCTTGGAAAAGGACTCCCAAGCAAACATCAGATAAGTCTCGAAGGAGTCGGGCGCATTCTTCGCACCAGTTCAACAAGGGACAAGCGTGCAGGCGTCGGGGACATCACCCATCTTTAAGTGGGGGAGAATGTAAGGGGAATGCGTGTTCACCCCAGGGTTGCACGAGCTCTAGTCTCATGGCAGCTGAGTGCAGTTCCAGCCAAGAGCTCGCACCCTTGTTCCAATAAGGCGAGCATGCTGGGTGAGTCGAACCCATGACCAGAACCGAGTTGACATCCCATGTCAAAGAGTCCGCCAGGGACTCAGGAGCCGAAACCCAAGTTCCCAACTCGCACCAAATCAGACCTGCGTGCGCACCAAGTCGGACACCACCAGCGTGGACGCCGGATGCCTTAGCCATCCGTATCAAGCCGGACCACTTGAGTGCGGGACGCAGTCCAGCATGGACTCATTCGTGGTTGCAAACACAATGAGCTCTAAGGTTGGAAGCACTTCCTAAGTGTTGGGGTTAGCTAAATGGATCGACATTGTAGGCACATGACAAAAGGCAGACTTTGGGGGATTCGCCCATTTCTCGGTGTCATCCTACTGTGGCCTGGGATTCAAACAAATAGCTTATATAGGGGAGCATACATCCTCGAAGTAGTTGAAACACTACACCCACATTCAAAATCGCCAACAAGCCCTCAAAGCGAAGGTCCATACTGCAGTGAATGCTCCCACTGCAGAGAGTTCCAAAAAGTGCAAAGCAAAGCACTGCGTTGAGGTCAGCCTAGTCTCAAGAAGTGAGGCCTGGGATGTGGACAGGGTAAGCCATCATGTAGCTCAATTAGGAGAACGCGGTGCACCTACTTGAAGATCAACAGTATCATCAGCATTCAGAACACCAAGAGCTAGTCAGTTAGTTCATTCAGCAGCGGTTTCACGTGAAGGGATCAACAGTATCCTGAAGAGTGTCTGTGTTGATAAGGGTAGTTGTTCCATTGAGTCCTACTCAGTGTTTTATATCAAGTGGCCCCAGCGCCATCTCTATTGTAATTGAGCCCGAGGCTTTTCTACCAATAAAGAAGCTTGCATATTTACCCTAGATTTGAATCAGTAGCTGACCCGGGCTAAGGATTCGTGATTACCTATCGGTTCAATGCAGACCCTTGCACTCGAGTCGTGATTACCATTCTGCTGCGTGAAAGAAAGAACTCGGTTGCATTCATAGGCGTAACCCGAATTGGTTGGAAAGAGTTGGTATCCCTTGGAGCAACTCAAGTAGGCTAAAAGCGGTGCCGCGCAAGGTTGGAAGTGTGCGAAAAGAGTGCAGAAAGCTAGCCCCGTGACAGTTGGTATCAGAGCCCAGTCTCTCGATACACCGAGTTGACTACTCAAGCCAGAGTACGTGAATACCTCCAAAAGCAAGGTTCAAGGTTATTTTGTATCCACAAGATCTATGTCCATGGCAACAGCGTCAGAAGGTCTGGGTGGCTCCCACGAGGAGCGCAACCCACAAGAGGATCAGAATCCTCAAGATGAGCAGTCGCCACAGACGAGGGTATTCCGCGTGAATACCCGCCACTCAAAAGCAAAGAGCAGCGACCGGCTAGCCGATTTGGAGAATCGGATGGAGTCCCTCGAGGACGTTGGATCAGCATACAGAATAGCACAGTTGGAGGCCCAACTCTCTACACTACAAAACCAAATGAGCGCTAGAGTAAGGGAACAACAGAGGATAGAGGACGACATGAAGTTCTTGAAGACCCTCATGACATCGATGTCGCAAGCAGGCTCAAGTTCTGGACTCCAGGCTAAATGTCCGGCCGAGTATACCGGACAACGGGACGTCAAGGTCCTAGAAAATTACTTTTGGGATATGGAGCAGTTCTTGGACACAATGCCAAGCTTATCAGAAGAAGCCAAAGTCAAAACTGCTGCCACGTATCTAACAGATGCTGCGAAGCTCTGGTGGAGAAACCGAGTGGAGGATCTGAGAGCAGGAAAATTAGTGCCAGTGGTGGATACCTGGGCCAAGTTTTAGGAAGCATTGAAGCTGCAGTTTAAACCCGAGAACTCTTCTTAGACTGCCAGAATGCAACTCATGGATTTGAAACACAATGGTAAGATGCGAGACTATATAAAGGCATTTACCACCTTGATGCTTGAGATCAAGGACATGTCAGAGCAAGATCAGTTATTTCAATTCATGAGAGGTTTACCACAGTGGGCTCAGATCGAGCTCAGGTGCGCTAATGTGCAGACCCTAGCTACAGCCGTCACAACTGCAAACCGATTATACGACTACACCAGTGAGTCGAGCAAAGAATCCGGGGATCAACAGAAATTTAGAAAGAAGTCTCCGTACGCGTCGAAGGAAAGAAAAGACCTAGCGAAGTCGGGACAGAGCACTTCCACAAAGTCCAGTTCGAACACTAAGAAAGGATCTGGCAAAGGTTCAAAGAAAGGATCAGATGGAGGCAAGTACAAGGGTAAGATGCGCGACTATATAAAGGCATTTACCACCTTGATGCTTGAGATCAAGGACATCTCAGAGCAAGATCAGTTATTTCAATTCATGAGAGATTTACCACAATGGGCTCAAGTTTACCATAGTGGGCTCAGACCAAGCTCAGGCGCGCTAATGTGTAGACCCTAGCTACAGCCGTCACAGCTGCAGACCGATTATACAACTACACCAGTGAGTCGAGCAAAGAATCCGAGGGTCAGCAGAAATTTAGAAAGAAGTCTCCATCCGCGTCGAGGGAAAGCAAAGACCTAGAGCGAAGTCGGGACAGAGCACTTCCACAAAGTCTAGTTCGAACACTAAAAAAGGATCTGGCAAAGGTTCAAATAAAGGATCAGATGTAACCAAGTACAAGGGTAAGATGCGAGACATATAAAGGCATTTACCACCTTGATGCTTGAGATCAAGGACATGTCAGAGCAAGATCAGTTATTTCAATTCATGAGAGGTTTACCACAATGGGCTCAGGTTTACCATAGTGGGCTCAGACCAAGCTCAGGCGCGCTAATGTGCAGACCCTAGCTACAGCCGTCACAGCTGCAGACTGATTATACAACTACACCAGTGAGTCGAGCAAAGAATCTGGGGGTCAGCAGAAATTTAGAAAGAAGTCTCCGTCCGCGTCGAAGGAAAGCAAAGACCTAGCGAAGTCGGGACAGAGCACTTCCACAAAGTCCAGTTCGAACACTAAAAAAGGATCTGGCAAAGGTTCAAACAAAGGATCACATGTAACCAAGTACAAGGGTACCACAAGACCGCCGCCGTCTCCGTGCCCCGTCTGTAACAAAGGTCTTCTCCACTGGGCACGAGACTGTCCAGAGAAGGTAAGGTTAAACACTATAGAAGGCTCAGCAAAAAGAGACGAGTCGACCACCGTAATGGGAGCTCTTCAGCTCGGTGCTCTCAACGTACCAGGTCAGACAAAGGCCACTCCGGCCAAACCGATGGACAAGCATAGGTTGTGTTTGGTGGATGTACGCCTCAACGGGTATCACGTCTCAGCATTGGTGGATTCAGGGGCCACGCACTACATATCAACTATGAAAGCTCAAGCCATAGGGCTCAAGGTGCAGAAAGGCACCAGCTCTACATTCAAAGCAATGAGTTCCCCAGCAAAGAAGGTTTGTGGAGTCATCCAGGATGTCCCCACTTCAGTAGGAACTTGGCACAACAAAATGGATCTATCGGCCATCGACATGGATGATTTCGATCTAATCCTAGGCCAAGAGTTTTTGAGACTCGGTAAAGTAGCAGTGATTCCTCATCTGGAGTCTCTAATGTTTAAGGACCCGCTGCAGACATGCATGGTTAAGATGGCAGAGCACAGACACAGTGGGAGCAATCAAGTGGTTTCAGCTCTAAGCATGAAGAAAGAGACTAAAAAGAATCCCAAGGAACCTTTGTTCCTGGGCGCATTGCTTGGAGGTTGGGATGAGACAGATGGTGCGGCAGAGGCACCCATTCCAACAGCCTTTGCCGAACCATCTGTCTCATCCCAACCTCCAAGCAACGCGGCGAGGAACAAAGGTCCTTGGGATTCTTTTTAGTCGCTTTCTTCATGCTTAGAGCTGAAACCACTTGACTGTTCCCACTGTGTCTGCGCTCTGTCGTCTTAACCATGCATATCTACAGCGGGTCCATAAACATTAGACACTCCAGATGAGGAATCACTGCTACTTTACCAAGACTTAGAAACTCTTGGCCTAGGATTAGATCGAAATCATCCATGTCGATGGCCAATAGATCCGTTTTGTTGTGCCAAGTTCCTACTGAAGTGGGGACATCCCGGATAACTCCACAAACCTTCTTTGTTGGGGAACTCACTGCTTTGAATGTAGAGCTGGTGCCTTTCTGCACCTTGAGCCCTATGGCTTGAGCTTTCATAGCTGATATGTAGTTGTGGGTGGCCCCTGAATCCACCAATGCTGAGACGTGACACCTGTTGAGGCGTACATCCACCAAACACAACCTATGCTTGTCCATCGGTTTGGCCGGAGTGGCCTTTGTCTGACCTGGTGCGTTGAGTGCACCGAGCAAAAGAGCTCCCATTACGGTGGTCAACTCGTCTCTTTCTGCTAAGCCTTCTGTAGTGACCTTACCTTCTCTGGACAGTCTCGTTCCCAATGGAGAAGACCTTTGTTACAGTCGGGGCACGGAGACGGCGGCGGTCTCACAGTACCCTTGTACTTGCCTCCATCTGATCCTTTCTTTGAACCTTTGCCAGATCCTTTCTTAGTGTTCGAACTGGACTTTGTGGAAGTGCTCTGTCCCGACTTCACTAGGTCTTTGCTTTCCTTCGATGCGGACGAAGACTTCTTTCTAAATTTCTGTTGACCCCCGGATTCTTTGCTCGACTCACTGGTGTAGTCGTATAATCAGTCTGCAGCTAGGGTCTGCACATTAGCGCACCTGAGCTCGATCTGAGCCCACTGTGGTAAACCTCTCATGAATTGAAATAACTGATCTTGCTCTGACATGTCCTTGATCTCAAGCATCAAGGTGGTAAATGCCTTTATATAGTCTCGCATCTTACCATTGTGTTTCAAATCCATGAGTCGCATTCTGGCAGTCCAAGAAGAGTTCTCGGGTTTAAACTGCAGCTTCAATGCTTCCTGAAACTTGGCCCAAGTATCCACCACTGGCACTAATTTTCTTGCTCTCAGATCCTTCGCTTGGTTTCTCCACCAGAGCTTTGCGGCATTTGTTAGATACGTGGCAGCAGTTTTGACTTTGGCTTCTTCTAATAAGCCTGGCATTGTGTCCAAGAACTGCTCCATATCCCAAAAGTAATTTTCTAGGACCTTGACATCCCCTTGTCCGGTATACTCGGCCAGACGTTTAGCCTGGAGTCCGGAACTCAAGCCTGCTTGCGACATCAATGTCATGAGGGTCTTCAAGAACTTCATGTCGTCCTCTATCCTCTGTTGTTCCCTTACTCCAGCGCTCATTTGGTTTTGTAGTGTGGAGAGTTGGGCCTCCAACTGAGCTATTTTGTATGCTGATCCAACGTCCTTGAGGGACTCCATCCGATTCTCCAAATCGGCTAGCCGGTCTCTGGTCTTTGCTTTTCAGCGGCGGGTATTCACGAGGAATACCCTCGTCTGCGGCGACTACTCATCTTGAGGATTCTGATCCTCCTGAGGATTATGATCCTCTTGCAGGTTGCGCTCCTCGTCGGAGCCACCCAGACCTTCTGACGATGTTGCCATGGACATAGATCTTGTGGATACAAAATAACTTTGAACCTCACTTCTTGAGGTATTCATGTACTCTAGCTTGAGTACTCAACTCGGTGTATCGAGAGACTGGGCTTTGATACCAACTGTCATGGGGCTAGCTTTCTACACTCTTTTCGCACACTTCCAACCTCGCGCGGCACTGCTTTTAGCCTACTTGAGCTGCTCCAAGGGATACCAGCTCTTTCCAACCAATTCGGGTTACGCCTATGAATGCAACCGAGTTCTTTCTTTCACGCAGCAGAATGGTAATCACGACTCGAGTGCAAGGGTCTCCACTTAACCGATAGGTAATCACGAATCCTTAGCCCGGGTCGGCTACTAATTCGAATGTAGGGTAAATATGCAAGCTTCTTTATTGATGGAAAAGTCTCGGGCTCAATTACAATAGAGATGGCGCTGGGGCCACTTGATATAAAACACTGAGTAGGACTCAATGGAACAACTACCCTTATCAACACGAACACTCTTCACGATGCTGTTGATCCCTTCACGTGAAACCTCTGGTGACTGAACTAACTGACTAGCTCTTGCTGTTCTAAATGCTGATGATTCTGGATGCTGATGATACTATTGATCTTCAAGTAGGTGCACCACGTTCTCCCAATCGAGCTACACGATGGCTTACCCTGTCCACAGCCCAGGCCTCACTTCTTGAGACTAGGCTGACCTCAACGCAGCGCTTTGCTTTGCACTTTTTGGAACTCTCTGCAGTGGGAGCATTCACTGCAGTATGGACCTTCGCTTTGAGGGCTTGTTGGCGATTTTGAATGTGGGTGTAGTGTTTCAACTACTTCGAGGATGTATGCTCCCCTATATAAGCTATTTGGTTGAATCCCAGGCCACAGTAGGATGACACCGAGAAATGGGCGAATCCCCCAAAGTCTGCCTTTTGTCATGTGCCTACAATGTCGATCCATTTAGATAACCCCAACACTTAGGAAGTGCTTCCAACCTTAGAGCTCATTGTGTTTGCAACCACAGATGAGTCCATGTTGGACTGTGTCCCACACTCGGGTGGTCCGGCGTCCACGCTGGTGGTGTCCGACATGGTGCGCACGCAGATCTAATCTAGTGCGACTTGGGAACTTGGGTTCCAGCTCCTGAGTCCCTGGCGGACTCTTTGACATGGGATGTCAACTCGGTTTTGGTCATGGGTTCGACTCACCCAGCATGCTCGCCTTATTGGAACAAGGGTGCGAGCTCTTGGCTAGAACTACACTCAGCTGGGACAAGACTAGAGCTCGTGCGACCCTGGGGTGAACACGCATTCCCCTTACATTCTCCCCCACTTAAAGATGGGCGACATCCCCGACGCCTGCACGCTCGTCCCCTGTTGAACGGGTGCGAAGAATGCGCCCGACTCCTTCAAGGCTTATCTGATGTTTGCTTGGGAGTCCTTTTCCAAGAACTCCAAGACTTTGTCTTTGAACTTCCACAGGCTCTCTTCTTTTTCCCATGAAGCTGTCTCCCTGGGTTGGCCCTGCCAGTGCACTAAGAATTCCTTCCACCTATAGTCTCCAACTCTGCGCTCTTCCACCGCAAGTATTTCCTCTATCTGTACTTCAGGCCTTTCCAAGACATTTGTTGGCCCTCGGTTAGGAATGTTTCTGCTTGGGTCCACACCATCTGGGTGATGTGGTCTGAGCCGGCTCACATGGAACACATTGTGTACTCGCATGTGGTTTGGAAGCTTGATCCTGTAGGCTACCTTCCCTAACTTTGCCAATGATCTCATAAGGCCCGTCGAACCTTCCGGTGAGAGCATGACTCAGACCGTTCAGTGGTCTAAACTGATTGAAGTCCATCTTGACGAGAACTTTATCTCCGATCTTGAAATCTACGGCACGTCTGCTCGCGTCGGTATACCTTTTCATTCTCTCTGCAGCCTTTACCAAATGATGGCGTGCCAAATCAACTCTGTCTTGCCAGTCCCTGAGGTGCTCTGCTGCTTCGGGGCTCTTTCCAATGTAACCACTGAGAATTGTATGCAGGGTCCACGGCTGTTGGCCAGTTGCCAAGTGAAATGGCAAGTACTGACTTGACCCTGATTTTTGTAAGTTATAGCAGAACTGTGCGGAGTCCAACAGCTTGGGCCAGTTGGATTGGTCGAACCAAACAAAGTGTCTCAGATAGTCTTCCAGCACCGCATTGACGCGCTCGGTTTGACCGTCGATCTAGGGGTGGTAGCTAGTTGACATGAGAAGCTTTGTCCCCATGAGTTTGAACAATTCTGCCCAGAAGTTTGATGTGAATCTGGTGTCCCGATCACTGATGATGCTAAGTGGGACTCCCCAGTGTTTGACCACGTTCCGGTAGAAGTAATCGGCAGCCTCCTCTGCTCTGCATATTGCTTTGCATGGAATGCAAATTCTGTATTTAGAGAATTTGTCAACTACAACCATTATGCTTGTATAACCTTCAACTCTGGGCAGGCCAATAATTAAGTCCATTGACACGCTGGCCCAAGGTCGTACCGGAACCAGTAAGGGTTGGAGCAAGCCTCCCGGAGACTGCGTCACAACTTTGTCCTGCTAACATATGAGACAATTGCGGACATAGTCATCTACATCCTTTCTCATCTGTGGCTAGTAGAACCCTCTTTCTAGGAGTGCAAGAGTTCGCTTTTGTCCCGGATGGCCAGCCCAGGGTCTGTCATGGCACTCATGCATTAGATCTCTTCGTAGACTCCTGTATTTGGGAATGTAAACTCTATCTTGTGTGAAGACCATGAGTTCTCCTTTATCACTGAACTTGCGGGTCTTTCCTTCCTTGCATTGTTTCCACACTTCTGTAGCTTGTGGGTCTTCCACCAAGCCTTGCTTGATGTTCTCGACCATTTCTAGTGAGAGAGTAACCTGGCTTGCACTGGGTGCAACTCCGTCGAACTCAAACGCTACTGTCATCAACTGTGTCTTTCTGCTTAGAGCATCCGCTACAACATTCTGCTTGGCGAGGTTGTAGAGGATCTTGTAGTCGAACTCGGCTAGAAATTCCTACCATCTAGCTTGCTTAGGGGTAAGCTTCGCTTGAGTCTTGTAATATGTTGAAATGATGTTGTCAGTCTTGACAACGATTGGTACACCCAGAAGATAGTGCCTCCATGTGCGAAGACAATGAATGATGCCTGTCATTTCCTTTTCCTGAAGACATAGTCCTCCAAGGGATACAAATAGTTGGCAATGAGTTAATGAAGCAATTTGTAGGAAGTGTCAAAACACTTAAGGATTAGCATCTAAATGCCTTTATGGAAGCTCAGTGCTGTGATCTATCCCAGATAGATCGATATTTCAAGATATGTATACACATTATTTCAATAGTGGATATCTATTCAGTGCAGAAATGGCAGAACACTTTCTGAAAGGTTTCCCAGATGCCAAAGAATTTTATTGGGAAAAACGGTTAGAAGATTCTGCAAAGAATAATAATATGAAACTTTCTTCTATGTCCTACGCAGAACTAGTTCAGTTTATTGAAGAAGCTAACAAAGGTGTCTACAAAGAAGAACTTGCCTAAAGAAAACTGAAAATGGTCACCGTCAAACCATTAATCTTTGCATCTATTTGCAAACAAATGCGAGAAGATTATGGTTGTGATTGAAAGCTATTTCAAAAGGATCACCATAGCCATAAAAGTATGAAGAAACGGAGAAAAGCTGCAACTATCCTATACTGACATTCCAAAAGAAAAGGGGTCCTTACAAAAGCAAAAGAAAAGGATTCTTCAGAAAGAAAAAACACCATAAAGGAAAATTTAAGCCAACCTGTTATATCTGTAAAGGACAACACTATGCTAACAAGTGTCCTCAGAGATTTAAATAAAAAGAAAGTTAACATGTTGCTTGATATGCAGGTCTATGAAGATGAATACATCTATCTCCATGATTATCCTAGTCATGATGGGGATATCGAGTTTCCTGATTCAGACTTCAAGTTTGAATACTATGTGTTGGTGTTTAAATTCGCACCTCTGGAATGCGTATTTGAAACGGACAGCTATGCACAGATAAACTGCTCTTCAAATTAGGAGGGGAAGCTCCCTCTTGCTGATGGTATTCAAGAAAGTAAACTAAAACTAAGTTGCCTATCTTTTTGATCAGCTAGAGCACAAGGTTTATAAAACACAAACGCCACAGCTGAGATTTTCTGATTTAAGAACTTCAACTACGACTAACTTAAACTAAAGACGTTTCTAACTTCTCAAGTAATAAGCAGAGCAAGAGAAACTAGAAATGAACAAGGTAGATTCTCTGACAAAATACTTCGATAAACTCTTTCTCAACGAACATCTACACACTTCAATGTAAGTTGAAATCAAGATCATAAAAGTAAAACACAAATAACGGAAATCGGAGATTTTATATCAAGGCAAAGGAGGCTCATGATTTTATTACTCGAACTTCTTGGAACAAAACTCACTTCTAACATGCCTGGAATAAGAAATTGCAGCTAAAGAGGCTTGCAATCTTATTCTTACACAATAGAAACAACAATCACACTAACTCCTTGTTGGCTAAAGAGGCTCAACAATTTGCTATCACAACACAATTGAACGACACTTGAATAACAAATAGAAGGCAAAATAGGCTCAGCGTTTTGTTATCACTAGCATGGCTAAAAAAAACTAAATGAGCAAAGGCTCTTATTTATAGAGAAGCAGAGGAGTAGGGAACCCTAAAATCTCCTTGCTTTCACAATCTAGGGCTTGCTCAGCAAGCAAGCTTTATTACTAAATCTAGAAAGAAGATAACAACTAAAACCCTAGAAAGCAGAAAAAGCGGGAAATGCCAACTATTACATCTTATCTTCTTTCTCTTCTCAAAGAATGGATAAGGATCATTCCAAGAATAGAAAGAAAGCGAAAGAAAGCTTCTAGAAGAAAGCTGCTTTAAAGCTCGATCACATCCACTAGGAAATTAGAGATCGTGTCCCGGTTCGGTGCATCTATGCCTTCAAAGGCAATATTCTGATTCTCCAAGATCTCTTCGCCTTCTATGATCAAACTTAGAGAATCCTTCACTTCGTTGGCTGCTTTATGAGTTTTGTTCTTGAAAAACATCGCTGCCCCAAAAGATGACTCACAAATTTGATAACTTGGCGGCTCTGCAACTTTATGCTTTTGATACTTTTCTTGATTTCCAACAGAAGAATATTGCGCAACTCTTTTCTGATACCTTTCCCTTTTCTCATATCACACCTCTCGTTCTTCAGCTGAGATGATGAAGTTTTGACATAATGCTGATTTGGTCTCAAACTCGAGGGGAGTGTACTCCATATTGAAAACCTTGAAGAATGACTGTAAACTCGCCTATGTTCAGACAAGCTTTGAGCAACTTTCTATTTTTAGAATGCTGGTTTTTTGGCCTTCAAACGGACAAATTTTTGGAAATTTTTCTGAGATATGGGTTTTGCCTAGAATTTCGTTGCAATACAACCCAGATCGTCCGTTTTTGAAAATTTTGAATTTAGACTGAAAAAGCAGCAAACCCTAATTTCTTCAATTTTTCACCGAAAAAGCTGGCACCTGGGTTTTGTTCATAATACAATTAAAAATGGACCCAGTTGATTAGATTTGAAAAACACTGATGGCTGATCGAAAAAGCAGCCAACCCTAGAATTTGAAATTTTCTTGAAAAAAGCTGTGAAATGGGTTTTCTTCAGAAGACTATTTGGAAAGGACCCAGATGGTTGGAATCTGAATGCAATGAGGTTTTCATTGACATGCAAAATAAAAACACTCGCTGCAACTTGATGAAGTTCTTGAAAATTTCCTTCAGAAGATTGAAGTGAAAAGACCCCGATGATTGAAAACTGAAAACCTTGGCCTTTTCTTTGAAAAGTTTGATCTTCTGGATGAAAAAGCTTGAAAAAGCAAGGGTTTATGTTGCTGGTCTGAAAAATATGATGAAAAACCAGCAAGCTACGTTCTTGAATCTTGAAAAATTTCTTCAAACTTTCTGTTCCAACTTTCTCCCTTGAAGGCTACCTGCAAAAATAATGAAAATAACATAAAAGAAAGATGTTAAATAGACTTAGGGTTTTGTTTTTGCTTTGCTTTCTTTTGTTTTTATTTCAAAACCCTAAAATATCTGTTCAATGTATTTGGACGCCATCTTCCCTCACTTTGCAATTTTGAAACCTTTTGAAAATCTCAAAAAATTCTCTAAGGCATGAGAAGTTGGGCGCCCTTCTTCACCAGGGGCGCCCACTTCCTCCAGTGTTAACCAAAATTTAGACATTTTCAACTTTTCACCATTTCGACCTCCAACTTCGCCTCTGATTTCCCGTTCGCAGATTGATCCGACAGGCGAGCTGAAAGATTCATCGCGGAGCCAAACTGATTCTGAGAAGGATGTTCTGGAGGAGCCTTTGGCTAAAAACTTGATCTTGACCTCTGAATTCATGGGAGCCTTTTCCTTCGAGGGGCTCCGAACTTTCACAGTGTTAGCCATTTTTCTGATCTTCAATTTCTTCATTAACTCTTCTACAGATGATTTCGTCGAATTTGGTGTTTCAGGCGTCGGATCGACTAACGGTTGTGCTCATCACGAAGCTGACCAAGAATGAGAAGGGGTCTTCTGGAAGAGATTTTGTTGGAAAGTGAGATTTTACCCCTCAAAAGCTTGGGCGCCCCTAGCAAGCTGGGGCGCCCAACTTCACCAGAGTTAGAAAATTTTCATTTGATTTTCAACTTCAACGTTGAATCTTTATCTTATACTATCAACTTTGACCTGGATTTTCCGGAGATTGACCTATCCAATGCCCTGACAAAGATATTCCTTGCGAAGCTGACTAAAATCTGAAGAGATTGAGTACTTTAGCATACCTTAACTGCTGGATTTTCCCTTTCAAAAAGCTGGGCGCCCCTAGGCACCTGGGGCGCCCAAAGTTCCCAGACTTAGAAACTTTTCAGACATTTTCATAATTTTCATTCCGCACTCTGTTTGAAACTGTCCTATTTATCCTCGAATCCTGGACGACTGGATGATCCGTTGACTGTACTATCGGATTCGCTGCGGAGCTGGAGTAAAACTGAGCAACTTTGACTGAGAGCTCCAACCCTAATTTTACCATTTGATGCCCTAAAAAGATGGGCGCCCTTCTTCACCTGGGGCGCCCAAGTCTGGCAGTGTTAGAAAATTTTCATCATTTTTCAATTTCTTTCTCGTTCTTCATGCTCGTTCACCGACTCGCCTTCTGTCGAATGCTTGGAATGTTGAATCTGACACCTGACAGCCGACTGACCTCCATTGATGATCTCAGAACTCCAGATATGCTTCTGAAAAAGCAGAATAGACCCACTAGAGTAAAACTGACTATTTTGAGATTCCGACTAAACCAGCCTGATATGGACGTATTTTGAGCCAATCAAAATCAGTTTGGACCCTGACGGACCAACTTTCTATTTTTAGAAAGTTTTGCCAGTATCCATTTTCAAAGAAACCCAGAAAAACCCAGAAAACGTTACTAATTTTAGAAAATTTCTAAAAATAGCAGTTTTCCTACAATTTAGGGATGAAAAACTAAGATCTAGGTTTTGTGAATTAAGCTGCTCTGAGCAGACCCAGATTGTCAGAATTTGAAAATTTTGTGTTTTAACCCCTCATGCAAGACGTGCACGCCCAAATTTTGACCTTCTTGACTGATTTAACAAGACTTTTACTCATTTCTTCAAAATATCTAAGTGTAACAAAAATTTTAATTTTTGGGGTACAACACTATGATGCATTCGAAGAACAGGAACCCTATTACTTCATCAAAGAAGAATCGGGTGAAGAATCTGAAGTCGAATATGTATACATGCTTGGTCATCAGTATAAATACTTCCAATCTCCTCAGGCAAAGCTCACTAGCAAGAAAAATGAGCTTCAAGAATTGGAAAGCCAGTGGAAAGCACTCTTCGGTGGATATGGCACCTGGCTTGAAAGAAGGGACAAGATCTTTGCCCTTATCAGAGAAATTACCCAATTAGAACTTCAAATCAATCAACAAGAAGACCAGTGAAAGGAATGCCTTTCCAAGAAAGCTCAAATCAGAATTCCTCGATCTGACCATTCTACTGTTCAAGCAAGATGTCAATGGCGTCATCAACGAATTCATAAGCTTGAAACAGTTATTCAACAAGCCACTTAGAAGCTTACAGAGCTCCGAGACAAAGAAAGAATGGATCAAGAAACAGAAACAGTCACTCAAGAATCGGCTCTTGAGGACTTCATGGAAGAAATCTTTGATAAATCTGATCCACCTCAGTCATCGTTTTCCAGGGGAAGGAGATCCTCTGTCATAATTTCAAAAAACACTAGCTCGCGTACCCAGTACACACCAGAGCTAGAAGAAATGATAAAGAAAGAAGAAGAGTCTGATGAAGAAACTACTCTTCCAAATGCAGTCAGAATGATGAAGGCCATCAGCCTGATCATTCTACTTCCAGATCCTCTATCATAATTTCAAAAAACACTAGCTCGCGTACCCAGTACACACCAGAGCTACAAGAAATGATAAAGAAAGAAGAAGAGTCTGATGAAGAAATTACTCTTCCAAATGCAGTCAGAATGATGAAGGCCATCAGCCCGATCATTCTACTTCCAGTCCATTTCAAAGGTATCAAAAGCTAAAATCTTGCCACATTGGTAGACATAGGTGCATCAATCAACATAGAAGCTATTTTGCTTTTCCATTTGATAAATGGATTCAAAAAAAAACATAGATATGCTTTGGAGGAAAGAATAATGAAGCCCATTCATTATTAATTGCCTATGTTGATATTGAATTTCCTGATAAAAGCATTTCAACCATCAAGTTTGTTCATAATGAAATTGATGAATATGACTTGGTTATGGTTATAGGTATTCAAGCTCTCAATCAATGGATGTCATACACATTCACTAACCAGACTATAATTCTCAAAGGATAGGAATTCATGAGACAAGAAAGTTATTCTTGTAAAACAAATATCTATAACTCAGTACCAATAGCTGAGCCTTTTCAGAAGAAAAGATCAAATATGGTTTGGCTCAATAAAGAAACTGAGAAACATGATGATTCCCTGCAAAAGGTAAAAGATTTATTTCAAAGGATTTATTTACCAAGGATCTAACTAAGTTGCAACAACAATTTATTTGCAGATTACCATTCAAAAGGGACTCAGATAGCATCCCTTAGCACGTGGAGATAATTCATTTACATAGCAATGAACATTGAGATCACCTTTAAGTATTGAAGCCTCCATCCTGAAAAATCTTTATCATTAATCAAATAATTTAAAAAGTTTGTCATCCAAATTTAGACCTAAGTTGTGCCTTGAGTAAACCCTGGTTCCTCACATCTATACCTCCCATCTAGGCCAATCCCAAATCCTTTGGGATCTACGAACACATTTTCCAGAAGTTGACCGCGCTCAGGGAGAGGACTTGCATCTGCAAATTCAACAGCCTCTTCAACCAGCTCATCAATTTTCTTTTCAATTGACTTAAGATCTGATTCATTGGCAAGATTGTTCTCAATCAGGTAACTCTTTAAAGCCACAATTGGGTCTCTTGTTGCATAGTGAGCCTTCTCAGCAAGATTACGAAGCTCATCCGGATCAGCAAGAGAATGTCCTCTAAACCGATATGTCTCACATTCAACCAGAGTAGGTCCATCACCCCTTCTTGCTCTGGCTATAGCCTCCTTGGCTACCTCTCTTACTTTCAACACATCCATACCATCCACATGAATTCCTAGCGCCAAATGCTGGTCCTTTCTTCTAGATTTCTGGATCAAAAGTAGCACTAAGATGAGACATTCCAATAGCCCATAGATTGTTCTCCACCACAAATATAATAGGAAGCTTCCAAAGGGAAGCCATATTCAAGCATTCAAAGAATTGGCCATTGTTACAGGTACCATCTCCAAAAAATGCAATAGTGACAATGTCAGACTTATCATCCTTCATAACTTCTTTTTTATACTTTGACATAAAAGCAGCTCCAATGGCAACAGGAATTCCTTCGCCAATAAATGCAAAACCACCCAATACACCATGTTCTTTAGACAATATATGCATAGAGCCTCCTTCTTGGTAAGATCTGTTAGAGGTGCCACTAACTGTGAGAACCCCTTTACAAATCTTCTATAGTAACTACATAATCCTAAGAAACCTTGCAAATCAGAGACGTTCCTTGGAGGTGGCCAATCCATTATGGCTCGGATCTTCTCCTAGTGCACCTGAACTCCATTAGCACCAATTACATGGCCCAAGTAGAGAATCTCTGGTAATCCAAACTCACATTTGGACACCTTCAGATTTACTAAGAACTTCAAGAATTTGTTTGTGGAGATTTTTGGTGGCTACATCCTCCAGAAGGCTGCAACAGCGTATTATCAAACATTTCCAGCCAGGTTTATCATTCCAAACACTCAGCTCATTCTCTTTTCTAGTAGCTAGGGTTTAATCTAGTGCTTTGAGCACAAACTGGGCATCATTGAAGGTCTGGAACTTAAAATCAGACCTACAAATTGTAATTTTCAGTATTTACTGTTGTAACCAGCTTCTGGTTAAATTAAGAGAATATGCTTTCTTGCTGGGTATGTTCTTGTTTATGATCATCTTGACTGTTCACAAAGAAAAATCTGTATTCAAATTCATTTTCTGGCATTATTACTTTCAAACTTCATGATATAATAAGTTCTTATTGAAGGCATAAGTGAAAAACAAGTCTAAAACTTTCAGACCAGCAAATTGAAAGAAAAGATTTTCAGTTTGAACCTGTAATCTTCTAGAAAGGTTAGAAGATGTTTCTAGAAGAACTAGAATCTTCTAGAAGAGTTAGAAGATGTTTCTAGAAGAACTAGAATCTTCTAGAAGGGCCAGAACCTTCTAGAAACTAGACCCTAGGGTGGCCTTGCCTTAAGGTCTTATTTAAAGGAGGCTGGGGTAAATGGGAAGACATGCTAATTTGTGATTCCTTATTTGCTAAGAGATATCTCTTGACTGAAAGTGATTTCAGCCAATTCAAGGTGCTGCTCCCTTGAATTCAATGGTTTGGTGTTGTTCCCATACCACCTTGTGAGGTGATTTCAAACAGAAACTCACCATTGAGCTCAACTAGATTGCATTTTGCACAACTCCAGTTGCAGATTAAGACTTTGATTGGTGGACGAGGAGATTTCAAGAAGGTTGTTTGACAAAGAAGGCATTTTGGGCGATTTCTACCTTCAAACATACACAGATTTTTATTGCAGCAGATTACAAGTTAACTTCATCATCATATTTGTGGAGATTTTGGTGGCTACATCCTCCAGAAGGCTGCAACAACGTATTATGAGACATTTCCAGCCAAGTTTATCATTCCAAACACTCAACTCATTCTCTTTTCTAGTTATCAATGTTCCTTCCTCATCAAGGGGTGGAAGAACTGGTGAAGCAACTACATGCTGTCCCAATGCCTTTTTGAGGCAAGACACATGGAAAACATTATGGATTTTGCTACTTGCTGGTAAATCAAGCTCCTATGCTACCTCCCCAACTCTCCTGATGATCCTATAGGGTCCATAGATCCTTGGCTTGAGTTTTTCTACACCACTTCTCTTCAAGGTACTCTGTCTATAGGGCTGGAGGCGCAAGAAAACCAAGTCATCTACCTCAAAAGTTCTCTCCACACAGTGTCTATCAGCATTCAATTTTTGCTGATTCTAGGCCTGCTAAATGTTATCCTTAAGTACCTTAAGGATGTCCTGAGTGTCCTACAATAACTCTTTGGCCCGAGGAAAGCCAAATCCATAAAAGATAGTACATCATATTCATACAATGCCCTGAATGGAGACATGCCAATTGACATATGATAAGTGGTATTATAACAGTATTCTCCCAAATACAACCACCTAATCCAGGTACGTTGTTGTCCTGCAACATAATTACGAAGGTAACCCTCAACCCACTTATTGACGATCTCTATCTGCCCATTTGTTTGAGGTTGATAGCTGGTGCTTGGTGTCAACTCAGTACCAGCTAGTCGGAAAAGCTCCTGCCAAAAAGCATTGAGAAACCTACTATCTCGGTCACTAACTATGGTCTTAGGAAGACCATGCAAGTGAAACACCTCCCGGAAGAACAACTCCACCACCTGTAGAGTTGAATAATCAGAAGATATAGCATAGAAGTGTGCATATTTGGTTAGCCTATCAACCACCACAAATATGCAATCTCGTCCATGAACCTTCGGAAGACCTGTAATGAAGTCCATAGATATACCCTCCCACTTCTGCTCTAGGATGGGCAAAGGTTGAAGAAGTCTTGCTGGAAAGGTGTGCTCAGACTTGTTCTGTTGACAAGTCAAACACTTTCTGACATAGTGCATGACATCATCTTTGAGACCCTTCCATGAGAATCTCTCTCTAACATGTTTGTAGGTTTTGAAAAAACCTGGATACCCTACTATAGGTGTGTCATGAATGCCCGTAGTATTTGATGTTTGAGCTTGGACTCAGGTACTAGGAATATCCTGCCCTTATAATAGATCACCTCATCCACAACTCGATATCTACCATCCTGGATCTGTCTATCCATGATCTCGCATGCAAGGGTAGACTTGGAATACTCAACTAGAAGTTGAGACTTCCAATCTGTTGATATCTCACTCAATGAGCAAAGGGAAGGTCTCCTAGAAAGGGCATCAGCAACCGCATTCTTTTTGCCTTTGACATACTCAATGTCAAAATCGTAGGCCTGTATCTTGCTGACCCACTTTTGTTGCCGCTCATTAAGGTCCTTCTGCTCTAAGAAGTATCTCAAACTGTTGTGGTCTATCCTAACCACAAATTTTCCACCTACTAAGTACTGTCTGAACTTGGCCAACGCATGCATGATGGCCAACATCTCCTTGTCGTAGGTGGAGTATACTCTTTTTGCACCAAGTTTCCTACTCTCATAAGCAATGCGATGACGATTCTGCATCAATACAGTTCCTAGGCCTTCTCCTGAAGCATCACACTCCAAGATGAAAGGCTAGGTAAAATCAGGAAGTGCCAACACCGGACAAGAGCTCATAACACCCTTGAGCTGATCAAATACTGTCTGTGTCTCATCTGTCCAACTGAATGCCCCCTTCTTGGTAAGATCTGTTAGAGGTGTCGCTAACTGTGAGAACCCCTTTAAAATCTTTTGTAGCAACTACATAATCCCAAGAAACCTCGTAAATCAGAGACGTTCCTTGGAGGTGGCCAATCCATTATGGCTCGGATCTTCTCCTGGTGCACCTGAACTCCATTAGCACCAATTACATGGCCCAAGTAGAGAATCTCTAGTAGTCCAAACTCACATTTGGACGCCTTAGCGAACAAAGATTGAGCCTCCATGATGCCAAGTATTTCATCTAGATGTCTAAGGTGCTCCTCCCAAGATTTGCTAAATATCTAAATATCATCAAAGAATACCAAAACAAACTTACGCAACTGCTTGTTGAATATATGATTCATGCAAGATTGAAAAGTAGCAGGTGCATTGGTGAGTCCAAAGGGCATAACAAGAAATTCATAATGTCCAAAATGGCACCTGAATGTTGTCTTGTGAACATCCTCTGCTTGGACACGAATCTAATGGTATCCTGATATGAGATCGATCTTGGAAAAGTACACAGCCCCGTGTAACTCGTCTAGAAGCTCATCAATCCTGGGTATAGGGTACCGGTTTTTTATGGTCTTTTTGTTCAAGGCCCTATAATCAATGCACATCCGTAGAGTCCCATCTTTCTTCTTCACCAGAACTACTGAAGAAGCAAAGGGGCTAGATGAAGGGCGGATATCTCCCATCTCAAGCAGCTCCTTAATTGTTTTCTCTATCTCCTCCTTGAAGTGCCTAGGATGCCTGTATGGCGTTGTAATGACAAGCTTAGAGCCCTCCTCCATCTCTATAACATGCTCAAAGCTACGGTCAGGAGGTAACCCAAGTGGTATGTTATTAAACACTATGTCGCACCTATTCAGAACCTTTTGAATAGCCACATGGTGATGTGGCATATCTCTAGAAGGAGATTCAGATGAAACGAAGCACTGGGCTGCCCATGACATATTTCCATGCCTGAAAAGTGTCTCCATCCTCCTAACGGAAATCGCTCTAGGCTTTCCATCTGATAGAGCCCTCAACACAATTTTCTTTCCATCAGCTACGAACTCCAACTCCATCTTCTGAAAATCCTGAACATACCTCCCAAGAGACTGGAGCCATTGAATTCCTAGCACCACATCTATCTCACCTAGACTAAGCATATAGAAGTCATCAGTCAATGTGTAATCTCCCATCTGGATGCTTAGTTGTGAGACTTTCCTGGTACAGCTCATGCCAAACCCATCGGCCACTGTTACCTGGAATCCTGGAAACTCCTCCGCAGGGAGGCCTCTCCTAGCCACCAATCCCTCATCAATGAAGTTATGTGTGGCTCCACTGTCAACCAAGCAAACAACGCGTTGTCCATTCAGGACTCCTTTTATACGAAAGGAATGGTATCGTGGAACTCCTGAAAGTGAGGCAATAGTAACTTCATTCTCGTTAGGTTCTATATGAGGCTGATCCTCATGTTCCTCCTCACTTTCTGAGTCTATATTTGGAACCTCATCATCATCAAATATCACCTCAATGAGATGTGCTTTGCCTTTCCCAAGGCATCTATGACCAAGTTCCCACGGTTGCTTGCAAGTGAAGCATAGCTTCTTCCTCCTGAGCTCATTCCTCTTCTCGTTGATTGATGAAGTAGGTGTACCCTTGGGCTTATTGAATGATTTTTTATTCGATTTGAAATTCTTGAAGTTCTTCTTAGCGGGCTGCAAGGAAGTAGGTGTTGTCTCAAGGTCTAAAGCAAGTTGAATAGCATCATGTAATGTGTTAGGCTTGAGTGCCTTAACTATGCCTTTCATTTTGTCATTTAGACCCTCAATAAACAACATAACTACCCTTCTTTCGGACATATCAGGAACCATAACCGCGATGTTCTAGAATTCTTCAATGTATGTCTCCACATGTCCACTCTGCTTAAGCTGTGCCAACTATCGATAATACACTTCCACATCCTTTCTGTCAAACCGTGCTATCAACCTTCAACTGAACTCATCATGGGAATGGATCAAGCCATGGTTTTGGGTAACCAAACCATGATGCCACAAGTCATATGCAGTACCTTCTAAGTGCATGGTTGCAAATTTGATTGCATCATCCTTCGCCATAGGTCGTAGAGTCAGAAAGGTATCTAGCTTGTGAATCCATGCTCTTGCTGTGATCTTTCCCTTACCATCAAATGTTGGGAGAGTAAGTTTACTTGTAGCATGTCTTAGATCCTTGTTTTGATTATTTGGCTTTCTATCTGGCCTTGCTCTACTATGCTCCCTCTTTTGGCTCATGTAACGATCAAAGGTCAAATGATCCTTTACTTGTGGAGGTAATAGATTCCATTCGTCATGCAGTGACATGATATTATCCGTGAATGGTACATCTTCATGTTCTTCAGCATTCTCTTCTTCATTTCTCAAAAAAGTATGTTGCAAGGGTCTATCACTAGTGCGAGTAGGTGTTCTTCTTGGAGTCCCAACAGCACTACCATTGTCTTCATGCTCATGAACTAGTCTTCTAGGAACATTCATCTGTTGTATGGCTGTTGTAAGTTGTTGCAAGACATCAGCTACATGTTGCTGCCCTGCTGCAATACCCCTGAAGAGATCTCTTGCTTCTCTTTCCGCATCATGTCTTGGAGGGCTGTCATTTCCTCTATCTCCCATGGTGTCTTGTTGTGTATCAATAGGATTTGTTTGCTGCTCTGCTCTACTGCGTGTGAAATATCTATGTGGACCCACCTCTGATGGTTGCATAAGAAAACCCTAACCCTCCAGGCTGGCAGGAATAGAGTTCTGATACCACTGAAATGAACCCTTACAAGTTCAAACTGAAAACCTTTTCTTTCAATTTGCTGGTCTGAAAGTTTCAGACTTGTTTTTCACTTATGCCTTCAATAAGAACTTATTATATCATGAAGTTTGAAAGTAATAATGCCAGAAAATGAATTTGAATACAGATTTTACATTGTAAACAGTCAAGATGATCATAAACAAGAACATACCCAGCAAGAAAATATATTCTCTTAATTTAACTAGAAGTTGGTTACAATATAAATACTGAAAATTACAATCTATAGGTCTGATTTTAAGTTCCAGACCTTCAATGATGCCCAGTTTGTGCTCAAAGCACTAGATTAAACCCTAGCTACTAGAAAAGAGAATGAGTTGAGTGTTTGGAATGATAAACCTGGCTGGAAATGTTTGATAATACGCTGTTGCAGCCTTCTGGAGGATGTAGCCACCAAAATCTCCACAAATATGATGATGAAGTTAACTTGTAATCTGCTGCAATAAAAATTTGTGTATGTATGAAAGTAGAAATCGTCCAAAATGCCTTCTTTGTCAAGCAACCTTCTTGAAATCTGCAACTGGAGTTATGCAAAATGCAATCTAGTTGAGCTCAATGGTGAGTTTTTGTTTGAAATCACCTCACAAGGTGGTATGGGAACAACACCAAACCACTGAATTCAAGGGAGCAGACCTTGAACTAGCTGAAATCACTTTCAGTCAAGAGATATCTCTTAGCAAATAAGGAATCACAAATTAGCATGTCTTCCCATTTACCCCAACTTCCTTTAAATAAGACCTTAAGGCAAGGCCACCCTAGGGTCTAGTTTCTAGAAGGCTTTGGCCCTTCTAGAAGATTCTAGTTCTTCTAGAAACATCTTGTAACCTTTCTAGAAGATTCTAGTTCTTCTAGAAACATCTTCTAACTTTTCTAGACAATCTTATTCCTTAACATCCTCCCTTTAAGATTGGATAGAATATTACAAACAAGATACAAAGAAGAGTCTGATTGTGTTTGTCTTTTTGCCTTTTTGGAGATTATAAAATGTTTCTTGGAAGCTTCCTCCTTGCTTGCTTGTCCTCCTTGTTTGCTTGGTGTGGCAAAGAGACCTCCTTGCCTGCTTTGACTCAACATAGACCTTCTTGCTCGCTTTGACCAGCAAGTAGGAAGAAGATTAGCATTATGCTTTGCTTTGCTTAAGGCTAACACATACACTACCAAAATTTGTTTCCTATCGCCAAAATTCATCCCCTTATTATGCCTTCTAACCCATAGGAATGCTGGATGGGCTAGAATCGAGCCACCATGATGTTACACCGAGAGTGGGGACATTACAACTCCTCAAGAAATGAACTCCAA
Source organism: Sequoia sempervirens (assembly GCA_007258455.2). NCBI lineage: Eukaryota > Viridiplantae > Streptophyta > Pinopsida > Cupressales > Cupressaceae > Sequoia > Sequoia sempervirens. The sequence continues at coordinate 270,220,731 of VDFB02000015.1, read as the reverse complement.
CCTGTCTGCAAGGCAAATAACTTTCTAATGAACAAAGAAGAAAAAGAAATGTGTGAGCAGGAAATTGAAAAGTTGCTCTCACTTCAACTCATTACTCCCGGCACTTCACCATTTTCGTGCCATGCCATGTACGTACCAAAAACAGATGTAAATGGTAATGAACTCAAAGAAAAGAGGTTAGTTGTGAATTATAAACCTCTCAATAAAAAAATTATCTGGCAATGTATTCAAGGTAGTAATCTTTATTCCAAGTTTGATCTCACTAAAGGTTTCTGGCAAGTTAAGATTGCGGAAGAAGATCAACACAAAATGGCCTTCTCAGTTCCCCAAGTATTGTTTCAATGGAAAGTTTTTCCCTTTGGAATAAAGTTACTCCATCCATCCTCCATGTATCGATGGATTGTGAGAATCTCCCAGATGGAATGACTAGAAAGCAACTCTATTGCTTTTTGTATGATTACATATTTCACATTGTCGTAAAGAGATGCTACCTTTGCAAAGCCATAACTCCACTAACAATAAAGTGAGACGAGATATTCCTCTTGCGATCAAAAGGATTTTGCCATATCAACTTTTGGCTGTAAAGTTGCTACTTGACAGCTCAGTGGGTCCCCATAGCTGTTTGTCGTGCAAATATCTCATTCAAACCTCATCCTTAATGCAGTTACGAATATTTTTTGTCTAAATAAAGTTTGGACACACATCCAAAATCGGTGAACTCTTGTAAGAAATTGTTGGCCTCTTCTCCTATAAAAGAAGCCATCACCTTCTCATTTGATCATCGATAAGTCTAAGAATCTACAAGACTCCAACATCGGTGAACTTTTGTAAGAGATTGTCAACCTCTTCTCCTATAAAAGAAGTCATCACCTTCTCATTTGATCATCGTTAAGTCTAAGAATCTGCAAGACAAGCGTATGCTCTTCGCTCTGCAACTTCGATTGATCCTGGCGAATCAAAAACTTGTAATGCATGCGCGTCTGTGTCTAAGTATTTAGGTAATGCTTAGGTTGTGATAGCATTTAAAAAAAATTGAGTGGAAGTCAAAATAAAAAATGCAACATTTTCCAAGAGAACTAGAAGGGCAGCATTACAAGGGTTAATGCACACTTTTTACACAATCCTAGTAAAGCGGTTGGGCCTTGTGGCAAACTCACACTTGAGGAGAGGGCTAAGATGATTGGATTATTTCAAGGGAACATCATTGCACCAACAATTTCTTGTACACCACAAGGTTCATCATCATCAAACCCAATCACAAATATGTTCATTGTGCAAGCAAGGGAGGTTGTGATGTTGTCATTGCCAATTTCTATTTTGCTAATTCCATTCCTTTCAATGTTGCTCAATCTCCAAGTTATAAGGAGCTTATTGACAAGGTAGGCAAAGTTGGTTTGGTTATGGGGGTACTAAGTTCCTAATGGTACTAGATTGAGAACCTCTCTTGAAAATAAATTATTCCAAGCCTAACCTATTGATGGAGGAGTAGAAGGCCAAATGGATAACACATGGTTGCAAAATAATCATGGATGGGTTGACAGGTCTTTAACATTGCCCACTCATTAACATTACAATTTCATGCATCGATGGACCTTATTTCTTGAGGGCAATAGATTGCTCAAGAAAACACAAAGGTGTTGACTTTCAATTTCAAACCCTAAGAGAAGCCATTGAGGAGGTTGCTCCTCAAAATGTAGTGCAAGTGATTACTAATGCAGCATATTCTTGCAAGGTATCAAATAGATTGATTCAATCTACATACAAGAACATCTAGATTGATTACATATACTATGAGCAATGCAGTAAAAAACATTGGAAAGACAAAGTGGGTAAAATAGTTGGTGATGGACGTAAGGGAGGTACAAATGTTCATTTGCAACCACCACACCTCAATGGCATTGTTTTGAACCTTTGCAAGGAAGGAATCCTCAAAACAATTAAGACTCGATTTGCTTCCTATTTCGTTCTACTATAGAGAATGCGTGAGTTGCAAGAGCCATAGCAACTTATTATTACGACACAAGAATGAAAGGGGAATAAATTAAAGACAAAGTAGGGGAAAAGGGTGGACAACAATATGGTTAGTAATACTTTTTGGTTGAATGTGAAATACATCGCATCTTTTATAGAACCTATTTTCATTGTCATTAGATTTGGGGATTCTAATAGTCTTGGGGAGATCATTCAAGGAACAAAATCATCAATTCATCAAGGAATGTACATCAATCAATCAATCTGGAAATAAATTATTATTCTCAAAAGGTAGCAATGAAGGGTGGTGACTCATTTCTTGTGAAGGGTGGTGACTCCTTCAAGAAATGGATATAAAGGGCAAATTGGTTTATTGACAAGCAAGGAAGGAAAACCAAGGAATGAAGATCCATTCAAGCATAAAATCATTCAAGCATCATTCAAACATTAAATTGACAATCCATCAAGAAATATCAATCAGCAATAATCGAGCAAATACAGCAAGCAATCAGTTTTAAATTTGAAGAAGTGTCTTGCAAATAGGAAGGATGAAACCCCTTCCAAGTTCATGAAAGGGTAAGGACGAAAACCCTTATTGCTTTTATCAAGTTTGGACAAAAACCCAAATCTTGGTCAAGGAGGATGAAAACCCTCCAAGGTGGACTGAGAGTTGGAAGGACGAAAACCCTTTCATACTCTTGGCAAGTTAAGGACGAAAACCCTTGATACTGCCACTGTTGAGTTAGGGACGAAAACCTCTAATTCAGCAGATTTATTTACAAGAGGAAATCATCAAGGAGAATTATAGCAAAGAAAATAAAGATAAGTTCTATTTTCCAATTATAATCAAATTTCATCATTTCAGATAAAATTATATTTATAAATATAATGCATTTATCATTCTAAGTTGGAATTATAGTTTTAGGGCAAAATTTAGAAATATTCTAAAAGGAGACATTACACCTACACATCCTTTAGGATGCTTGGAATTGCTTAATTTGCATTTGCAATACTTATTTGTGCATGTGCAAGCTCAAACAGAGGTTTAAGAGATGAAAGGAAGAGAAAAAATGAGGAATTTGGAACACAGCCATCCTGTCATGGATGAAACCACCACTTTTAGCAAACCAAAGGTTGCAAAACCACCCATTTATTGCCTTTTTTACCTCCATCTTCCATAAGCCATAAATTTTGCATATGCACAAGGAGAGACGTTATCATCAAAGGAAGAAGTGTGGATGAAAATATTTTCAAATTTTATCTATCCCCCACCCGCACCCCCACACCGCCTTTCATTCAAAGATGCATTTAGTTGTAAATTGTGAATTCTTGCAACTTTATGAGCCCTCTATGTTGGACAAGAAAGAAGAACAAATGCTACCCTCTTAAGAAGACTTGGATGTGGATGGAAGAGCCATTCTTGCAGAGGATGTAGTTTTGCAAAGAAAAACAAGGGAAACCAATAATAGTATCCAAGAGTCTTCAACGTGGGATTCAAAGATCAAAAATAAGCCAAGCCAAGTGGTATTCTAGAGAAAAAGTGGAAGAACTCTTCTACCATTTAGTGTCTATTAAGATTTTGTGGGACCAAAAAGCCTCTCTACTAAATGGCAGTGTGATCCATATGGATGAAGAAAATAAAACTTGAACAATATAGTGGATTCAAGAATCAGATAGAAAAAGAAACAAGATGACAAAAAACAGAGACTGTAGAGCAAACAAGCGTGTTTCCATGTCTCTAGGTTGAATCTGTGGTTGTGGAAACGATCTTGCATAAAGTTCAGAAAAGCATCTACAAAAACAAACCTGCATAGCACAAAAATGATTTCCAACTGTTGAAACTTGAAATCTCAAAAATGAAATGAAATGACGTCCTTTCCACTTCCAATTTCTAGGGTATTCTCCTTGGAGTCAGGAGAACACTCCAATATCACTAGCACCTATATATAGAGGTGGAGAGTATGCATTTTGATATATGAGGAAAGATTTGAGTGCTGTAATTGTGAAAATTTGGAGAATTCAAGTGTTCTTAGTTTGTTGAGTCTTAACAGAGTAGTAGAAGAACAACTATTGTCATACCCACTTGTTGCACTTGTTCCTTCATTAATTCCATTAAAGGTAAGTGAGCATTTAACTGATTTCTCCCCTCACAGGTTTCCAAGGTAAATTCCACCATGTTTATTTCTGATTTTTCTACGTCATTTATATCTCTTTTAAATATTGTCAATGTTGAAGCAAGTAGAATGGTAGAAATAATTTTGTGGTTCTTAAATTACACTAAGTTGGGAGTCTGTGGTATTAAAATATTAAATGTAATATTAATTTGGTCATCTTAGCCTTTATTAGTTGTTAGCTTTCTTTTAGTTAACTTAGTGTGTTTTTTAGTAACTTCTATTTGCTTTAGTGCGTTTTAGCATCTTTCAGTTTTTTAGCTTTAGTGTTCTTCAGTTAACAATTGTTTCATTTTGGAAACATCGTCTTGTATTTTCCTTTATAAGGAGTTCTTCACTCCATTTGTAAATACATAATCATGAATATCAATTATCTTTTCATGGTATCAGAGCACAGGCTCGAACCTGGTTAGTGTTAGCAGATTTTTTTCAAAGAATCTTTTGAAGAAATTTTTTTAGAATTTTTTTGAAGGCGAAATTTTTTTGAGGGTTTCAAAAGGAAAAATCGAGCCTGTTTTTGAAGATTTTCGCGGATTTCTTCTTTCTTCATATCATGGATTTCTGTGAAGAAATCGTGGAAAATTTTTGAAGCAGAAAATTAGTGGGATCTTAGAAGGAAAATCGCAGAATTTTTTTAGTGGAATCGTGACCTTTTTCAAAGTTTTTTTTTCACGGGTTTTCTTTAATTCGTGCGCTCGCACGGGTTCTTGGTTTTTCCCGCATTTTTTTGGGCAATATCACAGATTTTTCCTATGCTTTGCGCGGGCATTTCTCTACTTCTCAAAATGCGACGGAGGGTTTTTCGTCTAAAGTGATTTGTTTCTACTTCGCGATCTCTTCCAGTTTCAAGGGTTTTTCATCATTTTCTAGGCTCCTTAGTGTGGTGGAAAAATTTTTTTTTTGAGGACGTGTGCTTTGAAAAATCGCATTTTTGCAAAAAAATGCATGAAGGGCCTTCTTGTCTTTTTCTAGACGTGCATCTTGAGACAGATTTTTGCCAATATTTCCAGCATTTTTCTTTGTGACAGGATTTTTTTCTTCTCAGTAGCGCAATCTGGGTGTGAGACAATACAAATCAGGTATTGCATTTTTTTCTACCTAGGATTTATGGTTCGTGGACCTATTTTTTCCAATTTTCATGGCATCCTGAAGAGTTTTTTTTTAAACCAATTTTTTGACAAGATTTTTTTTTGGCTGAAAAATTAAAAATCATGCAAAGAGTTTTTTCAAAATCTTTTCTAAAAAAAATTTACAAGAGATTTTGAAAAATTTCTATAAAAATTTTGTTGTCTTTCAAAAGTTTTTTGAGGATTTTTTTGAAAAAATCTTACTTTTAGAGTTTTCGAAGGTTTTTTTGAAAAAACTTAAAATTTTGAGCCTCTTTGTTAGACGATTTTTTCAAAAAACATGAGTTGTGCCAGTTGATTGTCTAGTGTTTTTCTAGCTGATCACATTGTTACCTCGTTTTTCGTGCTTTGGAAAACGGAAGGGATGGCGTCTTTGTCCAATGTTATGTTGGAAAGTACGCAAAGGTTCAATGGCAAGAATTACAACACATGGAAGCAGAAGATGCTTACCATCTTTGAGTATCGATGTCTGGATGCACTTGTCCTAGGTACAAAAACTCATCCCACTTTTGTTGGGAAGGATCAGGACAAGTATGATGGAGGTAATTGGGAGGCAGTTATGCTTCTTAAATTATCTGTTGTCGATGAGATGTTACCAGAAATACCATCTGGTAAATCTGCTACAAAGATCTGGAAGCATTTGAAGATCTTCATGAGACCTTAGACAAGGGAAGGGTTTTCTTTCTGAAGAATATGCTTTTCTCTATTATGATGGATGACCAAGTGTCTTTGCAGGAGCACTTGATGAAAATCAAAAATATCCGTGACCAACTGGAGGCCATTAGTCGTAACATGGAAGAGGATATGGTGGTGATCACTTTGAAGAGTTTGCCACGTTCCTCGAGCACTTCATCGAAACGCTCAACATTACATCCACCAATGTTGACTTGAAGTTTGATGAGTTGTGCAACAAACTATGTAGCAGGATAGGTGGAGGAAGCAGTTTGGGAGCAACTGTGAGCCTCCTAGTGTTGAACAAGCATTTACTGCCAAGGACGTTGGCAAAGGCAAGTCCACTCAACAGAAAGAACGAGGCGATTCAAAGGAGGGCTCCAAGAAGTCTATTACTTGCCATTACTATGGGATATACAAAGGTATTGCAAAAAGCGGTTGGCTGATGAGAAGTCCAACTAGGAAGCGTCTCAGCAAAGTGCTTATGTGGCAGAGCATACTGAGTAGAAGGAGTCTACATACTATGCATTTTGATGACCAGCACACCATTTGAATATGGGTAGACTGAGTTTTTTGTTTGTATGATGACCATTAAGGGAGGGTATTAAAATATTAAATGTAATATTAATGGTCATCTTAGCCTTTATTAGTCGTTAGCTTTCTTTTAGTTAACTTAGTGTGTTTTTTAGTAACTTTTGTTTGCTTTAGTACGTTCTAGCATCTTTCAGTTTTTTAGCTTTAGTGTTCTTCAGTTAACGATTGTTTCGTTTTGGAAACATCATCTTGTATTTTCCTTTATAAGGAGTTCTTCACTCCATTTGTAAATACATAATCATGAATATCAATTATCTTTTCATGTGGATCAGTTCATGGTAGGGGATTCACAATAACAATGGCAAACAACAAATTGCTCAGTAGCATCAGGACAACCCAATCCTGCCATACTTGCAAGCTATAATAAAAAGTCATGACACAAACTGTTTTGCAGGCAGTTTTAATGGTGATTGATGCTCACTGAATAGACCAACTGATTATGTACACATTTGTTCAGCAACTAATTGTTAGTAAATTCCCATGTAGCATTCTATTTTTTGTTTTGACACCTTACTTGTGGACCAATAGAATCAAATATTTTTAATTTATTACAATCTATTGTTTATCGCCTAGGCCACTGAGAAATTCATGAAAATATTGCAATATTCTAGAAATGCCACTCAATGAGCTTTTGGTTCAGAATTTCCCAATTTATCAGAGTATATTCCTCTAAAATTCATGATTTATCATGAGATTTTGATGACATTTTTGTTTTTTGCTATATATGCTCTCTGCCCTGTGATTTTTTCCTCATTTTGATTGATGTTTTTGAATCTGCAACACTGTCAACAACAACAGCCAAGAATTTGTGGTTCTTTTTTTTTTTTTTTGCATCGTATTCTTCTTGTTTTTTTTTTAATCTACATTAGTTTTCAATATTAGCCTGTGCTAGTTTTAAACTAATAATGAATTCCTATTTTTCTTATTTGGATATGTATCTTCAATTTCAATAGATTTTAGTTTGGATGGCAACTTCAGATAGGTGGTTGTAATCCTCCCCTACAAGCACAAGATTTTTGTATTTTATAACTTTTTGTTATATTGAATTTTTCTTTGTCAAAAAGAAAACGAGTCTCTTCAATCATAGATTTTGATTAATATCTAAGGATATGCCTAAGGATATTCATTCCTAATGTACTGCATTGCTTTTTTGGCATTTAGCATTGACATTCTATGTATTTGTATGTCAATCAAACAAGAAATCGTATTCCTCAAATTAAGGAATTGTAATCAGGAAACTGTGCCTTAGGAAATAAGTTTTTTGCTTTCATATCAGCTACAACTTCTATTCCTAAAAGGACAACTCTTATTGTCATGTACAACAGCTCTTTGTTCATGCAAGTTTCATTGTTCAAAGGTCAAACACATATCTTTTTGGAGACTCTTTTCTGTTGTTAAACCCAAATTTCTCCATGTAAAGGGTTTCAATTGGTATCAAAAGCATAATTCAACTTTCCTCCAACTCCCACTTTAAAATTGTAATTTTTGGTTGACATCTGTATTTTGTAGTTTGTAATTGATTTTGAGATTCAAACTTTGAAGTCAAACTATGTAGTAACAGTAATACAGTGTGTACTGTAACCAGCAACCTCAAAATTAATAAGTAGAATCTACATTTCAAAATTCATGATGTACTCTCTCCTTTACTTTCACTTTCTCACTTTCTCTGTAATTAGGATGGCTTTAAATATTGAATAACATCAGTTATTTCTTTTTTTCTGTGTTTTTTGGGTTCCTGATAATTTCCCAGATTTTTCCCAATTTTATCCCAAGAAATTGAAAAAATCTCTATCTTTTGATTTGCCAAGAAATTCCTGAGAAAGATATTTGCTTCTACTTCAAACATTTCAATTTTTAATGTGCTTGAGCACAAACAGTTTGACCTTTCTTCCATTTAATGAAAGACATCACTAAGTGGGTAATGTTTAGACTGTTAAAGTATGATATTACCTTCATAGAAGAATGTGGTGATACCTTTATACTTACGTAAACCTTTCCTCACTTATTTTTATAAGCCTGTGATGTTTTAACAGCATTGTAACTTGATTTCTTAATTAAAGTTCAATTGACACAATGTGGAATGGCACGGCTGAAGAGGTTATAAATAACTTTGGTTGACTAGTACTTTGACAGTTTTCCTAACTTTTAGGTATCGAAATTTGTTGAATCTCTTCTCCAAAATCTAGAATTGCAATTTATGGAATAGCATAAGTTGTGTTAAATATCTAGCAAGTTACTTCCAAAACTGCAAAAACACAGCTTCCCCACTCTGTCCTCTGTAAAGGTATCGAGATGTGTTAAATCTCTTAAACAGTAACACAGTTGGAAGCCTCAACCAAAATTTTGGATAGGCAAGGTGTGACTTTAAGGCTACAAGTGACAGTCCATCTGCCATTTTCATTTCATTTATATTATGAAAGAAAGAAGATATAAATATGAAAAAAGAAAATACAAATCATCTTTGTTCTGAGACCACGGGAAAAAGCTTACCAAGACCAGCTTTTGCCGGAAAAATGCTTCATAAGCCTGATGCATTGCCTGAAAAAGAATAAATCCTGCATTGATCACACCATTGGACCTCACAGCACTAGACATGGCAAACAAGAGTGTTGCCTTCCAGTTCATTCCAGAGAGTAGCGAATAGATGCCAGCAAACGATAGAAGAGAGAATAAGCTTTCCGAATATCTGTCAAATCATAACAGCAACCTGTTGCAGACTATAAGTAAAACATTTGAATTCATATCAAATCTTCCATCTCAAGAAAACAAACACCTCAATGCATCTGTGTAAGATAACAAGCATTTAAAGTGAACAATTCTGCAATTACAAAGGAGTAACAAGTAGGAAGTTTACATTGAAGAATAGAATATGGAAGCAGGGTTGAAACAGAAAAGAGCTACTGTGCGAAGCGCCAGCTTGCGGTCTTTTAAAACAAGTAGTGTTAGCCTGGAAGAGAAATTATTTGGGTGGGCATTAGTACAGTGTCTGGGTTATGCTTGTACACATAGAATTTTAACAGTAAAATATACTACAAAAAAATGACCACTTTCTTAATTAAAAACAAAGTCTAAATGCAGGCGGCCTTGGTTCACTTGTAAGATTTAGCAAGTTTCATTCCATCCACCAGGGATTCATTTCAGCTCTAGTTTAATTCACTAAAATGATATGGGAAACAAAGAAATGAACCCAAATGTAAGTATCAAGCAATTTTGATGGAATAGATAACCCTCTCAAACTAGGAATCCTGAAGTTTGTTTATAGTTTATACCATTGAATGCAGCCATCAGAATTGTTTCACCTAACCTTATTTATATGTTGCTTAATAAAGTACTCAGCGTGGTCTTGAGGTCAAAAATCAGATGTACAAAATTTGAATAATATATAAGATAAGTGAAAATAAATCCCCTAATAGGCCAGTTTGTTTATACCATTGAGTGCAGCCCTCAAGATTGTTTCAACTTTATTTATATGTTGCATATACAAAGTACTCAGCCTGGTCATGAAGTCAAAAATCAGAAGTACAAAATTTGAATAATATATAAGTGAAGTGAAAAGAAATCCCCTAATGGGCTTCCTCAAGGAAGAATTTCATTAACCAAATTGGCATCTGGCTAGGCTGTGACCTAAGAAACATGTGAGTGGTGAGGTAGATGCTACAAAGTTCATCCCAAACAGAAAATAACCCATTTATGTGTGAAGCCCATTATTGCCTATTCAAAACAGTTATTTCAAATAAACCTATAAGAACTGTTCATAACCTCTAGGAAAAGCAGCATAGATTCCCTCTTTTGTGAGCTTTCAAGGCAAATTTTACATGAGAAACATTTAACTATATTTTCAAATTAGGATGTGGACTCACTTATACAAGAGAAGGCCCGCAAACACAAAGGCAATATTGTTGAGAATATACCCAGACAAAGCCAATACAGCCCTATGTCCCAACACGGGGATCAGTGGAGCTAAAACTGCATATTCAAAAAGACAATGTTTCAAATTTCAAATAGTCCCCATAAAACATATGAATCTAACAAGAAGTTGGATTTTGAGAAAACTGAATTTGATACAGTTTCTCTCAATCCCCATAAAGCATAGGAAATTAACAAGGAATTAAATTTAATTTCATACTATTTCAGCCGATCCCCACAAACCATATAAATTTAACAAAGCATTAAATTTTGATAAGATTAAATTCCATACCTGTTTTGGATAAAAACAACATGGAGAGGGGAAGAAGAGGTAGAAACGCATAAGTTTGCTCATATTCATACCCACATTGAGCAATTCTGACATAGTAGACTGAATCCCACACAACTGTGGCCTCTATGGCCTTGCCCAGCTTGTGGGCAAGACCTATTTGTTCCTGTTTCCTTGTATAGTGATCCACCATGCTTGATTTTGATAGACAAGGTGGATCCAAAGAGGCCGATGTGTCGTAGGGGCCGGCTATGGACCTGCAAATGATGATAAGACTCAACACTAAAATCCTTGAAATTATAGCCAGAGTTAAAACTCGTTGCATTCCCTGCAGTGATGATGGAAAACGAGAACTTGATTGAGCCATTGTGACCGTTACAATGTCCTGGTATTGCAGTCTCAATTTGTACTCTGCTACTAAAACCGCTAGTGCGTATGTGAATGTGAAGTGAAAAGCAAATTAACCGGAATAGTGATGCCATAATTTTTTATTTTTTATTTTTATGGAGGGTTTTATCTTAAAAAAAGACAATTTGGGTTTAAAAGTACCTTAAATGAAGTCAATTACAAAAGATTGAAATGCCAGATAAGAGGTTAAAATTAAAAGCCCTTGAGTCAGTTCATTATATACTAGCTATCATTCTAGGTAATTCATGTTGTGGGTTCAATTATTGATTTGTCCAAGGTGTGGATGAGGGTATATTATGCATTGTCCAAAAGGTTACGGGGGCTTGTCCTATAAAGAGCAATGTTCCAAGTTATTGGGCTAAACTCTTGATTCCTCTCACTTAAGAGAGAGACCCCTCAAAATTTAGAATTTTTAACTTTTTTTAGTTAAGATTGTTTAGTTGAAAGGAGAATTTTTTCTTTTTATTTTTTTAATTAATAATTCATCTTTGTTGATATTAGGGTTTTAGTTTGGTTGGTTTATATGATCTTGTTTGTGTTATTTTTTTTCTTGTTATATTTATTTCACATTTCTTTAAAATGTAGGATTTTTCCACATTTATTGTAAGCTATTTGAGTTTCTCTTGTCTTTGGGCAACTGCTTTCCCTATTTAATAGTTGTCAGTCAAAGTGGCCTAACATTTGATGTGGAGGTCACTAGCTTGGAAGCGTAGGAAAATGGCTTTGAAATGTCCTTGCAAGTTCATACTAAAAGTCGTTTACAAGGTAACTCTCTTGCTCCTAATGTTTTTTCTTTACCTAATCATGATTTTGGCAATGCATGTAAATGGCTTAAAAACTATGCTCTTGGGAGGGTATTTTGTTGGTAAAATTCTCGTTAAAAGCATGCAAAGGAGTTGGGTCAATTCCACCAAGGTCCCTCATGGGGTCCATGTGGAGGCCATCCAAAATCTTACTAAAGGTTTATTTTTCACTTTTTTGAATTTAAGTTTGCTAAGGCAATTTTCAAGCATGGACCCTAGTACATATGCACATCTTTATTAGTTTTCTCCCTTTGGACTTGAAATTTGTTGTCCCCAAGGAACATTCCCTTTGGTTCCCTATATAGATCAAATTTCCTACTCTCCCTTTGCCACTACGACCTTTTCTAGACAATGCAATGGCCTCGCCATGACATATTACTCATGTTGAGCAAGAATTATTTTTCTCTACTCAACCTCACAAAAGGATTTGTGTTGAGGTTGACTTATCTAAGGACCTCAAGGAGTCTATGGAAATTGAAATAAGAACCAAAGCCTCACTTAAAGAGTCATGTATCTCAACCTGCAATACACCAACTATCAATGTCAACCCTGGAACATAAAAACTGAGATTATCCTCTAGTTATCTAATGCCTCGAGCCTCAACCCAAGCAACTTGTTAGGGATTCTCCTCCTTTACAAAATAAGGATGGTTGGACCACAATAATATAGAAGAAATACTCATAACTCTAAAGCTAAAATTGATGGACCTTAACAACCAACTATTGGGCCTCAAGTTTTGAAGCCTATCAATGTGAAGAAAGTGGTTGCTCCATAACCCACAAGGGTTGCTCCATAACCCACAAGGGAGTCATAGGCAAAAAATAAGCCTTGATTAATAAAAGCCACTCCCCGCTAGAATTCTCTCCTCCCAGCTAGTATCCTTGACACATTCTCCTATAGCCTCTCACCACTCATAATCTAGCTTGTAAGACGAAGGAAGGTGAATTTGTGCTAGATAAGAAAATGTTTGTTGGGTGTGATTCACGCCATGGATTATGACACTCATAAAGGAGGATTTCTTAAAGAACAACTATGGATCCCTTGATGAGATAGATAGTGATGGCATGCCTCTCAATTCCCATCTTTTATGAATTTGATTTCATGGATTGTTTAGGGATTCACTTACCCCAAAAGAAAATGCACCATATGTGATCTTCAAAAAATTTCCCAAACTTGATGTTTGTTGTGTATAGGAGTTAAAAATTACAAGTTTTATACTTTCTACTATTTGTTTTCATATGGCAAAAAAATATTTTTTTGCATATTGATCATGAGCTAGGCCATGAAGGAATTACCACTTTCATATTACCTAGATGGCAACAACACATAATAAGTCATGGATGTGACCCTATTAGTCATAATTTGTGGGTTCTGTTTAATATTAATAACCACTTCCTTGGGATTGTTAATATTTATGCTTCTAATAATATTTGAAAGATCCCATCTCTAGTGATGGATTATGAAGTATCTTTCAATTGCTTCTTAGATTATGTGTGAAGTCTCAAAATAGTTTAGTTAGTTTCTATATTGTCAAAAATTGTCACCCTTAACAATTTCACACTATGTTTTGCTCCCCCTAAATTAATGAGCTTAATTGAGTCCCTGATTTCTTAAATTATACATTCCAAAGCCTATTTTTACCATTTTCTGAAGGATTGCAAGCATTGAATAAATGTAAATAATTAATATTTTGATCTTGACACTAAAAGTCTTGGAAGATAGGGTCGGGACCCATATGCCCATGGGTGTATGGGTCCCTCTATCTTGTTGGGGACCAATTTTTAATATGTTGGTGGTGGTATTTTAACATTCAAATTTCAAATTTCAAGTGTCAGCTTTTGGGATTTAATTTTTGAGAAATTAGCACAATTACATATAAATGCCTTTTCATCATTTGAAATATATCTAGCACTAAGTGAAGATATATTGGCAAACTTATGATCAAGAGCATTCAAGAGCAAGTCAAGAGCAACATTTTAGAGCATTATAGCAATAATTCAAGATCCAACATCATGTCAAATTCTATGTATGTTCATGTTTTGTGAAGGCTAACCCTTGTAGGTCTCCAAAGCATTCAAGAATTCAAGCAAACAAGATCCAAGTCTTTGAGGTGATGTGCATGATTTTAGTCCTTTAAGGAAGCCATTGAAGGGTGGTGAGCTACAGCACTTTGTGATTTCATCATTCCTTCCTTTTAATTATCATCTTTATCATTAGCATTGCCATTGTGGAAGTAGAAACACTAATACAAGGTTTGACTAAGGTAAGCCTCTAAAATGGCACAAAATTCCTTCTCTCTTTGAATGTGCAGGTTACAAGATTGAAGAGGATTGAAAGAAGCTTAAAGATCTATTTTGCATTGTTGCATTCAAAGCCCTAAAATTTGTCAAACCACAAAAACTCACCTACAAAATTATCTAACGACATTTTGACAACTCTGCAATTGGGAAACAGAAGGTCAAATCCAACATCAAAGGACTATAAAATCAGTTTCAAGACCCCCTATCAGGGACCCATATGCCCCTAGGCATTTGTGTCCTCCTTTACATGCTAGATCCAACTTTTTATGATAGGTACACATCATCCAACACTTCCTAGATCTACTTGCAGTTTACTATTTCAGTCTGTATATTTTTGGAATATTACATTTATCAAATTAGGTCATATAGTTTAATTATTTTAATCATTCAAAATTATTTTCAATCTATTCTCAAGGCTCTAAGAATGCAGATCCAGGTCTGATTGGCTCACCTTCTTGGTTGAAAGTCAATCTATTCACCTTGTTGATTTGCATTATAATGTACCTTTGAAAAAGGAAGCCAATTGACCCTAGGTTTAGATATTAAACTTAGGGTTCCCTTTTTCATATGTTACTGTAGACACTTAAAAATGTCTTGAATAATATCATGCACTCGAATCTGATATACTAGCATCGTTTCATCCTAAAACCCATCCTCTTTTCGCTTAATTGATTAAATTAGCCTAGCTATTTAATTAATTATGTCATTTTCATCTACTAACCTGATTAATCTAATTAGGTTAATTCCTACCCCTTTCATGCTAATCTTTTGTCCTATTAAATTGGATAAATCAAATTATCTAATTTAATCCCTAAGTCCTCTTATTTAATTAAATAACCCTAAGGTATTTAATTAAATATCATATTACATCCCCCTTTTCATGAAATCATTTATTTAATGAATATCATATAATTCCCCTAATTTGCATAATTGAAACTTTGTTTTAATTGTCAAATTACTAATTAAATCTAATCCTCCCACTTGCAAAGGAATATTCCTTGAGAATATTCCTCCTTTGCACATTCCTCCAAAAGGGAATATTCTCATGGAATATTTCTCCCCCTTTGCACATTAAAATTTGGTTTTAATTAACTAAATGCTAATTTTCCTCCAAAAATAAATGTTCTCATAGAATATTATTTCCCTCTTCACTCATTTGAGAAAAGGAATATTCTTCCTTGCAACAAACTTTCAACAAAGCTTATTGTGCAAGTTTTGAAAGTGTGTTTCTTTGGATGAATGTAAGCCCTTGATTAAATATCATCTTGCATCCTCAACCCTTGATAGGAATCCATGATCCATGCCTCCATCTTCCTTCCATCCTGACCATTGATTGATTCTTTCAATCTTGACCATTAGTTTCATTTTGCCTATTATATAAATAGAGCTTGCATCTATTGAATAGGGATCCATCTTTTAATAGTAAACTTATGTTGTTAAAATCACTCTCATTTGCATCTACATTTAGCACATATTTATCTTTTTTTAGTTTAAATCTTGCATTATTAGCTTAGAGCATCCATTAATGGCTTCCATGGTAACTTAGGTGCATCCATTTAGCATATTTCAAAATTAGTGTTTTAATCTTTCAAATCTTGCATACACTCGCATCGACCATCTTAGCTTTTATCATGTTAAAATAGCTTTTATCATGTTAAAATAGCTTTCATCATGTTTTACAACACATCTTTCATTGGTTTTGTTGATTCTCTTCAATAGAATCGATTGAAACAAGCTCATTATCCAAGGGATTGGGAAATGGTTGACATTCCACATCAATGCGACACCACTCCCCCAATAGGATAAGTTCTAATGTCTTAGAGTAGATGTTTATTAAAATTTTGTGTTCTAATATGCTAGTTTTAATGGCTTCTTCGTCTTTGTTTACATTGAATGATCTTATTGGATTGATGCTTAGTGGCTTAATTATGCTTCGAATCCTTATGGATCAAGTGTAGTTAACCTATAATACGTCATCAGTCACATTTTGGCACTAGAAGGACCCTACATGAACTAATCAATCTAGCAAATTTCTCTTTAGATTTCTATTTTCCTTGTGTTTGCAGGTTCAACAATGCACTTTGAGCAAAATCAGTGACACACCTTAGATGCATCGCTATACAGTGGTGCATTTGATATTGAAAACAGTGACACATGATTAATTTGGCGATGCCCTATTAAATTTCGTCACTACTTAATTAAAATAGTGACGCTAGACTCATTTTTAATTGCAACATGAATTTTAATTTAGTGACGCTTTTGATGTGGCGACGCTATTGACGTCACTGTTTACTATAAAGCGACACATCCATTTATCTAATACAGTGACACACTTTTGATATAGCGATACAATTGATTTTAGAGTCGCTATTTAGTGGTAAACAAAACTAAACTTGAATTTTGACGTGTTTTAATTTTTTGATTTCATCTTATTACTAACATTGTCACTAACTTCTCATATTTTTTTTTAAGCTAACTACTTTTGTAGGTTTGGGAAATGAAATTCGAAGTAAAGAAGCATATCATCATTTGATCATATAATTGTAACAAGTGTTTCGACACTTACGAGGTAATTATAACCCATTTGTGATGCTTTATTTCATGTTTTAGGACTAACTAGATTTCCTTTGGGTTTAAAATGAACATTCAACTTGGGTAAAATTGAACCCTCGTATCCTCATTTTTGAGATGTTGGCTTAAAATTGAACAAAACAATCACAACACTTCGTTTGGTGCTTAAAATGAATTCATTATACTTGTCAAGGTTAAAATGAACATGTGTCTGATTTGCTTGTGTATGCTTGGTTTGTGTATCCTCCCCCCTTGCGCTTCGTGCGACCTTGGGTGAAGAAAAACACACAACTATACTTTTCTTCTTAGAAGTGTTTATCCTCTCCCCTTGCACCTTTTGGAAATATTGGGCGATGAAAAGCATTTTAAGCTTCACAGTTTGTGTTACCTTTATAGGGCCTGCCTCCCAACTTGTGAGAGGGAATGACCCAAGTGGTGCTTTCATTTTGATATGTTATATAAATAATTGGTTGTGACTAAAGTCATTAACCAGCTGGTGTTGTTGTCCTATACCGACGAATGTCTCCCTTAGTATCCTTGTGATGTGTTAAAACCCCTAGATATTTCTAAGGGATGGGAGGCCTCTTAATTGAGTGAATCGCCGCGTGTATAGCACCAATTTATCCTGAATATGGTCATTAAAAACCTTGTTTGTAGTGGCTAACCAAGTCCAATTCCAAAATGTATTTTAAGGTAGTGCATTGGAATAGCACCATTCCAATAAGTTACTTACCATGTCCAGTTTTTTATTGAGGCAATAAAGCAAATAGGGAAGGGACTCTTTTGCTTGGTGTGTCAAGACATTACATTTCCTTGACATAGCCTATTTGTCCAATTCATCTTCACAGATTAATCATCTCTTAAGGGGATGATGGTAAGCCTACTAATAAATATGTACCCACTTGAACTAGGATTGTAAATGCTTGTGAGTCAGTTTAACACTTGCTTGGTTCCAAAACAATTGCAAACAAACATCAACAAGTCTTTTTAAAATATCAAACCCTTTTGTCTAAGCATGGATACCCTTTGAAAAAGACTTGATATTGATGCTTGTCCTAAGGATTTCTATCCTTAGAGACTTCTAAATATTTTGGCTTACATCTCAATCCATACTTTCCAAAGTCAACATAGGTAACTATGCCCCTAACTTCATGATTTTCACATAATGGACATTGTGAAATAAATGATGTTTTTCACATAGACATTTAGTTTGAAACTTAAGCAAGACAAGTGTTTGTGGTAAAAAAGAAACTCACTTAAGCAAGATAAATTGACAAATTGAACCCCACATGACCATTTGGCGTTTGATCGCTCCAGTTGAACTACCAAACTTTGAACTAATTGAAGGAGAATAAATAGATATAATTAGTAGTTTGAGGAGCTTTACTTTTGAAACAAAGGAAACACCAATCCAGTGGAGAAACACAGCATACATATTAGAAAAACAAGAGGAACGAGCTGATATTGTGGCTAGAAGCCCATATTACCACCTCCTGCATGGTAATAAATATCCTCTTTTTCATAATCTTGTGCTTCTCTAAATGATCTCCCGAAAAATCAAAATCCCTAAACAAAGGTCTACATTTCGTCATTTCAAACTTAGACATCATAGTTCAAAATATATTAGAAGACGTATCTTAAGGAATCACCACAACCGAGATAGATCAATAAGGAGACGTTTTCTACGCTATTTCATGGATGAACCAAATCTACACATTTCACAAGAACTTCTTCTTAATCATTGAGTCCTTAGGGTTTGATCCCTTTAGAGGTATAACTTGTTTCTCACTACCTTGGTCTTGCAAAACAAAGGTTCACTCTAGGTCAACATTGGGTCAAACATTTCATCCATCCCTCATCAAATTTCATCCTTCACTTCACCAAACTCTGCAAAATTTTGAACACACCAACACCTTTTGACTTAGACATCTATCAAACCAAACCCTAACTTAGCTACTTTGTATGAGAAATGAATCCTTTTCCATCTTGAAGGTCACAAGTCTACTTTAAAGATTCACATGTTCATTAAACATCCTTTATCCAAACATCAAACATCAAACTTATAGTCAAAAGTTTTGTCCCAAAACATTTGCAATGATCACTCTCCACATCATTCACCTTTTTCATCTCCCATAATCACCATTACTCCAAAACAACTTAGAGTGTCCCTTTTACCAAAATTTGAGTCAACTAGAGAATTTAAACATTACAAATCTCAACACAACTCTCCCATACGTGACCCAAAATTTATGGTAAAGACAAGATCACAACACAAGAGAATCATGGAAAAATCCAAAGTCACATTCACTTTAAAAGTTATATCAATCCTCAAGAATTTGATCCAAGAAGTCATGTTACACCATCGTAACAACCCTTGTCTCCATCAGGACCATATGAGATAGAAGACGTCATGAACAACCCATTTGGTCTTACTAAGGAAAAAATCATGGAGTACAAACAAGAACATCAAGCCTTATAAAAATTAGCTCCAATTTCCCCATCTTTTGTTGTGCAACCCTTGACACAATGCTTGACTTCATGCACCGTTCAAACAACTTCATCACTAGGGCTAAATCAAACACAAACTCCTAGTATTGCAGCTAGTCTTGCTAAGGACTTTGACCACACTCTTCCATTGGAAAGAAACACACTTGTGGGTACCCTAAAAACCAATCCTTCTCAAAACACCACTTGGACACAGCATTTGGCGCTCCCTTCAGTCCCAAGAATCATCTACATCAACATAAACCACTTACACTTCATGAATCCACGAAAACCTCTTCCTATCGAGGGTACCCCTCTTCATCCAATCCTCTCATTAATGCATCCAACCCATTGGTTAACCAAAACACATCTATCCCATCCATCATAAACCCAAATCAAATCAACCCCTTGGTCACAAACCTCATCAACTAAGGTAATACCTTGACCACATCCCAAACACAAGGAAATCTTCAAAACATCGGTCAAGGAAACCCTTTCAATCAATGGACTTAAGGTCCTAATGTGTCATTACCATCACAATACCTAATGGCATCATCATCATCTTTCCCCTCAATCCCCCTCATCATGCAAAATCAAATGGGACCTCAAACTAACATTCCTCCATGCCAATCCACCATCTTACAAGGAATGTTAAACCAAAGGAACCCCCAACCTCTCATCAACAACCTACAACCCTCTCAAAACATCAACCCATAACCCATATTAGATGTCCCAACAACCAACCAATCCTACATTGCAAGCACATTCCTTAGATTTATAGCAAGCACAACAAGCTTATCGGCAAGTCATCCAACAACAACAACAAGAAGCAACCCTAGCAACACAACAATAATAGTAACAATAGCAAGCAACCTTAGCAATACAACAACAACAATAAGCATCCCTAGCAAAAAAACAACAACAACAAACCCAACAAGCATCCTTAGCAGCACAACAACAACAAGAAGCCCAACAAGCAGCCTTAGCAGCACAACAACAATAGCAAGCTCAACAAAAAGCCTTATCAACACAACAACAACAACAAGCCCAAGTGGCTCAACAACAACAACAAGCACACCAAGTAGCCTTAGCAACCCAACAACAACAACAAGCCCAACAACAAACCCTCATGGCCCAACAATAATAGCAAGCCTTACTAGCCCAATAGTATGCCCAACAACAACAACAAGGTTTCTACCATACCCCAACAGAACATCATCAACCCACACAAATTCGGAACATATACGCCTCCACCACAATCACCTTCACAATATCCTACACCATTGTACACATCATACAACACCCCATCATATCAAAATCCCATGTACAATCCATTTGCCATCTCCCAATATTCAACATATGTTCCTCCACCAAACCCACAAGATGATGTAGCCTCATAACTTAAATCATTAACACAAGAAATGCAGGATCTCCAAATGGGAAAAATGAGGAAACCCGATACACAACAAAACCTATGCCCATATTCATTTGATCGAAACATTGCAATGGTATTGTTCCCTCCCAGTTTTGAAGTCCCAAAATTTGATAAATACAAAGGGAGAGGAAGTCTTGTAGACCATATCAAAGAGTTTAACATCATGTGTATGGAGGTTGCCTACAATGATTCCTACTTGATGCGCCTTTTTCCACGAAGCTTGATAGGCCCAACCATTGACTATTTTTTGCAATTACCTCTAGGTATCAAAACCTTCCAAGAAATCACTGATAAATTCATAGATCACTTCTCCTTTAATCTTGACATGGACATGAGCCTAGAAGAGTTATATACTCTCAAGCAAAAAAAAGGAGAATCTTTCACCAATTTCTTACAATGATGGAGGCAAAGAGCTAGCAAAAGCAAGTGGCCCATTCCCGACAAGCAACAAGTGGGGATTATCATAGCAAATCTTGATCCTGATTTATCCTTCCACTTGAAAATGCATTACATTACCGCTTATGATGAGTCGGTCCCTAGAGCCCTTAATATCGAGAGAGCTCTAATCTCACAGGGAAATACCCAAGTCTACAAAGACAATCGCCCATCAACCAGTTCAAATGACAAGCCTTGATTCTGGGCTAAGAACAAGAATGTGACAAATGATGGCATGGTAGATGCTAAGGTGGTCTTAAGTGCTCCTAAGCCAAGCACCAATCAAACAACTAACACTCAACCAATTGTACAACAAACCCCATCACTAAACAACTAGGTCAATAACACCGAAACGCAAAAACGACGAACCTACAATAGAAACAACTATCTGAAACATAAATACACCCAGTTTTCAGAACCTATCGAAACTATCATGAAGAAATTGGTAGAGTCAAACTTGATAACACTTCCCAAATTTGAAAACTACTAAGAACCACAGGATAAACCACCCCGGTACAAAAGATCTTTGTGACTTTCATAAAATCAAAAGACACAAAACATCAAACTATATGAGGCTCAAAAATGTTATCCAAGACCTTATTGAGAATGGAGACATATCTATTGAGGTACTAGTCAGCAACCAAGATCTCAAGATATATAAGAACCCTATGCCAGATCACAACAAAGGGAACAACAATTAAAAAGGTAGGGATTACACAAATGTGTAGCATGTCTATTCTAATGTAGTCACTTCCTGTGATAGCATCATCATCGTCGTCACCATCAAAGGGCTTAGTGTAGAGTGTGGAGTCACCACACGACGTGGAAAAGTCACCATCCAAGGAGTTCCATCTCAATCTAGGGCACAACCTACTTTTCCAACACCAAACCCTAGCAAATATAGCCTCCTAGATCAACTTAAGAAGACCCCCACATAGATCTCTATCTTGGAACTATTAAGGCTATCCCCCGAACATAGGGAAATATTAGAGAAGGATTTATCCGCATCATCCATCCCTGAGGATATGGATACAAAAAAATTTCAAGCTATGGTAAGGCATATCACTATCCCTCATCTTCTCATCTTCTCATAACAAGACCTACCATCACAACCATCTCATAATCATGCTTTACACCTTGAGGTCATTGTTCATAACAACAAGGTTAAAAGAGACTTAGTAGATAGAGGTTTTGGTTTGAACATTTGCACCCTTCAGCTGATCAAGAACTTGGGTTATTCAAAAGATGCTATTGAGAAAGCAAAGAGTACAACCATTAGAGCATTTGATGACCAAGAACGAGTATCACAAGGCATCATCACACTACCCATCCAAGTGGGACCCATCATTGCAAAAACTACATGCCAAGTGTTAGACCTTGATCTCCCCTACAACATCTTGCTTGGTTGACCATGGATTCATGCCCTAAAAGTTGTAGCTTCAACCTATCACCAATGTGTAAAGTTTCCTTTTAAGGACAGAGAGGTTACTATCCATGGAGATCTTGATCCCTTTTACTACAAGAACCTTGAGGCAAAGTTTCACAAAATACCCCAAATACCTAAAAATGATGAAGGGCCTACACCATTTGAGTCTTCATTTGTTGACCCATCAACCCTAGCATCTACCTCAGAAACAAAAACACCCATTGTGCAGACCATTCCTAACATCAAAGCAATGATTCGGGATGATGGTTGCGAGAATTATAAACTACATAAGGACACTTTTGTGTTGGGAGAGCTACCTATTTCTCCCAAATCTGATGGGAAACCCATGTACCTATTAACAAAGTGGTTGAAATAATAAAAATGGCAGCTACTACCTTCACCAAGTGGGGGGATTTGAACAAAGAAGATGTCAATGATGAGGATGTCTCTAAATTGCTATATCAAGATGACTGACCCATCCTCGTTCTTCCCATGGAAGATGACAACAAAGGCCTATAGCTAATGAAGGGGTGGGGGTACAACAAGAACAAGAAACTAGGACAAAATGACAATGGTTTGCTAGAACCCATCATTCCTGAGAAACATCCAAAGAATCTCGACCTAGGATGTACTACTAGCAAGGTTACCCTTCTTGGCAAAGGTACTTCTGCTAAACAAGATGAGGCTTCCTCTTGGTTACAAACATCACATGATACTACCCTAGACGACTTCCCCCTCAACATTGCTGACCTATTTGAGAATTACTCTCTCTTCATGATATGCACAACATCTTTCACCCCTAATGACCAAACCACTGAAATAAGCCTAGTATACCCCCAACTCATTGATTGGGACCAACAAGGACCACCGATTCTAGATTTATTCAAAAACACAATGAAGCAATCTCAAAATTCGTGGGACTTCACAACAACTTACCAAGGGCAGATCATAAAGTTGGTTTTCATAGAGAGCTAGACATAGGGGCATATTATGGGGATATGATTGAATCCTTAAGTCACAAAATTGACGACATACAACTAACATGCATATCTTTGAGTGAAAACCACACTGTGACACTTTCTAATCCTAAAATAGTAAAATGAAAGGATGCATTCGAGGGTGAAAACTTCTCTGAGGTGACCAAGGATGAGGGATTAAATCTCCCCCTAAGTGAAATGCATCCAAAGAAGTTAGTAGTGCTAGCAAAAAAGGCAACCCCAGTGAATGTGGGAACAAAAGAAGCACCCAAGATCACTTTCTATGTCGAATCCTTACTAGATGAAGAATAGAAAAACCTAGCAACATTCCTAAAAGAGAGAAGAGCTAACTTTTCATGGTCATACACAGATATGTCAGGTTTGGATCCAGAAGTGGTGATGCATCATTTAGCAGTATATCCTGAAGCTAAACCAATAAAGCAAAAATTGAGAAAGATGCACCCTCAGATAGCACTCTTGGTAAAACTTGAGTTATAAAGGCTTCTTAACATCATATTTATCAAACCGATTGACTATCCTGAGTGGGTTTCAAACCTGGTACTAGTCTCCAAACTCACTGGGGGCATTAGAATATGCATGCATTTCAGAGACTTGAACAAGGCATGCTCAAAGGATGATTTCCATCTTCCTAACATCAACATCATCATTGATTTAATAGTTGGGCATGGAATGTTGTCACTCATGGATGGCTTTTTAGGAAATAATCAAATCATAATCGCCAAGGAGGATCAACACAAAACTGCATTCACTTGTCCATGGGGAACATATTGCTAGAACATGATGCCATTTGGGCTAAAGAATGTAGGAGCAACCTATCAAAGAGTAATGACCCTCATCTTTCATGACATGATCCAAAAAATAGTCGAAGACTATGTGGATGATATTTTGGCCAATTCAAAGAAAAGGAGTGAGCACATAGGGGTATTGGGACCCATCTTTGATAGAATTGAAGAGTATAAGGTACGACTAAACTCAAAAAAGTGTGTCTTTAGGGTTACATCAAGGAAGCTTCTTGGCTACATCGTATCACAAAGAGGGATAGAGATTGATCCAACAAAAGTCAAAGCTATCCTAGACATGGAACCACCACAAATGCTGAAGTAGATGAGAGGGTTACAAGGAAGGTTGCAGTCCATTAGAAGGTTCATAGCACAATTATCAGACAACATCCACCCTTTCTCACATCTCCATAAAGGAATAACTTATAAGTGGGATGAGAAGTGTGATAAAGCTTTCCAACAGATCAAGGACTACTTATTGACACCTCTAATGCCCATGCTGTCAATACCGAACAAACCATTAATCCTATATATCTCAGCAACATTAGCAACACTAGGTGCTCTTCTAGCACAACATGATAAAAATGGAAAGGAAAGCACCATCTATTACATCAACAAGACCTTGGTGGGTTATGAAATGAACTATTCATCCATTCAGAAAGCATGTTTAGTGGTGGTTTTTTCTTCACAAAAGTTTAGACATTACATGTTGTCGCATCAAATCAAGCTTATTGCCAAGATCGACCCATTGAAATATTTGTTATGCAAAGCAACTCTCATTGGGTGAATGGCCAAATGGGTGATGATCTTAGCTAAATTTGACATAGAATATGTAGAGCATAAGGAAATCAAAGGATAGGTGATCGTGTACCAACTAGCAAAAGCACCTATCTATATAAAGAAGCCTTTGATATCTAAAGTTCCTGATGAATCAATAGTCTTTGTCAATACAATTAACCAGTGGAAAATTTACTTTTATGGATCGTTTACCCAACATGGATCAAGGGCGGGTATTCTTTTTATCACCCCTCAAGGTGATTGTATTCCAAAGTCATGCCAGCTATCATTTTCATGTACTAACAACCTTACAGAGTATGAAGCCCTGATAACGGGCCTAAGGATAGTAGTTCAATGGAAGATACAAGACTTGAAAGTCTACAGAGACTCACAGTTGGTTATCAACCAAGTCAATGACGACTACCTAACTAAGGATGATAAACTCACTCCTTATAAGAAGATGGTAGAGAGTCTCAAGGACCTTCTCATTGATATAACTTTTGAGCAAATTTCTCGCATGAATAATCAAGCAGCATATGCCATGGAAACAATTGGATCATTGTTAGATATTGCACACAATGTCCTTCAATGTGAATTCTTGGTAGAACAACTTCTTGTACCAACTTTCAAAATCCCTGAATCTGAATTTGCATGTGTCATTGTCAGTCCTAGTTCCCCTTGGTATCATGATATATTCACTTACCTTAGCAAAGGAACCCTCCCATCTGATATCACCTCCAACCTTAAAAATACCTTTGTTAAAAAGGCATCCCAATTTGTGATCCTAGCTGATACCTTATATCACCAAAGCATCAAGGGGACATTACTATGATGTCTTAACCAAGAGGAATCCTTGAGCGCCTTAACAAAAGTTCATGATGGCATATGTGGTTCCCATTCTAGTGGTATAAATTTAGCTAAGAAACTGTTGAGGATGGAGTACTACTGGGCAACCATGGAAAGAGAAGCCCATCAGTACATGCAGAAGTGTGTCTAGTGTCAACAACATGGAGATCTTATTCATACTCCAACTTAGGAGTTACAACCAATGGTCACACCTTGGCCTTTCTTGTAGTGGGGGATTGACCTTATAGGAAAGACTACTTCCACCTCATCTAATGGCCACAAGTTCATCTTAACAACCACTGAGTACTTTACCAAGTGGGTGGAAGCCATTCCTATGACCTACATAACAGGGAAGCAAATTGCTAAGTTTATCTTGAATTACCTCATTTTTCATTATGGTATTCTACAAGCCCTTATTTCTGATAACGAAACACATTTCAAGAATCAGGATGTGAAAGAGCTATGTTAAAAATTCAACATCCAACATTGATTCTCTACCGTGTATTACCCCTAGGGAAATGGTTAAGCTGAGTCTACAAACAAGACCATTTTGAAAATCTTAAAGAAAATGGTCAATTAAGCTGGTTGTGACTGGCATTTGCAATTAAATCCTACCCTTTGGGCTTATCGAACCAGTATCTGCATGCCTACAAGTGCAACCCCCTTCTCCTTAGTCTACAGATCAGAAGCCATCTTTCCTATTGAGGTCAAGCTTCCATCATTATGAGTCTCACTACAGAACCTAATCATTGATGAAGAGTACAAAGTATCTCAACTAAATGAGTTAGAATTCCTGGATGAGCATCATCTTGATGCGCTTAATCATTTGTAAGTATACCAAAACTAACTAAAACAAAGCTATAGCAAGAAGATCAAGATTCAGTCTTTCCAGGTAGGGGATCTTGTTCTCAAGCAAAATAAAAAAAAAATTCCAGATCAAGATAGTAAAGGAAAGTTTGAACCTAATTGGTTAGGTCTATTTGTCGTCACAACAAGCTATGGATCATGAACATATTAATTATCAACGTCTGAAAGTGAACCCTTACAAAAACTGACCAACAACATGCATCTTAAAAAGTTTCATGCCTAGTCTTAAAGGGTGTAAATCGGAAAAATCAAAAAAATAAAAAAAATGATCAAAAAATCCAAAAAAATGAGAAAAAAAGATTGAAAATAGTAAAGAAAAAAATTGTCCTCTAGTGAAAACCACTTCGGTGGTGCTTTGTGCAAGTACCTTGGTGAAAACCTAGCAAATAGACGCCTTGCATAAATAAAGCACCTTCATTCATCGTTGGCTCTTTATCCTATCATTCTTTGCATCACATCCATCCATCACATTATTCATCCTATTTATTCCATCATCCATCCATGTCTGAGTCGTAGCTTGATATTGAGAAGTATAGTATCCCCTTTAGTACTACTTGGCATATTTCCAAGGTTAGCTTGTCCTACCTATACTGAGGTAGTCTATTGCATAACACTGGGGGAAATTCTTTATGGATTGGATTGGGTTCTTGTATATCTTAAGGTTATCTCAAAATCTCGTCGAAAATCCCAAAAACATTCATAAAATCTCATCAAAATCCAAAAACACTTGCGAAATCAGAAAATCCAAAAACATCAAAATCTTGTACAGCTAAAATCCAAAAACATTCATAAAATTGTAAAGTCAAAATCCTAAAACATCCAAAACACATGAAAAATTCCTAAAAAGGTCAAAACATCGAAAACCAAAAAATAAAACCATGTCAAACTACGAGTCTCTAAGCTTGAACATAGGCAAGGGCATCATTGATGTGCCCCCGAGACACCCTAGGTCAGTCCTTTAAGAGTTTGTCATAATAAACTAACAATTCATCAAGTGTTCATATCTCATCAACAATAAGTCAAGTTCATCGAACTACGTGGTCTCTACGTGTATAACGTAGGAAAGGCTCATATTTGATGTGCCCCTGAGGCCCCTAGGATAGTCTTTTAAGTTAGGTCTTGGTCAAATATTAGAAAACCCCTAAACATTCAAAAATATTAGAAAACACAAAAACATTTGAAAATCTCATAAAACACAAAAACATTGGAAAAATTTGAAAAAACCCAAAACAACCTCAAATAACCGAAAACCAAAACATTCACATAAACTTTAAAAAAAAATCAAAAAGTAGCCTCAATTTTTTTTTCAAAACACCAAAAACATTGAAATATCCTAGAAAATCCAAAACCATCCATTGCATTTCGCTTTCACCCACAATAAAACTTCATCCATAATAAATCAATCGTCATCTTCAACCTTTGGTAAAACAAATAGAAAACAAGTATTACAAGTCGTAAAGTGAGAACTTAAAGGTCAAGATCTAGAGTCTAGATCATAGGTAAACGAGTTAGTGTAGTTTGTATCAACGGCTTATCACACACCTCATCCTAATCAAGACATCTGATAAACATGTCCTAGGATGAATCCTTCCAACAATGGACATCAACATCAAACATCACCTTAGCTATATTAAAATTGGCAAGAGATATAGATAACACTGACTGCTTGTCTTTGATCTTTTCTTTTGATTTATCTCAATGAACCATTCCAAGTACCTCTCGATGATGTCTATCAAAATGATTTAGAGAGGAAGAAATGGGGCATTGATCATTATCTTTTGTTTGTTGTACTTGTGGGTATTTTTGTAAAATAATCTTGGCACATACTTGCTTAGTTGTGGGTAGGGAGGTTGTTTGGAGTAGATTGTTGACTATTGTGTATGCTTTGGTACGATATATTCTAAACTTCTAACCTACATTCCAATGAGGTTTTTGTATGTCAAGATGTAACAAGAACTATCCTATCTGTTTGCAGAGTCAAAGACCATTATAGTAGATACAACGTCGTCTTGGTTTTTAAATACCATGATGCATCATGTCTATGTGTTATATAAAAAATAAGGAATGATAGAAAATTCCAATCCCAAGATATAAGCAAAATCATCCATCTCATCACCATATCTAAATAAAGTCTTGGTGGATCATAGACTTGTACTTTTTTGAATCAATATCAAAATCGATGGTCATTCATCTTATTCTTCTATCTTCTTTCCACGCTAACCTGGTATCATGACAGTCAACAAAAACATCATCATGCATCCATACTGCATCCACAAAATCATCAACATGCATACATCTCGCATCATCATAGCATATCATAATAAAGGAAAACATAATCCACTGCATCATCATTATCATTTAAGTTGTTTCAGATAATATATATTTGTTATTCTAAGCATCTTAATCCATTGCAATATCATTCATTGTATCCATATCATGAACGTTCATAACATCCATACTATAAGCATCATCCACATATACATTTATCTACATCCATATCCATACATGCATCATCATGACATCATAAATTGCATAAAAAAAGTACACAAAAAGAAATGCATCCATCCATATCATCTACATAAGCGTATCATATCATAACATCCATCCCATTACATATCATAAAAAGATATTGAAAAGGAAGGTCACACATCCATTGCATTACATTGCATCCATCTCATAACATCGCATATCATATACATTACATCATCGCATATCACATCAACATAAATAAAAGAAGTGTATCCATACATAATCATAACGCATAAACATAATATCATATCATATCATATGCATCCATACATCCATAAAGAATGAAATAAAGGACATCACATCATGGATCTGAATCATCTCATCTATATATATATAGATCAAAACATGGCTATCATGGTACAATATCTGAATTAGTGTGTATATAAATCAAAAGTACAATATCCACAAGGCTATCATAAATGAGCCTATGAATGTATATTTCTATAAATAATCAAATATATAATAAAAAAGTGTCTACAAAATGGCTAGCCCTTGTGGCTGATCGACTTCCCTCTAACTGATGGTTGATCCTCAACCCTGGGAGGTGCTCTGCTCCTCTGTGAAAAATCAAGCCGCCTCATCTTCTTAGGGACATCTTTGTGGTAATGCATCTGATAGTACGTAGCCTTTGTGACTGCCTCCTTGTACAAGCGAGCAAACACTATTTGTCCTTGCAATGTAGCTATCACCGCCTCGAGTTGCTGCCTCTGCCCAATCTCTTGGGCCAGTTGTAAGTCCAGTTGCTACCACAACTGAACCTCATGATCTCTTTGTGCAATCATAACCTATAGCTGCTAACGCAGTTGATCTCTCTCGGCATTGAGAGTCTGAATCTGAGCCCGAAGCTATGGATCTGGCTGTTGTAGGGGTGGAGGAGGCGGTGGTGCCCCTAAAACCTATTTGTCATGCTGGCCATCCTATCCATCCTAATGTCCTAGTTCTTGGTGACCCTGATCTAGTTGTTGCTACTGATGCCCATCCCCTAGCACTTGTGCCCTATCCTGATCTTGTTGTTGCCCTCGGCCTTGGCCCCCATCTCGGCTACCACATGCCCTCTGCCTCTACCTCTAGGGTATCCCCTCACTAGGTTTGTCAAGTGCAAGGGTGGCCTGAACCGTGCATCATAGCCTAGGGTATTCCCCACATTTGGTATACCTCGATCATAAGCCCAAGGTTGTGGGACTAGTTGTTGGAACTCATTGATCACCATAATGGGATCAATATGAGCTCCCCACTAAACCTATCTCTGTGATCTAGCAAAGACTATTGTATAATCATCAACAGGAACATCCTATACCTCGCTAAACTATCAAGCAACGTGGTCTATAAGATATCGCTCAATCATGGTATGCTCGTGCCCCTCAAGGTAGTAGGTTTGTCGGGTAAAGTATAACTACTGTTGTTCATCGTACCATGCAAGAACCTACAACTAAAGCCTCCATTTGAACACCATGTCATCTATGACACAATGCCAATAGGGTAGACCTATCGGACTTGCATGCTACAATGTCATCAGGACCTTGTATCTGAACGCAATCGGCTCATCCTAATGAATATCTGCCATAACAACCAAAGGTCTCAACACGACAATGTGCTCATATTCCCAAATGTGCAACAATGTAACACTTGCTCTGATGCTCCTGCCCTTGCAGTACACTGCTTGATGCATGGCGTGGTACAAGGAAGCAAGAAGAATTGGACCCCATGCATACATCGTGGTCCTCCTGATCATGTCGTACCACACTACACCCCAACCCGGATTGAAGCCTCTACCCCATCAATTTGGGGCAATCACTCCAACAATCAGTGCAGTAACAAATAATATGAAGATCAGTATGTAAGCCCTGTACAAATCTAAATCTATCTGTGAATTGACCAGGATGATGTTGTCAGTCTACAACATGGAGTAGCACGCCTCTCTCCCCGCATCTGTGTCATATATAACTCACTCCCCATGGATGGGAAGCCTTAGGAAATGCCACACATCCTCAAGGGTGATGTTAACCTCACCAGTGGGCAAGTGGAAAGAGGAGGTCTCACTATGCCACCTCTCAATTAGCGTCATCATCATGGTAAGGTGGGTCTAGACCTTAGGCAAGGAAGCGATGAAGCCTAACCCTAACATCCCTAACTGCTCCACCTCTGAGTCATCAAAGTCTTGGGCTGCTATCAAAATATCTGAACGATGCTCTCATGAAATCAGTAGTGGAGGATCCTCCTACATGCATCACACACACAATGTTAATTTTCCAAAAAGTAAAAAAAAACTAATCAAAATCTAAGACTTTGCATCTAAAAACATAAATTGTTTTGGTCAAATCAATAGTGTCGCTCTTTTAAGGGTGCGCCACTAAAATCAATAGCGTTGCTCTTTTAAGGTTACGATGTTGTTTACATTTCAAGGGTGTGTCGCCAATTTAGCGGTGTGGGTCACGTTACTCAATAGCGAATCAACATTTGCATGTGTTGCTATAGCTAAAAACTTGGGTGCATCGTTGTTTGCTATGTGCATTGCCCACCGCTTTTAAGCATCATTCAAACTACAAATCCTATGTGTCGCTATATTAAACTCGCGACCCCCATATCAAAAGCGTCACCAAAACAAAAAATGGTGGTGCGTCTCTAAATAGAAGATGCATAGCTGAAAATTCAATACGATGCTTTTGATGCCTCTTGTGCGTCGCTATATAGCGATGCTCCTAAAAACCTAATTTCGACGCGCTATTAATTGCACCTAAATGTGAAAGTCGAGGCAAGTTTCAAATCACATACCCATGGTCTTGCGTCCGCTTGGTGTTGGTACTCTCGAACCCACTTGGAAAGGTGAAGTGGAAGCAGTCATTGCACCATTTCGTAAAGAGGTTAGAGCTCAAAATGCAACAATTCTCTCAAGTATGAATGCACAAATG
Source organism: Sequoia sempervirens (assembly GCA_007258455.2). NCBI lineage: Eukaryota > Viridiplantae > Streptophyta > Pinopsida > Cupressales > Cupressaceae > Sequoia > Sequoia sempervirens. The sequence continues at coordinate 270,188,434 of VDFB02000015.1, read as the reverse complement.
ACTTGAAAGTGGCCCTTCATCACCTATTTAAGCCTAAAAATTAGGGTTTTTACCCTAATTTCAGCCAAAAGTTAGGGTTTTGACCTATTTCTATGCTTCGCGCCCTATTTTCAGCCATTTTTTTTGTGTTTTTGAGGCCATTTTTGGCATCTTGGGGCATCATTTGACACTTGAACCTATATTTTACCTTTTTCAAGAGATCAACCCAAAATTCAAAATTTTCGCCCGATCCCTTGAGGGAGCAAGGAACTAGCTTATTCCTTTCGCTGGGGCTATTAGAATTGGCTATGACTGCCAAGATCATGAGACCAAATTGAAAGCACAAAAAGAGAGAGAATGGAATGTGACAAGAATAAATTGTATTCAATGTCAATGATATGATTGTGTTTGTACAATGAGAGAACCCTTGGTTATATAGCCAAGGTGAGATGCAAGATGTCATAGGATTATGACAAGTGTCTTAATCATATGACATGAGACAACTAATCACACTTACCTAGGTTCACATGTGTTACAAGTCAAAAGATAAGATAACAACTAATGACAACTAACACCCTCTAGAAAGATTCCTTCCTAGGACCTAAGTAAATTTAACATGTGTAAATAAGTCTCCTAGTAATGAATTAACTAGGTACAAGACTTTATTTACACCAACACCCCCCCTTAAGTGCAACTTAGGGAGTAGTAGATTATTATGCAAATGACACAAAGATGATGATGGGCCCCGACTACTAGGCCATGTTAGGTACCCATGTACATGTGCAAATGAAATCTCTCACAAATGGAGAAAAGGAGAAAACCCAGTGGGACAAAACTCCTCCCCAAAAGAGATGAAATACAACAAAGAAATGCTCTTGATGATGCACGAGAAGGTAAAAACCCCATGTTAGGAGAAATACCCCCCTGTAAGAGAGAAGTAGAAGAGAGACAAGGAAGCCCCCCCTCAATGTTGAGTCTCATGCAATGATGGTAGAAGCTCGACATTGAATGCTGGAGATGATCCACTCTCGTCAAACAACGTTCCTCCCCTTAGGAAGAAACAAAACCATGGATGTATGTAGGATATTAGGAATACAAATGATGTACGATGTATTTGAAGCATGCTCAAGTGTCTCTATGTCGAATTTGAAAGATGACACACTCCAAACAGGTGTTTTAGGCCACACTGCTAAAGATGTCAATCTAGAATCTAGTAGAGATGAATGCATAACACAATCCAAAGACAAGGATATCCCCTTTGAATAAAAAGAAGCCTCCTCCAAATGTTGTCCAAAAGAATCCACAATGGCGTCAATTTGCGAAGAATGATCATGTAGAGAATGAACAAGAGGGTCAAGGTGTTCCCTCACAACAACTGAAGAAGGAGCATCTTCATCAAGGAGAAGATGAATGTCATCAATGATGTCCCCCAAATTTGCAATATGAGACTCCAAAAACAAGTCTAAAATACCTGTCAAGAAGCCATCCAAAGTAGCCAAATGTGGAAGACAATGTGGATCCTATTGCACTGAATCACAAGGAACCCAAAATGTGGAATCACAAGCATCATCAACTACAACAGTAGGTGGAGGAGATGAAATGCATGGCGCAAGAACTAGATCTGATGTGAGTACTCACAAGTTCAAAAATCCAAATGTCTTCTCTGAATCATGGTTCATGCTAGTGTGATCAATAGCCGAAGGAATAATGTCATCATCAAAAGCAAAATCTGCAAAGGTATACAACTGAGATGAATGATCAACCACCCTAGTAGCAATGATCTCTCAACTCTCCAAGTCTCAAATAATGATTGAATCAGGTGTGAACTCCACATTCCTCCCATCTTGACCATGTGTAATCTGATATATGGAAAGAATATTGTTTTTCAAATGAGGAACACATAAGACATCCTGAAAAGTGTTGTCCCCAAAACTAATAGATCCCTTCCCAATTACACTCATGTATGTATTATTTCCCATCAAGATAGGAGACATAGTACAAGGCTAAAATGAAGAGAATATTGACTACAAAGATGCCATATGATGTGAGAAAAGGAACCTTAGAATGATCCATGAAATCAAGAGAGCACAAGCAAATAGATCAAAAGAATGCACCAAAATACCCCCCCCCCCAAATCACTCAATTAAGAAACCCCCCTAAGCAATATCTGATTTGGAACTTTATACTTAGTGCTTTTACAATTGCCACTTGCCAAAACAACGAAGTGGTCTTTGATCTTAGTGCTTACAAATGCCAAAATAGGCCACAATATTGAGTACAATTTTTGGTACAAAATGAGATCAATATGATCATACCACTAAAAAGTACACAAAAAATTATGCACTTTAAAAAAAAATGCACCCAAAAATGTTAGTGTAGGAGCAAGATATGAGCTCCTAAAGTTCCCAAAATGAGGACGAAGCAGCAACACCTGTCAGAAACTGCAATTTATGAAAAAACTAGACACCAAAACCAAAACTTGATTGCACCACCATGAAAAATTAGCCCAAATTAAAAATTTTTTTTGAAAAAAGGTCACTAGCTCAAGTTATGGGCCTCAAAAGTTGGACTGCAAAAATAAAAATTCAATCTGTGAAGGGGAAAAAAATTTCAAATGGGCATTGACGCCATCACTGACATGTGATGACATAAAAAATTCATGGGATTAAATTTGACGGCTATGTGGGTGTCAAAAAGAATATTCTCCCAATCATGAATATTCGCTATATATCTAGCTTAAAGTTGACATCATTTTGAATGCCCTGTGCACTTGTCATTGCTGGAAAATATTCTTTCCATGGATTCTTTTGAATGGTTGCTAGATTTAATGACTTTGACTGGTCTTTGATTTTACCGCTGGTTTTTTAAATCGGCCGGTTGAAATTTTTAAGCGCCGAATTTTTATTAGAAGTGTCGGCTGCTTACTGAGGTGGGGGCCTGCGGTAGCCATGACCGACAGGCCATGTGGCTATCCTTTGGGTGCCTGTGGGGACCGCTGTACCCTGAGGATGGTACTCTACGGAGATTTGACCTGCAGAAAGAAATATTTTCCTTTGATTTTTTTGATTTTTGAATACAAAATTTTCTCAAAAGATTTAATTGCTAAATTGATTTTTTCTACAAGAAAATTTTGAAAATTTCAACCAAAAAAATTTATTTTTTTTTTTAAAAAAATCGTCCCATCTACCATTATGATGATTTAGGGGCTATACCAATTCTTGGGCAAAATGTTTTTGCCTCACTGGACAACTGCTCTGATTTGGACGAATTGACAGTTGATCTTAGGGTTTGTGGTCCTTTTGGACACGATGGAAAGGTCAGATTTGACCTAAAATGCTCCAAAAATGTAGCTACCTTCTAGATCTGGCAACCACTCTTCAGCTTCAAACCCTCATAGATTTGGCCTCGTATGTCTATTTTGGACAAAACAAAAAGAAAAATTGACTTTCTCGAACCTCCCGGACATAATGGTGAACTTAAATTTGCACCAACAAGCTCTGATTTGAACTTGCAATAAAGAGCCAAAAATGGAACACCCCCAAATTTGGTATCTCTCTTCAGAAAAGAAAAAAAAAAACTCTCCAATGGCACCCAACCTGCTCTGATACCATGTTAGAATTGGCTATGGCTACCAAGATCATGAGACCAAATGGAAAGCACAAAAGGAGAGAGAATGGAATGTGACAAGAATAAACTGTATTCAATGTCAATGATATGATTGTGTTTGTACAATGAGAGACCCCTTGGTTATATATCCAAGGTGAGATGCTAGATGTCATAGGATTATGACAAGTGTCTTAATCATATGACATGAGACAACTAATCACACTTACCTAGGTTCACATGTGTTACAAGTCAAAAGATAAGATAACAAATAATGACAACTAACACCTTCTAGAAAGATTCCTTCATAGGACCTAAGTAAACTTAACATGTGTAAATAAGTCTCCTAATTTGCATAATTGAAACTTTATTTTAATTGTCAAATTACTAATTAAATCTAATCCTCCCACTTGCAAAGGAATATTTCTCATTTGCACATTCCTCCAAAAGGGAATATTCTCATGGAATATTCCTTCCCCTTTGCACATTAAAATTTGGTTTTAATTAACTAAATGCTAATTTTCCTTCAAAAAGGAATATTCTCATAGAATATTATTTCCCTCTCCACTCATTAGAAAAAAAGGAATATTCTTCCTTGTAACAAACTTTCAAAAAAGCTTCTTGCGCAAGTTTTGAAAGTGTGTTTCTTTGGATGAATGTAAGCCCTTGATTAAATATCATCTTGCATCCTCAACCCTTGATGGGAATCCACGATCCATGTCTCCATATTCCTTCCATCTTGACTATTGATTGATTCTTTCAATCTTGACCATCAGTTTTATTTTGCCTATTCTATAAATAGAGCTTGCATCTATTGGATAGGGATCCATCTTTTAATAGTAAACTTATGCTGTTAAAATCACTCTCATTTGCATCCACATTTAGGACATATTTTTATTTTTTAAAGTTTAAATCTTGCATTATTAGCTTAGAGCATCCATTAATGGCTTCCATGGTAACTTAGGTGCATCCATTTAGCATATTTCAAAATTAGGGTTTTAATCTTTCGAATGTTGCATACATTTAGAATAGCTTTGTATACAATCACATCGATCATCTTAGCTTTTATCATGTTAAAATATCTTTCATCGGTTTTGTCAATTCTCTTCAATAGAATCGATCGAAACAAGCTCATTATCCAAGGGATTGGGAAAGGGTCACCATTCCACATCAATGTGACACCACTCCCCCAATAGGATAAGTTTCAATTTCTTAGAGTAGATGTTTATTAAACTTTCATGTTCTAATATGCTAGTTTTAATGGCTTCTTTGTCTTTGTTTACATTGAACGATCTTATTGGATTGATGCTTAGTGGCTTAAGTACGCTTCAAATCCATATGGATCAAGTGTAGTTAACCTATACTACACCATCAGTCATAGTTACAATTTCTAATAAAGGTAGCAACCTACCTATAAGATGGATAACTAGCAAAATAGAGGCTTGGTATTACATGCACAATAAATTAGGTGTTTTCAATCCAAATGTTGGTTATCTTCATTTAAATTACTTTTCATATACATGAATAATTTTATGGTTAGGTATGAAGAGAATTCTTAAATATCTTGATAGCGCTATATTATCAAGAACCTATCTTTTTCTTTACCAATTTTTATCAATAACTAGTCTCCATCCTTTACCAAATATTGTCCTTCCATATTATTTTTTGATATATGGCTCCAAATGCAAACACAACGTAATTTTACCTCAAAAAGTCTTTGTTGATTCACAATTCCACTCTAGCCCATATTCAACGCATTTAGAATCTTGAGCCACAACCTCCTCATGGGATTGTTTGGATCCAATAGTGGAATGATGTTATAAAAAATGGACAACTCATTTTTTGTGCATATATGGTCATCAACTAATTATTTTGTTGGAATTCATATAAGGTCGCCATCTCAAACCTTTGTCATTCCATTACTAAGCTATAGGCACTTTTGTTTTCTCCTAATTTTTAATTAAGTGTCGCCATCAACAAAAGAAAATTGTTGATAATCATACAACCTAGGGAGCTTAAATCAAGGGTCATTAGTATTAGCTCAAGATTGAGGATAAATTTTCCAAAGAATTTTTTTAGTCCCTTTGAGCTTGTTAGGTTCCTCAAAAAGTTAAATATATCAAAGAAGGCCAATAGATTTTCTTTGAGCTTCCTAATATTATATTGATCTTTGTTTTCAATTACTATCAAGTTTTCAGGCTCAAGAGCCTTCCTTTGAAGCTAATCAATTTCTTTAGCAATGTGTGATTTTTGTCTCTTATAGGGTCTCCACTATGTAGGGAGCTAGATATGACCAACAAATCACCTTGGTTAATCTTATAGAAGTGATTTTTAATGACTAATGACAAAGCTCCTAGATATGATGGTTTTCCTTGTTTTTATAAATCCCCATGGGACATAGTTGGTCGTGAATTTCTTTAGGTTTACCTAGAATATTTTTATACAAGCTCTTTAGGTATGAAAATAAATAAAGGAGTTATTAAATTCATACCTAAGGTGGGTAATCTTGAAGAAATATAAAATTGCAAACTAATCAATTTGGTAAATACTTCCTATAAGATCATAGCCAAAGCCTTTGCTTGCAACATTTGTCACTTGCTTCCACTCATTATTCAACCTAAATATACTAGTTCTATCAAGAATAATCCTTGGTTAATCTTATAGACGTGATTTTTAATGAGTAATGACAAAGCTCCTAGATATGATGGTTTTCCTTATTTTTATAAATCCCTATGGGACATAGTTGGTCGTGACCTTCTTTAGGTTTACCTAGAAGATTTTGATACAAGCTCTTTAGGTATGAAAATAAATAAAGGAAATATTAAATTCATACCTAAGGTGGGTAATCTTGAAGAAATCTAAAATTTCAAACTAATCACTTTGGTAAATACTTCCTATAAGATCATAGCCAAATTCTTTGCTTGCAACACTTTTCACTTGCTTCCACTCATTATTCAACCTAAATATACTAGTTCCATCAAGAATAAATTTATCTTGGATAATATTATTATTGTTTGGGAAGATATGGAATAGGCTCATCACTTCTAACAATAAATCATCTTCATAAGATTAAATTTGTTAAGGCTTATTATCATATTGAATGGTCATTAATTTTAGCCATGCTTTAGGCTCTTGGATTTGACCCTAAATTTGTTTTCTCGGTCCAAATATTATTTTCAAATGCTTTAGCTTGTCTCATCATCAATGATCAATAATCTTCTTCTTTTGAGCTTTTATATCTCTTTTTATAAGGATATCTTTTTGCTCTAACTCTCTATGTTCTTGTGGTTAAACGTTTTTTATATTTTTTTGTTAATGCAATTGCATAGTAGGGTCAAATGTATTTCCCTTCCCAATTATAATATCCAACCTGTCAATGGCCACATTGTTGATAATTCCTTTCTCACTCTCTTGGAAGAGAAAGATAATGTTAACAAAGCCTTTTGTGTTCAAATACCTTTTTCCTTGCCTCTAGCTCTAGCATACAATGGCAAAAGATTTAGTGTTATCATCAATCTTTATTTACCAAGCCTTTGTGACTTAATGCTTTTGACTGGAAATGAATGGAAAATGGGGAAATATTTAGGATTTTAGGATTTAATTTGATATTTAGTCCTCTTTAGCTTCTTGAAAATTTATTCTTGCTCATTTTGAGAAGAAGTTGCACTTATAGATAGTGAATCCTATTTCACTTATTGAGAAATTTTAGATTTGTTCCTGTGATCCTAAATGTTTATCCCATTCTAAAGATGCAAAAAAAATATTATTCAATGAGTGAAAAACACAAAGGGACACCTCAAGATTAGCTTAAGGATTTGTTAACACAAAGAGATAAAATAAAAAAAGATTGCAAATGATTATACCTTCTCCTTGTAGCTAAAATTCCTTGGTTGGCCCTTGATTTTGAGTACTTGTGTGCTCCTTGGATGGCTATTGATATGACTAAATGCAAGATTGATTATATGGTGGGATGCAAATGTAAATGGCTAAAATGGCTTGGCTAAGTAAGAGAAGATTATTGTGAGTTGAGTGTTCAAAATAAGAGCATGTAGGTGCAAAATGACTAAGTGTTGTAAATGCCTTAGAAGAGGGGGTATTTATAGAGAAATTTGGACTCTCTAGAGAATTCAATGGTTGAGATTTAGCCACCGAGGTCAAGATGTAGGGCTATGGTGAGTTGAGGACTCACAAGCCCTCACATCTTGACATGTGGAATGTGAGATGGCCTAGGATAAGATGATGTGGAAGTGAGGTGGAAGGGAGGTACATGATGTGGAGGAAGGACAAGTACTTTGCAAGTACCTTGGGGAATGAGAAGATTTCTTCAAAAAGGAACTTCTTGTCCCTGAGTGAGAATGAAAGTGACATTTGAAGAATTTTGGAATTCCTCAAAAATCTCCATAGGAAATGAGAAAGTGGTTAGAGAAATAAATGTGAATTTAAAATTCACATACTTGGGAGAATCTAATGGATAAGAGAGGGTCTCCAAAAAGGTGGGAGTTGGTCACATGTGGATGAGGTGACAAGTCTCATGTTCTAGAAGTCTTGGAAGGATAAAATGTGAATTAAAAATTCACATGGGGAGGAGAGAGACCTAGGATGAATAAATGTGAATTAAAAATTCACATGGGAAAGAGGGTCAATGCCAAGAAAGGAAAATGGAAAGGTTGACTAAAAAGAGATGCTAAATGTGGCTAATGACCTTGATTAAGGTTGTGCAAACACATAATTAGGATAATTAATGGAAGATTAGAAGCAAGTGGCAAATGTAGGAGGATGTGACATTAATCCTTGATTAAGAGGATGCACATCCTAATCATGAATTAATTAAATTAATCCAAATTAGAGAGGGATTATGGAGGATGTGACAAGGAGAAAGAAAAGAAGAATTTTAAATTGATTTTATTCAAAAAGATTAGATAACTAAATTAAATAATTGATGTATTTATTTAATTCAGAGAAGGAAAGGATGTAAGGTAAAGCATTTAATTGTTAAATTAAATACTTTAAGAACCTTAGGTGGGAAGTGTAATATTAATTAAATAAATTAATATTGACGAAATGAATGAATAGAGAGGTAAATTTGATCGTATGAGAGCGATCAAATTTGGATGTCTACATTTTGCTTCTCTTCAAAATATTGTTAGAATAACAATGTTTCGAAGAAAAATAAAATGTCGATGGTGAAGGAAGTGATAGGGCTTGATGCCCCAACATGAAAGAGGTTGAATGAGCTACCCAAGAAGAGCAAAAAAGGAGGGAGATGCCCCAGTGACTGCCACAAAGGGATGAAGGGAAAATGGTAGGGTATGCCCTCTCGAGAGGGCGGTTGAGGAAGAAAAGGGGCCTCAGATGACTTCTCAATAGAAAGAAATGAAAGATATCATTGGATAAAGCTCGAAAAACTAAGCAACTTTGGATTTTGAACGGAGTCGATCGGACGCATGGTTTGCAAATGGCGGCCCCAGGAAAGTAGGGAATTAATTGGAGGAGAAAAAAGTTAAATAAAAGGTAAAAAATACATTTTATTTTAAAAGGGGGAAAAAGAGGGGGGAGGGGTTAAAAGGTAATTTTAAAAATTACCTTGTCACATTGTCATTGTAGTAGTTGAAAGAAGAGGAGAGGAGAGAAAGAGGAGAAAGAGCAACAATGTCACAAGATTATGACTCTTGATATCATTCACCGAGTGGACGAGATACAAAGGTTCCACACCCACTACGTAGTGCCTCGCCAGGTTAGTAACAACACTCCTCTTGTGTATTTTAATGATTTGTAGCATGTTTTTGAATGTTGATAAAAAAATGTAAAACATGGGTTTTGTTCGTGGGATAGAATATAAAAATGGGTAGATTTAGTTTTTTTTTTCTTCAGATGGGTAGGGAAAAGACGACATTTTAGAGGGGGCAGGGGGGCTGGCATGGTCTTGAGAGGGGAAAATCCGCCCCAGAGTGGGGGCGTCGTCACCCTGGCTTGAGGCACAAACGCCTCAGCTTGGGGTGCATCTGCCTCGGAGTGGGGGCACTGTCGCCCCGACTCGGGGCGCATCTGCCTCGGCGCTGGGGCGCAGACGCCCCGGCTTGGGGTGCATTCGCCTCGGAGCGAGGGCGCTATCGACCTAGCTTGGGGCGTATCCACCCCGACGTTGGGGCACAGACTCCCCAGCGAGGGGGTGTATTCGCCTTGGTGCGGGGGCGCCGTCACCCCAGCTCGGGGCATATCTGCCCCGACGCAGGGGCACACCCACCCCGGACTAGGATAGGTCTGCCCCGGCGCGGGGGCACACCCGCCCCGGACCGGGACAAGTCTACCCCGACGCGGGGGTGCATTCACCCCGAACTAGGACAGGTCTGCCCCGCTGCAGGGGTGCATCCGCCCCAACGCGGGGGCGCATCCGTCTCGGATCGGGATAGGTCTACCCCGACGTGGGGGTGCATCTGCCCTGACACAAGGGTGCATTCGCCGTGGCATGGGGGCAGGTCTGCCCCGAGTTTGGGTGCATCTTCCCCAGTGCAGGAGCGTATCGGCCATGGCTAGGAAGACAGGTTTACCCCGACTAGGGAAAAGTAGGAGGAAGAAGAGAGAAAAATAAACAAAAGAAAAGAGGAAAATGAGCAATGTCCCGGGGCCGGGAATAAGGTGTACTAACAATCAGGTAATATGGATGCAGAGTTTTGAGCGATTATGGACACATGAGCCATGATCGAAGGTACTGACAATGACCATAGCAGCCATGGCTGGAGTAGATCATGCAATATTGGATCATGTGGGGTTATTGCACTTTTTACAGGTTCCGGTGATGAGCGCACATCGAGCGATGTTGACAACATTGATAGAGAGATGGAGTTCAAAGACATTGACGTTTTATCTTCTGACGGGGGAGATGACGGTGACGCTGGAGGATGTATGGCACATCCTGAAGCTGCCGATAGCGGGGCTATTAGTGAGTGATGTGGTATCGAGAGGGGCAGAGTTAGATCATACCATTTCAGTGTTATTTGGAGATGAGGATCTGCCCATACAGAATGGGCAGTTGGACCTAGATAGATGTTTGTTAGTGAGGGTACCACCCCTACCATTATTTATTTGTGGACTGATTAGTGGGATATTTTTACCAGATCGTAGCAAGCGGATTTGCAGTCTATGGTATATGGAGGTGATTCGACATATTGTCAAGTTGCGCGAGAGACAGATCTCATGGGGTACCTATGTATTAGCGCAGTTATACAGGGATATGCATGTGATATGCTATCGAAGGTTAGTGAGTTTGACACACACGACCCTACTATAGGTGTGGGCATGGGAGCACATTATGGTGACGAGACCTGTAGTGGTTAGGGAGGGAGAGGAGGATGATAGGGAGCCTATGGCCTAGGGGTATGGGGAGGCGAGGGGCTGGTTTTTGCGGTACAAGATGCAGGGGGATATGGATGGGTGGAGGAGAGCAATAGATGGCCTGCAGGAGAGAGACATATTATGGCATCCATATATGTATCGATAGTTTCAGGGATGGAGAGGGGAGGGGGATAGACAAAAGGGCTACTTTATGAGCCGGTGTGTCTTGATTGGGAGTTAGCCGCACATAGTGGAGATGCATCGACCAGATAGAGTGTTGAAGCAGTTTGGGCTGGTACAGGATATTCCAAAGATGCCCGTTAGGTTTCATCGACTCACTAGAGAGCGACCATGGGGACCTACTTTGAGACTAAGGGATGCCAGAGTGTCATGGGCAGTGATAGTGCAGGTGCCCTACCTAGGGAGAGCTGTTGGGGTGGACACAGGAGTGACGATACGATATGACTAGTGGTGCCGCAACCACCGATGAGAGAGGATTACACTGACGGTGCCTATTGTAGGAGCCATAGGATTTAGATCAGAGGATGAGTGCCAGGGGGCGAGGGAGGGATGGAGATAGGAGGAGACAGCATGAGGTTGAGGAGTGAGATAGTGGAGGATAGGGCGGAGGTGGATGTAGCAGGACCCAGGAGAGATGAGTAGACAGGAGGATAGATCCAGAGCCAGATGCAGGTAGGATGAGCCAGAGGTGGAGATGATGGGTGGAGCTCAGCAGAGAGGCATATGAGGTAGGGTATGATAGAGGAGAGTGCTGGTGCGGGCTGAGCAGGAGGAGATGGGAGGGGGTGGACAGCAGGATGGAGCCTAGGAGGAGATTGAGACCATGGGTCAATCAGAGAGGATGGCGAGTAGGAGATGATAGAGGAGGGTTCAGAGCGTGGCAGAGTAGGGGCCTTCCATGGTAGAGATAGGGGGAGCGAGGATGAGGAGGAGCCGAAGTGGGAGGCGAGGGTTGTAGGAGAGCCAAGGAGACTGATGAGACTGTTCCCTTGTGCAGACTTTTTGTTTTCTTAAGCTATTTGATAAACTTTATACTATGCCATTATTGTTTTGAATGGTTCATTTGTAGAACTTCTATGATTTTAATGCAAGTTTGCTGGTTTAGATCATGTCCTTGACTCCTATTTTTAGTGAATGTGTATGAAAATTATTTTGTCATTGAATGAATTATTCAAGCTTCTATCTTTAATTTTTGTCATTCTAGGACATAGCAGATTGTTGAACAGACCCTTAAATTGCATCCAAAAGATAGATTTATTGTGCCTTACATTTGAATCTTGGCACATCACCTTAGTTATATCTTTTATTTTTATATTTGCTTCATTTCCCTTTCCAAAACCCTAATTACAAAAGAAGTTGACTTCTTTAAAAATTTGGAGGTCACTCAGTTTAGCACAATTGCTCCCCCCATTAATTGAGTTTCCCATAAAGGGTTGTTATCTTGCCAATTTTTGGCATCAATAGTTTTCTTTTTTTTTGGAACACCCAGTGGGACTACTTAAATGAATCTAAATTCAAAGAGGGTGTATGAGCCATTGACCTGTTACTAGGTCCCAAACAGTGAACAATCCTGGTTTATTAGTGCCGCCATTAGGGATAATACAAGCCACGACCCAATTAGTGAACGTTGAACTTCCCCCACCCCTTCCGCTAGCCATGTTGCCCATTGCTAACAAAAATTATGTGGCATTGGACGTCGAAAGTCCTCTTGTTGCACTACTAGCACCTGACGTTTGGGCCACTATCCCGGTCTCTGCTCTAAAAGCTATACCTAAATTCACTGGAGATGGCTCAAGAACGTCATTCGAACATCTGCAAGATGTTGCAGACATATGCTTGGTGCACAGAGTTACATACCAAAATGTAGCGCTAAGGCTACTTGCAGCCTCTTTCGGAGGCAAGGTGCTGGATTGGTACCACACCATGTAGGATAATACCATCAATACCTGAGATCATCTCAGAGACCCTTTCTATGAGAGATTCTCAAATGATGGAGACAGGTCCTCGCAATATCACTAGTTGGCGGTCATAAAATGGGCCCCATATGAAGCCATGACTGATTTCAATGCCTGGTTCCATATAAATTGGCAGAGGATCCAAGTTAGTATCTGCCTGCCAGCCGAGTTGGCATTCATGTTTTACCTAAAATCTATCAACCCGGATATTATGATGATGATCTAGTCTCTTGGCGGAACCACACTACTGGACGCATACAATGTCATAGTCAAGGAGAAGAACAATCTAATAGAAGCCAGGAAGCTGCCACCTCAGCCCACCATGCCTATATTCCTTGAAGTATCAGCTTCTGCCCAGGAAATGTAGTCTACCAGTACATCTACACCTCCCCAATCCATGTACACATATGAATGCGCCACAAAATGTTGCTTCTATGTAACAAGCAAACACTCCTCTGATTTGTTTTCACTGTGATTGTAGGTTTGATTTTCTGTTTTCCCATGATGTGTTCTTGTTTCATTTTGTAGTTTGCTTGCAAATGATGTAAAAGTGGTAACAACAAGCATATACATACAATGGAAACTTCAAATTAACTAAGCTACTGAACAACCTTGAGTATATTGCTCAATTTAGCGGCCAAATATGATTTCTTCATTACAAAATAAGAAGCATTCAACATACAACTTACATCAGATTCATAGCTACATATATCTTAAACCAAACTTTAACTTACACCCATATAACACTATGAATAGTGTTTTTCTACAGTACCCGCCCTTAGTAAATTACTCATACAATATGAAATAAAAATTTCTCCCACCTAAATCTGGTTTGGAAGTCTTCTTAGGGTAAGGGCGCCCCCTTTTGGTGAACTTGCAACCACTAATGATAGGCATTTTTCTTCCTTCTTGCTGCTACAAACCCTCAAGTATGGCGGCTAGCTGTAGGTGTCAAAAAAAGTCCACAAAACCTTCTAAAATGCAAACAACTCCTTCAAAGTTGAAAATGTAGTCACTAACAGCAAAAACCCTCTCTGGAAGAAGCTCTAACAACTTGTAACCAACAATATATGGCTCCCAACGAAGCAGCCAAGCTCAAATCTGCAACTTTAGGGTGGTATTTCACACCATCAAGAAGCACAAATTTGAACAACGAGCCCCCTCCAGGCTCACCCATTGCAGAAATCAGGAACCCTAGTTTCCCTCTTTCCCAAACTCCAACTCACAAGCTTCAATCAACAAAAACATATCATAATATGAAGAGGGTCGAACTTTTCCTCTTCCTTTTATAATTTCACATTGAAATCACTATTCATTAAAGTGAGTTACTATTCACTTAAGTTATAAATTTTTTCACTTTATCAATGAATAGTAACTGAAAAATATAATGTGACCCCTTTAAATAATAGATACATGGTCCCTAAGCCAAAGAAGGTGAAATAAAAGATGGAGATCATAATTTTAAGCATAATTATCACACTAAATGCACAAATTCACCCTGTCACCATACTCCAGATATCAATACTGCAAATTCATGACCAAGTGCTTGTTCAAGTGACCCTCTATCCAGAACCATTAGCCTACGAGGGTTGATGTTATAGGCTAGTCCACCATATCTGATGCTTGTGAAAGAATGGGGACATTACAGTCCACCCTCCCTGAAATTGCTTGTCCCCAAGCAATCTTTACTATAAAGAAACTTCACTCCTCGGAAGGCCCCAAAGAAGAATTGTGAAACATCCCATGCATCACTAACTAACTCCAGAAGCGTCAGCATAAACACAACTACACACAATATTCCTAGATCCCAAACCTAGGATGGAAGTCTGCCATGTTTGATAACCTCTGACTTCTTCTGCGCAAATCTGATCACAACTTCACCATGCTGAAAATGGTGAAGCAACCTGACAGAACCCATCCAAACTGCAGTGATAGACATGTCACCACCCAGATCCCAATACAACCTGAACTCACGTCCATCTGTCCTGAAGAGATAGAAATATTTGGAAACTTCTGTAGTACAATGTCTCTCTACAATCTCTCCAAAACACCCATGGAAGTGATAACTAATCAAACCACCATGCCCGCTGACATCGTAATCACCCTGTAACCATGTATCTGTATGAAATCCTTGTGACATTAAAGTAGAAAACCTTGTCAGATACATATCAACATGATGGACAATTGATTGTTGTCCCTCTAAGTAATCCCCTGCAAGCAACTAATTCAGGTACGTGCAACCTTTAGTCCCTTCTTCTGAAGATTGTAACTCTGGACATAGTAATGAGTTACTCCCCTTGACTGCACCAAGAGAATCACCCTACACACAAGAATTGTGCATCGAATACAAATCATGTACAGGTGGATCAAAGGAAAAACTGTAAGCATTCCTCACCGTGTACACACTATTAAACTCCTCCGTGAGCCCTATTTGGAATCCTGATGCACTAAGACGATCCCAAACACTGTGATTATCGCTCAACCCTAAACTAGTATCATGAGTGTGATCAGCTTCCAGCTCGAAGAGTGGATTATCATAGATCAAACCACCATCAAACTCAAATAAGGGATTATTCACAAACTGCACAATCACTCTGTACTAATCCGAATCATCCACTACCAAGTCCTTGGAATAGTACATTGAATCATACTCCTGAATTGGTTCATCAATCTTCCAATCATAATCAGCTGTATGGGATGAAATGACGGATTTGCTCCTAGGAGAGGGAAACAAATTGACATAAGAACCAATCTCCCAACTAGATGTTGCTCTACATATCTCATGTGAAGTGGATGAAGTAGGGCCGTGAGTTGACACATAACTCTTTGGGGAATTGACTACCATGTCACGAGAGCTATTGATAATCTGCTCGGCATCACCTGTCATGGGACTGAACTCAGGAGAACCAGGTGCAACACATGGCTCTCCGCAAATCTCAACCAATGCTCTCACCCCATTTGTATCAGCTGCACTTGGAACCAGGATGGATGTAGTAACCACATCCTCAACCTACTCACAACCACAATCTGTGGACATATGTTCTTCACCAACTACTGCAATGGAAACCTGAACTATATCGAAAGATTGTGAAGACTGTGCCAAACTCGAGACTACGGTAAGCTCCTCCAACCGTGATTGTGACTCCCAAAGGGCCAACTGAGCACTCTCCAATGAGTCCATAGTCACCTCAAGCTCATGAGTGAGCTTGTCAACTTCCTCCTCTTTCCCCTTTAGTGCATCGTAGCAAGTGCACCCCCACTCGAGAAGATAATCCCTATCAGCTAGTATCTATAAGTAATTTTGTTTCATCATCCTAACGACTTCTTGTAGGGCATGGAATTCTACAAGGGAAAAGCTACTATCACCATGCTCATCTGACATAGGAGTACCCCAACCATACATAGCTAACATCTATCGAGCAACATCAAAATGCTCTACTGCTGTAGCAATCATGTTATCATTGACCTTAAGTTGCCCAACCAAATGATGAAACTCAAGACTCCTATGCAAGTTATTTGAAACAAAGTTTGCATTGTGATATGAGGTCGAATCATCATCGCTCACTAACTGATAAGCAACATCGTGTGTGCTATCAGTGTCGCCCACAATATCAACAAGGGTATTGCTGCTATGTACCTCATAGGATGGCTCAACAAATATTGTAGAGGCTGTTGTTTTGGCAGTAGCTTCACACACTTCTTCCAAAGCAACTGCATATCCACCTGAATCACGATCCTGGGATTCATTGCCCATAAATAAATTTTCCGATTGGTTTTCTACGGTCTGGTAGGAAAAGTCAGGCTCACTGGGGCATGAATCTTCACCACAAATTGCATCGTTAGTACCCAAATCTCGAGTACCCACTTATGGCAACTCTGTTGAAACCTCATCTCTCGGTGAAATCTCTATCCTCTCATGCTAATACAAAGTTTCATCACCGCTGTCATGAAAGTCAGAGCTGTTATCAGTGCTGATAATAACTTCTTGAGTGATGTGAATATCATTTTGGAATTTCACCATACTATTTTCATGTTGTAAGATTCCCTTATGAACAACAAATTCATTTTCAATCTCATGCCCATCTGTAGATTGTAGGTAATTCTCTGCTGACTTATCACCTTTTAATCCAAACAAATCATAGAGACTTTTGGGTACTACACCAAGTCTCTCATATTTGCTTTGTGGTAAGGATCGTCCTGAAATGTAATCTTCATACTGCCGCAAACTATGAGCTAATCTTCATTGTGAAGGTATGAGTTTTTGCTGGGTATTATTCAAGATGTTCTCAACACTGATCCCAACTCCACCATACCATAAGTGGTGAAGCAATACACTAGGATCCATCCAAATGGTAGTGCTAACTCTGTCTCCACCTGGATCCCAAAATAAACATAACTCACATCCATCCATCATGAGGAGGTAATAATATCTGGAAGCATCTGCTACGTAACATCTCTCCATAACCTCCACTAAACTCTCATGGATGTGATATCCACCTATTCCATCATTCCTGCTGTCATTATAATACCTCTGTAACCTTGTGCCTACTAGTAGCCTCTGAGGCAAAGAAGCAACAAACCTTGTTGGATACACATCAGCATGATGAAAAACTAAATACCGATCCTGCAAGAAATTAACCTCCGACAACTGAGTTGGGTACTTGCAGCCACGAGTTCCATCTACTGAAGATGGTAACTCTCCATCCCAAAATGGATGATACACACTTTGAGCCGGTCCATAATGATGCGTCAACAAATCCTCCAGGTGTGGACTAAAGGAGAAGTGATGAGTACTCCTCACTATGTAGTTGTGGTAGAATGCTCCAACCTCTATCGATGGCTCATCACTAACATCATTGGAATCAAAAGATAGCTCATTCCTTTGATCTTGTAAATTACACTTGTGTGATTCATGAATTGACAATCCTTGCACATAAACTGAATTTGGATCATCAAAATGATCAAAAGTCTCCTCAACATTTGTTGATACAAGAATTTTAGGGAGCTCAAAACCCTCATTAAATTCATATGGGGCCCTTTCTTCCTGCACATGTCCCACAACATGATCATCTTGCAACTCCACCTCATAAAGTGGGTTAACATAGGACATATCAACTGTTGTCTCGAAAGGTGGATTATCAAAAATATGGAAGTTACTCTCAGCATGTTGTTTATGCCCATCACCCTCGTGTTCTAACTTTTCTTCATCTTCAAAAGGACTCGAGTGCTCTTCCCCTACAACTGCCTTAGAAATTTCAACTTCATCATCAACAAGTGGATCTTCTAAGGTCTAATTTTTTCTCTCCAAGGGATCAGCTGTATGCTGGTCGTTAATTGCTAAGAATTCATTGTAAAGGCTTCTAGATACCTCACTTGTAGAGACCTCATGTTCTGACTCAGATTCTTCATAATTTCTTTGCCGGCGGGAAGCTTTGGATTCTAAATCCTCATAGGGTGCCCACATTATTCTATTCGCCTTGCCCTTAGGTCTCAAAAGGAAATCATGGTTTTCATCATAAGACCCTTTGCAATAGAAACACAACTTCTTTTTGTTTTGTGATGTGGACCTGAAGATGGATGTCACATGCCTTGCTGCCCTGTCTAAGGTTGTAGGGTCTGAAAACAATTTATTTATTTCTTCCAACTCTTTTAAGCTTTGTTTAAGATTTTTCATATTCTTGTCCCACTGCTTTTGGGAAATAGCCATGTTGTTCAACATAAATTTTTGAACTACAGTTGAAACTTACCCAACAGGTTGGCAAGAAACCACTCTGATACCACTGTAACGAGCCGACACTCCGCTGATTTGTTTTCACTATGATTGTAGGTTTGATTTTCTATTTTCCCGTGATGTGTTCTTGTTTCAGTTTGTAGTTTGCTTGAAAATGATGTAAAAGTGGTAACAAGCATATACATACAATGGAAACTTCAAATTAACTAAGCTACTGAACAACCTTGAGTATATTGCTCAATTTAGCGGCCAAATACATGATTTCTTCATTACAAAATAAGAAGCATTCAACATACAACTTACATCAGATTCATAGCTACATATATCTTAAACCAAACTTTAACTTAACAACCATATAACATTGCGAATAGTGTTTTGCTACAGTACCCGCCCTTAGTAAATTACTCATACAATATGAAATACAAATTTCTCCCACCTAAATCTGGATTGGAAGTCTTCTTAGGGTAAGGGCGCTCCCTTTTGGTGAACTTGCAACCACTAATGATAGGCGTTTTTCTTCCTTCTTGCTACTACAAACCCTTAAGTATGGCGGCTGGTTGTAGGTGTCAAAAACAGTCCACAAAACCTTCTAAAACGTGAACAACTCCTTCGAAGTTGAAAATATAGTCACTAACAGCAAAAAACCTCTCTGGAAGAAGCTCTAACAACTTGTAACCAACAATATATGGCTCCCAACGAAGTATCCAAGCTCAAATCTGCAACTTTAGGGTGGTATTTCACACCATCAAGAAGCACAAATTCGAACAACAAGCCCCCTCCAAGCTCACCCACTGCAGAAATCAGGAACCCTAGTTTCCCTCTTTCCCAAACTCCAACTCACAAGCTTCAATCAGCAAAAACATATCATAACATGAAGAGGGTCGAACTTTTCCTCTTCCTTTTATAATTTCACATTGAAATCACTATTCATTAAAGTGAGTTAATATTCACTTAAGTTATAACTTTTTTCACTTTATCAATGAATAGTAACTGAAAAATATAAAGTGACCCCTTTAAATAATAGACACATGGTCCCTAAGCCAGAGAAGGTGAAACAAAATATGGAGATCATAATTTTAAGCACAATTATCACGCCAAATGCACAAATTCACCTCATCACCATAATCCAGATATCAATACTGCAAATTCACGACCAAGTGCCCATTCAAGTGACCCTCTATCCAGAACCATTAGCCTACGAGGGTTGATGTTATAGGCTAATCCACCATATTTGATGCTCGTGAAAGAATGGGGACATTACATTTTACGTCCGGCTCTCTGAAGGAAGAGATGAGAGAGTTCAAGGAAATGTTGCAGACCATCGCTAATGAAATAACTATCATCAAGCAAAACCAAGTCGTGCCTCTGAAAACAACTTATCAAAATTATCAAGGTAGAAGGTCTTCTTACCAACAGAACCAGTTCCAAGGAGGCACTTGCACCAGTCCACAGGCGCCAACAACTAATCAAATAGTGCTAGTGCCTTCTCCGCTGCAGAGTGCCAATCTAAGCTCAAGCAAAGAGTTGACAGTGGGGCAAAACAATTTAGTTGATGACACCAATCCCTAGTGCTTCCCTTGTGGTGACTCACATATGCCTCAGAATTTCCCTTGCGATAATCTACAACAAAAGGTGGCAGAGCAATGCAACCAAGGCGCAATGTCGGACCATGAAGGTTATGTATATGCCTCTCCGCAAATGGAAAATGCGGTGCTTACCACACAAATGTAGGGGATGTCCTTGGAACAAGAAACAAATATTGCTCTCAATCACGCACTCTTCTCATGGATGGAAGAAGAAGAGGCAGTGTTCGCAAATGATGCATCCACATCAAAAACCCTGCAAGTATAGTCTGATTGCAACACTTTCTCAAAGAGGAGATTCATGGGTGAACGAGTCATCCTGCAAATAGTTAGTCTGCAGCCCAAAAGTGCTTCCGATGAGCCACCCAGTACCTCACAGTAACACAACAATGTCTGTTGCGGAAGGAAATTGTTATAACCAAAGCTAAGGAGCAAAAGCTTCCAAATCCGCCACACTTCAATGTGGTGGAACAATTGAAAAAATCATCCGCTAATGTGTCTCTTTGGGATATATTAGCTATTTCGGAGCATAAGACATTGCTACAAAAGGCTCTCTGGGAGGACACGATTATTGAACCAACAGAGCAATCATTCAAAGGAAAGGTCATTGAGCTACTATCCCTTGCCAAAGTCCTCACAAACAGTGTGGAAGAAGCCTCTATCGAGGTCAAATAGAAGTCAAAGCCTAAGCCCTTCTTCCTAACTCTCATTGTGGGAGAGAAGTTATTACACAATACCATGATTGACTCAGGCGCTAACACTATAGTTATGTCGAAATAGATAGTTGAAGCTTTAGGGCTTAGCTATGAACCTTTAAAGAGAGGGGTTATGTAGCTTGATGGAAACAAGGTCGAAACTGTAGGCCTTGTCAAGGACCTTCCCTTGAATCTATTCGCCTTTCCTAGCATCATAGTGCCCCAAGATACTGTGATCATTGATGTCCCTCCCATGTTCGACCTCTGTCTATCTCGAGAATTCACTTCAAATATAGGTGGATACCTATCCTTGGATTGGTCGCACATGATCCTCAGGACCAAGCGTGGTGCAAAAATGAAGATAGTATCCAAAGCTCTACATTTAGAACATGTGGCCGATGAAGCTATGATCAAATTTGAGGCCACTCATACCTTTATCACCAAGCAAGAAATGTATCGTGCTGAGCTACTAGAGGATGAAAAAGTGACCGGAGATCAGACCAATTCAGAGGAAGCTCTCTTAAGAGAATACATAGAGACTGATCCTTTCAACAACTATCATGCTACTAGGTTGGGAACCTATGTCATCTACGATGAAGATCAAGTACTCTCAAAGGTTGTCAAAGAACCTGAAAGTGATCAAGCTTCAGAACTATGGATGTTGCATTTTGATGGAGCGAAATGCAAGGTTGGTGTAGGAGTAGGGATATGTTTGATATCCCCACAAAATGAAAATACATTGAGGTCTTTCTGCTTCCAGTTCGCTTGTTTGAACAACGAAGCCAAATACGAGGTCTAGTGCAAGGTTTAAGCCTTGTAGAGCGAATGGGCATCAAGAAATTAATGGTGTTCGGATATTCTGAACTAGTATTCAATCAAGTCTGGGGAATTTCTACTGAGAAGAATTTTCATATGAGATTCTATAGACATTGAGTCTGGGACCTAATTGAGGGCTTTGAAGCCTTTAACATTGAGACGGTGCCCTAAGAACAAAATAGTGATGCGGATCACATGGCAGCAATCGGATCCCAGTTTGACCTTGCGTTTGACCTCATTCACAACAAACACTCTATACGAGTGATAGTCCAACTAACAATTCCAAAAAATGATCAAAGCTGGCAATTATTCGACAATGATGAACAAATTGCCTCATTATCCAACAGTCGGGTGAGTTTTCTGACCAACTCCAACCGAAGATCGTCGAGGCCTATGACGGTGAAATTATCCAATTAAAATCCAACAAGCTTCCAAAGGGACTGGTCACTCTCGAAAAAAAATTTGACTGTGACGATGCAAGGAACAACAAGAGGAAGTTTGTAGCAGACAAAGTGACTATGTTGACCTTCAGGTCAGAAAGCTTAAAGTCGGGAAGGATGTCCCACACCATGATAACGAAAGGCTCATTGAATTTTGTGAAAAGTATGAAGGAGCAGTGGCCTAGTCATATGATGAACTCAGGGGATATGATCCCGATATCATCCAACATACAATAGAGCTGGCTAAAGGCGCAAAACCAGTTTGCAAAAAATAGAGGCCAATGAATCCCAAGATTGAAGCGCTAATGGTGCAAGAGCTAACAAAGCTATTTCAGTTGTGGTTTGTCTTCTCAATCAAACATAGCACATGGGTATCGAACCTGGTCCTAATCCAAAAGAAGAATGGAGATATCCGCCTATGTGTTGACTTTTGGGACCTAAACAGAGCATCCCTAAAAGACAACTACCCGCTACCTTCTATGGAGTCAATCCTATAGACAATGGAATGTTTGGAAATGTTTTCTCTGCTAGATGGCTTCTCTGGTTACAATCAGATCTGGGTCAAAGAGGAAGACCAACATAAAATGACGTTCACTAGCAAGTGGGGAACGTTCACATACGCTAAGATTCCTTTCGGCCTCTCGAATGCAGGAGACACCTTCCAGTGGGCCATGGATATCACTTTCAGCAAGCTGATCAACAAGATCATCTTGATCTATTTAGATGATCTCATTGTGTTCTCTAAGTCCTGTTATGCAGTTTTGCACACACGCCCCACTTGGAGTAGGGACCCTCTTTTCGGATGTCTTTCGACATTTGGTTTTATTGGATTTACCTTTTTTTAAGGTCTTGACATGTTAGTCTTGTTGGCTTTGATCCCTCCCTGAGGCTTAAATTGGTTAAAATGGGCTTTCAGTGAAAATCCAGGTCTTGACATGAATCTGGGATTTTCCAGCTCCGCCGGATTTTCCTGGGCTCTGGTTCGTTGTCTGGTCATCGCTGAATTTTTTGAATCCGGTTTTCTGCTTGACTCTGGGATTTTCGGGCTCTGGCGGATTTTCTCGGACTGCGTCAAAATCCCGAACTTTGTTAAAGTCCCGGTTTCTACTATTTCCGCGGAATTTGTGTTCATCCGGATTTTCCGCGTATATGGGGATTTTCTGAAATTTCGTCCTGGGCTCGGGTTTCTGAATTTCTCAAACACGTCTTGTCGCTCATTAATGCTTGCAGTACCTTTGCTCAGACGCATATGGGGATGGATTTAAAGTCGTTTAGGCATCATTTTAACTTCATTATTCACTTGTTTGCTGCTGAGACGTCTGAGTACATTCCTTGCTCGAGCTTTGATTGTCGATTTTGAGCTGTTTACGTGTGAATTGGTGGAGTGCAGATTAAGGTTTCCGTTGCTAGGGCATCCTCGTCTCATAGTCGCTCCTTCAAGTTCGAGTTTCGTCCACGCTGATCCATGGTAGGTTATCATTGGCCCTTTCATCTGTTTGCATGATGTTTGAACTGTTCTTTGTTGATTGGTGGTCATATCGGGTCGGCCCATGTTTAGTCACGATTTTCCTCTTATCAAATTTGGGTTGGACCCATCTCCTCGTGAAAACCTCACCACCCGTGCCAGGCGTATTTATATTTACTCATTAGATGTTAGATGGGTCAGTGTTGATGGACGTTCAGGGTAGGATTTTGTTTCTAGATGCGTCGTTCATCATTTTTGGCGAGATTAGGGTTTTGGGTGTTTTGCTCGAAACTACTAACAATGGTTAAACCATCATAATTTTATATCTTGTGCCGAGGTTTAACTAGCCCCTACCTTGTGAGGATTTGGAGTGCCTTGGATTGACCTTTGCAGTTGGTATTTTAGACCCCGAGCTTACACTGTTTTCCATGGCGGAAGTTTGGTCATCAAATTAGGGCATCGTTGTTTTTTCATGGAGAGTGGTCATTTGAGAGCCTTGAGAGCTTGAATTCGTTTACATCCTAAATTTTGTTGGTTGGCGTCGACTTTGAAATCATTAGAACCCAAGTGAGGAATCTTACATCATCGTTCAGTTGCTGGTTCGCGTGTTGTCTTTTATCGGGTTTCTAGGGTGTCCGCGGAATTCCCGCGCACCCGGATTTTCCCGGTCTTGGCCAATTCCATGGAGTGTAGCGATTTCCAGAGTTCTTCAAGCTTTCGGAGAAATTCGTCCCATCCGGATTTTTCCAGTTTTCATGTCTGGTTTTATTTCTTTCGATTTTCCGAAGATAGGATTTATGCAGTCAATACTTAGTGCCAATTTCTTGTTGCCAATAAATGAATTTCATGATTATCTCATAATCTTTGGTCCATACTAACGATTTATTTGGCCGGTGATGTCTTGGCAACAGGAATCCGTCTGGGTTGGATTTCTCCGAAATTCCGCCCCGACTAGATTTTCCCGGTTTACAGTGTTTTCCCGGACTGCTTTATTTTTTTGGATTTTCAAAGATTGGCATTTGTGATAGTTTTTAATTGCCTTATATGATTTTATGCTAATCCTTTGGTTGGAATATGTACAATAATTGAATACTCATGACGATCTTTTGTGAGTGCAGGCTGAATCAAGCAAGGCTGCAGCGGGAAAGTCCAAAGGTGACACGGAGGGGTCATCCATCTCAGAGGCAGAAAGACTAAGGTTGGATACTAAGAGTCAGCTTCCTGAAAGCAAGATATCTTCCATATGGTCCGAGGTGTCTGATACTAATGTTGGAGCTTGGAGATACGAAGAGTTTAAACAGAGGACAACTGAGAAGAATCTGTCAGTCCTAAGGAATGGAATGATGAAGTTCGGACTGGTGCATGTGGCTGGGTTTCCTCCTGCAATCCAATGCTATGAGTTGATTTTAGAGTGTGCCCGACAGTATGATTTTGATACACAAAGGGTTGTCAGTACTGAAGGGAGAGTCTTGGCTAATTTCAGTCCTGTCTCTATTGCTCAAGCCTTTGACATGCCAAATCTGCCTTTTGTGTGTGCTTTAAACATGGACATGGCGAGGACATATTATGAGAATGAGCCAACCAAGGCTCAACAAATGATCAATGCTTGGTTGGAAAAGCCGAAATCACATCACTCAAAACTGCCCAAGCAATTGCATAGGATCAAATTCAGATCAGATATCTATGATGCCATAACATTTCTGAGCAGGGTGGCAGGATTGAAGAGTTTCGGA
Organism: Sequoia sempervirens; assembly: GCA_007258455.2. Lineage (NCBI taxonomy): Eukaryota > Viridiplantae > Streptophyta > Pinopsida > Cupressales > Cupressaceae > Sequoia > Sequoia sempervirens. The sequence goes on along the minus strand of VDFB02000015.1, from coordinate 270,163,081 downwards.
GTATTGGAGAGTTGGATGGTCCATGTGATCACCAAGATTGAACAGGGAACCAACTACCATTGGGCAGGGCTTATCAGCACCATAATTGACAAGCAGCTGAGAGATGTCCTGGAGACCAAAAGGTTCACCATGTCCTCTTATGTTGTGTATGTACTAGCCAGATTCTACCCATACAGGGGTTTGAATCCACAAGGGACATTCAGACAGGACATAGTTTATGAGGTATACCCGGAGTTGCACCTAGGACACAAGGACTATAGAAGGGCTAACAATGCATTCACAATGCATATCACTAGGATGCTTCAGAATGCCGAGCATGTGAGGCTATCAGATGGAGCAAAAGGGTTGATAAAGAATTATGGGGCTTGGTTCATCCAATTTCCCACCTTCACCTACATTAGAATTGATGGATGCCCGGCTGCTCCATATAGGTTACCTCAGTATCCTACTGATCACATTGTGTTATTGGAGATTGTGAGGCAAATAGGTGAGTTTGATGCCATAGTAAAAAAGGAGAAGCATAAAACAGGCTTTGGTGGGGATTTCCCTCTGGGAATTGGCATGGCAGAAGTGTGCCCTTCCATCCAATCAGCACACACCGCAGGAGATGAATTGGCAACATATGGTTTCTCCTTCCACTCCAAGAGAACAAACTTTGATATCACCGGGGAGGCACAGAAGAAGGCTACCAAGGAGTACCGTCATAAAGATGACCTAGAAGACTATTGGGCCAACATCAAAGATGATCTTGAAGCAAGAAAGAAGAGGTACTCTAGGCTCCCTGTTGATGTGATCAAACAATACAATGTCAAGCTAATCCTGGACCAACTGGAGGATGATGGAAACCTAGTGCAAGATCATGCTTATGAAGCTGTTAAGATAGGTCAATCGGGGAAATCGACTGGAATGAGGATGAGGTTACAGAGTTGGAGGACCTAATGGCCCCGGTTATGAAATTCACCACTTCTTGGTTGAAGCATAAGGTTTGGGAACTTGAGAGTGAAAAGGTACCCTGTACCTTTAATTTAATGGGAAACCTTAATCCCATGTCTACTTCAGAGGAATCCGGGGAAGATGACCCCAAAGGGAAAACTAAAAAGTGCTCGCCTTTCAAAATAACAATCAGAGGCCCAAAAGATAGTGAGCCAGAACCAAAGAGAAAACCAAAGGGAAAGAAAAGGAGCCGAGCGCTGAGAATAGGAAAATCTTTTGAGGAGGAAGAATTGGAAAAAGCAGAAGAAGGGGATGCTCCTCCACCGCTGAAGAAGACAAGAACAGCGAGGGGTTCAAAGAAGAGAGGTCAGGATACCTCAAAAGATGAGCCTCCAATTGTTGATGTGGAGAGTTCAGGAGAGAAGACCAAAGTTTATATGAGGAGATCCAGGACTCCCTCTCCAAAAGACACTGTGCAAAAGATGGATCCTCCGCCAAAATCACCAGTCACGGAGCCACCTAAGGTTGCTTCTCCTCCACCAAGCGTGCATGAGCAAGAGACCCTTGAGGAACATGAGACTAGTGGGGAGGCAGAACCTTTCAAGGAAGGAGAGCTCTTTAGTGAGGTAGCCGATCTTGGAGTTGAAGAAGAAGAAAGGCATACTTCTCCATTGGTGCAATATGAAGATTCTCCAACAAACAGTAGAGGCCACGAGTCACCTGAGAAGGAGGATATCCCTGTTAGAACTCCATCGCCAGTTCAAGAAGAGGAAGTTGAAGTAGATGATCAAGGTAAGCAATCTCCTGAGAAAGGAAAGGATGAAACACCAGAAAAACAACAGGAAGAAGGAAAAACAGAGGAAATCCGGGTAGAGCCTGCTGTCCCGGATTGGCTTGAAAAGGAGATCACAAGGAAGAAACAGGTTGTTGTTGAGGACACTCCTTTGGATTGGGATGAAATGCTATCCAAGATTGGCAAAGGAAAGAAGAAGAAGGCAGCTAAGGTAATGTCAAAGATAGAGAGGGATGAAGTAAACAACAGAGTTATCCACATTGCCACCCCTGCCGCGGATAAGGATAGAGAGGAGGTCACTGGTAAGGATTACAATGTGCAGACCATTAATCTTGGACCAGCCTCCATGGAACAGGACATTGATGAGTATGAAGACTCTAGTGCGGTAATCATTAGGAGGTTAAGAAAGGAAGCTCAGACCAAGCATGAGCTTAGAAAAGAAAATGAAAGGCTTAGGAAGTGCTTGGAGGATGTAATGAAGCCTTTGCAATCTCTCCACCCCTCTTCCTTTGCCACTCCTGGTTTCTTGCCTAAAGAAACCATCTCCGAAATTGAAAAGATGAAGGCCTCTACTCAAACTACAACAAATTGGTTGAAGGATGTGCAGGCAAGAGGAGATAGTGCAATCAAGGATATCCTTTCAGTTGGGAAGGATGCAGTCTGAGCCAAGGAGTTATTGGAGCATGTGTTATCCCAGGACAAGGAAGACATTGACCTTCTACTGCAGAAATCCAAAGTCATCATAGAATATGGTAAGGACCAGTTGGCTGCAGATGGGATTCTTCCTTCCTCCAGACTTAGTGAACCCTGGGAGTGGTTTGAGGCTTTGCAGATCTGGCAAAAGGCCATGAGGAAGATCCAGAAACAAAAGAAATCAATAGATGGTGACTTAACTGCAGTGTATGATGGATGTATTGCATTTTTTGAGGTTATGACTGGCAGGAGAAAGATAGCTCCTAAGTACCTGAGTCTGGAACAACTGAAGGAATGGTGGCATGATGTTTATGCTCCAGACTCCGAGAATGTTATAACAGGGCACCAGTTGGATGACGCAGCAACATACCTGTCAGTAGTGGATAAATATCAGGCACATAGGGATGATTGGAATAGGACGGTTGAGCAGTCAAAAGAGGAGATTGACTCCATTAAATGCACACTTAAGGTTTTGCCTTTGCCACCTGTCACCAAATTGGATGGAACATTTTTGAGGGTTCAAGGATCGTTGGCCCAGAATAAAGATAAGGGAGGTGGTATTTAATGCCATTTTGAGATTTGTGCTTCCCTATTATCATGGGGCATGTATTGATCTAGGCTACATTGGGGATTGTGTCTGGGCTGACCTTGATGATGTATCGGCATTTAATGTGTGCCTTATTTTGAATTCCTAAGGCCGACTTATTTTGGCAGTTGTTTTGTTTTGTAAATGTTTGGCTGGGCCGACATGTTTTGAGAATTTTCTATAAAAGGGCATTCTTGCCTCATTGTAGGGGGTTAGCTAGAAAATAATAGAGATAAGTAAGAGCAGAAAGAGTTAGAGCATTTTGTTAATTTCTTGAAGTATTGTAAACAAACAGTGGAATTGTTGCAGCATTTTGGTGATCTAATACAATTGAAGACATTGTGGTTTTCCTGGTGCAATCTCTTGTGTTATTTCATCTTGCATGGTTCCTGTTGTTTTATTTTTTTGATTGCTTAAAGATTTAGGGTTTAGTGTTCATAATTAAATTAGTTGTAGTTTGGTGAATGGTGTTTATGATTTCATATTTGGAATGTTTGTAGAAACCTCTGGTCTATACTCCAGTAACTATCTGATTGTAGTAGGCTGGTGAAGTCAACCTAGACCATATATTTACATGTGCTTAAGTTTGATTGTGGATGAATGTCTATGATTTGAAAATCTATATACCTTAGAAGATTGCACTGTTCTTGTGATATTGCATTGTGGGTTAAGCAAGAATTGGTTATTTGAGATTGGTCCATTCCAGATATCTGTCATTTGCATTACTCATTCTAGGAATAGTTTAGATTTCATCATATTCTTGCACCCTTATCTTTTGCTATTTCTTTATTATCTGGTTAGATTTAGGATTTGAGATCATCATATTGTAAAATTTGATAATTGAAAAGATACAGTTTGCTTGTAGTAAGGTCCGATTGTGATTACCAACATTTCACATTTTATCTGAGTTGTTTATGCATTGTCATGACCTGACACCCTAGAGACCTTAGGGTGATTTTCAGTAATTCGTTGTTGAAAATAACCTTTCAAGAGAGATAGAATATCATTTTCTGTCTGAGTTGTTGCTGTGCAGAAAACACCATAAACAAGTCCAAGGATGATCATTTCAATCACCTTGAGATGGTTTTCAAAAAATGCAAGGAGTTTGGGGTATCATTGAACCCAAAAAAATGTGTCTTCGGAGTACCGCAAGGCAAGCTATTAGGACACGTAGTGTCCAAAGAAGGAATTTCAATTGATCCCGAGCGGGTGAAAGCAATCAAAGAGCTTCCCCTTCCGGTCAACAAGAAAGGCGTCCAGTCTTTCTTGGGAAAGTTAACTTTGTAAGAAAATTTATTTATGATTTTGCAGGAATAATTAGGCCAATCACCCTGATGCTAAATAAGGATCAAACATTCAAATGGAAAAAAGAGGCTAGAGAAGCCTTTGAAAAATTTAAGGATGCTATTTCCTCAGCTCATGTATTGGTTAATCCAAACTTACCAAAGGAATTCATAATGTATGTATTTAGTAGCAAGTCAAGCATTGCTACTATCTTAACTTAGAAAGATGATGATGGCAAGGGAGAACACTCGATAACATTCCAATCTCGAACCTTGAAGGAATACGAAACAAATTACAACTTCATCGAGAGGAAAGCGTTCACAATAGTAAAGAGACTCAAGAAGTTCCGCCACCTAATATCTTGCAATAAGGTGATTGTTTATGTCGCCCATTCCAGTGTGCAAGAATACATCATGGAAGGAGAAATCACCGAAAAAAGAGCCAATTGGATCACCAAGATCCTCGAGTGCAATATTGAGGTCAAGCCTACAAAGACTGTCTAGAGGATAGGACTATGCGAATATCTGGCACACGATGAAGAAATGGCGATTGAAAAAGAGCAACTGAAGCTAGTTCTGACGAATGAGTCAGAGTCTGAAGGCTGTTGGCTAGCAGATAGTGAGATTTATGCATACTGGAAAATATCCGCCAGGCCTTCCTTCTCAGAAGAGAAGATTCTACCGCCTACAGAACAACAAATATGGGCTCATTGAAGGGATCTCGTTCAAAAGGAACTTCAAAAATGTTCTATTGCGGTGTGTCACCACAGAGCAAGCAAAATGAATCCTCGACACTTTCCATAGTAGTGTCGCAAGTGAACACTTCTTCGCTAAGACCATCGCCATCAAAATCATGTGTGTTGGGTACTTCTGACCGACGCTATTTAACAAATCCTATTCATTGGTTAAAGCTTGCAAAGAATGCCAATTCTTTTCCAGAAGAAGAAAGAATTATGCGATGCCTCTCAATCCGATAGTGGTTAATGAGCCATTTGCGCAATGGGGCCTTAACTTCATCAGAATGATAAATCCTTCCTCCAGTGCCAGACACAAGTGGATTCTAACGGCCATAGACTACTTCACTAGGTGGACCGAGGCCATGCCGCTAAAGAATGCGATAGAGACAGAGATAGTGGACTTCCTTGAGGAACTAGTGACAAGATTCAGCCTGCTTAAAACCATCATCTTCGACAATGCCAAGGCCTTCCAAGGCTCTAAAGTATGTCAATTCGCACTTTTGCATGGAATTTTCCTAAAAACTTCATCAAACTACTACCCGTAGGGGAGCGGCCTGACCGAGTCAATGAACAAGATTCTAGTCTAACTCCTCAAAAGGATTGGGTTGGAGCACCAAAAGGAATGGCATAAAAACCTCTAGGCAACGCTCAGGGCAGATTGCATAAAAACCTCTAGGCAACGCTCTGGGCAGATCGCATAACTCCTAAGCAGGTTCTCAAGACTTCGCCGTATGAGCTAGTGTGTGGGAAGGAAGCACTATTGCCTATCTCCATGGAGATTCTGACACCGCAATTACTCAAATCTCTTGAGGTAGACCAAAACGGTGCCATGGAGGTTCGGTTGGCCGAGTTGCTGGAAGAACAAGAGAAGAGGGAAAAGTCCTTAACAACCATGACTAACTGCCAGCAGGTGGTTAAATGGTGGTTTGACAAGAAAGTGTTTGACCAGGGTCTAAAGTGTGGGGACCTAGTGCTAAAATTTAATGAGAGGACTGCAAGGCTAGATCAGCACAGAAAGTTCAACAACCTTTGGGAAGGCCCGTTCAAAATAATTTGATGCAAAGAACACAATGCATTCGAGTTAGAAAATATGGAGCAAGAAGTTGGGAATTCCAATCAATGGAGTTCACCTTAAACTATTCAATTAAGCTTGTGTTATCCTACCATGTAAATATGTTGATAGTGCGTTTTTATTTTTTCTTTCCCTTTCATTTTGTTGGTAGATATTTTAATTAATTCCTTGGTTCGAGAAGTAGAAACAAGTAACCCATTAGTGCAAAGAGTAGGGAAAACAAATTTGCATCTCAAAAGGGTAGAAAAAATCAACACTCACATGCAGAATTGAAGTAAAAACATATATGCAGGAACAAAAGAGAACCCACATTGTAGAATCGAAAAGAAAATGAGACAAGATGACTATATAAAGATATATTTTCATTATATATATACTTTGGCATTTACATTTTCAAAAAAATGGATTTGAGGCTATGCTGCTAAAGTATATATCTATAGTCTGCTTTATTTTTCATATATTGCTACTATAAAGTCTTTTTTAGGCATATATACAAAAAACAAACTAACTGGTGTTAGTTCTTAAAAGAAAAAGAAAAAAAATAGAGAAGTATTCAGTCTCGGGCATGTGCAACAACAATGGAGGCATCGATGGCAGCATCCACAATTTCTTCATCGGCAGGGGCAACAACAACAGTAGCTTCTAGAGGAGCAATAGCAAGCGACAGAGGGAACACCAGGTTCCTAAAGTCAGTGTACCAGTCAATGCCATAAATTTGCACCATGTTGTATAGGTGGAAGAGGAAGTGAAAAGTACGGGTGACCCTCTAGTGATGTTCTTCCTGTGACTGAAGGCAAAAACCGCTAAGGAACGACAACCACAGTACAATCGCATTTTCTTCAATGAACTTATAGAGGTCACTCGCAGTTGGAATACCTCCACCAAATGCAACATTCGCCACCACCTCTCTGAGGCCGTTTAGGTATTTCTTTGGAAAGATCTCTTTTACCAGGCGGAGAACGAGTGGCCTGGGAATCTAGATGTCGAGCATTGACGTGACAAAGTGAGAGCACACATCATTGTTAACTCTGTATTTATCTTCATATTCAAGGCAGTCACATCCCAGAACCCATTTCATGGCTATGATGGCTAAGGAATAATTATTTTTGGTCATCCTCTTAAAGTGCTTAGTCAAAATCTCGCCCAAAAAAGTTGTTTGGGATTTATGAGAGACTAGCCTAATTGGGGTATTCATGGTGGCAATCTTTGCAACTATCTTATTACTAGCTTCACGCAAGAAAGCCTAAGTCTAGCCTATGCAAATTCTACGCAACTGCTAATGCCAAATGCTAAGCCAATTACCTATTACCAACTTTTCCCAATTGCTAAGTGTGATTTTACTATTGCCTAAGTGCCTATTTATAGAAAAATCTAAGGTATGCGTGGTAATTGGCATACCATAAGCATGATTCCAATCAAGTACCAACTTGGAAACCGTGCCAGGGCTTGCTCAAAATTCTCACCCAGTTGCGTCTGCTAGGTATGGCTCGTTGTGTGCAAGATTAATAAGGGCTAATTAATTAGCCTAAGCTAGTGGCAGTAACCGGTGGTATTCTACATGACCAAATGCTGAGGTGTCATTCCCCAGGTGTGTTGTAAACTCCAATGCATAACCCATATCTTTTCAAACACTTATTGCATCCTTGGCTTAATCATTCCTTTTGGGATATTAATTGCCAACGCATGTAAACGCCTAAGCTGCTCTCAAATTGCCGGCTCAAGTTCCATGGAAATTGTGTGGTACAACACGATTACCAAATGTAGTTATGAATTCTTGTCATTTCAAAATGGTAAGTAACTCATTTTGCACAAGCCAAAAGGTTGGCGGTACATATCGAATTAAATGTAAAAAGGCAACTATCATCTACCACCTCGAGAAAAGATAGTGAGTGTTGCATGCGAGTGTTAAGCACTGTAAAATTTTTTCAAACACGCTACCCAGAGCAAAAGAAGTTTTGAGCACAACCAGAGCCAAGGAAAATTGCAAAAAAAAATGAGCTAAGAAGAAGCTCCCAGCAAAGGAAAGATGGCCGAAAGTTCACAAAAAGAGGTGCAAGGAAAGGCAACACAGAGCTTGTTTGATTCTATGCGTCTAGCACCAGCCATCTACGTCTTTGAAAATTTCTTTTAGGCTATGCCTGGTATACCAGATAAGATAGAGTGGGTAAAAACATGGGTCTTGGACAAACCTAAAAAGTATAGAGATCATTGCTGAATCAAGGAGGATTGGGATAATATTCATGATCATGTTCTTGCAAAGAACCCTAAGTATTTGAGGGAGGCGGCCTGCAAAAGGATGAAGAGATTCACCGACCCGCGGTCATTGGCACAGAAGGTATGGTTCAACGGGCTCCCACAGTATATGGTCCCGTTTGTGCATTATTGCCTAGAACTAGTTGATGCGGCCATCAAACATTTCAACCCAAACACCAACACCATCGAGGATTGAGAGTTGAAGGTTAATATCTGCTCGGGAGCTATCTGGAATATGTTGTGCATCTATGACCAAAGCTACAGGCCATAAGAGATAGAGATAATTCACTCCTACAAATGGGGGAAACATATGGAGAAGAAGAAAAAAGGCTCTGGATTTTTATAACAAAGAAACCAAAAGGATTGAGGCAGATCATGGAAAGCCACCAAAGATCCCGACATCGCACAATGCATTCCCCATGGACTTGCAAGAGGCCTTCTCAATCTTGACATTTGTTTGTGGCTTGGACATTGACAAGGATGTGCATGAGTTTCAGTTGGGTTCAAGGTTCTAGTTTTGCAGGTAACAATCTTTCTTTTGGTATGATTTTGCACAATTCCTTGTTGATGAGATGATAAGGAAAATAAAGGACTGCAAAACGCAACGGAAGTTCAGGTTTCCTTCCTTCCTTGCACAAGTGTTTCTGCATCAAAACCCTGATTTCTTCAATAAGCGTGTGAAGTTGGCTATTTTTGATGAAAAGGGAAAAAGGAGGCTAGTTTCTGTATGGACTATTCTCCTCTCCTCTACTTATGATTATTATGCATTTTCGGATTATTTCTTGACTTTGATTTTGCAAGATTTGAAAGGAGAGGATGGTATTGACTAGCTTACCAAGGAGTAGACAGGGCATATGCAGAACTTCACTCCCAAATGTGACTGGTTTTTTGGAGTGGATTTCACATTCATTTGGCTGTGAGGCTTCATCGGGGAACCATTCTGGCTTCTAACATGTGTTACAAATCGAGTGCTAGCCCTTGAGATGTTCCGACAAGCATCAATTATTGATGTTACCTTCTGTGGAGGAAAGGCCAAGAAGAAGGGATTTTTTACTTGCCTGATAGGCTTTAAAACTGTGGTCATGAAGAAAAAGAAGATGCACTCACTGTTGCAAGATAATTTGGCTCATCTGGGGTTGGTAATGATGTACGAAAAATGGAATTACAACCCTTTCAATGACATACCAAATGAATATATCAAGGTAACATACAACCCTCGGCCTTATCGGGATAAAAGGAACAACCCGTTGGAGGATCAAGATGATTTATTAGTTAACCTGATTCACATTCCTATAGAAGACAGTAGGTCACCATGTAACAAGTTATACTTCGCTGCAACAAAGTATGATGAGAAGTGAAAAATGGGAGCCACCCTGTACAACAAGTTATCAAAAGAAGAATGGAGCATGGAAATAATTAGAGCTTTTTGGGTGTACCACCAAGAGACCAAACAACTTGATGCCTTGTATGGAAGCGTGAATTTAGATGACTGATTTGATAAGCCATGGGATGATGAGCATCCAAATTTTGACCCAAGCGTTGACAAGGGTGATGACTCTAATGAGGAGTCTAAAGCGCATGCGGAAGAGGAAACAAAAATGCCGAAGACCTCTGCTTAGGAAAAAAGAAAGGCGACGGAGTAGCCTACCTATGTTGCTTCAAATGTGCAAATGAACATATCAAGAGCCTTACAGACACTCACTTGGACTTTGAAAACAACAAGAGTGTCCTAGTAGCAATAGTTAGAGATTGTAGAGGTGGAGGACTCCCCGCTCACTAAATGACAGTGCACAAAAGCTGTTATTGGAGAAAGTTCACAAGAACCCACCACAAGCCAGGTGCTTGCAGCAAGCCAGGAGCTCAAAGTAAGTGAAGTGGCCGTGGCGAGCTAGTCAGCAGGTAATATTTTCCCCTTCCTCTCTTACTTTTCAATCTTTAGTATCCTCTGCTATCTCTGTGGCGCCCCTCACTACAAGTATCGACCCTTCCTTTTCTACCTTTGCTGCAATGGTCGTAGGAGGTTTCTCATAGTTCTCTCATACGAGACCATTTATCTTGACCCCTCCATGGACCCTTACACCTTCCACCGCTGCACAATTCGCATCTGCTGCACTTTCTACAGGCTCGACTCCATTGGTACCCCTATTTCTACTATTGCCTCGGGTCTGACCTAGTCTACCCAACAAATGGACTCTACAATGACTACATCTCTGCAAAACTTGATGAGCCCTCCCGCTGGTTCACAGATTGAACTTTGGAAAATTCCCAATTTCTCCCCGCAGACTGTCAATCTCCCAAAGAGGAAAATGCCTGGGCCTGCTACACTTACGTTCCCTTTTGCCCTACCTCCTAGTGCACCTTTCGTAGGTTGGCTAGTTTAGTCGCCAACCCAATTCATAGCACAGGGTGATGCTACAAAGGAAGCGCGAGCTCTCAAAATGTAGAAGAAAAGGGCTAAGGATGACAAGAAGTTGACAGAGCTGAAGGTGTATACTGTTTACAATGAAGCCAAGAAATGTTGAACTTCACCATGTACCCGAACATTGTCAAACCACAAGGGGAGATGCTGCCCGATGATTACAACATGTATGCCATGGGACTTGATCTGAGCGAAACTCGACCACAAGACAAGGTAGAACTCATGGAAGAAACACAGTGGGTGGTGACGACTGACTTTCTCAAGTCTAGTCGCCAACTAGAAAAGAAAGAGGAGGAGTTGAAGCTTGTGAAGGAAAGGGTTGAGTTCCTGCAGACGAAGGAGAAAGCGATGGAAGCAAAAGTTAAACGCTTATATGAGAAAGCATAGGTAGCAGAGGTAGAGCAGAACAAACTCCAAGGGGAACTTGCAAAGTTCCAATCCATTGACCCCACCCTGGTCGATGTGCTGCAAAAGAGGAACCAAGACTACAGAACCGACTAACTCTAGCAGAGTTGGCAGTGAAACAAAAGGATGATGAATTTGAACAACAACGTGCTCAATTCGAGCAATAAGTATAAGAGAAATATGTAGACTTTGGGGCCCAAAAGGCCAAATTGGAAAATGAGCTTTAGTAGACGAAGCTTTCTCTTAAAACAGTGTTAACAAACAAGAGCCAGACCGAGGAAAACTGGTCCAAGGAGCTAAGAAACATCGAGGAACACCTTGCATCCACAAATAGGAGAATTGCAAAATTGATAGAAGATGTCGGCTCAAAGGATGCATAAATTGTCCTTCTAAGGAGTGTTCCCCAAGCCCTTACTACTTAGCCGAACCTCATTCCAGTGGCTCGGCAGTTATATATTTCATACTGGGAAAAGGTCAAGGCCTTCTACCTGACACTATAGCCAACACTCCTATTCATGTCAATAGTGATAAAATTGAGTAGGGAGACTCGCAAAATAATTGAGCAAGTCTCGCAGTTCATTACGGAAAGGGTTCTTGAGGTGAAAAGTTTGCTAAGTAAGCTATACATGGTCTCTGATGAAAAATTAGCAAAGGAAGGGATCGAGGATCGAAAGGCTGCGGCCAAGACGACGAAAAAATTCATCCACTGCCACTCAGGCATCCTTCGTGCTAATGCATGCACAACTACTTTGAACTGGACTATGGACAACATGCGGGAAAATTTCTCCCGGCTAACTAAGATGGGCATGCCATCCCCATTTCTTGAAGATGAGTCGGTCGCCACAACTGAGCAAATTGGGACGTAGATTGAAGAGGAGCAGGACACAACCGCTTTCCAGAGTTTCAGCCAACCTCCTACTGCAATAGATATCGAAGGTGTCATTCATCCGATTGCATGCCTACTCTTCCAATGTGAGTCTGGGGCCGGTTTACCTGTGGTGTTTCCTTATAAAGAAATGCTCGACCTAAGTGGAGCGCAAGAGAATCTAGACGATGTATCAAGACCATTTGAGGCTAACTGGTTGCCTCTATAGGTAGCTCTTTCTAAACTCTAACTCCATTGCTCTATGGATGGGGCTCTAGTCTGCAAACCAGAGAAAATTTTGGGTTCCTCGTTCTGTAGGAAAACACCCCTGATAATCGCCAAAAGCTGTGAATGTAAAATTCTTCAAGCTCCCTTCAGATTTTTTTTGTTTTGCTAAGTGCCGACTCGCGCCTCATATAGTAAACATGTTGCACTTAGCCTTTCATCAACCTTCTTTTTCTATACTCTGTCAGTTGCTTCCACGTGTTCGCCTAGCACTCCTCATAGAAAAGGCTTCCTCCACTCTTCTACTGGCTCCCGCCATGCTTGCACGCGTCTACACCGTAGGCTATTTATTGTTGCTTCCCTTCATTTTCTCATCGGGCTCCGTGCGCATGCCACATAGCTCCCATTCACATAAAATTTTGGCGGACCCCACAGTCAGTGCCAATAGTAAACATGTTGCCACGTGTCTTCCCAGCACAAGATTTCATCGAAGGGAAGGGAGGACAAACCACGAGCTGCAAACTGCCGCCACACATCCCTTCGATGGGTGTTCTACCGCAGGGGAGGATAGAGCGAGGAACAATATGCGACATGCTGCCACGTGTTCTAATTGCCTTCACTGGGAAGCAACACTTGTCTGCACAGGATGTTTCTGGACCACTGCCATCATTTTTAGGGGATGCATTTGGCTGGGAAGCGACTACATGCTATGGCCCAAATATTTTCTATTACAATGGTTGAGGGAAATAATTTCTCAAAGATAAATAATCTTTTTTGTTATAAGCTCGCCAGGTGGTGGATTGTTGGCTATATATACTGCCTCTTACTTCAGAAAATGAGTTTTTAGAAGATAATAAACTTTATATTGTGCCATTATTGTTTTGAATGGTTCATTTGCAGAACTTCTATGATTTTAATGCAAGTTTGTTGGTTTAGATCATGTCCTTGACTCCTCTTTTTAGTGAATGTGCATGAAAATTACTTTATGTCATTGAATGAATCATTTAGGCTTCTATCTTAATTTCTGTCATTCTAGGACATAGCAGATTGCTGAACGGGCCCTTAAATCACATCCAAAAGATAGATTTATTGTGCCTTGCATCTAAATCTTGGCGCATCACCTTAGTTAGATCTTTTCTTTTTATATCTACTTCCTTTTCCCTTTCCAAAACCCCAATTACAAAAGAATTCGACTTCTTTAAAAATCCAGAGGTCACTCAATTTAGCGCAATTGGTCCCCCCATTAACTAAGTTTCCCATAAAGGGCTATTACCTTGCCAATTTTTGGCATCAACAGACACCATTAAGCCTAGTCTATTTAGAATGGATATGATTTCAAAACTAGGATCCATCAACCAAAAAATTCTTTGGTGGTATCTACTAATTACTTGTTGTGATAAACCTCTTGCTAAAGTCTCTTGGGTTCATGCCTTCCCTTTTTACAAACAAACAATTTGTTATATTTTAGATCTCTTCCCCAAAGCCACTAAGAAGTAGTTGTCTTGGCTAAAACTTATAGCTAAATATATACTTGGAAATTATGATTATGATTCCTTTCAAACCATTGTTTTAGTTCATTTAAAAATGATCCATAAGGTTAGGATTTGGTGCACCAAATATTGGTGGATGGACTTGAAGTGATATTCATGCACTCCTTTCAAGAATTACAATCCTTTCAAAGGATATCCATGAATTTATCCTAATCTACTCATGGTTTAGAAACTCAACACTAGGTGAAATATTTAGTCCATTACCACTTGGTGGCCCCACAAGTTTCAAATAGTGTAGTTTACCATCTTAGATCCTAAGTTGGTTTATTTTCTTAGTATTTCTTTTATTAAGGTCTTGCCATTAGATCTAAGCTTATTAATTTGGATGTTTCCAACCCCTCTTTTTTTATGTATATTTAAAAATTATCAAGCATCTCTTTTGGTTTTGTTAGTAGCTCAAGCCTTTTTAGCCAAATATTTTCTCTCAACATATTATTCTTCTAGGTGATTGGCCTAAAATTCCTTTGAGATTTACCCAAATTCGACATGCTTTTAGAATGGAAATTATATTCAACTTAAGGAAATATAAAAATATCACTTTATTTTTAAGACCCATTATGGATGCTCACTTTTCTATGTATACTTAATCTATTATGATCTTATGTTATGCTACAAATTTAGGTCTAAACCAATAAAGTTGCTTTGGAGGTTTCTTTCTTGTAGACTCTTATAGAGCATTGTGTTAATATTCAATATACTCTTGCTTGCGTGTTTCCTTCTTGTGCCAATAGGGATGCTTCCCCTCCATGTGGAAATCATTATGATTACAAACATAGGGTTAACTTGATATGTGGATCCCATAGTGTTAACTCTAAACATGTATTTCACATATCTCATAGGTCCCATTTGCATAAAAATTATGGTTATTCTCCATCACCACATGGCCAATATTTTTCTTCTTAGTGTGATCATGGCATCCTTAGTTGGCATGATAGTGGCAAGTTCCCTTGGATATACCCTTCTATTTCTCTTATTTGCATGGCTAATGCTAATCTAGAAGAAGAAGAAAAAGATAAATATGATAACATCATAGGTTGGGAGCCTATTCCTAGTGGCTATGACCTCTCAAATAGCTAGAGAACCCCCTTGACCATGACCCTCTTCCTCCTCTCACTATATTTTTTTTGGTTCCATGGTAGTTTAACTACTTTTCTTTTGTTTATGGGTTCTTGTATTAACTTTTAAGGGTGTGATTAAATTCTACTTGTCTTTTATGTGAGCTAGTCTATTATATTTTTTATACAAATTAATATAGAAAGTGAATTATCCATCATAAAATTGTTGATATTTAATAATCAAACATCAATATTTTAATGGGTTTATTTATAATATTAAAAATAACAAGCAAATATAGATAAATAATTTAAAAAATTGATTTATTTGAATTGTTATTAGTTGAGATGAATGACATTTTATTGCTAGTAATTTTGGGGAAAAAAACTTCATGGTATGATGTTACTTTTATTTATTATTCTTATTCTATTTATCATTATGGACATTCAATTGGAAAAATGGGTTATTGAATTAATTAGTGTGTAATAATTTACTTTGGCATGGGTTACAACTTTAAGTTCAAGTGTCTATAATTAGAATAACATAGATATCTTAAATATATCTATTTAAAAGACACTAAGAGATATCACTACCAAGGCACCTATATTGGATTTTTCACATATGTTAGGTAAGCACTTTGAGAATAATATCTCTTAGCATATTTTACATGGATATATTTAAGATATATATGCTAATAGCATCCACAGGTGTGATATTTAAAATTTTCATTTTGCATCTATAGAGCTTCCCCTAATTTCTAATTAACTGGTGTAGATGATCATACACACGGCTTAATAGACTTGCAGATCCCTAAACTAAGTAGTTCATCATTCAAGAGAGGGCTTCATTAAATTATCAACTAGGGAGTCACAAAGTTTAGATGATGTTGGAAACATATATGCATTCAAGAATTCTAGATGCCCTACATCGGCTGAGTATAGGTAAATTGAACACAAATAAATGCATCAAAAGATTTTAACTGAAATTGACTTCTTTCTTCAAAATAGAGTAAGCGAATACTATTAAATATTTAATTGCTATGAGTACTTAATGATTATGACTAACTTAATAATTGTTTGTGTTGCAACATGTCCTAATTCAACTAACCTTTTAGAGTATTAAAAAAAAAAAAAAACTAAAGACTTCTAATTCAAAATTTACATCACAACATTCATAATAACATAAACTAAAAACTACAAATTAAACTTGTAATGCATAATCTAATTAATCAACTAAACTAATGTGGCTCTGTAGTACTTCAAGTGGCCCTTACTTAAGTTGTTGCATCCACAAGATCTTCTTCAATTACTCACTCAGGAAAACATGCTATCAAAATATCTTCTCTTTATTATATTCCAATCATACACAAATCTTTTGTGTAGAATATAACAAAAATTCTTATTCAGTCTAATACATGCAAGATCTAGTTCTCCTTCTCGACTAGGTACCCTACAATATGGGGTTTACGAGAGTCAATTTATTTATGAACAATAGAAAATTTAAAATAAGATGTTAACTCTCCCATAAAAATAGGAAAAGGACTAGGTTTTTCTAAAATGAAAATAATAACTAGCAAAACAAGTGTGTAGAAGTCAAATAAGGACTCTGCACTTAATTAAGATAACCATTATAAACTAAAAATGTGCCTTGACGGAGCAATTCCTATTATAAATTTTATTCCTTATTGGAACAGACTCCTTTCTCCTTCATAGGTTAAAAGATGGAGTGACACTTGGTTATCTTGTCCTTAAATGACGGCCTTCATCTTTTCTAAATGTGTGATCATGTTGTAGTAGATTAACTCCTTTCTTTGCATTGAACTATCATCCTTCTGATGTGGGTTGAGAAGCCTTTTATTGTGGGTTGACATATTCTTCACTAAAAAAATTAGTCCTTATTTCCTTAAGGCATTTTAATTTCTAACAAATATTATTAAACATGAAATTCTACTAAATTCACAAACATTAAAAGTTCATATACACACTTATTAATATAACATATATCAACTTAAATTGCTTTAAAATGCTTAAAGTATATAAAAGGTCTGGTAATGTCTTTTAGAGTTTAGAAAAAATAAGATAAAAAACATGTAACTATAGTAAGGAAATTGGACATTCTTATGGCTCATCATCCCCACAACTTAACTTCTTGCTTGTCCTCAAGCAACTTAAGGCCTCAGGTTGTATTGTAGTGCAACTTCCCTATAGTTCATCATATTGGTAACCCCTTCTTCCTTCTTTAGGTAAAATCCTCTTTGTTCTAATAACTTCTCCCATCTAGTGTCCTCTAATACATTTATCTCCCATGTTCATCCTATCCAATGTTGAATTGGAAATAAGAGAAGAGGAGGATGGAATGTCAAGGGAAGCCAGGTGATGTCATTTTCAAGGGAGATTGATATATATTTATGGGATATTTTTTACTACTGCTAGGTAGTTAAAGATTGAGTGGATTTCTTTCCTTCATAGCTCTGGTGTCAATTCTCTCCATCTGTCCTGAGAGAAATCAAGTACCTTTTTTTCCAATCCCTATTGCAAGCTCTTGAAATATTTTGTAGTCCTAATCTCTACATTCCAAAATATTCTCCCTTGCCTTCCTTCATTCTATCAATCTAATCCATTCATCCACCACCTCATGAGGATTTTCAGCTTCTACACCGAGTAGTGTTGAGAAAAAGGTGTCTCAAACTTACTGGTCTAAAAAGACAGCTAAATTTGTGCTAGGTTTGCAGGTTTCGGAGTTTGGGCTTCAGGCTATCGCTTATTGAATACTGTTGAAAAGGACTTCAAAAATTTGAAGGGTTTCGGCAATCAGACTTTGGACTTCATGTATACATCTTATATTTGTGTTCAAAGGAATGGGTATGAAAGTTCTCTGAACCCCGAAGAGGACTTTATTGGGCATCACGATTCAGAGGTATGGCTTGCACCTGTAGATCATGTCGTCCTGTGATAGTCTGTGAGGTAGTGTGGGAGGAGTCCTAACCCGTAACCCCACAACAGTCACATGATGGGGTCTATGGTATGGTAGTAAACTATGATACAAAAATAACCTATGACCCTATGATGGTCAGTGGGAGATGACTGCGGTGTAGTAGTATCATGCGGTATGGCAGTAAAGGCCTGTGTGGTGAAGATTAAGTGCAACACCATGACTATTCATGTTGTTCTTGGCGGTATTACGGTAAAGACAATTAATTTTTTTTGTGACTATTCGTTTGGTTTAGAAGTTGAAATGATGGTTTTCTTGGAACACTTGAGAAGTATGTATGCAATGTCATAGTGCATTGGAAGAGTGAAAGATTAGAGTGAATGTAACAAAATGTTGCTGGATTCGTTCTATGGATTAACACCTGAAAGGGCATAGATCTGTAACTTGCATGTAATATTCATTTTACTGTAATACAAGAGATCTTTGCTTTGGTGTGTGGGTTTTCTCCCGTAAGGGTTTTCCCACGTAAAATATAGTATTCGTTCTTTATCGTCTATTATGTTATTCTTGTTTGTGCATCTTTATGTTCTATAATTGCAAGTTTTGAAAGATTTTTTGTATCTCTCCAAAAGATTAGTATTTGGAAGGCATTTTTTCACTTTTCTTTCCTTTCAGTTGGTATTAGAGCTTTTCCAACTTTGTTGTCCTTGTGGGTAAGACGAGTTTTTTGTGCTAATCTTGTTCAATGGGAGTTTTGTAGAGAAATCTAGTTTATAACTTATTGCAGATTTAAGATGGTGAGCACATCTAGAAGAATAGAGATTGAGAAGTTCAATGGTGGAAATTTTGAGTTATGGAAACTCAAAATGGAACACCTGCTTGTAGACCGAGAGACGTTATGGGATGTAGTGTCCTCTAAAAAACCATCAGCAACCTTGTAGAATGATTGGGATGCAATGGACTGGAAATCCAAGGGTCTGATCAGACTGTGCTTGGACGATTTAGTTCTCTTGAACGTCCATGAAGAGAAGACCAAAAAACTTCTCTAGAAGAAGCTTGGTGACATTTATCAGGGGAAATCCTTGGTAAATAAGTTATTCCTGAGAAAGAAGTTATACTCTTTGAAGATGGAGGAAGGAGCATCTATTGTAGATCATTTGAATGTATTTAACATGATTGTTACTCAGTTGGGGTTTGTTGGTGTGAAGATAGATGACGAGGATCATTGCATGCTCCTGTTATGTTCTCTGCCTAACACATGGGATCACTTGGTAATGGCTATTGGGAGTACAACAACCACTTTCAAGATGGAAGATGTGGTTGCTTCGTTGTTGTCAGAAGAAATGCAGAGGAAATCTTCTAAGATGGTCAAGGAAGCTCTTGTTGTTTGAGGCAGATCAAAGGAGAAAGGAAAGAAGAAAGACAAGAAGTCTAAATCCAAGTCAGAGGGGAGATCAAAGTCTCCTGGTAAAAAGTCCAAGGTGAAATGTTGGAACTATGGGTAGACTAGACACATCCAGAAAGATTGTAAAGAGGAGAAGAAGAAGAAAAAGAAAAATAGTTCTTCTGAAAATGAATCTTCTCAGAGTGATGCAGATTCCTTCATAGTAGCCTTGGTGATTTAGGCATCAGAAGATGTTTGGTTGATTGAATCAAGTGCATCCTTTCACATGACCTCTCATAGAGGTTGGTTCTCAAAGTACGAAAAAGTATGTTGGTGGAAGGGTGTACTGGGTGATGATTCTCACCTAGAGATTGTTGGTCGTGGAAGACTCAAAATTCACTTTCCTAATGAAAGAGTGAAGGGAATCGATGATGTGACACATATACCATGTCTGGCTCAAAATTTACTCTTTGTAAGTAAGCTTAATGATGCTGGTGTGCAAGTATCTTTATCGAATGGTGTTTGTAGAATGACTAGAGGCTCAATGGTGTTGGCTAAGGGTGCACAAATTGACACTCTGTATAAGTTGGATGTATGTGTAGTACATTGTAATAGTGCTTCTGCAAAGTCAAGTAAATTTGATCATGTAGAGAAAGGAGGTGTTGTTCCTGAGGGCGCAAACTCTTTGGAGATGAAGCTCCCAACAAAGAAAAAAATGTTGTGGCATCAAAGGCTTGACCACATTGGTGAAAAAGGCTTAAAATCCTGGTTGAAGGGCTTGATGATTGTAATCTTGAGTTTGATTTTTGCAAACATTGCATATATGGAAAGTAACACCATGTTTCATTTTATTCTAGTCCTCATAAATCTTTTGGTATTCTAGATTATATTCATGTTGACATGTTTCATCCAGTTAATGTTCCTTCACTTTCAAAATCTATGTATTTTGTTTTGTTCATAGATGATTATTCAAGGACATTTGTTTATTTTCTCAGATGTAAAATTGAAGTTTTCAGTCAATTTAAGGAATTTAAAACCTTGGTTGAAAATTAGACTGTAGAAAGATTAAGTGTTTGAGGACAGATAATGGTGGTGAGTTTTATTCAGCAGATTTCGATAAGTTTTGCAAGGACCACAAAATTAAAAGGCATAAAACAACTCCTTACACTCCATAGAAAAATGGGGTTGCAGAAAGGATGAATGGAATGCTTATGGAAAGGGCGAGAAGTATGTTGAGTAGTGCTGGTATGGAATAGAAGTTCTGGGCTGAGGCTGTAGCTACAACATGTTATTTGATTAACAAATTTCCCACTTCAACGCTCGTGGACAAGACACCTATGGAATTTTGGTTTGGTAAGAATCCCTCGTTGAGACACATTAGAGTCTTTGGCTATGAGGCGTATGCATATGTTCCCAGTGAAAAAAGATCTAAAATGGAGAACAAGGCTGTAAAGTGTATCTTCATTGGTTATGGAATTGGTATCAAAGGGTACAAGCTTTGGAAACCAATTTCAGAGGTGTTGTATAGTAGAAACGTGATCTTTTGTGAGTTGAAACCTTCTACAGTTGATCTGTAGCCAAAGGTGAAAGAAGCAGAAAAGAAAGAGGTATTTGAAGTTCCTCTTACTCCAGATAAGGATGAACTACATACTCCTGGTGGACTTGTTAGTGAGGAGAGCTCAAGAAACTCTGAAAATTATGATCAAGAAGAAGAACCTCAGCCTCAGCTTCCAAGGAGGTCTACATGTGTGAAGCAACAAGCTGAAAGGTTTGGTTATTCTATGTTGGATTCTAGTTGTGCCTATGCTTTGATTTCTAACACTGATGAGCCTAGGACTATTAGAGAGGCTATGGGTATGTCCGATTCAGATTCCTGGTTGAAAGCCATGAATGAGGAAATGGTATCTTTGAAGAAGAATGAAATGTGGGGTTTGGTACCTTTTCCTGAAGGTCAAAATCCTGTTGAATGCAAATGGGTGTTCAAAATGAAGATTGGTCTGGATGGGAGTGTTGAGAAGCATAAAGCAAGGTTGTTCGCAAAAGGATATTCCCAGGTGGAGGGGATTGATTATGGAGAAATATTTTCTCTTGTAGCTAAGTTGACATCTATCAAATTTCTGTTGTCACTTGTAGTTGCATATGACTTAGAAATTGAACAGATGGATGTGAAGACAAAATTTCTTCATGGTGATTTGAAGGAAGAGATTTACATGTCCAAGCTAGAGCACTTAATTGAAAAAGGTAAGGAAAACCTGGTTTGCAAATTAAAGAAATCTCTGTATGGTTTGAAGCAGTCGCCTAGAATGTGGTACTGGAAGTTTGATACCTATGTGTTGACTTTGGGGTTTGTGAGATCAAAGTTTGATCATTGTGTTTACTTTAAATTTGAAAATGGTCTCCTTATTATTGCCATGTATGTGGATGATATGCTGTTCATTGGGAATAGTAAGGGTATGCTTTCTGAATTAAAATCTCAATTGTCAGCATAATTTGAGATGAAAGATGTAGGTTCAACCAGGTTTATTCTAGGGATGGAAATCAGGAGGGATAGGGGAAATAGAAAACTTTGGCTCAGCCAGAGCAAGTATATAAATTCTATCCTAGAGAGGTTTAATATGGTGAATTGCAAGTAGTTAGTTGTTCTAGTATTGCAGGGAAGGAAACTTTCTGTTGAAGATTGTCCAAAATCTCCTATTGAGATGGAGGACATGACCAGGGTGCCTTATGCAAGTGTAGTTGGCAGTTTAATATATGAAATGGTCTGTACCAGGCCAAACAATGCCCAAGCAGTGGGAGTGCTTAGTCAGTTTATTGCTAATCCATGAAGGCCGCATTGGGGTGCCGTGAAGAGAGTTTTCAGATATTTGAAGGGTAATTTTGAGTACGCCTTATGTTATCATGGTTACTCTACTAGATCTCAGAGTTTAGTTAACACTCATGGATATGTGGATTCTGATTGGGCAAGGGACATTGACAACAGAAGATCCACCAGTGGATATGTATTTACGTTGTTTGGTGTAGTTAGTTGGATGAGCAAGCAACAAACTGTAGTCACTTTATCCACTACTGAGTCTGAGTACATGACAACAACTCACACCTACAAGGAAGCCATTTGGCTTAGAAGACTGTGTTCAAACGTTGGTTTTGATGCAGGATAGATTACTATCTACTATGATAGCCAGAGTGCCATACATTTGGCGAAGAATCCAACTTTCCATGCCGAAATGAAACACATTGATGTGCAGTACTATTTTGTTCATGATATGGTGGAAGATGGAAAGGTTAACTTGGAAAAGGTTGAAACTTTGTTGAATGTTGTTGATGCATTGATGAAGCTTGTGAGCACAGTAAGTTCAAATGGTGTGCCAGTTTGATGGGCCTTGAGGCCTAGGGTGATATAGTGAGTTTGAGCATTGGTTGGGAGCCAATAAGTTCTTCAAGTGGGAGAATGTTGAGAAAAAGGTGTCTCAAACTTATTGGTGTAAAAGACTTAGCTAAATTTGTGCTAAGTTTACAAGTTTTAGAGTTTGGGCTTCAGGCTTATCGCTTATGAAATATAGTTGAAAAGGACTTAGAAAATTTGAAGGGTTTCGACAATCGAACTTTGAACTTCACGTATAAATCTTATCTTTGTGTTCAAAGGAATAGGTATGGAAGTTATTTGAACCCCGAAGAGGGCTTTATCGAGCACCGTGAGTTAGAGGTATGGCTTGTGCCTTACCAAATGGCAAGTATGGTGTATGAAGGATGTGCGGAAGCCGACACCTGACAATCCAATGTATCTTTCGATCTTCGTAGTTTGAAGGCATGTTTGTTGGTTTGGCATGAAGAATGAGGGATCATCGTCGTCCCATGACAGTCCATGAGGAGGCTTGTGGTAGTGCGGTATAGATCCCATTGTTCCATGATAGTCCATGAGGAGGCATGCGGTAGTGCGGGAGGAGTCCTAACTCACAATCCCATGACAGTCACATGAGGGGGTTTGCGGTATGGTGGTAGGCTACGATACAATAGTAACCTGTGACCCCGTGATGGTCAGTGGGAGATGATTGCGGTTTAGCAGTATTGTGCAGTATGGTGGTAAAGTCCTGTGTGGTGAACATTAAGTGCAACACCGTGACTATTCAAGTTGGTATCGACGGTATTGCGGTGAAGATGGTTAAGTTTTTTTGTGACTGTTCATTTGGTTTAGAAGTTGAAACGATGGTTTTCTTGTAACGCTTGAGAAGTATGTATGCAATATCGTAGCATATTGGAAGAGTGGAAGATCAGAGTGAATGTAACGAAATACTGCTGGATTCATTTTGTGGACTAACACTAGAAAGAGCATAGCTCTGTAACTTGTATGTAATATTCATTTTATTATAATACAAGAGATCTTTGCTTTGGTGTGTGGGTTTTTCTCTCGTAAGGGTTTTCCCACGTAAAATATGGTATTCGTTCTTTATTGTCTATTTGGTTATTCATGTATGTGCACCTTTATGTTCTGTAATTGCAAGTTTTGAAAGATTTTTTGTATCTCTCTCCTAAAGATTAGTATTTGGAAGGCGTTTCCGCACTTTTATTTCCTTTCAAGTAGGAGGGGAAATGACTTTTCATTTTCCTGATAACTCCTCTGTATTTGTACTCTTTGATGCTCATTCCATATAAATGAACCAATGCTTTAATCTGAACATCTCCGACAAACATGAGTGGGTTCCATGTAGAGTCATGAGGGATAGCCAAGTTATGCAAATATAATTCACATAGCTAATCTTTCATATCTAGGGTTGATTGATTATATGTTTCCAAAAACAGAGTAGGTATAGATAAAGAGACTAAAAGATTGGTAATCAATTGACTAAATTGAAAACTTGAAATTTTTTCTCGCAAGTATAAGGTATAAACCCTAATAGGATGTTTGCACCTTAGAAGTTGTACTATCTTGTCAGCTAACTCCTATATTTTGACCTTTAGTTTCTTAATCTATACATCTTTCTTGTCAATTTCTTTGGTATGTGTTGTTATTGACTCAAATTTTTATCTCTCCTAATATTTCTATTTCTAGGAGGATGCCCTTACCTTATTCCATAATTCAATCCCAAGGGTCACCATGAAAGGGGTTTTAGGCATTCTCGGGGTTGCATTTTGATTTATAGGATGTGGAGTCTTGTTTTTTTATCTCAAAAATAGCCTATTGTGTTAGTTTCTCCAATATTTATCCTTGTTGCTCAAAGGCATGCAACCTTTTCTCTAACTCTTGGATTCTACTATCTAATTTTTCCTCCCTTAAGCTATTCTTGTAATTCTTTGATTCTTGGCAAGGCTTCTTGTAACTCCTTATTCTTATTCTTTCCTTTTAGAAGTAATTCCTCTTCCTTCTCCAAAAATATTTCTTCCTCAACCTCATCAGATGGAATAAACCCTTCTTTAAAAATAATGCTAATTTGAGGTCTGTTCTTCTTTCTAGCTGTAACTAAGTCCTTTGAATCATAATCTAAATTGCTACTTAGATATAGAGGCTACAATATTTTGGGTTGCTTGTCACCATCAGACACCCTTTCTTCTTCAAAATTTGCCTCAATCTTAGCCACAACAATTTTTTCCTTTTGATTTTTAGCCTTTCCCATTTGTAGGTCCTTTCCTTTTAAGGTGGTGTGATTTCCTTCTTGATTGTGTTGGCATCTTCTACTTCTTTTTGGGTGTAGAAGTAGAGGCTACATATTTCCTTTTCTTGGTCCTAAAAGGGCTCTTGGTGGATGCAGGGGTTTTGTGTGGCTTCTTCTACTACAAGTTATTCCCCAGAAGCTACAGGTTGTGTTTCCTACACTTCTTGCTTTGCATGCTCCCCAATGCTATAGGTAGGTGAGGCAATAGGTAAAACAAAGAGTATATGTCCCTCTTTTATAGCTGTAGAAGGATCATCCATTTCTTGTTCTCTGTTCATTTCCTTTGCATTTGGCCTTATGAGAACATCATTGATATTATTGTAGGCTAAGAAGTCTTCCCAAGATACATTGGGAAATTGGGTTATGAGGCTTCATTTAATTAATAAGGTGACCAAGCAAAAATGTGACAATGTAAATTGGTTTATTTTCCTTTATACTCAACAACCATTCTTTTCAATATATTATATAAGAAGTTAGGGACATTCACAATCCTTTGATGGTGTAAGTGACCGAGGAGTTTTAAATGAAAAGTATACAAGAGGGATTTCCTGGCATCGTAGGTTAAATATTTGACTATGTAGGAAGCAAAAAAGCTCATATCTAGGGTAAAGAAAGCTGTTTTGTACCTTGAGCTAAAGAATCTAAATTTTCCCCTACCTTTGTAAAATCATTTTTGGCTACAATCGCATTTTCTCTGGCTAGAAATTCCTCCCATATTTGTAGCAACCTTGATACTTCTGCCATTGCTTCCTCTGAAGTGTCTACTCTTAGTCCTTTGACTATAACTTTATCATTCAACAAGGTGCTTGCAAATTGTTGATTCATATTTTCATTAAATTTAGTTAATCATAGGAAATAATCTAGCCACCCAGCTTGTTGGAAGATTGGCAACATTATTGATCTTCCAATAAAAAATTATGTGATGTTGGTTCTCTTCTGATGACATCTCCTCCCATTGTTGCAACCTTTACCACCTTTGCCAACTTCTCCTATTGTACTCATCTCCTTGGATGTTCCCTTCTTACCTATGTTTCTTTTATGCTTTGCACTTCTTATGGTCATTTCTTTGTGGCTAATGAAGGGAAATAAAAGGAATTGAGAATTGTATGTAGTTTCCTAAAAGGTTTTGGTGATGACAATTAAACCTTTTTCTCCCCCCAAACTTAGGTGTGCTATTTATCCTCAAATAGCATGTACATGGAAAGGACGGGATACATCAAATTTAAATGTGTGTATGATTTTGAAAGAAAATAAAAATTAGCAGTATTAAATGTCAATTATAGTTAATTAACAAGAAAGAGTACCTTTGATTGTGGAGTGATGGAAAGATGATGTCTGCAAATGGAACTGAACGTCGTCATTCAACTATGGAAAGAAAATTTGAATTGATGGTAATTCAATGTGAAGTACTGTAGGTAGACGTGCTAGAAAAAGTAACTTGGTTTGATTATGGAACGTGTCTTAGAATTGCGAGTGTTGGAAAGGAAAGCTATGAAAAGTATGGATTATGAATGGTGGAATGTAATGTTGCATGGAACGCGTGTTTGAGTGAAGAGGTTACATGACAGTATGGAATGTGACGAGAAATGGGTTCAAGTATGATGGAGGTGAAGTGGATGTAAGTGCTACGAGTGGTTGAAAAATAGGCCCCTGGTTATTGATGCGCCTTGGGGCTATTGCTACAGGTCTTGTGAACATTTGTTACACGTCAAAAACAAATGTTGGCGATCATAATCTGTTCTTGTGTATGCATGTGATAGGTATTGGTGATTAATTATACTTTATTAGCATTAGTAGGTGAGTTGGTTGGATTGTCTACTAATGTATCACTTGATGTGCCATCCTTTTCTGCAAGTTTAGCATGTACTTCTGAATTGAAATGTTGTTGCAGATTATGTAAGAAGTCTTCCTTTTATAATGGCTTCTTATGAAGCTTGAGTCAGTGGTCATTGAATAATAGGAAGAATCTTATTGAATTTATGGTAGTGATCTTAACTGCTCCATTTTGAAAAACTTTGCTTGATTTCATATGGTCCAATCCATTGTGTCTGCAATTTACCTATGCGATATTTATACCTAGAATCATATAGTAATACCCAATCACCTGTATTGAATTCTTTTATTTTAATGAACTGGTCATGCCATTTCATCTGTTGTTTCTGCACAATTTCTATATGATGAATGACCTCCATTTTGATTTCATATAAACCATTCAAGTTGTGTAGTCTTTCCTTCTAAGCTTTAGATATGTCCATGCCAAGTTCTACTGTTGTGCAAAGTGTTTTGTATTCAAACTCAATTGGAAGTACAACTTTCTTCCCATACACTAATTCATATGGCGTAAACCCTATTGTAGTCTTCTAGGTTGTCATGTATGCCAAAACTACTTCAAGGAGCTTTGCTACCCAGTCTTTTATGTGTATTCGAACTGTCTTGGTAAGAATACCTTCTATTTCCCTATTTGTAACTTAGACTTGTCCATTAGCCTATGTATGGTAGGGTTTGGATTTCCTGTCCCTAATCTCATACTCCTTAACAAATTTGTTAATTAGGTCATAAGTGAATTGCGGCCCCTAGTCTGTTACTATCTCTCTAGGAACACCATACCTAGTGAAGATGTCTTAATAAAGGAATTTGGCAACATTGTCATCCTATGTAAATTGTAGTGCTTTCACCTCTACCCACTTTGTGAGATAGTATGTGCAGACCAAAATATATTCTTTTTATTGGATGTTGGAGCTATTGGACCAATGAAATCTAGTCCCAACTTGTGAAATGGTGCAATGACCAATTATGGCTTTAGTGGCATTTCATCACTTTGAGTAGGTCTTCCCATACTCTGGAATCTATCACACCTTCTTGTATACTTGATTGCATCTTTGTGAAGCATAGGCTAGTAGTAACCAGTGTTTAAGATTTTTAGAGTTATCCTGTTAGCTGTAAAGTGCCCTCCACAAGGCTCATCATGACATGCTCTTATAATATCATAAACTTCATCCTCCATAATACATCTTCTCATTATGTTGTCAGGCCCTATATAAAAGAGATAATTATCTACCCATAAATAAGGAAAATTATGCTCTACTAGGTGTCTCCTTTCTCTGGGTGAGAGATGTGGTGGTGTCTTCCATGTAACCAGAAAATTAGCTATATCTACATACCAAGGTGTCAATACAAAGAGGTCAAATAAATATTCATCAGGAAATGAGTCATCTACTATTTCCTTTGTTGATTTTATTTGTAGCCTTGAAAGGAAATCAACTACTACATTTGTTTTCCCTGGTTTATCCATAATTGTGATATCAAATTCTTGCATTAGTAATATCCATCTTACAATTCTTCCCCCAACCACTGGTTTGTTCATCAAATATCGTATGGATGTATGGTTTATATGAATAAAAATAAAGTATCTAGTGATGTAATGTGTGAACTTATTAATGGCATATACCACTGCTAACATTTCCTTTTCTTAATTGTATAATTAAGTTCTACACCTTGAAGATTCTTACTGATATAGTAAATTGCATATTCTAAATACCCTTCTTTTTGTCCTAAAACATTGCCTATTGCAAAATTAGAAGCATTTGTATGTATGTGAAAAGGATTTGTCTAGTTAGGTCCTCTTAAGATAGGGGTCTTTGTGAGGGCTACTTTGAGGGCTTCAAAGGCTTCTTGGCATGCAAGGGTCCAATAAAATTCAATATCTTTAGAGAGGAGGACAAATAATGGGGTTGCTATCTTTAGCTTATAGGCTATATATAGAGTGAACGCTCAACCGAAACCTGTCTCATGTCAATATACAACTCTTTTTCTTCATATATAGCTCCCGTCCACCGCCGGTATACAACTCATTTTTGTTGGTATACAACTTTCGTCCATTGCTGGTATACAATTCTTTTTCGTAAACATGTTTTAATCTTTTCCATATATTTCGTGCTTTTCTGGGTTGCTAGTGGTTGCAGACAGACATTATAAATGCAAGTGTTATGGAGGGCGGCTAAATAAATGTGTCACCATCACTTTCTTAAAGACGTGTTTGGAGTGTGTAGAAAGATAATTATAAAGAGTAAAACTATAATTTAATCCCTAAAGAGTTGAAGAAGCAACTTAAACCTTATTTATTGTTTAGCTTTAATTAATTTATGGGGGCATCATTAACAACTAGCGATAGCAAGACTTAATTTTAATAAACCATTATTGAAATATCCAAGGGAAAAGAAAAACTTAATTGAGGTGGCATCGAAAATTATAATCAAATTTATACAATTTAAATTTATATAGTATTTTATTAATTAAAAACATTTTTTTCAATATATTTTATATTATAATAACACTTATATCATTTTACATTATATTATATTATATTTATATTAATTAATAAAATAAAAATATATTTAAAATAAATAGAAGACATAAGGCCTAAATCAGGTACTTGCCAAAAGATAAGACTCAGAAATAAACAATAAGAATATGCAAAAGTTATAGTTATTTGTGAAATATAAGGAAGGAAAAGAAACTTTTCTTAAGATTAAATTTAAGCATTCATATAATATTTAAATTTTTTTTAAAAAATATTATGGTGTCAACCATTTAGTAGTTTAATTAATAATTTTTTATTTTAATATTATGGTGTAGTGGGACCAAATCATTACGAAATATATTGCTCAAAAAAATAAACAGACGTTAATAAAATCAAAATTAAGATGGAGTATACATCATTATAATACATGGCAGCATTATCAGAGAAATACAATTTACCAGTTACCCACGATCAAAAGGAGGTTAATTGATATTTTATCTCAAAACACCTATACAATGTTATGTCATGCCAGATCTGTTAATAAATGCATAATAACTGCCCTATAGAACCATTACTAAAATTAATGCATAATGGATATGAATATGGTTGTTCGTGTGAATAAGGAAGATATGCATGACATGAAAAAGTGCGTTAAAAATGCTCCAGTTGTCCATTTAACTGTTTAATTGTTGATAAGTAGGAGGTATTTTTCCACAGCGTGTCAAATTATGATATTGCTATCAGGATTCAACTGTGTAGTTTCGAGTCAGACTCATTGACCCATGTTTAATTGTTGTCATACTTATTTATCTTTCTTTTAACTATGGAATTTTGTATCTCTCGCCAAGTTCGTACAGTTGCAATCCTTGCTTTTGTCTTCTAGTGAAGAAAGGTATTTTTTAACACCAGTATGTCGTGCTATGTTTACTTGTTACAGGGTGAACACATAGTATTTTTCTATATTTTGCTAATATACATACATGTATTCATGTTGTGCAGATTTTTCCTCCTACAAAGTCACAAATTATCTGCCCAGAACCGTACTCTCTTCCTTTGAAGAAGGCATTCTTTTACACATTTTATTTTTTAGTGGTAGAACAAATTAAGTCCATTGCATTTTTATTTGAGTGGTTGTGTTATCATGCACTGTGTAGTGAAAGAAAACTACATAGAAAAAAATTAATGAAATAGTTGTGCTTACATTATTATTTTTTACTGTCCCTTGGCAGATTGTATGATGACTATCTCTAATATTAGCATATTGCACCATGTCGTTTTGAAAACTAAATACTACCTACTGACATGCCAAACTAACTTCTTCTTGCATGATGACTGTCCTTTGATTTCTTGGCCATATTGAACCTGTGGAATTGTGTTCTCTCAATGCTGCTCACTATTAAGAAGGTTGTCACTTATAGGCGGGACGAGGATGAGATAAAATACATCAAATATGGATCTTAGTATTAGAGCAAGCTATTTCCTTTTAACAATAACAACTAAATCTAGAGGTAAGGTTACATAGATTTTTGCACACTGTATGATTGCAAAAGAAATACCATTGTGTTGTGGATCAAAACATCTATAAAAATAGCAGGCCAACACTAATTTCTTGAAGCCATACACAAGGGGAGAATGTGCTGACATAAGTATCCATTTGAAAAGAAAGTTTGGAATGAACAGTCAACAAGTATCTCTTTAGAAGGGGAAATAATAAAAGAAGTGCCATATTGACCCAAATGCTTACTTAGACCAAAATTTACCCTAATTTACCCCAATTTACTCGTGGCTATTATTTTCATGATTCATTTTTCAATATATTTCTCAATCTCCTTAGAATTGTCCTTTTAAAGGGAAGGAATTACTTTGTTAATTGTTTAAGACTTGGAGTGGTTTGTTTTTCTTATTTTTCTTTTTGAACATACCACTAGCTTGCAATTCTGTATTAGTTTTGTTATTGGTAATGTACTTAAATATTATTTTCTTTTTGCAATTTACTTATTTGTTTTGTTCTTTTATAAAGTACTTCATTACAGATTGAGTTCTCCTCCCTTCCAATGTGGAATCTTTCCAATCATAAGACAAAGGGGCCCACTTTAAGCGATGTATTTAATCATCCCTCTTACATTCTATGGAACAATCTAATCTTTACTAAGCTATGTGATAAACACTTAAGTAGTCTTGCATCAGTAACACATTGCCAAGTGTTTTTGTATTGGCATCCTTATTTTTAAGAGTAGTGCAGATTTACCATATTTTAAGTTTTTCCAAGAGTGTGATATTAATAATTAAGGGGCTCAATTAATAGCATACTTAATGCCAGGTTTAAGAGTTGATTCTTACATTGAGCAAGCACCTCATTAAAACACCACAATTATTCGGGACTGAAAGTTTCTTTCATAATTTCATTAGAACGTTGGTGCAACCTTTAGTAAGTAAACAAGGCAAGTTAATTCCACAGAACTCCAAATACCTACTATTCCAAGATGCTAGGATGACACAGAGAATGGTATTGTATTTCACATGTAACTTCGATAGTATGTAGTTCTAAGGATCTATCTCAGTCAATGCAATCTAATTTCTTAGATCTTAGTCAGTTTGGAAAAGCTATAGACTTGACTTTCATGCCATCTATGGGTATTAGCAATTCCTAAGAAAAATACAAAGTACAGGGCAGGACGTATAAGTGTTGGAAGCTATTTGCAATAGATTTATATGTTACAACTGATAAGCAAATCTGCTTTATTCCCCTGGAGAAGCAGCTTTGGGAATGCACACAATCTCATGTAATTTACCATACAATAATTTTTCCTGATTTACTTCAAAAAAATATATCATCTTACACGACGCCTACAATAATATTATGAGAAGCATATACATCTGCTCACAATCAATGCATGAGAATTGGCAACTAATTGATATGATTCCTTTTAGTTTCCACCTTCTTAGATGTATGCATGACATGTAAAAACAAATGTGCGTGAAAGGCAGCTCTCATAACACCATCTGAGCTTAATTTTTTTCCTTAACAATGCATACACTTGACCCTTCAATGGATTATAGGTAACAATATACTTTTCTTTCTCAGTTTTCTCCAATCTGCTATCTAAAATGGGATTTCTACTACTTGCTCCTATGCAAAACTTAGTTGATTGTGATGGTTTTCTCTGCTGCCACTTAACTCATAGCTGCTACCTATGCTTATCACTATGATAATTGTCTCTTTGTTCTATCAATCTCATAATATTGTTGAATCCTCTCTTTGTTTTATTACTTTCTCCTATCCATATTTCATATCCATTTTTCACTATTTTATTTCTTCTCCTTCAAAGCCTTCTTCCAACCCCAACCTTTAGGTGTTTTAAGTAGCAAGGTTCCTGCCCTCTCCTTATTCAAGTCCTTTGTGCATTATCTCAGGAAGTCTTTACACTATCACACTTGTCCTTGACATCAGATGTTTTTATACTTTTCTCTCTTTGCAGTTGTTAATTCATAGGATGATCCATCAGGTTCCATAGCCAAAATTTATTCTAAATATCAATCCAGACTAATTCTGAAGCTAAACATAGATATGGTAAATTTTAAAAAAACAATAGTGCCCCTATTATAATTCGAAAGACTTGTAATAGAAATAAAAAGCTTCCAAAGACATCCTTTTGGATAAACAAAATGTGGTATCTTATGAAAGAGGGTGTTTAATACTCTAGCATTGGAAAATTACAATATGAACTCGTAGAATTTGCTATTCTATTATGAATTCAGCCAAATACTGCTGCCTCGACTTCCATTAATACGATTCCTTTTACATGGCAAAACTGGAGTCCCCAGGCAACAAAAAGCTGCCAAACTGGAGTTGCCACGTCCAACAAAGCCCAACAGAAGCCACGGTATAGTGTGAAGTAGGCTGAATTCAGGTACAGGCCCTGCTAACCTGCTCTGCAAAAAAAACTGTAGCTTCTGGCAATGTTCATACTAAAAGTATCTGCAAATGGAGAACCAGGCGTTGAAAACATTGGTACAAAGCCACCATTGGACAAGATGTTAAAAAGCTGTTGTAGCATGGCTATCATATCCATCTTCCTTGGTGCTTTCCACCAGAGTACTACTACGTACTGTATTAGGTACATTTTAAGGGTTACTAAGATGAGAGTTTATCAAATCATTATATACTAGAATATCAAGATTGTTTTATTTAACTAAAATTTCATCTTCTCATAAACTGCCATGGATTCCAACAGTCTCCAAAATCTCCTCTGTCCCAGAAAATATTGCTGTAATTAAATTGAAAAAGTATAAGACCCAACTGAGTATGATTTGAATTAACTAATTTTAATGGTATTGTATTTGAATTACAAAATAATGTATATTATAAGTTTAAAGGGAATCATTTTAAAAGTAAAATAATTTTACATAGTTTTTTTTACTTTATGAACAAAATAGTTATCTTTCATAAAGGAAATTGAATAGCTTATGAATCATTACACAAATAGTATATTGTTTACGATTTGTATAATTTTATTTCATTAGGCAATGGATGATTCTCATCAACTTAAAGAAATTATTGAAATCTTAATTAGTGACAGTTCCCCAATTCTCTCTACCAACTCATCTCCATCAATCAATTGCAATGGAATTCCTACAAATCCCATACAGGATTTTGCAAGTAACATTACAGTTAGTTGCATAAAGTTGCTACAAGCAGCAAAAACCACTATTGCAAATGTGCAAAGTGTGAAGGACTACGACATTCAATCAATGAAAATAGCATTACATAAATTCCATTTGTCTTGCAATAAGTTGGCTTCCTTCTGCACTTTCCTTCGTGAACTACAAGCTGATGAGTACTATTCACAAGGTGGTGCTCTGTACATTAAAGCAACATTTTAGAATTACTTAAGTGATGTTAAGTATACTTTTGCTCTGTAAGTATGTATTAGTATGTGATGTACAAAATGTAACTACACCTTGTATCAACTTTGCATTGTTGGTTGTCTTTTGCATTCCTACAAGAAATGTAAACTCTTGAATACTACAAACAAGGTAGTTTGCCTTGTATCAATAGTACATTTTCAGTACTACTAAAATACAATGTAATACAATTTTGTTTTTGAAATATATATATATATATATAAACTATGTGCTTTTGTAATAATATTGTGACTTTGTTCTTAGTTATTACTTTTACTTTTGTTGTCTTTAGTTGCCTCATATGTTAATCTCTTAACCTCTTCCTCAACCCCAAACCCTTTTCACTAAAATCATTAGTTTAATTTTTTTTTCCATTTTTATAAATATACCACATTAAAGTATATTAAATGAACATAAAAAAAAAAATATTGAAAATACAACACATCTTCCCATATGAAGTTTCAATCAAAATATAATTTTAACAACATATATATTACTTATAGCTACAAAGAGGCTATATATAATATCTCTGTCTTGGTGATGAACAATTAACATAAATAAGAGTTAGCTTTACTTTTTTCATTGCACCATAACTGATTCACAACTTTGCCCAAAAATGTTTGTTTTTATTGTACTGTACGTCCCTTTCAATTTTTACCATTGTGAATAATGCACTAATATTATATCTTCCAATTTGTAACCACTTTTTGAGTTATGCTTATACCATTTAATGCATTTTCCAACATCTACAGTAATTCCAATTTACTTAAAATACTTCACATAAGAATCTGTTCCCTTTTAAATAAACATAGACATAATATCTCTATACATAATATCTTTGTCTTGGTGATGGAGAATTAGATTTACTCTTTTCATTGCACCATAACTGAGTGAGAACTTTTCTCATGAATATTTATTTTAATAGTAGCGTACGTTCCTTTGAAGTTTTACCATTGTTAATAATGCACTAGTATTATATCCGCTGATTCAAAACCACTTGTTTAGTTATGCTTGTACCACTGAATGCATTTTCCACATCAACACTACTTCTAATTTACTTAAAATACTTTGTAAATTCATACTATTCTTTTTGCTCACTACCTTTTCTTCTTATTGTTCTTAAAAATGTAGGAAATAACTCGCACAAGTGACTATTTTGATATACATACCTAAAAACAATCACACTTACAAGCATTCCTCAAAATTTACTTCTATTTTATGTAAAAGTACTACACTTCATTTTTAAAAGGTCGTGCTTACATGCTTTTAATAAACTACTTTGTTCCTTTCTCATTTATAATCAATTTACATAGCTACATTATGTTCATTCAACTTTGTACTCGATTTCTATTTAATAAAGTATGCTTGTATAATTCATGTCTTATAAATAATAGTTGCTGCTTCCAATTTACTTTTGCAAGGACTAGTTTTCTCTATTGTGATAATGTATTCTTTGACTGAGAATGCAATCAATATGATAAATGATTGAAACCTATACTTGTAACCCCATCTACACACATTAGATATTTCAATGTTTGGGCATGGCCCTAAATCAAGCAATCACTATAGAGTAGAGCTTTCTGATGGGGTTCATAAGAAGAAGGCTACACTTCCAAAGAAATACAATCACTACATAGCTTCTTAAGAACTCCAAAAAGGGTCTCTAGTTAAACTCATAAGATACAGTTGCCCTATTATTTACAATTCAAGGTGAGCCACCATGTTTAAATGCTCTTCTATAAAATGCCAATTCACACCTTATAGCTTATCATTCTTGAACCCATTATGTCACATTTGTTACTATTCATAATACTTACTCATTGTACCTTTATAGGTGGATTGTCATCTCTGAATTAGAAATCACATGTTTGCATCATGATATCATTGGTCAAGCCACCTACCTATTTGAAGAACAAGCCACCAAGTAAATGCTACAACCTCAAATGATGCATCTACAAGTCTCAATGATAGAGTTAAAGTAACACAAGCACCTCCTCACAAGACACTTTTTGGAACATGTTGATCCCTACAAAGGAAAGACCTTCCCTCCAATATTACTCCTATTAGAAATTTGAATCCATTCCAGACAAGGTGGCTTATAAAGGGTTGTGTTACCATGAAAAATAAATGCACCACTTCAACACTCAAAAGGGACAAGGGCATATCTTTTCATTTGATTTTATAGATCATGAGTACATTGAAATATGTGTAACTTTCTTTAATGAAGTTACAAACCTTCATTACATGAATGTTCAGGTTGGAGAAGTATATACAATATCTGGTGGAACTATTAAGTCAACTAATAGGTTGTGCAACAAGATGAATAGCCAACTTGAGATTTTTTTAGTGGATGATTCTAAAATATCTCTCTGAAGATGATCTTGCAATTCCAAAACATCAGTTCTCTTTCACAATGTTGAAGGATATTAAGGAAATCACCAATAGTATCCTTGTTGACGTTATTGGAATAGTCATATGTGTGGACCTGAGCTCAACCATAAGGAGAAGGGATGGGACTGAAGTTCTTTGAAGGAGCATCAAGTTGATAGATATATCTTTGTCTACCATTAATATCATTGTATGGGGTCTGACTACTGAAAAGAAAGGTAAGCAACTCCAAGAGATGTATCACTTAAATCAGGTTTTTGTACTTGCAATAAAAAATGAACGTGTCACAAAGTACAATGGAAAGGTCATAAGCAGTTTGGCAAGTACCCACCTATTTATAAACCCAAGCATAAAGGAGGCAGAAGAACTAAAATCATGGTTTAAAAAAAATGGAAATGATGTTACACCATTAAATACACAACCTTTGGATGTACCCCTCCTAATTACAAGAAAAAAAATTGCTGATATTGAAGAGAAAACTACCAATATGAAACAAACTGTCCAATACACTCTAAAAGTGATAGTGCAACTCATAAAAACAAATTCAATTTTCTATCCATCTTTCCCTCTTGAATTAGATGGCAAACAATGTAAAAGAAAGGCAGTGCAAAATGATGATCAAACATGGTACTGTTCAAAGTGTAAAGCTACATTTGCCAATTGTACCTATAGATACATACTTCAACTAAAGTTTACAGATCATACAGGAAAATTATGGGCTATTTATTTTGAAGAACCTACCACCAAACTTCTTGGTATGTCTGCAGATGATTTATATATGCTGCAATTCAATCATGCAAAAGAATTTGAAGCTGAAACCATAATCAAACAAGTTTTATTCAAGCAATTTCTCTTTTTCATCACAAATTCATATGATTCAAGTGGTGTTCAAGGACAGGTAAAATCAACAATCACAAAGGTTGATCAACTATATTTTGTTGGAGAAAGTTTCTTTATGTTGGGTGGAATCACTGATATGTGTAATAATAATAGTGGTTAAATCTAGGTTGATTGCTTATGCAATATACATATAATTTTGTATTGAATGTTATATAGTATACTTTGTATACTTTTGTTTGAATGTATGTCAATTAAAAGTCACGTGTATACATACTTACTTGAATATATTGTCATTATGTCCAAATAATGTGTTTCATAACATGTTCTATCAAATTATTTCTTTATATAGTGCATACTAATCATATCTCAAATAATTATCAAATTAGAATGCTTGTAAAACTCATAAAATGCACTTGGCATTTTACTCCCACTCATGTTTATCTTCTTTAATTCTATATGTTTTTAATTGTACATGTGATGATGGTAGTTCCTATTTCCTTTACAGATGACGAGCTCTAACCCTACAAACCTGCAATCTCGTAAAAGAAGTCATGACTACTATATTCAACATAAAGAAGAAATAAGTATTTGTTGTTATATGCAACACATACAAAAGTAGACAATCTAATCCAACGAACCAACCTGTATTCAATCAAACCATTACAATAATGTAGCACATGAATCTAGAACATCCCAAATTGAACACCCTTCTGCCCAATGCTTGTCAATGGGTTCACAACAAATATCGCATAATCTTCAAAATCAATCCACAAGCTTACCACAATCCAATAATAAATTTATAGCAGCTTCTAGAAGATTTCAGTCAAGAATAGATGAATTATCAAAATTGTCAACATGCATGATTTGTAGTGAATGATACGTCGAACCAATTCAACAAACAATGGTCTAGTTTGTATTAGATTCTTTCGTGAGAAAGGAAGACATCGTTTCTCATCATCAAACTTCATGGACCCAAGAGTACAACCATTTGAGTTAAAAAAACTAACACAGGTGGAATAAATGCTTATAGCACAAGTTATTCTAATAATACAAGTGACCCATGCACATGGGTTCCAATAAAAATATAGTAGACACACAATTAGTTTCCCACAAGATATCAAAACAATAGAAAAATACCTTCCACATAAAATTGAAAACTTGGATATGTTGGTGGTTTAAAGAATCCATACAAACGGTTACCATTATGACTGCTACATAAGTAAAAGTCATGTCTGGGCTATATTAAAATATAAAATCACTTATGACCCATGCTGCAAAGACATTGAGATAGATTTTGTATTGCTAGAACAACTCCTTGATACAAGTATAGACGTTTCCAATATGCTTCATCCCATTAATGTTGATAATGAAAATGTGGTGGCACAAAAAATTGCATCTATGTTTTTTGAGGGACAACCTGACAATGAAATAACTTATTCCTCATCATAATTTATGGCTAAATTAGCAAATAAATACCATGAGCTAGAAATCATCAAATAAACATTGCAAGTTAGAGATTCAAAAATGACACCATTATTGATTGGCCACAACTTGACTGCTCTCCGATAAATGAATATAATACAGAGGGCCTTTTAGATATGGATTTCGCTTCACTCTTTCCAAAGGGTATTGCACTACCATTGCAACCTCATTATAGACAAGTTGAAATGCATGAATATGTTTTGCACTTAATGAGGTTTCATGATAATATATTTGGAATCCATCCAAGGTTTAGATATTTTGCTTTGAACCTTTTTATGCGCCACTAAAGCCAAGGTTTTTCCTCTATTTTTGTCAAGAAAGTGCAAAGGACTACATACCAACCACCATTGAGAGCCTTCATCTCCATCTACAACAATTTCCTGACACTCAACTAGCTGAATAGTTGAAGCATTTTGGATCTTCACTGAGAGGTACTTGAGCATATTGGAATAAGTGTCATGGTGAACTTTCAAACATGATCAACCAAATAGTTTCCCCCATGCTCTTCTTCACATTAAGTGTTGTAGATACTAAATGACCTAATTTACACCAACTATTTTCTAAGGGCACAACATCAACAATAGAAACTAATAAAGACCACATAGATAACATTATTAATAACCCACATATCACATCCTTATACATGCATCAACGATTCACAATATTTTTTGAAGAAGTCTTAGATAAGTTTTTTTGTGCAACTGACTATTGATATAGATGTGAGTGGCAACATCGAGGGTCTGTACATGACATGGCTTCATTTGGCTTGAAGGTGCACCAAACATGGACAAACTTGATTGGACCAATCATGCAAATGTAGAAATAGAAAAATCATTGTTTGACAAATATGTCAGTGCATGGGACCCTCGTAATCTACCCAACAGAAACAACACAAGCCATCGATCTACACAAGATGAATCATGCTTACTAAAAACACCTGAAATATTCTCTATAAATATGCTTCTTGACTATGAAGAGTTAATCAATTGTGTCCAAAGACACACCAAATGCTCTGAAAAAACATGCCTTCACACAAAAGGCAAAAACCTAGAGTGTCATTATAGGTCTCCTTGGCTTGAATGTGCTACCTCTTCCTTGTCCTACAATGAAAATGGGAAATTTTTTTTTGCCCCTGTATGTAATGATGATAGGTTAAATATGCATAGTCTAGAAATTATTTCCATATGGAGAGCCAATATGGATTTTCAACCTGTCGTTTCAAAAATGTTTTTTTAAAAATACATTACAAAATATGTAGCGAAGGCAGAACAAAAATCTGAAAGTTGCATTGATATGTTGACATGCATATGTAGAAATTGAGCATAAGAAGACCAAGCTCTTGCAACCTACAAAAAAATCATGTATGATATTGTTGCATACCGTGATATAGGTGCACAAGAAACGTGCCATATGCTACAAAAGTTGCCACTTGTTGTTTGCAATCCTGAGTTTATGACACTAAATGTTGGTTGAAAAGTGTTCCACTGAATCAGAACAAACCCAAATGAAAATACTTTGCAATTGAGTTATCTCCAATTGTACATGCAACGTCCTCTATAAAATGGAGACAGTAACACTAATTGAATCTACCCACTCATTCTCATTTTCATCCAAGCACAAATGATGCAAGTGGAAAGAAAGGAAACAAAAGGAAATTATCAGTGTCTTTCCTCGATTTAGAACTATTCCAAAGGAGGATTTAGAACATTTTGAGACATTTTATTGGAGCGAACTACTTCTATACAAGCATTTCTGTAACATTGTCACAGACATAGGTGTTGAAAAAGAAATATTGTTTCCAATTGGAAGGAAATGAATAGACAAATATTATGTGTGGCATATTGACCGCATAATTGATACAAAGGTTGACAATGAAGATGAAGGGGAAGTAGAAAATGAAATAGACATAGGAAATACAATATAAATGAATGAATGAGAATTGTTATTACAAATGGGCCTTGGTAGTGGTGAAAATATTAATTCCCTCGAAATGCTTGGAAGGCATGACTTTGATAATAGTAACAGGTGGAATGAGTGTACAATACCTCAAAATTTACATGTCACCATTGAACATTTCATAAGCACAAACAAGATGTCCCAACAAGATGCCCAAACAACATTTGAGTTTAACAATCTCCCATATCCACTCTCTCCCAAACAACAACTGGCTCTCATGATTGTTTTTAAACATTACAATGATAAATCATTTGATAAACCCTTGCACATGATCATACAAGGAACAACAAGTATAGGAAAATCCTATCTTATTCATTGCATTAGACATTCCGTTTCTAGTTTAGTATCAAAACAATATAGCCCACTCTTTGTTGTTGCTCCTATATGAATCATAGCATTCAACATACATGTATCTACTATACATTCAACCCTTAAGATTCCAATAAAGGAAATGCAACCATTGAAGGGTAAGTCACTTATAATTTTCCAACAAAACATGAAACACATAAAATACCTCCTTATAGATGAGATGAGCTTCATAGGCCCAAAATTACTCTTGAAAATAGATACTAGGCTACATAAAGCTTTCCCCCACCAAAAACACCTATGCTTTAGTGGGACTTCTATCATTCTTGTAGGTGACTTGGCACAACTACTCCCTATTATGTACAAACCTAGCTACGCATCACACTCAAATGTGAAAGACTTATGTGAACAATTCACTATAATTGTTACACTAGAAACAATATTTCGTCAACAAGGGGACACTCAATCTCAAATTGACTTCCAACAATCTCCACAACACATTCGTAATGCATAACAAACTGAACAAGACTGGGAACTACTAATGAATCACACAAACACATTACTATCAAACAATGGTAAAATTTTTTTGACCAATCAATGCACCTATTTCCTACGAATAATTTAGTTCAAACACACAACAAAAAAAACTACAACTGTTAAATCTTCCTATTGCACTTAGTGCTGCAATAAAAAAACAAACAAAAAATCAAACATTGATGATGATTTTGACCAACTTCCCCAAGAAGTCCTACTTTGTAGAGGCCTACACATCATGTTAAATACAAACTTGTGGATTTAAACAGGCCTTGTCAATGGGTCTCTAGGAGAGGTCTTAGATATTGCCTACACAGTTAGCTCTAAATCACCAAATTTACCATTGTATGTAGTAGTAAAATTTGATACATATAATGGGCCACCTTGGAATGCAAATGAACCAAAAACTATACCAATAACACCTATACCTCTAGGTACTCAAAGATAAATACGACTATGCATGGCATGGGAAATTACCATACATAAATCACAAGGATTAACACTCAACAAAGCAACAATTGATATAGGTAAAAAAGAAAGACAAGGCTTAACTTTTATAGTTATATCTAGAGTGAAATCAATATATGGTCTTAGGATAGATCCACCATTTTCCTTTGATCGAAATTCATGAATGAAAAGTAACCCATACACAATTATTAGGAATAAGGAAGAGATTCAAATACATCTTCTCTCACTATGATGAGTACAAGTACAAATGGAATTTCACCCTTCTATGCATAAAATTAATTTGTTTTATTTTTCTTACCATCTTTACATAATGCAAATTAGTATTTGTATATTTACACAAAAAATTATCACATGCAGGTGGATGTTCAAAATTCGTATACTTCTACAACAGTTGCCAATGATGAAGATCCATTTATCAATGATCATAGTGAAGATGTTTCTATCTCATGAAAGGATCAAATAAACATACATCAAGAGTCACTTCTCAATCAAGAGTTGAAGGACATATATTAAGAATTTATTCCAAAGTATGATGAACATCTTTCACCAAAGTCTAGCAATGGTCCTTTCCAAGACATATAGGCATACTTTCAACTCATGGTTGCAGATATTGAACAATTCCTCAACTCAACACTTGATCCAAATCCACTTAAAAATCAAGAGAATATTTAGCCAATTCTGATGCCTAATGAAGAAATCCAAGAACCCTTTGCAAATAATCCATCCTTTGAAATTGATCCATGTCAAGAACATGAACCAAAGCATATTGAAGATAACACCACACAAAATCAAGATCAAGAATCTATATCTCCAAGATACTACCATGATCTAATGGGCATTCTCCAATCCATACAAGATGTTGCAAATGATGATCATATCTATATATCACCCACTCCTCCATCTACCCATGAGATGATTACTCCTAATGTACACATAGATGATCTTCAAAAACAAGAGTCTCCTACTCTAAATGTCATTATCATTGAGCAAGAGTCTTCTACTTTTAAATTCCTAGTGATAGATCAAAGAAAATAAAAATAAATGGAATTTCATAATAACCATGGAGAAGATCAATACATAAATGTAGCATCTTGAAGTCATAAAAAAATCAACAATCTTGCACAAGGTCTTGGTTTTACAACAATTAAGGAATCCAACCATGATAGTGATAACTCTACAACACTAGGGGGAACTTTGTCTAGTGCAAACACCAACATGGGGAGCATGAAGAGTCCTTATGATAAAACTACTACAAATTATACAACTATTCATATCATGAATCATCATCCATGCATCATCCCATCCACTAATTGTGACCAACCACAAGAGAAAAAGCTATATCAAAGAAAGAAACAAATGATTGAGGAAAAATGGACAAATAAATTTCAAATGGATACCAAAAAATACAAAACAAAATCATTCCTATCAACCTCCATTAGTCAAAGAAACTATGGGACAAAATCAAGAAGCGAAGTTCATCCATCAAAAAATTCGAGTAGTGCACAAGAAAGCTTCAAGAGTGACCTACAAGATATATGAAAAAGTTTGTCCTAATCGAATCTCCATATCCACCCACCATTGCTCATCCTCCCAAGTTTGGAAAAACAAAGATTTCAAACTATTAGCCATTTAATCTAAATCTCATATCTCTCAACGTACTCTACCATCAAATTTGACATCCATGATATCCAACTCTCACATTAACCGTGTGTTGACAACAACTCTTTATCATAAGGGCTCTAAGGGCTCCCTATCGTGATATGCACATCAAGATGAGGTTAGCTCTAATATTGGCAAAGAAAAAAAGACAATCCAAGAAAAAAAACAAGAAAATAGTCAAGAAAAAAATCATCCTCTAGTGAAAACCACTATGGTGGCACTTTAGGCAAGTACCATGATGAAAACCTGGAAAATAAGCGTCATGTGTACAATTGAGCATCTATGTGCATTAATTCAGGTGGAAGTGTCTCATCCCATCTATAATAAATCCAACACTCCATCCATCTTATCAATAATAAATCCATTCATCCATGAACCATCTATCCAATCCATGTTCACCCATTTCATTCCATATACCAAATCATATTTGATCTTGGTCAAAGTTTGGTGTACACTTTACACTTTCTTATGGTAAATATCTTGACATGGGTCATTATCATTCATCCTACCCACCATTATCTAAGCCATCAACTATTATCTAAATGACCATCCTCTATCCAACATAATCCTTGCCATCCTTTGTATGCCTAACATATCCATTCATCCATTCATTTATCCATGCATCCACCCATGAAATTCAATACATTTCTACACATTGTGATGCAAAACATCATAACAAACCACTCAAAAACATCATTTCTTCAAGGGATTTCAATCCCAATCAAATCAGGAGAAGATCAAATATACAAACTTCAAAATTTCATTTAACTTTCATCAAAACCAAACTCATTTCACTATCTTTACAACATTCTCCAAGTTCTCAAACTCAAAACCACATAGTACTTCAAGCAATCACCAATATATTCATTCTCCAAGGCAAAATAACAACTAAACATTCTCCCTTATCAAACCATCAAACCACTGCATTTATCATGATTGATTACAATAGTTCATTTATAGATTTACAAACTCACAACTCACCAAATTCACCATTCTTGACAACTTACATCATAAGGCAAAAGACCACCATTCTCTCAATCTCACCTTTACCTGTTACCAGATCTTTAAAGCACTATAAAA
Organism: Sequoia sempervirens; assembly: GCA_007258455.2. Lineage (NCBI taxonomy): Eukaryota > Viridiplantae > Streptophyta > Pinopsida > Cupressales > Cupressaceae > Sequoia > Sequoia sempervirens. Next base: position 270,118,333 of record VDFB02000015.1, on the reverse strand, counting down.
CATCATAAATTTGTCCATAACATCCTTACAAAATACTATCCAAGTTAACTTTCATTAGTCACATGACTATCCCAACATATATGTATATAAACACCATTAAATCATATAGAGAATACAAACACCAAAACCATCATTATTGCCTTCTACACCCTATTCCAACTTTGAGACATCTTTATCAACATGAATACAATAGTTCCCTACCACTAACAATTCCTTTTTTCACTGTGTCATTAGACTACCATTATCCATGCAAACAAAGCACTACTTTCCAAATAAGACTCCATACCCTAAAGTGGGTGAATCACTCAGACCAGATCCAAATTCCAAGATCCAAAAACACCTTTAGAGACCCTTTTCTATCTACAACAACATATCAAAAGCTTACCATGACTTACTTTGTAGAAACTATCAGATTCTTAGACAGAACATAGGAAAAAGCTACTAAATTAACCCATTTTAACAAAGTAAGTGGTCTCTAAACTCCACCAATTCATCAAAGAACATCCAACAGTCCTTATTTACACCTCCAAACTCAAGATTCTCTAGTTCATATGGTTAGAAAAGCTTGGAAACACACTGTTTTATTAAACCCTTAATTATAGGGTGAAAATCATAAAAAACAAGGAGGGTTTTGTGAATATCACCCTTACAAACCTCCAATGCTCTGGCCCATCATTGAAACATGTTTTAATATGTCTAAAAATTCTTTTAGAATCATCTCCTAGTGCATGCACTTGATATTTCTCCAAAACCTTGTTTGTAACCTCCATTCTTGAATGGAAAACTCATGATTTTTGGCTTGAAATAGTATCACAACTTCATCTTCTTGACACCCCTACAATCACACACTCCACAAAACTGAAAAGGCATAAAAAAAAATCCATTCCATCGACCTACTAGCCCTACATCGATGGAATGGCCATTAGATCCCTATTAGATTCTCAAAACTGCATTGTAAAAGTACTCTACTTGGGCACTGAAAGTTGCCTTTTTATTCTTTTGTTTCCTAAAACGAACCTTCCAACTCTCAGAATTGGTAGCTAACTACTCCTTACATGTATTCACAAAATAATTTAGCTTTGGATGTTCCTAAATTACCAACACAAGAAAACAAAACAATGGAGAAGTGCTGCAAACTCAGAAACAAGGAATTTTTATTTCAAAATCTGATTACAAGAACACAAAATTACGCTTTTTCTCACCTTTACATTCCTTTTAAAGATATTTCCTCTTCCATAATTGACTTTCCAACTTCCCATCCGGTTGAAAACTACCACATGACTCTTAATTTTCTTGTTTTATGCACTTTGTTTACATAATTACAGTTTGACAACTCTTCCCACCTTTTTTGACAATATTTTGAAAATCTAATAAGGTGACCACCTAAGAACTTAGTAAATGATTTGAATACATTAAAAGTAGGATATACATGGCCTTGACTCAATATTTTAGAATTGAACATTACAAATTTGACATATTGGCCTTTTGAAGGCATTACACAACCTAGGTGCTCCTACACCACATTGGGGGAAAATACTTACATCTTGCTTCAAGAAAAAATATTGATCTATATCCTTCAACTCGTAATACAAATTAGTATTTTTATATTTAGAGGATTATTCCATCTCAATTTACACATACAAAGATTCTTTTCATAGAATAAGGGAGTATGAAAAACATGCCAAAGGTGTTCTCTATATATTACAGACATTTTGTATATAATTCAAACAAGATTGTATATATTTGGCGTATGAAAAATATACCAAAGGTGTTATCTATATATTACAGAAATTTTAAATATAATTCATACAATATTATATATATTTTACACTATAGTTATTCTCCATGCTTACTTCTATATATTTTCCTATTAGCATAATCCTTGCACCCCCCTGGTGCAAGTGCTAGTACTAAAATCCTTGATAAACCTCCTATGGTAACTTGTATGTCCAAGAAAACTTCTTACATCCTTTTTCTTTTGAGGAATAGGTAGAGTGGATATCACTTCTATCTTGTTAGGGTATACCTATATTCCTTTACTGGACACAAAGTGTCCCAAGACCACTCCTTCAGTCATCATCATGAAACAATTTTCATGACTCAAGGAAAGGTTGTGATCTTGACACCTTTGTAGGAATTTAGCCAAATTAGTCAACGCTTCTTCATAAGAATTCCCATAAGTGGTGAAATCATCCATATAAATTTTCATAGAATTATGTGCAAAGTTTGAGAATATACTTAAGGTTGCTCTCTAAAATGTTGCAGGAGCATTACATAATCCAAAAGTAGGATAGAATAGGAATATGTACCCCATGGGTAGGTAAAATTGGTCTTGAATTGATCTTCTAGAGATATTTTTATCTGATTGTAGCCATTGGACCCATCTAGGGAGGATAAATATTGCTTACCTACTAGTGAATCCAACACTTGATCAATAAAAAGAAGAGGAAAATGGTCTTTCCTTGTTGCATTTAATTATCTATAATCTACACATACCCTCCATTTACCTCCCTTTTTTAGCACAATCACCAGTGGGGATACCCATTGGCTATCAAATATGGGATAAATAAACCCCGTATCTAGCAATTTTTATTTATTTTTGTTTTGACTATGTCATGCATAGATGGGTTCATTATCCTCTGAGGTTGCCTCACGGGCTTGTAGCCTTCATTAATATAAATTATATGCATGCATAGGTGAGGATCTATACCTTTCATGCCATGATAGTCCCATGTAAATGTTGTTGTATGGGATTTCAACATGGTTAGTAATGAAGGTTGTTGGATAGTTGTCAATTGGTTATTGACATTTAGTGTTCTACTCGATGTGATCTCTATGATTAAGGTAGATGACTTGATAAAAGCAATACCAAGACCTAATAGATTGATATTGAAATTTTGGGGTAGTAGTGTATTAAAAAGATAAGTAGATTTAGAGGTATTTATAGTTATTATGTTATGTAAAGGACAATGCAAGCATGTGAGGTAGTGATGTTCATGCAGGTCCCTACCATAAGAGTTTTGCATAGTGTTGGCAAGGGTCCTTCATCTTCATCTTGAATATTCAGCATTGGGCTATGTTCAATGGTCATGAGTATTTGTAAAGAATATTAGCCATCTTCTTCAAGGGACAACCATACAGTTTGATCCAAATCTATATGTGGTTGTGCAAGCGGGTAAAAGACACATTTTTTTTATCACATTCCCATTGGAAATGATCATGTTTCTAGACCTACAACCAATGGATGTATCTATAGTGGCTAGTCAAGGCCTCCCTAAGATTAAGGGGTATCTTGCAATATTTGCTTTAGTTTGTAAGACCATAAAATTTGTAGAATATTCCCATGAATCTAGTGTGATGACTAAATCATCTATAATACCCTTAGGTTTAATAGTTGACCTATCTGCTAGTTGTAAAATAGTAGGTGTGGGTCAGAGTTCTAGTAAGGGTGAATCCATAATAGTGGGTTACAATTTTTGTACAAAGAAAAATTAGAAATGCCCATCAAAAAATTTAAAATAGCTTCAAACGAAGGTACCCCTTCAAATGAAGGGGCTTTGTTCGAACATGCATGGCATCCACCCCCTTCGAATGAACCTCCTCTTCTAATGAACACCCACTTGCACCATATAGGGGATGTTCATTCGAACCCCCCTTCTAATGAAAGGGGTTTGAATGAAGGGGTAACCCCTTCATTAGAAGGGAGTTAAATGAACACCCTCTTTTTTTCCCTTACCTCGCTCTATTTGCAATTTTATGCAAATTTTTGGGTTTCAAGGCTCAGGTTGAGTATCAAAATGGAATAAACTTGACAAACCTAGCTACAAGATTATAGTCCTTGAAACGAGCTCTCCATCAAGTATAGTTTTAATATATTTTGGTTTTATTATAATTTTTTTTAGTTTAATTATACATAGGTTTTTCATCAAAAATCAAGCTCTCTATTTTGTACATGTGGAAAAATAGTAGATTACCAATTTTTTTTTTTGAAAAATATCTATTCTATTGGTATTGATGTCCTTGATCCAACAAAAAAAATTGAATTCCGATACATACAAAAAAAGTTATGCTCTTAATAGTACACCTATGTCTAAATTGTAATTGGTTCGACTTCAAAACTTAATTAAAAAATATTCAATAAAACACTATGAAACCAAATGCATTCTCTAGATATCGTAGCTACAAATCTAAATTCAAAAAAATTAGAATTTTATCCTTCATAGAAAAAAGGCTAGGTGGTTTATAGTACACATCACTCTTTAAAATGGTGTTTACTATTAAAAACTAGTTATCGCAGGAGATGGAAAAAAAATGCAATTTGATTCCATTTAAAAAAAAATATATTTAGAACCTATAGAAAAATTGTCACAAATCACTAGTTTGCATCATCTTCAAATTCCTCACGTTTAGTAGCTATAGGCGTCAGAAAGTGACTATTTAGTTCAAAATATTTATGTCAATGTCAAGTTTGGCCAAAAAGTGTAACCCACTATTGTGGGATCACCCTTAGCTAAATTTGTTTCATAGTTTCTTTTGTCATAACATTTATGACTGCTCGTAGGTCAATTAAGGTGTTTTTATGAGAGTTCTATTAATTTGGACATCTACTATAGGGCTTCTAGGGTCTATACATTTTGAAACAACTATATTGCCTAACATGATGTCAACAAGCTGACCTAAGACATGAACAGTCTGGGGGTCCTTTCATTTTTTTCCTGGTTTTTTAAGGCACAAATCTCTCACATTTTTTGTGTATATTGGCACTTCCTTAATTTCTTGAATCAAGGGTATTTTTATGTAAACATTTCTAAGTTGGCTCAATAGGTCAAATTCAGGTACAAAATGGGATTTTTGTGTGGCTAGTCTTTTAGGAAATCGTGGTTCTAGAATTTTGATGTTTTTTGTGTCCTACCTTGTTCAGGTTCCTTTGTTTGATTGCCAATAATTTCTACTAGGGGCTCCTCATGAATAAGCTCTATAATATGAGGAGATGAAGGCTCAACAAGCATATTTCCTAAACAAAGGTGGACATCACTCACCTCAAACCCATAGGTTGGGTATTGGATGGTGTCATTAGTATAATCCTATTAAATAGGATTGTTATTAGGGTTTAGTGCAAGTTGGGCTGATAGTTGAGGTGCTCTTGGCTGTGATGGTGCATCTATGGCTAGATTTGATATTATGGTAGGTTGTTGTGGCTGCAAGTAGTTTATATTTTGGTTTTTCCATTGTTGACTCCCACACCACTGTGATGGCCATTGGTTTTGCTAGGTTGTACACTAGGAATTGTAATTTGGGTCTTGGTAAGGTTGTGGTCACCATATCCCCTATTGTGAAGCCCAATTAGGTAATTGGGCCATTGGCCATGATTTATTTTGTATATTATTCCAAGGCTGATTGTTCCAATGTGAGAAGTTTGAATTACCTTTGAAAAATGACATATTTCAAGACAATGGATCTTGAGGCATACATTATATTTGTTGCCATGGTTTGTACCGAGCAATGTAAAATAGTTGGCCTTCTTCATCCTCTAGGGCTTGAAATTCAGACTTCCCTTGCTTTTTTCAGAAAATTCTAGCTAGCTTCTTGAATTTGTAGTTTATCCTCTTTTAGTGGCAATATGGACAATATTTAGTTAGAGTTTCCTCCGCTTCCTCATGTTTCTTCTTGTTATCCAAGGTGTCCAATTGGGTAGCCAGGTGGCTAATTATGTCCTCCATGTTTGATAGGAGGTTACTAAGTTCCACCCTTGATGCCCTCGTGGATGTTTTATTAGAAGAAGAGGTTGTATCAACCCTGGTCTTCTTATGGATGATCTTGAATAGTTTCTATATACCTTGAAAATTTCATCGAGAGGCAGTTGATAGATATCTCCTACCCCTATGAGGTTTTAAGCATCCATACAGTCCTCATGTACTCCTCGCAAAAATACCAATTTTAATAACTTAAGAGAAATCCTATTTTGATGTGATTTATTTAGACAAAATTGAAATCTTTCCACATAATCCTCAAGTGGTTTATCTTCTCTTTGTGGCATCCTAAAGATGTCATCTCTCTTCCTGGATGCTCCTCAACAATAACCTTGATATTTATACAATAATTTTGTCTTCATTGTTTCCAAGTTGGGTACTGTATTTCTCCCATCCCCATAAACCATCACAAAGTGACATCCTTTAATGTGGATGGAAGGATTTTGAGCTTGCGAGCATTTGTAGTATAATCATAACTTTGATATAGGACATCAAATTCAAACAAGAATGTGTTGGATCTTCAATAACCAATCCATAGAAAATGGGTAATACTAAAGGGGGTATGTTCTTAAGAACAATAACCCTTTCTTGGTTTATTATTGGAAACTAAAATGACACATGTTATGTTGGATTTTCTATCACTTCCTCAGCCATGGTGTTAAGATGCCTTTTGAAAGTCTCCTATATGTCTGGAGCAGTTATTGGTGTGAAGGGTGGTTCTCCTTCGTTGATTCCCTCAATAGGTTCTTTGTTTGCACCAATGCCTTCAAATTATTTGTGAATTGAGGGGAGAAATCTTCCCAAAGTGTCTCTCTACCTCCGCATACAATAGTTCTTTGATCTTTAATTGGCAGTCCTTACACACTGTTAGTGAGTAGTTCTTTGTTAATTCTTAAATTTTTGTTGGTCCACTAACTCATTTGACTACAAAATCCAATGAATTTTTTTGACAAAAGATGTATAATTTGATGTATTGTCGGGATTTGATGTGTAATTTTCAATTTTTTCAAATTTAATCCCCAACGTTTGTCGAAATTTTGATGAAACCTACGTTTGTCAAAATTTTGATGAATAGTATCGTCGAATTTTGATGAACATTCAAAATCAGAAAACAAATCAATTTGAGGTCGACATAAATAAAAGTGAGTTTGCCTATTTATTGCGACAATGTTTTGCTATATTTGTGAATTTTCTCTACTTGCAATAGTTTGTGGAGAACTAAGGACGATTTGCTTGGGAAAAATCAGAACAAATTTAAGAAGATATCGCCAGGTTGAGGGTAGTCATTGTCTTTTTCCAGAATTCATTTGTGAAGTCAAATTTGTACTTCCAGGTTTGAAAATCATATTTTAAAGCAACATCTCATCATATTTCATTTTTAGACTTGTCCATTTTGAGAATTTCATTTCCAGATTTTGTTGTGCAAGTTCAATATTATTCTGATTTTAGGAGTCTAATGGTTGGAAATCATAGTAAAATCAAAATTTAATAAGTTCTGGAATTACCATTTTAAAGTGTTTTTTGGGGTCATTAACTTCAGGCTATCTTCTCTTTTGCAGGGGTGGTTGCATGCCAAATTTTTTTGGTGTAAAATATCATAATTATTAGATTTTGTTACCTGTCTATGATTAAAAATTATTAGAGTGTGAGTTTGATATTGTTTGAAGATCTAAATATTCAAGCTTGGTAAAGAAAAATCATGTCAAATAATATTAGTTCAGAACAAAATGAAGAGACAATTGCTAGAATGTGGACTAGATTGAAAAGAAAGGGTGATGGGAAATGTTATTGTCCTTGCAATAATTGCAAGGGCTTAAAGATGATAAGAATTTTAATCACAACAGTTGAGAAACATTGTAGGCAGCATGGTCACATTGAAGGGGGGCATGATTATCGTCCATTGGTAAGTTGTTCATTATATGTGTTTATATTGATTGAATTTGTAAATGTTTATATTGTTTTAACATTTTTTTATATATAAAAAATCACTTGATCGTGATCATGGTTTATTTTTGTCTATCATTATAATTATAAAGGTGGGGCTCCCTAGGGCACATGATATGGATTATCACAGCCTGAAGAATGTGGTTTTGCAAGTGGAGGAACATGGAGCTATGAATATCGAAGATGAAGTTAATGATCCTATGGAAGAAGATGATCATGCGCCAGAAAACACAGTTGAGGATGATGGTACAAATACATTGATCCATGGCACATTTAGTGGCACAACTGATCATGATGATCGAGATGAATTTGATGATGTTCATGATTTACCTGTACTTGAGAAGGCATACGAGCCCCTTTATGAAGGCTCCCAAACAACTCTTCTCTTTGCTATATTGTTGTTGGTGAACTTGAAGGTTATGAATGGTTTATCCAACATAACAATCTCATGGATGTTAAGGTATGTCATATATGCCATCTTTTTTCATCTATTTTAATTGTTATTAGTTCATCACTAGTAAATAAAGGATGAAATATGTACCATTAATATTCTTTATATTAACAAATTATTTTTTTGTTGTAGATTGATTGGTGAATTTTTGTTACCACCATCAAATATTTTACCTCGCCCATACTGAGATTTATCTGGCATTATGAAAGATATTAGAATGGAGTATCAAGCAATAGATGCATGTCCCAATGATCATATTATATATCATAAACAACATGAATTTGCAACATAATTCCCAACATGTCATATCAATAGATATCAAACATATCAACTAACAAAAAAGGTGTCTCACAAGGTTCTTCGTTATATTCCCATTATTCCACGTATGCAATGATTATTTAGGTGCAAAAGCTTAGCACAATTTATGGATTACCATGCACATAGTAGAAGTGGAGATGACATTCTTTGAATGCCTGTAGATGGTTCTACATTTAGGGATATGGAGGAAAAATTGCCACACTTTAAAGAAGAACCTCGTAATCTTAAGCTTTCATTGGCAGCAGATGGTGTCAATCCATTTGGAGAGCTGAGATCTATTTACTCGGTGTGGCCTGATTTTGTTATCAACAATAACATTCCTTCATGGATGTCAATAAAGAGGGATCACATAATGTTGGCAATGATTGTTCTAGGTATTTGTTTACATGATCAATTTTATTTAATGTAGTAGCATCTCATTTGTGTTATTTGTTGCATAACGACATATTTTTTTCATTTAATAGTCATGTACATTAATTTATATGTATTGCAGTAAAATGGTTATAATAATTATGTAATGTTTATGTTCATTCAACTAGGTAAGTACCAAGTTAAAGATATGAATGTATATATCAAGCCTCTTATCGACGAGTTACTAAAGTTATGGAATGGCATCACTATGTATGACGTCTTTAGACCAATAGGACAAAGACAATTTCAATTCCATGCAATGCTTGTATGGATAATTCATGATGCCCCAGGGCTAACACATTTTTGTGGTATGTTATAACGTTCAACTGCACTTTAACGATATTTAATTTTATGAAGTAGATACCATGCATGTTTTCTAAATAATCTATTCATTATATATAATTATAAAAATTGACATATTTAATCCAATTATATATGATCTTGCAGGTCTTCAAACAAAGGAAAAATTTGCATGTCCAGTTTGTGGTCCAAAGATGAAATCTCGTTGTTCAAAAAATTTAGGAAAGCAAGTGTTTGATGAGTATAGACACTTCCTCCACAAAAATCATAAGTATCGAACTACTGAAAAACATCTTTTCAATGGGAAAGAAGAGACTACATCAAAACCACAAAGAATGACACCTCGCCTATGGAAGTTGGAATATAACAGAATTAATCGTCAAGGTTATACATCAGATAAAATTGTTTATCTATCATATATGTTATGTTTGGAATTTATATTTTTATATTGTGTTGTGTTTACTCATGCTGTAATTGACAATGATTTTCGTTGTTAATTTGTTTAACTTATATGCTTCATGAAGGTCGTCAAGGAATTAATGGCTGACTTCCATAGGGCCTGAAAAGTTATCCCAGACAATTTAGTAGGTTTCCCTTTCCCTAATATGAGCAGCTACAAATTGTGCATTTGTTTGATACAATGCATATTAGAAAGAATATAAAAAAAACGTTATGGAAAATATTGGATGGAAGGCATGACAAAGAAAAAATTGTCAAAAATTGTAGTGACATTCAGGAAGCCAATCATGCAATGAAAATTTTCACTCAATTGAATAGTGATGGATACCAAATTAATATAAGTGCCCTTCCTTGGTTATTAACAGAGCAACAAAGCAATGCTATAAAAGAAGTCATACAAAAAATTCTATTTCCCACAGGATTTGCTGTGAATATAAACAATATCATAACAAAGAAAGGTGAATTTGGGTCAAGGATGAAAATGCATGATTATCATACCTTCATTAAGGTAATTATTCTGGTATATTATATACACTTGTATACTGCATGTACTTTTCAATGTATTATGTTTACTACTTTTGGAAAAATAATGAAAAGATCATTTTATAATTGTTGTAGTACGTTCTACCTCTATCTCTCCTAGACAACTTCGACAACAATGTCAAGCAAGTTATATATGATCTTGGAAAATACATGAGGTAAATAGTGATATTTGTTCAATTCATTGTATAGATCTTATAATTGCCATTTGTTTTTCTTGTTATGTAATATATTGTATATTTTTGTTAAATCTCATTAATATATTTGCACCTTGAATCACTTGTAGATGGCTGTCATCTAAAGAAATCCATAAAGAAGATATAAATTATTGGAAGAGAAAAATTCCTCATCTAATGTGTGAAATGAAAAAGTGTCTACCTTTGACATTTTTCAATGCACAAGAACACTACCTCATACACCAAGTTGAGGAGATGGAATGTGTGGACCTGTACACACAAGGTCAATGTGGATGGTTGAGAGGCACTTGAAATTTTTGAAGGCTTTGGTTAGACAAAGAACACATCTTGAGGGTTCTATGGTGGAGGGATATATGGTATACCAGACCATGCTGTACATTAGTGAATATCTTCCTAAGTTTGCAGCAAAGATCCATGTAGATCGCATTTGGGATCCCAACTTCATTAACAAATTCAAAGGGGAGTACCTGATGGGGAAAGGTAGATTGAGGAAAGTGAGGTAATTATAAGATGGTCATGGAGATTAATTAGAATACATTTTACATATGGTTTTTATGTATATTGTACTTATTTAATTATTAATCTTCAATATACATCAATTATAAATTAAGGTCGTATACCGTGGTAATTAACTAATTATATGTTGTTTCTAAATTTCAAATTTTTTTGATACAGTTGGTTGAGAGTGGGATGCACTACATTTGTACGTCGCAAAAATCTTGATTGGATGACAGTATGGATTGAACGATGTCAACAATCTGGTTGTGCATTAACATGGGAAGGTGTGGCTTCATTGGTTAAAGAAGCTCATCGTAATGGAGATTCCAATGTTACACAAAGGGAAATTGATTTAGAATATGGTTTAAGAGATAAAAAAGGTACGTATAAATATATTAATCACCCATATTATTTAATTATTTTCAATTATATTGATGTATATATGATGCAGAGGATCCAACAACAATACCAACAACATCATTTCATGAGAGTAAATCAAACCCAATCAGAATCAGGAGAAGATCAAATTCTTTATTCACTTTCTTTTTCCTCAAAACTCATACAACTTCTTTTGATTCTTCAATTCTACAAGACTTCAAGGCAACAAGTTAGCACTCCAATTTCAACAAACCATATGTCATTATCAGTATTCCAATTGACTCATTCAAAGCAAAAACCATATTAGAAAACTTTGACTCAATCATTCAGATTCACATTCTAAACTTCTCAAATAGCACCAATTCATTTTCCTTACAAGGAAAACTAACAAAGACCAATCCTTCTTGCTATCAACTAGTTAATCAGTCCTTCAAGACACAAGATTCATCATGTTTTGAGAGAAATCAATTCAATACATCAGTGTATAAATATCAAATTTTCCTGCTCTGTAAAGATACCAAGACACACAATAGAATCATCATTCTCAAAACAATATGGACTACCTTTACAACCTTATTCAAGCATAAATTCTACTGTAACTCCATCCAAATGACAAGGTTCAAGTATTTAAGGTCACTCACTTCCTTGTACACACAGATTTCCACTGTCCATGAAATCTAAACATTAATTAGCAATAGACCTCCATACCCTAGATTGGGTGAACCACTCACACTAGGTTCAAAACCAAGATCCAAAGGCACATTTAGAGACCTCTCAATGCCCATATCATCATATTAAAAACTTAGAATGATTTATACTAGAGAAACTAGCAAATTTCAGACTGTACGCTCAAGAAAGGCTACTAGAATAGGGCTATTTTACAAAGCATCCGCCTTTTTTCCAACTCCAAATTGTTAGACAACCTCAAATAGTCAAAGTAAATGTCACAAAACACCAGATTTATCCACTTTAAAAGATTGAAAGACCCATTTAGAAAGTGTATTAACAAGCTCCATTACGTCTGCAAATTCCCTTAGAAACATCTCCTTGGACATGCATACATTATTTCTCCAATACCCTGCTGGAAACCTTCATTTTCAAGAGGAAAACTCAGAAAATTAACTTTAAATCAGCAACACAGCACCATATTCTTGATACCGTGCACTCACACAAAAAAAAATCACATAAAGTACACCCTACTTACCCCATCCCACCTTTTCTACTAGGCTTACATCGGTGGGATGGGCCTTAAAATTCTTTAGGGACTTCAAAATCATAGTGAAACTAACTCTACCCGAGACACATGATTGTCTTTGATTCTTTTGCTGCTTAAAACTAACTTTTAGACTCTTTGACAATGAAAAATACTCTTTCTCAAATGAGATTACACAAGAACTAACTCTTGGATGTTACCAAATTAGCAATACAAGTAAAGGAGAAATAGAAAGAATGCTTGATAACTCAGAAAAAATAGGGCTTTTATTCAAGATTTTGGTACAAGAATTTCAAGATTCTACTCTTCCTTTCCTTGCCATGCTTTTTATAACTTTTTGCCTCTTAATAACTACTGTTTCTAACTTCTCATCGGTTCAAACTACCTCTTATCTCCTAATATGCTCGATGTATGCCTTTTTCTTTACATAATATTGCATTATTTGCATTTATTTGCATTTTCACCTCCTAGTGACTTCTTTTATGATTTGATTACATTCAAATTAGCCTTTTCATGGCCTTGACACACAAATTTAGACTTGAACATGTAAATTTAACATGTTAGCCTTTTGAAGGCATTTACAAGATCTAGGTGCTTCTGCACCAATATATATGTTGAGATTTTTTTCTTTGCATACATTCGGCCAAGAATAAATATGTTTATCAACTGACGATATTGCAATAATTTTTACATGTTTGACATATTGTAGGTGAAACACCACAAGGCTATGTGGTGCAATGGTCATAAATTTCGAATCAAAAAGTTGGATGACACAAAGGAAACTTGTGATTCTGGTATAACTATAGTCTTTTAGGTGACTAATGTTTCATCTAGAAGGAACATACATCCAGAAGTCTCAAAAAATTGATACTATGGGATTTTGGATGATATACTTGAGTGTGACTTTAAGTCCTTCAAATTAGTTCTATTCCTTGTCCTATGGTACATGCTACGATTGAATGAAAATGATCCCGAGAGAACTATTATAGAACATGATAATGGATTTACCATGGTTAATACAAGGTCGATTGAGCGAGCTAGAAATGAGCCCTATGTTCTTCCAAGCCAATGTGAGTAGGTATTTTACTCAGAGGTTCAGGTAAACCGGGTTCGTAATTTGTTGTTAGACATGATCCAAGAGGAATTCCGGTAAAGTATAATGTGGTGGAAGAAGAAGATACCAAAGAACTAGAAGATGATGTAGATGATGATCAGGATCAACAGTTAGTTGATGATGTGCCTGACGAAGATGTCGAAGAGGAGGAACTAGATCATGATGATGTAGGAGTTAATGTTCATGAAGATGATATCTGTGTGGATGATGACATTATCGAAACTAATATCAATGACGATGATGATGATATGACCAATCCTTACAATTTTGAATCTAGATCAAATGATACATACAAAGAGTTGGATGAAGAAGAAGATCAATGACATTGAAATGTATGAGTTATGCGATTATATTATCTATTTGATATTAATTTCTTGATAGAATTATATTTGAATTATGTGGTTACATAATTAATTCATGATGTTTTTAATTTTTATACCATTACATAATTAATTTAATGATGTACTTTTTAATGTTTCAAAGGTTAAAAAATTAAAACATTTCAATAGTGATGTTAACAACCTTGAAATTAGTGTGTTTTATGTTTCATGTGATCATAAGATATTAAAAAGTTAGTTGTAGAGGTGGTTGTTCAGTGGTTGAGGTGTAAAGGCCTTTAAAAGGCATAAAGTGATCATTGTAATGGTTGTTGATGGTTGAGGATTTAAAATACAAGCTCTTGACATTTGAAAATTTGTGTTTTTCTTCAATTTTTTTGTATTTTTCCTTTTTTGCAGCACTGTACGGTCACATATAGCCATATTTTGATGTGAAATCAATTCCATGTCACACACAACCATATATATGTATGTATGTATATGTATTTGAAAATGTAAATGTAAATACAATTACTGGATGCTCTCCTAGAACAATAAATGCAACATATCATTAAAGAAATCCAACTAACACTTCCCAATTGCTGTGATTGATTAAAAGATTTTAATCCCTACTTGAGAGAATCAAATAACCAGATCACACATATATAGCAAATGTACAATGATAAACAAAGTATAAACTTGCTATATCAATTTAAACAATAGAGAAGCATCAGAATGGAGACAATCAAATAACTGCATAAATTTAACAAATAGCTGATATCAAAATCTTAATTCGTGACTTAGATATCTTCATTTACTCCATCAAAATACATGCATTTGAGTCTCTGTATATGAAAGAATTTTGCTAGAAAGCTATCTAATGAATATCTCCTAATGCCCATATCTGTTTCATTACTAAGGAACATATATAAATACATCAAAACTTGGAAGGGACTCATCCCTTCAAAAATGTTTTATTTTACTTAACTAATTAAAACAAGAGATTAGGCTCTATTTAGCCATAGATGAACATTTGATAAATGATCCAGATAATCCTACCGTTGATGAGTATTGACATCTCCTAATGCATTCCTGGCCGATATTTCCACCTTTATCATCCTTTCTTTTTGCTCGCAACTCTCTTCCAATGTCGAATCCTTCCTTGTAGCATTTTCTAGAATTCTCTGTAGCATCAATTCACATTCTTTGATCCACTTGGCTTTCTCTTTCAACTTTTCTCCATCTTCAAATAGTGTAGGCAGTCCCATATTTGTAACATCAACCAACCCATTTGCATCTTCTCGCAGTTCCTCATAAAGGTCCCCGTGTTTCTTTATAATTTGGTTACCCATACCAATGGCCACACTGTCAGGAACATCTCTTTCATTTAATTCTTGGAACTTTTCTTTAATCCTTCCATCAATTCTCTTGTGTTCCTGCCCTGTAACATGGTTCTTTGAATATGCTCCCCATAGCTTATTCAACCAAATCATTAAGTTGGCCTCCCTTTTTCTGATTATTGCAGTGAGTGTATCATATTTACCTTGTGAATATGTAGTTGACTCCTCCCAATGATCTTTTACCTATGAGCTTTCACCATGTGTTATTAATTTAGTTGTGACTCCTAGCATGTCCTTCAAACGATCATTTTCTCTCATGATCCTTTCATTACTCATTTTGTACATTTCCTTTTCTTTGATCAACATTTGTATTTGGGCTTTATTCAATTTTGCCACATTAATCCCAATATCTGTAGTCACCATATGATCTACCTCTCCAACCTTCAGAGTCATGACATGTCCAAATGATTTCTTAGTATCAATCACCACTGAATTTCTATGAGGTCGATACAAGGCCCATATCATGAGTGATCCTTCATCTGGGTTATATTTGGATCCAACATATATTTCTGTCACCCCCTCTGGACTAAGCTTGTGTGTGGAACTATTATCCTTTAAGAAGCTATCAAAGACCAATGCATAATTCAAATCCAGCCCTGGAAAGATCATAACTCCAACATCCTCTAACATTTTCCTTCCTTTCTCGGGGGTCATATTAGCCATTTCTCTATCCACAGTTAATTTCAAATTATTTAGTAGCTGCTCCTCATTGCTTGGTGTAATATTATCAACTGTCTCCCTTATCTCCTTGCCCTTTTGATTATACAAGAAAGATCTGAATTCTGAAGAATTCACAAATTCATTATCTACTACAAATGACCTATATGCCATCTCTCTAGTGTCTGTATCTTGGCTCTCTTCAACATTTGGTTCTCTAGGAGGGCAGTTGTAATCTTGAGTTTTTAATATGGAAATACTACTGGGTAGGTCTTGTGGCATATCTTCTCTAGATTCCTCATGTCTAGAAAAAGGGAACCTTGTATCTGACAACCCTTGGTTGTATTCCTCCACCACTCTCTCTGCTTCCTCTGCCTCCAAATTTCTAATCATGTCATCAAACTGTTAATGCACATGATCATATCCTCCAAAGTTTATCCTTTGTTTGGAAGAATTGATATATCCCTCTGGATCAAAACCTTTTCTTGGTGGACCCTTATTCATATTATACTTCATTAATTTGTCAAGGATCAAATCATATCCTTCCTTTGCAAGCACAGTAAAATCACCAAAGCACATAGTACTAGGCATAAATTCCTGTTTCCTGAATGAACCAAAATTCATGAAACTAGAAAAATCCATTTGTCTTACAATTTCCAAATATGCAATCCTATCCGGGATTGTTTTAGGAAAAATGAATGGAGAATCCTCAAAACCAAACACCCTTACAATAGTAGCATCTTCCAAGCAATACCGGTCTCCCCAATTGTGATCAATTGGTCCATTAAAGTCCTTAGGTCTGAGGAAGTTTTTTATTTCATCAGACAATGAGTGCACAAAAGGATGACTGTAGAATTCATATACTAGATTTACAAAATATTCTTCAAAATATAGGAAACTGGAATTACCAGACCTAATATCCCAAATGGCAATCCACAATTGAATGGGTAACAATTTTCCCTCTTTATAAAATGTGAAACCTTCAACTTTTTTGGCCAAATCCCTAACTCTTGTCTGAAGTACAATACTAGATGCATTAAAAGAGAATAATTCCTAAGGTGCAAGACATGGGATTTATTCTTGATTGCCATCAATACTAAGTCGAGTTCCTTGGAGACAAATGAAGCATAGTTGAAAAACCTAGAATTATGACATTGAATGTCAGTTGCAATTACCACGGGAACAATGGACATATACTCAGGAACTTCCATACCCAACACTTGTCCTATCGAGAAATAGGTATATCTCATATAGGGCTCGAATAAGTCCACATGGAATGGAGGCCCATCGCCATCATCAAGTGGGACAGTTTTACCATCTTGTTTAATTCTATGTAAGGGCAACCTCCAACCCTTGTAAGTGGTGTCCATTCTCCAAAACTCCTTTTCCAACTCTTCATTCACAATTTTCTCATTACACCACCCTTCCAACTTAAAAACTTCACTTATTGAAGCCTCTTATATGTATATGAAGGGTTTCCCAGATGGTCCGCATATGGCCTTAAGTTTTGAGTCATAGTGGGTGGCCAACAATTTTACCAACTCTGTATTGACAAACACATTAGGGAAAACCATCATTCCCAAATTTAGATGCCACGGATTTCAAACTGGCTCAAAATGATCTCTTCGGTGAAAGTGGAATCTAAAAAATTCATAGCCTCTTATTGGGGTCCAAATGTCTCCTACATGCTTGCATTTTTCATCCAATTTTTCCACTTCTGCCCTCAGTTGCACAGAGCACCTACCTCTGGGCCCAGATCTAGGCAATTGGTCAATTAAATCCTGATTCAACTTTCGTTCAACACCCTTCGGCTCAATTCTAGACTCAACTTTCTGCTTTTTACTCTTAGGGTGACTTCTCTCACTTTGTTTTCTACCTTTCAACTTCCCCGAGGTGGTGGCTTCCATATTACTCGCTTAAAATTGTAGAAATGAAAAAGTTAAAATGCAAAAGACTTACTGGTTTTGATTGAGGTCTTTCAACTAAAACAATTCTCTGGCCCTTTGTTTGTCTCCTCATTTCCTTCGCTACCAATTCACAACAATGTTCATTTTGCAATGATTTCCTTTCAATTTATGAAATTACCTGTGCTCCATGGCACCATTAATGTTTTAACTCTAGGCACAAATGTAACATATTTTTGAATTCCTTACTATCACATCAAATGAACTGGTCGGCAAGACACCTTTAAACTTTGGGCGCTCTATACATTAGGCCCCAACCAACGTTCATTGAATACTCTACTGATTAGGGTAGCACTCTACACATCTGGCCGATGTTAACATTTTTCATGTATACATCGGCAAGAGTCACCTTAACAATCATTTTGGTTCATTTGTTTCTTCATCGGCTTGACTTTTAGTATCACTAACACATTCAGTGGTTCCTTTGATGTTATAAGTCTCGTCGATAACAAATCAAATGAACTGGTCGGAAAGACACCTTCAAACTTTGGGCGATCTATACATTAGGCCTCAACCAACGTTCACTAAATACTTTGTTGATCGAGGTAACACTCTACACATCGAACTAATGTTAACATTTGTCTCGTATACATTGCCAAGAGTCACCCCGACAATCATTTTGGTTCATTTGTTTCTTCATCGGCCTGACTTTTAGTATCGCTAACACATTCAGTGGTTCCTCTGATGTTATAAGTCTCATCTATAAATTTTCTTTTGGTCTTGAATATGTCA
Organism: Sequoia sempervirens; assembly: GCA_007258455.2. NCBI lineage: Eukaryota > Viridiplantae > Streptophyta > Pinopsida > Cupressales > Cupressaceae > Sequoia > Sequoia sempervirens. Next base: position 270,099,690 of record VDFB02000015.1, on the reverse strand, counting down.
CCAAAACTCTTGCCGATATCCTCCTATTGGTGTAACTTAGCGGGTCGGGTGAACATTCAGGATTTACACCGATGGCACATGTCTTGCCGATATATTCCTAGTGCTCTTGTTGGTGAAATAAATGATGGTCTCACCAATGAAACTTCATTGGTGAGACTTAAACGTTCAGGCCAACATATATTTTTCATGTTGAGATGACTTCTTTAGTAATCCTGATCTCTACAACAGTTTTGATGTCTCATTAATGTGCTAAAAAGTGCTTGTAACCCATAATAGGTCGGGAAGACCCATACCAGCTCATGCCAATGTGATTTGTTCTCCACAATATCTTTGATCAGAAGGATTTTTTAGGAGTAGAACAAGGTGACCGTGGGTAATTATATTCTGTAGGGCCAATTACATCCTTTTCTAACTCAAAATGTAGTTATTATTAAGAAATTTACATGAGTAAATCATTATAAAATTTTGAAATTTTTTATAGTTCCAACAGACCCTTCTTCATGTTGTATTGTAGCAATTTGTTGAGAACCATATCATATCCATCCCTTGCTAATACAGTGAAATCACCAAAGAAAGGAAAAGAGGTGGAGATAGAGAGTCGATGGATAGGGGGGATAGGGAGGGAGAGATGGTGAGAGATAGAGGGGGAGATAGAGAGGGGGAGGGAGAGAAAGGGATATAGATAGGTAGAGGAGGAGAGATAGAGAAGAGGGGGTGAGATAGAGAAGAGGGTTTAGGGTTTAGGGTTTAGGGAGATAGAGAGCAACAAGGAGAGATATATCAATCACCCTCCCTATATCTCCATCTATTCATCCTTATCTCTTTATATCTCTACCTCTCTCTATCTCTTTGTCTCCCTTTCTATTTGTATGTTTCTCATTATCTCCCTCTCTTTCTATATTTTCTTCCTTATATTTATCTTTGTCTCCTTAAGTGTGAAATGGGTACATTGAAGAGGTCTTAAAGGAGAATTATCTTATCTTTAATCAAATGGCATGCTACCTTGAGCATAACTCCCCAAGGACACATGCCATCCTTAGATTGTTGACATGAAACAACCAATCAAAATTTAGTTTCTCTTTTCCCTCTCTCTCTTTTCCTTTGTATCTCTTATATTTATCTCTCTCATGCTTTCTCTCTCTCTCCCTATCTATCTAAGTTCATCTCTTTCTCTCATTCTCTATCTTTTTAGTTTCTATATCTCTTTCTATTAGCTAATAGGCTACATATATTCTTCTACCACCATCTTGATAAGATAGGATAGCTCTTTATTGATGATGATTCTATTCATGTCTACCTTATTCAATCCTACAAATGAGAGTGCTAAGAAAGTGTGAGAAATCAATGCTAAAAATAAATATGGTTGGCATGTAGGAAGCATATAATGTTTAGAATATGATGGCGACACTCATAAAATTTTACCTGGAATACTATCATAATTAATTTATGTGTTATTATTTGCATATTGTCCATCGTGATTTAGAGAAGAGGGTGATATAGAGAGATAGAGGGGAATGGTGAAAGAGATAGAGAGATCGTGATAGAGGTAGAGAAATATATGGATAGAAAGAGATAGAGAGAGGACTAAGAGGGAGATAAAAAGAGAAATAGAGATAGAGCTATAGAGTAGGAGAGATGGAGGGACAGATGGAGTGAATGAGAGAGAAAGGGGAGCGAGAGATAGCTCAATAGATAGAGGGGAAGAGGGAGTGACATAGATAGTGGGAGATATAGAGAGATAGAGATAGAGATATATGGGAAGAGAAAGAGATATGGAGATATATGGGAAGAGAAAGGAAGAGAGGTGGAGATAGAGTGATGGATAGGGGGGATAGGGAGGGACTAGAGATGGTGAGAGATAGAGAGGGGGAGGGAGAGAAAGGGATATAGATAGATAGAGGAGGAGAGATAGAGAAGAGGTCTTAAAGGAGAATTATCATATCTTTAATCAAATGACATGCTACCTTGAGCATAACTCCCCAAGGACACATGCCATCCTTGGATTGTTGACATGAAACAACCAATCAAAATTTAGTTTCTCTTTTCCCTCTCTCTTTCCTTTGTATCTCTTATATTTCTTTCTCTCATTCTCTATCTTTTTAGTTTCTATATCTCTTTCTATTAGCTAATAGGCTACATATATTGTGAGATTTGAGCTTGAAACAAATCTCATGCCTAGAAACCACTATTGTGTCATTGGAAAACAAGTTTCAATTGCCATTTAATGGTAAACCAACTATAGTGTAATGGTAAAATCCTCTAAAATATTAGGTAAAAGCCTATATATACTATTATATAATAATAAATATAATTATATTATATATGATTTAATCTAATATTACTATTATATTAAATACATATTATATTAATTATATTTTGCATTGAGAGAACACCAAGGAAAATATAGAATATATACTTTCATGAAGAAAGAACATGAATGTCTATTATTAATCTACAAGACCGAGCTACAAAATATAAATCTAATATAGCTAATATATATTTAACTAATATATACTTAACTATATTGTACAATATTAAAACCTAGCTAAATGGCACCATAATTTTCAATTTAATTAACATACTCTAAAACCTAATGAAACCAGGTTGTAGCTCATCAAATTGGAGAAGTGAAAGGTCAATACCAATGCCGCGGAAGAGTTTGGAGGAGTGAAAAAAAGGTCAATACCAGCATCGAGGAAGAGTTTGGAGTTAAAAAAAGGTCAATACCAGTGCCGACAAAGAGCAGAGGAGTGAAAACAAGGTCAATACTACCCCTGAGGAAGAGTTTTGAGGAGTGAAAACAAGGTCAATAATAGCGTTGAGGATGAGGTTGAGGGAACTTAGGGAAAATCGATGACCAAGGGACAATGAGTACTGTAATTTTGACACCCCCATTCTCTTTAACCTGCAATTTTCATGCCTAGTTTCCAAAGATCTTCTCGTACATTGGCACCCCCAAAGGTCTAGGATTTCATCACACATAGCCTTCATCACATGATTCTGAAGAAATTGTAGACTTATTCCAAGTATATGATAGGCTAAGCTAGATATAATGAATGGAAATAGAGGCATACAATTCTTTTTTAATACCTCCACCACAAACATATGCAAGGAAATGTCTCCTCCCTTCTTGGTAGTGATAACCTCCTCCACACACAACCCTTAAAAATTATGAATAGAGGAATATAATCTTTGAAGAACTCAAAGTTGATTCTCTCTTACCTGATGCAATTAGTCATTTTATCCTTACAAAAATTTATAGTGATTACTAGAGGCACATAGACCAATTCTTCATAATAGAAGAATTTGATCATACTTTTCCAATGATGGCATTATGAGAAAACCTTAGGTTAAATGAATAATTCCTAGCTAATTTCTTTAAATCATGTCCAATTGTATAAGAGAAGACCACTGCTATGTGTACTTGGATACCATGGAGAAAGGCTCTTTGGGCTCTTTCATCAATCAAGGTATTGTTAAATTTTAACACCTAAAAGTGAGAATGAAGAATCTTTCCTAGGATGGTGGCCATCCCATTATAGCTCTTAGAGTTAGAGATATTTTTGTTTCGAAGTAGAAATTGGACCATCAAATAGTGTCACCATGACTCTACCAATATATCCATGAAATTGACAAACCCTAACTTAACAACCACAAATTCACAAGAAAATTGCCCCTGTCATCCCTAGGGCATCAATTCAATGCCAAGTTTCTTGCTTTATCAGACCCCTAAATGCAATGAACCTCTATCATACCATGTTGCACACCAATCCACTGAGTTACAGTTCCAAGACAGTGGGTGGATTGGTGGATGTCATTTCTATTTAGCCCTCAAACCCTTACATAGGAAAAATAAGGCAGTCCCTGTATTTGATTGTTTTCTCCCACAAAATAGTGATATCAGAGCATATCAAGCTTGTACGAACATATATATTTATCTACACCAATGATCTCAAAGCATTTCAAGCTTGTACGGATGTATACAACACAAAAGAATTTCAAAAAACCAATAAAAACACAGAAAATTGCTTCAAGAACGTGGTATTTGATATGAAATTTTGGTATCAACAATTGCAATGGGATGGAAATACAATATGATAGAAGTGGGATAATATTTGCATCATTTGAAGCATTAAACCAAATTTTCTGCTATTTTTAGTCATGTAGGTGTCCAATAAACCACTTGGTGGTGTTTCCCTTCAAGTTTATTTACTTTAATGAAGAGCAAAAGTCCTTTGATTACAATTACATAATACATTTGAGGCCTTGGTTGTGTAACTAGTGGACCATAGTCACATTTAACACTTGTTACAAAGTTTTGGAGTTAAAACATTAAGTAGATTTGATTTGTGATGGACACATTTGGACGGTAGTAACAATAACTTGCAATCTATCAAGACTTGATTACCTTATAACCTGTCAAATTCTAGCTATGAGATGATAGATTTATCATAATGTCACCTTGGGATCACATCACCATGAAAGAAATTCATCCAACATCCTTATGAGTGAAGGTACCACCAAATAGGTATTTTTCAGATCTTTCCTCGATCGAGGGATATTCAGGAAGAGAAGAGGAAAGCAAGACATGTAGTAGGTCTAAAAGAGTGAGATCAACTAGAGGTCAAAAGATTAGAAGAAAATTCCATAAACGCATGGAATTTTTTCTTGTTGAAGGGAGGTCATGTTCTTATGATGATGAGAGCATAGGTGACATCAAGGTGCCCTTGAGGTACAAACATCTACAGAAACAATGGGCACCCAAGGAACTTCCTCCAATAAACACTGATTTTTGTGTCAACGAGAGGATATATCGCATAGCACCATCGTCATTACATGGTTTGGGATTATTTTGCATGGATGACATAAAGTCCTATTATGACAAAGTTATTGAATTGATGGAGTATGTCAGACCTTGTTACATTTACAAAGATTGGATGCAACTGGTTCGATATACACGAAGTATGCGTAGGTATGCACTGTCAACAAGTTATATACAACTAAAAGATAAGGATCAAAATAAAGGAGTGGCTATGTTCAAAGCATCACTGAATATTGTAGGGTTTATAAACAGTACATGACCTGGGTCAACAAATAAGCAACCCAATTGCATATTCGAGGCGCGCGAGGGAAACCGTGTATTCATATGTGCAATAAAATCAATAATTGCAGGGGAAGAGTTGCTAATCAATTACAATTTGAATCACTTAGTTACAAACACAATTACTATGGGGGTGGTACGTACTATGTACCATTTTACCCAACCTCCAATTAATGACTCCAATATACCATTTTATTCTTATGTTTTTTTTCGTAAGTCTATTGGTTTCATTTCGGTAATGTTTTTTTATATTTAATTTTTGTCACAACAGAACATTGATCGTACGGGGAAGGCTCTGGCCTAGACCACAAATCATGATGCATCTTCAAACACTTCTACTTGACAGGTTTACCTAATTGTAATTGTACAAATTAGATAAGAGAATTTTTTTTTATTATTATGTTTTTTTCATAAGTTTCTTGGGTTAATTTTGATAATGTTTTTAATATTCTTGTTGCAGTCGAATGATCGAGGAAAGGCAACAACAGTAGAGGAGAGCATCCATAGGGAGGTACAATCAATATTATGTGATGATGACATCGCAAATTCAACAAGCCATCTCAATATGTTAAGGAAGACCAAAAAAAATGCAATAAAAAAATCCTTAAGTTGATATTCATAGTGCCTCAAACATATGAGATAAGAGAGAGGGTTAAAATATTGACTAAGAGAGCACAAAACTTGCAAGTAAGCTATCATAAGGTCTTTAATTATAACATAATTTCATTCATGGTTTTATATTTTATACTTTTTTATGTCATGAACTAAAATATGTATTATTTTTACAGGATTATTTGCGTCCTCATGATGTTGCTAGCCATGATCAGGGTACTGCAGGTGCTGCCCAAGGAGTAGGGGTTGGTACAAGTGTCAATCCTGATCTTCCTGTTCATACATCACATCATTCGACCCCATCATCTGTGCCTATATTTTCATCTCAAATGTCGACAACACATACCATGCAGGCATCGGGTAGTGCACCCTCTCGTAGCAAACACATGCTAGAACATGCGTCAGGACATGTACCCGGGGATGCAAAGGCCACTTGTACTAGTGATGTTTTAGCAAAATTTCCTGGATCTTCCCATATTACTAGTATGAGAACATTTCTGGTCACATTTGTGGTGATCGAGGATTTTGTTCCCATAAAGATAGAGAAGGTCCCAGGTACTTTAAAATGTTTTAATTATTATTATATGTAATCCAATTGAAATTTACTTATTGATCACTCTTTTTAGACTAATGATCCCATGATCATTTTGCAGGAAATGATGTTTTTTATAAACATCTAAGTGATATTACATTGGAGCTCTTTGGGCCCACCATACATACACGGTGGAATGCCCAAAATGAAGATTTAAAAGATGAGCTCATTAACCATTTAGTTGTGCTGTTCAGTGATAAAACATTAAACCAAACGAAGGTCCTTAAGAAAGATGGTACCTATATAAAGTATGTGAGGGACCAATATAGGTCACATTTAGAGAAAAAAAAAAAGTACGAGTGTCCCCCCATGATTCCAAAGAGGGAGTGGAAGGACCTGGTGTCGGATGGAAAGGAGAAGGCTGAAAATAAAAAAGGAAAGACACCACTAGGTGGAGGAAGGTATGTGATACTATCAACAATGTAATTATATACTAATTACTCTTTCTTTTTACATAATCTAACATATTTCAAACTTTTCATAGGCTGCCTGACACATCAAAGGCAACAAAGGCAAGACTAGAAAAACACGTGCAACACAAACTTGGCTCTGGTGGTTATATGAAATTAGCTGCACGAATTGTAAGTATCAATAAATGAAATACTGCATCCAAATAATAAATTGCAAACAATTTTGGTTTTATCACACCATAGAAGAAAAATTCATGATCTTATGTAAAAATGTAGGGCTCTGAATTCAACAGAGTGCCCACAGAAGAGGACCTGAAGATTGCCTTCTAGCAAGGCTATGGAGCTATGGCTAAATGCCTAAGAGTCTTGATTGGGCAAACACAATCTTCCACTGCATCTGACACACAGGGAAATAAACTCAATAAAGTTTATTTAAAATTGAATACTTGTGCAATCTATTCAATATCAATTTCCACCATAAAGTAATTATGTGCCTCTTTGTTTTAAACAAACAAGCAATGATAATACTGCACATGACATTGGAATGTAGCCTGGTGAGGGTGGAGCACAACTGGTAGATGAAGGTCATGGTGTGCATCCCGGTACTGGATGTATTCATGTGCTATACAAAACGCAATATGGATTAATACAATTAAATGTCTATAATTGCAATTGGTGTATTAATTAATATAACCTTTCATGTTTCAACTTTAGAGCATGTAGAGTGTGATCAACATGTTGAGCATGATCAGGCTAGAGAAGATCAGGAACATTATGTGGCCCCATTAGGTAAAGAGGACCACTCTAATGTTCTTTTAAACATATGTAATTGCAATTTGTGTATTAATTAATGTAACCTTTTGTGTTTCAACTCCAGATCAAGATTTAGAGGGTGTTCAACATGTTGAGCATGAGGCTAGAAGAGATGATCAAGAACATGATGTGGCCCCATCAGGTAAAGAGAGCCACTCTAATGTTCTTTTAATTAATGAAATACTTGTAACAATAATAATAAAACATATCAATTTAACATTTCTTTGTTATTGCAGTAGACCCCCCCTTGCAGCGACGTCCACGTCGTGAGTACACGACTAGGCATACATTAAGATCACAAGAAGATGGCAAAACAACTAAAGTGGGGACAAATGATTTAGAAAACGATACTCCACTTTAGCTTTTTTTAGCTTCAAAAAAGAAACAAAAAAAGAAGTGATTGTAATCATATTATGAATGAATGTGAATATGTTAATGAATGAATGTTATATGTTAATGAATGAATGTTATATGATAATGAATGAATTTTATATGTTATTAATGGATGAATGATTAATGTTATATGATTAGGTATGGGGAATTGAGAGTGATGTGAGGGGGCGGGAGGGGCCAAATGAGCTTCCACCATCATGTGGTTGGCCCTGTTAAGTAGAGAATATTAAACTATTCTCGAAACAAAGAGAAGCTCAATAGGGTAATGAACTTTTGAATATAAGAAATGCATCATGTGAAGCATCAAACCAATATGCAAAGATGAAAGAAAGTGCTAACTTTTCACTATGGTGGGAGGAAAATGATTCTTTATTCCCTAATGCCTTCAGTTTTCAAGCCAATTTCTCTTGCTTTGCATAGCTCTACCATGTTTTTGGATGTGATATGACTCCTACACAAAAAACATGTACCAATTTATGGCCTTCAATCCAACTACATCCAAGTATCTTTTTAATTCCTCTATCTTTCATCAATTTTTTTACTATTTGAACCTCGTACAAATGTTTTAGATGAAGAACCCATAATTGTGAAATGTGCCTCTAGTTGAGTAAAGTGAATCCATGCTCTATATCATGATTTGAAGTTGTTTCCATTCCAATGTTTCGAGTTTAGTTTGTTTGTATGGCTTTCTATGAATACCACATTGTGTTGTGTTTGGATTTGGTTTCAAAGCTCTGTTTCTTTCATTTTTAGTGATGACATAACTCTAAAATTTGACTTTTGTGCATAACAGGTTAGTGGAAAAATTGACAGCTCTGAAGGGTTTAGAGGCTTGATTGAGATAGATACACAAATATTTGGATCTTGTTGTTGATGGGAGGCTTCCACTTAACCATGAAATTTTATTCATATGTTTTGTACTAATTTTCAGGAGCTTGAAGAATAGGGGAAGCGTCCACCTAACCTCCCAAACCTTAAGAGAAGAATAAAAGAGGGTAAAGTTTTAATTTTGATTGTTGTTGCATTATTTTCAAGATTACAAGGCATCACTTGTTTCATCTATTTGGACTATGCTTGATAGTGTTCATTAATGATACATATCGATCCTATCTCTATCAATTGTTAGAATTATGTCCAATTTCAAAACTTTAAGGAAAAAAGGGTCTACTCCGAAGGACTATACTGAGTGGCTTGTTGCAGATTTGTCTGTATATTATGGCTACAATGACTATTTGATTTCCATTTTAGCACTTTGTTTGCAACTTAGTGAATTTTAGAATAAGGTTAAATGAGGTGATATTGTGCTAAATGATTGTAAATTGTGGTCTCCAAACTTAAGATGTTCCTTGTTGCTGAAGTAGTAGAACTTATTGAAGCAAACAAAGCTCCTCTGCCTATAGGCCTCTGGACCAACACTTTAAAGGTCAGTATCTTGAATAGCCAATTTACAGTTGAATAAAATACTTATTGCTCACCCAAGTAACCAAGCATCTATTTTTGGACGTTATTTTCCTACATTGATTTGCCTAAAACAAACATAGGAAGCATGCATGAAAAATATACCAATTTTCCTAAAATAAATGCAAGGACTATTCACAAAAGATATCCTAATGTGCATAAAACAAATGCAGGAAGTATCGACAAGAGATACGTTGATAAACACAAAAAACACACCATGACCCTGAGCACCTATAGGTATTGCTATAGCAAAGTGGAACACAAAATATTACTTCATACCAACCTCACTGCTCTATGATACACATATATATTTAGGAGATCGTGATAGAGGTAGAGAAATATATGGATAGAAAGAGATAGAGAGAGGGCTAAGAGGGATAGAAAGATGTCTTCGTATTGCTGCAATATCTTGTCGAACCTTTCTTGCTACAATGGGGTTGGCATATTTGTGAGCACTATTATTGTGTGTACTTGCTTATGTAGGTGCATTTGTGGACTACCAAAAGCACAAATTTCTAAGTGTGGGAATTGATCTTGCAACATTGTTTAGTAGAGACCAAAGCTAGTCTAGCTTGTGATGTTAACTCAAGGAGGTTAAGTTTCCACTTGTCATTATGTATTGTCCATTTTTGTGCCTTAAAATGGTAAATGCCATCATGATCATACACTCATGGTTGTCCAATATAAACAAATTATATCTTTTTATGTATAATTTTAGTTATCTCCTTCACCTGATTTTAAATAAATAATATTATTTTTCAATAATATTTTAACCAATAGATGTGTCTAGCAGAATTCACAGACTCCTATGTCTGCCTTGAAAGAGCTCACTAATGGAGAGCAGAGGCCACAAAAGAATCTCACTGATAGACAACAAGTATATGATTCTGACCTTCTGGAGGAGTATCTATCTCTTCTATTTGTATTTCCAGTTATATCACTTTTTTTCTTAGGCACATTATATTATAAAGCTTTGGAATTTTTTTAATTCCCTTAAACTACATTTTTTTGTTATTTTGGTTTTAGGAAAATCAACATGCATTGATCAAGTGTATCACATAAGATGTTGGCTTTAGTAATGGAAGACCTATAGCTGCATGTATCATCTATAAATCACTTCTCCAATGGCATTCATTTGAAGTTGAAAGAGCAAGTGTTTTTGATTGTATCATTCAAACAATTGGTTCAACAATTGAGGTATCATTGATTCTACATTTCCCCAGTTCTGAGTAGTTTATGTGAATTGGCCCTACAAAATATAATGATTTAGTCAAAATTTTATAATGATTTACTCATGTAAATTTCTCAATAATAACTACATTTTGAGTCAGAAAAGGATGTAATTGGCCCTACAAAATATAATTACCCACAGTCACCTCGTTCTACTCTTGAAAATCCTTCTGATCAAAGATATTGTGGCAAACAAATCACATCGACATGAGCTGTTATGGGTCTTCCTGACCTATTATGGGTTACAAGCACTTTTTAGCACATCGATGAGACATCAAAACTATTGTAGTGATCAAGATTAATAAAGAAGACATATCGGGGAGATTGGCTTATGGTCTCATTGATGAAGAGAATCTATTGGCAAGACAAGTCATCTCGACATGAAAAATATATGTTGGCCCGAACGTTTAAGTCTCATTGATGAAGTTTCATCGGTGAGACCATCATTTCTTTCACCGACAGGAGCACTGGGAATATATCAGTGAGGCATAGCCGGTCGGGTAAACATTCAGAACTTACCTTGATGGTATAAGTCTTGCCAATATACTTCCTTGTGCTCTATCGATGAGACCACAAGTCAGTCCTCTTGATAAATCTTTTTTTTTAAAGAAAAAACTACAATGTTTAGTTGAAATTTCAACGAACCAGTCCGACGAGGTTGCTATAGCTCTGACGCAATTTTGATCTCATTCCGATGGTGAGATTGTTGAACAAACAATGCATGTTTGTCAGAATATTGGGGAGATTGGCTTATGGCCTCATCGATGAAGAGAATCTATTGGCAAGACAAGTCATCTCGGCATGAAAAATATATGTTGGCCTGAATGTTTAAGTCTCACTGATGAAGTTTCATCAGCGAGACCATCATTTCTTTCATCGAAAGGAGCATTGGGAATATATCAGTGAGACATAGCGGGTCAGATAAACATTTAGAACTTACCCTGATCGTATAGGTCTCACCGATATACTTCCTTGTGCTCTATCGATGAGACCACAAGTCAGTCCTCCTAATGGCGAGATCGTCGAACAAATGATGAATGTTTGTTGGAATTTCCACGAAACTTGGTCGCAATTCCAACAACCTTCTCATGCTGTTCTGACAATTTGGAAGAGGCATGCCATGTGTGTTATGGCTATTGTTCGTCGCTAGATCGATGCACTTTTCGTCGATCATATTCCGATGAACACCAGGTCCCTTTTTTGTGGTGGCAATTGACGAAGTTCAGTCGTGATTTCAACATTTTAAAGCTCGTCTGGATACTGACAAAAATTTAGCGATGAAATTTTTTCAAGTGATTCATCAGAATTCCGACAATAGTTTATCAATAGTTCAACAAACTTTCATCGAAAAGTGGATTCAAATACAGTAGTGGTCCTAATGCTGAAACAAAAAATTACTAATATATAAAATATTTGAAAATAATTTTAAACATAAATAAGAATTATGAACTTAACACCATCCCTGACAATGGTACCAAAAATCTAGAGCTTCCCCTAATGTCTAATTAACTAGTGTATATGATCATACACATGACTTAATGGACTTGAAGATCCCTAAAATAAGCAATTCATCATTCAAGAGAGGGCTTCACTAAATTATCAACCAAAGAGTCATAGATTTTAGATGATGCTGGCAATAAATATGTATTCAAGAATCCTAGAATTCTACATCAGCTAAATATAGGTAAATTGAACATCATAGACAAATGCATCAAAACATTTTAACTGAAATTAACTTCTATCTTCAAAATAGAGTAAGTGGATACTAATAACTATTTAATTACTACATGTACTCAATGCTTATGACTAACTTAATAATTGTTTATGTTGAAACATGTCGTAATTCAACTAACCTTCTAGAGTATTGAACAAAATGTAAACTAAATACTTCTAATTCAGAATTTACAACACAACATTCATAATAGCATAAAATGAAAACTACAAATTAAACTAGTAATGCATAATATAATTAGTCAACTAAACTAATGTGGCTTTGTAGTACCTCAAGTGGCCCTTGCTTGAGTTGTTGCATTCACAATATCTTATTCAATTACTCACTCAGGAAAACATTCTACCAAAATATCTTCGAGCTTTATTATATTCTAATCATACATAGAGCTTTTGAGCAGAATCTAACATAAAAACTTATCCAATCTAATACATGCAAGATCTAGTTGTCCTTCTCGATAGGGTACCCTACTATATAGGGTTTGCAAGAGTCCATTTATTTATGAACTATAAAAAAAATTAAAAGTAGATGCCAACTCTCCCATAAAATAGAAAGAAGGCTAGGTTTTTCTAAAACAAAAATAATAACCAACAAAACAAGAGTGTAGAAGTCGAATAAGGACTTTTCACTTAATTAAGATAATCGTTATAAATTGAAAATGTGACCTGACAGAGTAGTTACTGTTATAAATTTTATTCCTTATTGGAGTGGACTCATTTCTCCTTCATAACTTATTAAAATATGAAGTGACACTTGGCCATCCATGATCTTGTCCTTAAATGATTGCCTTCATCTTTTCTAAAAGTGTGATCATGTTGTAGTAGATTAACTCCTTTCTGTGCATCAAACTATCATCCTTCTACTGCAGGTTGAGAAGCCTTTTGTTGTGGGTTGGAAAATTCTTTGTTGCAAGGATTAGTCCTTATTTCCTTAAGGCATTCTTATTTATAATAAATATGATTAAACATGGAATTCTACTAAACTCACAAACATTCAAAGTTCATACACACACTTATTAATATAACATATATTAACTTCAAATGCTTTAAAATGCTTAAAGTATATAAAAGGTCCAATAATGTCTTTTAGATTTTATCAAAAATAAGATAAAAGCATATAACTACAACAAGGAAATTGGACATTCTTATGGCTCATCAACATCCGAAATCGTTTCATATAAATCACCAAAAAATTTCCTTTATCATATTCATTTAAATGTGTAAATTATGCATCGTCTACTAATTATAATTTTATAATCAATATGGAGTAGGTATATAGAATACATTAAATTATAAAATAAAATATGATATGTTTTGTAGAGATGTTCATATTGATGAAAATGCTCTTAATGATCTTCTCCATCAAATTCTATTGAAAACATGGGTGTTTTTAAATATAATTATCCTTATCTCAACATAAATATTTAATAAATTCACACATATGGAATTATCTTAATCAACTTATACTTAGTCACATTGTCCATCAAGAAATAGTGTTTGGAAAGCCATATCGAGTAACCCTTATGTGATATATGTATTCACTAGAGATGTTCCAATTCCAACCAATCAATCAACTATCTAGGTTTTGCATTAGCTTTAATTACCCATGCATATATTAGTTATTCCTCTCTTGGGGAATTTGTTGTTGTAGAGGCCTTTAACATCATGCGATAAATAATGTTTCCTTCATCCATCCCCATCATTAGACCCACAAATACATTGGAATCAAAATCAAACCCCACAAGGATAAAATTTAACTGGTTGGATTAATTTATCAAAATTAGATGAAATTTCACCAAGAGAATTTTCATCAATATGAACATCTCTACAAAACTTGTGTTCTATTTTATTTTAAGTGCTTCATATACCAATCATTCAATAATCCAATCTTTGCATTAGGGTTATTTATGTTAGGATTAAGGTGTCATCAACCTTGTAAATCCTATGCATTTAAGTACTTCTAATATTATTTGTTATCATGCATAAGGGATGATGGTTTTACCATCAACAATAATTATTTTTTACCATCAAGGTTTTACTGGTATGGTAATTAATTTTTTACCATGGGTCGATAGCTAATTTTTTTATCAGTAATGAATTATTATTTAACTGAAGAGAATATTGGAGGTTATGGTGATTTTGTGTTCCAAACTTTATATTAGGCTATTATGAGGTTATATTTACATCTTTTTTAGATATTATTAAAGTTAAAACATCTTGTGGTTATAAACAATAACCACTTGGTTGGTTAGAAACTAACAACAAGGTGCCCAAATCAAGTAGGTGAGTAAAATGGTTGCAACCTACATTATCTTATGTAGTTAATTATTGGTTATTTTAAGGAGAGGAATCAATGTCTGATAACAAGCTTGGACACCCCATTTAGGGGGTGAAAATGATATATAAGTAGTGGTTAAGGTGGTAGTAAGGTAAGACAATTAGCTAGTAAGAAATTTCTATTTATGTAGGTGTTGAAGGATTGAAGACTAAAGAGGAGAAAGGGAGGATTGAATGTAATCTCTATTTTGAAGATAATATGATCTTGGACCTCTCTTCTTGGTGGAGTCTTTTATTCAAAGGGTTTCTCTTTGAAAATATTATGTTATGTTATTTATCTTCCGTTCCATATTTATCTTATGTTGTTGATTTAATTTCTTGCAATTTCCATTTGGTTATATAGTAGTTAAGATCATTTTTACAGTTGAATTAATATTTCCATATATAATTTTCACCTTCATTTATAACATTTTATATCAAATCCTAGCCAACTTTGCTTCTTGGGTGGAAGGGTGAAAGTTTTTTGAGCTATAGTGTGAGTTTGGTCGAATTTATTTTGTAGATTTTTGTGTAGAATTTATGGCTACATCCTCTTCTTGCTTGGATATTGAGAAGTACAATGGAAGGGGTTATGAGTTGTGGAAGCTGAAAATGGAGTATCTTCTTAAAGAGAGGGATCAGTGGTTGGCAGCAAAAAATGAAAAGAAACCAAAAAAAAGAGAGCAAGATGAGCGAGATAAGATTGATAAGAAAGCATGGGGGACCATCTAGATTTTTCTTGTAGACTGTCCTGCTGAATGTTTTTAAAGGGGAAATAAATTATGATCTATAGAATTAGTTAGGTGAGATCTACTAAGAATTTTTTTTGGAAAATCATATTTGAAAAGGAAATTATTTTCTTTTAAAATGAAGGAGGGTGGTTCGATAATATATCATTTAAACACATTTAATTTGACTTTGATTTAATTAGATTTTGTTTATATTACGATAGGTGAATAATATAAGTGTATTATGCTCTATGTTATTTTCTTAAGTCATGGGAGAATATGATTCTTTCCTTTAGTGCTAACCTTTCAAACACTCTGAAGATGAACAATGTTGTTTTAGCTTTATTGTCAAAGGAAATGAGGAAGAAAGATGCTATAGTGGGTTCAAAGGATGCTCTCTATGTCAAGGTAAAGTATAAGAAAGAGGATCTAAGGGAGACCAGAAGGGGCCTAAGGACAAGTCCAAGGGAAAATCTAAGACTTTGGGTAAAAATAATAGAGTAAATTGTTGGAATTATGGTAAAAGGGGACATGTAAAAAAGGAATGTACAAATAAAAAGAAACAATTGGATTCCACCAAAGAAAAGTCCTAATTCAAGTGGTGAAGTTTTACTTTCCTCATATAATATTATATCTAACAAACATTGGTTGATTGATTTATGATGCTCTCATCATATGACTCCTCATAAGAAGCAATTTTCCACATAAAAAATATGATGGAGTTTTATACCTTGGGGAAAATAGTTCATATCTCATTGTTGGACACAGGAAGGTTAAATTATGTTTCAATGATGGGAAGTTGAAAATATTCCCTGGTGTTTTACACTAGAAATTTAATTTCATTTTCTAAGCTAAATAATACAACAATGCATGTAATATTTGATAATTATGGCTACAAATTGGTGAGAGGGAGCTTGGTGACAGTGAGAGGAAGAAGGATGGGAACTTTATTTAGGCTAAATGCCACATCTATTTTAACGAGCTACCAATGAAATTAAAAAAACTAAAAATATATGTACATGTTGTGGCATCATAGATTGGGCTAAATAAATGAGAATGGTTTAAAAACCACCTTAATTAAGAAATTTTTAGATGTTTTTTTCTTATTTTGATGAGAATTTTGATTTATGTGAGCATTGTGTGTTTGGTAAACAAAATAGAATATATTTTTATTAGGAAACATAAATCTAAGAGTAAATTAGAAATTATTTGTTCAAATGTATTTGATCCTCTAGCTATTGAATCTATTAAAAAAAAAAAAATTTTGTGTCCTTAATGTTAGTGTAAATAGACACATTAACATACCTAGTTAGCTAATCACCTTTCTAGGATTGACCTATTCACACCTAGCTTAAGTTTACTTAGATTTATTTTTCTTTTGTCTCACTTCATATGGTTGAGACATGTGTCCTCATGACTTGAGGCACCTATTGAAACTTGCTCACACACTTGTCAAGTGAGCTCACAAGTGTTCCATCTTTGGAGGGGTAGCCAGAGTTTCACTCCTACCTTATCACCTCCTCATCCTTGCCTATATATGCAAGGCTTGATCATTGTATTTACACACTCTTCATTTTATAGTTGATAGAAATACTATTGTGCATATTTTATTCACTTGTGGAATTTGGTTCATGCTCTTTGCTCTTGGCATTCTCCAACATGGTATTAAAGCCATGAGAGCAAGTTCCTTCCCACTTTGAGGTGACTCTTGCACATAGCCCTATCAACAAAGCATCATAGAGCCAAACAGATACTGCCATTGCATCCAAAAGGCTCAAGAAACAAAAAAATACCTTTCCTTTCAAAATTTTTGGTAATTTTCATTTTTTACAAATTTTTGACCATTGAATGAAAACTTGTAAAAAATCATTTTTTTAGTAAAGGGCCAATTTTCCCTCTTCCAGTCTACCCATTTTCTATATTGGCCTGATTCATGGAAATTTAGATCAATTTTTTGTAGGGATTTTTGGAGGTTGCAATTTTTTGTGGCATATTAGACCACATTGTGTTCCAATACCATAAACAAGAGCATCTACCTTGCTTGCAGAGTCTCGCCAAATCTTAGGTCCAATTTTCTCATAGTGAATCTTTGGGTTAGTAGGATTCTCAAATTGTTGAAGCAATATGCATTGTGAGTTTTTTTTCACTATATCTTCTACTCTCTGGACAACACCATTCATACCCATCGAATGATCTGTGAGGACCAATTCAGCTCCAAAAGCTCACAATAAGATCCTCCACTCTATAATCTTAGAAGATGACATTTTGATTTTGTTGTAGGAAAAAAATAATAGTTTGACAGGTTGCAAGCCTTTCTGTAGATCGCACCATTGCTTCCTCCTTCCATGCCTTGGTTTCCAAGGCCATTGAACCATCTTAGTTCACAAGATTTTTGTAAAAAGTGTGGTGCAAACCTGTAAGAAGTGGCCTCTTCTTCCAACAACACCACTCTTAAAATATGTGTGGCCATTGTTTGGTGACTTCCAAAACAATCACCACATCATTACTAGGCCAACAAGGCATTAAAGATATTACACTAGCATGCAACTCATTCTTGGACTGATTGATTTACCTTAGCTAACCTCTCTTCCTCACATGCAGGTTATTTTCTAGAGGAGTGATCTTTGTTTGAAGGGTGACACCCAACAATTGGTGCCAACAAGACTTGGTCAACATCCACTTTGGGTGGCTTATCCTCCAAATCACCCCCACATGCACATACCACTTCTTCCATCCCATCCACGACTTGGTCAATTCAACACATGACCATTCACTTTGCCCATGTTTACAGTTAAATTTTCCTTCCCCAGTCTCACTCAAACAACTTGCTTCATCCACACCAACCTACATTAGAACTAATCAATACTCCCACAACTTTGGTGCATTTCTCAACCCTCCATGGATATAAACAATTTTTTTCCTTTGATGGCTTATTAATTGCATTTATTTTCTCAATTTTAATGCTTAGCTAAACACTAAATTCTAAATTGCTAAATAACCATCAACTTATATCAAATTTTGTATGAAAGAGGAGAGATATTTTTTATTTTTCCAAAATTTGTAAAATTGGCCCTTTTTTTCATTTTTGCATAACTTGCAAATGGGGGGTACTTTTTCAAGTGTGAATAGTTGTTGAAAACCTCTTTCAAGTTTTGATTTTGAGATATTTTTGAAATTGTGCTTTTTCAATCAATTTTTAAACCTCCAAAGTGTAATTTGTACAATTTTCGACGAGGCATAACTTTCACCTTGTTTACCAAAATTCACAAACTTCTTTAAAAATTCATCAAAGTTTTGTAAGGATTCCAGATTTTCAATAAATAATTAGTTTAAGAAAGCCCATTTTTTACTATTTGTAAAAATATCTGAGTTATAAATAGACGATTTGGCTTCCAAACTTGACACAAGCTTGTAATTCTTGTTTTACATCTTTTTGGGGGGTCTACATTCAAATATAATACAATTTTAGGGGGTATTGTAAGGCATAATTCAAGTGATTTTTTTTTGTGCACATCATGGATTCTAAAATCAACTTGTTAACTCCACATAATTTCCACACATGGAAAGTCAAAGTACAACAACTACTTTAATCTAAGGGATTATGGAAAATGGTCAATGAACAACAAATACAATTTACTAGAGAGTTTGAGAAATTTAATTATTAGAATAATTTAGATGAAGAAATGGGTCTAATAGGTCTTCTTATTTATGATAATTTTCAATTTCACATTTCTATTTGTACAACTCCTAAGGAAATGTGGGACAAGTTTGAAGATCTCTTTGGTAAAGTTGATGGGTTCAAGATTCTAGAATTGGATGTAGTATTATTAATGTTGTCTCTTGATTTATTTCCATCTATTGAAGACTTCTTGATATATTTTAAGTCTTTGCTTTCTAAACTTCATGGTTGTGGTAAAAGAAAAACATATAATGAATGTGCCTTCTTGATTCTATTAGTGCTCAAAGTTCCTTATCAAATGTTTGATTCTTCTTTCTACTCTACAATGGATGCTCTTGGAACAACACGTGTAATGTATTCTTTTGAATAGTTTTGTGATATCACAAGAGAACAATCTAAATTAATCTTTATGTGTGCTATCACCTCTTTCAAAATTCAAGCACTAGTTGTTCAATCATTAAGTGAAAGAAAAAAACTAAGGATCAAGCTAAGGGATCAAAATTAGACACTTCATCGAATTCATCTCCCCCATCAAAAGGGAAAATTTATAAGGACAAGCTCAAATGTACTTATTGTAAAAGATTAGGTCATGAAGAACACCAATGTTACAAAAAAGAAATTGATGACTTGAAGACTCTTCCTCAACAAACTCAACTTCAATTGTCTAAGACAAGTGGTTCTTCCCTTTATGCATCAACATCATCCATATTTTTAGAAAATGATAAGAATAAGGGTATGACACTCATTGCTTCTACAAACAATAGATCACACTAGTGGCTTCTTGATTTTGGGGCATCACACCATATGGTTGCATCTAAGGATTTGTTTTCCACATTTGAGCCTTGTTCATTCCCAACAATATTGATGGCGAATAACACCTACATGTTAGCTCTTGGAAAATGATCTATTCAAATTGGAAAAGGAACATTTAATGATGTAATTTATGTACCTTCCTTATCTAATAATCTTCTTTCCATTTATCAGATTACACATAGTGATGTAGGAAAAATAGTTGAGTTCACACCACATTCTATGATCATCAGAGATTTTTAGAGTAGAGACATCATTTCCATGGGTCATGTTGATCATGATTCTAGATTGTATTCCTTGTCTTCCTTTGGTTATATCTATTTTGATGATGGTTTGAGTATAGATGAAATTAATACCTCTAACATGCATAAGGAGATACCATTTGGTTATTTGAACTTTGGATTTCTATCCTCTTCATCAATTCCTTCACCTTACATTGATATCACATATCCTTCATATTCTTCTTCTTTAGTATTGAGTGTTCCTCCATCATTAGTTTCTCATGTTTCAAGGTAGCAAGATATTCATAGTTGTGTTTCCACTACAATTGAATGAAATGATTACTTACATGGCATATTAGACTTGTTTAGTCAGTCCCATTTTACAGAGTTGGAAAGCACATTCGATTACAACCAAATCAACATTGTTATCAACCCATCTACATCTTTTGTTTATGTTCTACATTAGCATCCACATGGAGTATTTGAGTAGCTTTTAGATATTTCACCATTTTCTTTGGATCTTATGCATCAATTAGATACTTCCATTCTTCTCACATAGGAAGATATCATGTATGTATCTACAATTAATCTTCTTCCATGAGGAAGAAATTTTATTCAACATTTAGGGATCACATTCTACATTTTTCTTCATATATCACTCAACACTGTAGGTTCTATGAACTTATGAGGGGCTCCATAGTCTCTTTCTCTTCTATGGGGGGAATATTTTATGTACTTATGTGATAGAAGTAGTCCTTAGGGGGTCATCACAAGTCCTTCTATCTTCTTCACTTGTACATTTCATTACATTTACATCATTTCTCTTTTTGAGAGGGGTTTTTATTTCCCACTGGATTTTTCTCCTTTACTCCACTTTACAAGGTATTTGTACATGAGTACCTAACATGGCCTCATAGTCAAGACTCATCATTAGTGCATACATTACTCCCTAAGTTGCAGTTAAGGTGGGTGTTAGTGTAAATAAAGTCATTGTTGAACACACAGAATACTGAGAGGGGGGGTGAACCAATATTATTTTAAACCATTTCAACATTTAAGCATCCAATACCCATAGAATACTCAATTTTTAGTAACAAATGAAAGCATGAAAACATCCAACAACATCACATAACACATGAATACCAAGATTTTTACGTGGAAAATCTAAAATAGGAAAAACCATGGTGAGGATTAGCTCACAATATATTATAACCAATTATAGTATATTATAGAAGTTCTCACTGCAGGTGGACTCACTACCCATTGAGAAATAAAAGAGATAGAAGAGATTGTGGCTCACAACTAGATTTGAATTGTTACAATTACATCTAACACATGCATGAAATATAGTTCAAATGAAGCTCATAATACAAACTCAAAAATTTTCATACTAATTTGAAATATCACTCTGCTCTGCTCTGCATTTGCTCAATATTCACACAATTCACATCACCAAACTCATATCACATACCATACATCTAAAATATAAAAAAATATCCTTCTTATATATTCGCTTCTCCCATAACATCAATTAGGTCAACCTAGTAAATGTAATATGCAAAAAGTAACTTGTTGGCCCAAGATCCTTACACACATGCTTCATTCCAAGATTCAAACCTTATAATAATATGAAATAGGTTGGCAAAAATCTACAATAGCACCCACATAACATATCATATCATGTTCAACCTTCGCAATACATCCAACTAATTAGGTCGGCACCGGTAATGACCTAATTACAAAATTTTCCAATTGTACAAACCATATTTGGACATGTGAACCTCCAAAATTTATGTTAACTGGAATATACACTCATCTGACACCTATCAACATCTCCAAAAAATTGCAAAGCCAAAAACCAATCTGTGGAGAAGTGCGAATTCACCAAAGCATTGTACTGAACTAGAAAACGCCTAACTACAAGCCAAACATCTGTTACTCATAACTCCAAAACCAACAACCAAAACAAGATGAAACTATAGAATTAGGTTCCTCTATCAACCAACAAAATTATGTTAGAAGCGTAGAGCAAGATCTTCATTATCGGACCAATACAGACCCAAATACCGGATCCCCTGTACATAGAATCACTTGAATTGAAACAGTCAATTTCCACAATTATTGCCTTCACTAGATCAAACCTTCTTGCAAAATTGTCTTTCATAATCATCTTCAAGCATATTCAAGACACCCAATCTGATCTGCACCATAGTCTTTATACTAGGATACAATGTTGACATCAATGACAACACTGCAATGTATAACTGTATATCTTGTGCTAATTCCACATGCTCATGTTTCCAACAAGTTCATCAATGATATCTCCTTATTCTTCCAATAAACTCCCCCTTTGTCATTGATAGCAACATGCCAAAAATTATCTCCAAAAATATTCTCCCCCTTTGACATCAAGGGCAAAGGGCACATACAACAATCTTCATTCATACTGGATCCCCCCTGACAAATATATCTATATGTACAAATTGAAAAACTAAATTAACTCCCCCTAAGAGAGCTATGCACCATAACTTGCACCGAAGAACACTTTACACCATTCACATATGTACATTGGAGTCTGAAATAATAAACTAAAAAATGCATAAGAAAATAGAAATACTGTCAACCGTAGGAGGTTGACTCTTGGAGCTTCGCAACATGAACTTTCCATTCTTATTTGCCTTCTGTAGACACTAAAAAATGTCTTGGTTTGCGAGCATCATTTTTCCATCGTCATGATCTTCTTCCTGACATAATTAAGTAATTTTAATTATTTAATTATTATCTTTGATCACATTCCTCTATTAATTAAATAATTTTAATTATTTAATTAATTCATTTACTGATCTTTATTCTCCTCTGATCAATTAAATTATTTATTTAATTGTGTTGCTAACACTCCTTCCTTCTATAATTAAATAAATTATTATTTATTTAATCATTTTCTCTTCATTATTCATCTGTAGTTAAATAATTATTCCTAATTATTTATATATTCATTGATCCTTTTAGTTCTTCTATAGTTAAAAAATTATTAAAATTATTTAACTCCCGCTTACCACCTTCCCTCTATTAAATAATTAATTTGACTTAATTATTTAATTCCTCTTTCTTCACTTGCCTCTATATTTAATTTAAATAGTTGCATAATAACTTTTAAATTAAATATTCATTTTCCCTTTCTCCATAAATAAATAATCTAAAATGATTATTTATTCCTCCATATCTTTTACCAAATTTAAAATATGGTCAAAGATGCCTTCCATGAATTAAATAATTTATTTTATTCCTCCACTTCCTCTCCCAAATTAAATAATTGTCCAATTCCCTTCTTCCCAATCAATTAAAAAATATTATTTATTTAATTTGCTCCTCTACTTTCCCTCCACTTTCTCATTTCAAATCTTGACCATTGATTCTCTCTGGTCTCTTTTCGATCTTGATTGTTCATTTTGTAATCTCTACTCCTCTATGTTACATGTCCCCTCGTTCGTCAATCTTGGAATCTTTATAGAAGCTTAATCTTGACCGTCCATTTGAATGACTGTCTATAAAAGAAGCTTTCCTCCTCCTTTTTTGCTTTAACAACCACATTTCTCCAAAGTTCTTGCTATCTTGTCATTGCCATTTGCAGGTATTCCAACACTTCAAAATATGAGGGCAAAGCTTTGCAACTTGAGAAAGAATGAATGAGAAGCAAGGGAGATGAAACAACTTTGATAGGGGAGTTTTATTTTATGCTTTCATTCTTGTTTGCTCTCTTTTATCATTTGTACTCTCTTGTTTGAATTTGAAATTTGGCCTTAGATCTTAGGTAGAGTGGTTGCTACTTTGGTCTTAGCATTTTTGCATTTTTCTAATCTTACACCTTCCTCCCAAATCTTCTTGGCTATGCCAAGCATTCTTCACTGTGCCTCTAGCTCCATTAGGCATTCTTCCCCTTCTCTCAAAGTGTTGGGTATTGGATTAATCTTTGTAGCTTTGTCAACACTTACAAGGGCACTAAAAATAGATGTGAATTTTGAGTTCACTAGGTCCCTTAGGTTTTTGAACTGCATAATTATTCTCTTTTTAACCTTGTAGTTGAAAGTATTTCTCATGTAAATATTTTATTATTGATATTGTGCTTCCATCTAAGTTATGGGCCAAATCATATAACTGGAAGCTCTATCTATCTGTGACTCAATTGAGTCCATTTCATCTTTGATGCTCTTTATGGCTTCAGGCCACTTCATGCAAAACTGGAATAAGGATTTGGCCTCAATGACACAAGCCTGTGCATCCTTGAGACTCTCCTGAAATTTGTTGCTTGCTTGTGCACACTTCTCCATTATTTCCAACAATCTCTTCTCTTCCATTTTATTTTCTAATTATTTTTCCAGTTTCTCTTTCAATCCAGAGGCATACTCTTTAAATGAATCAATTAAAAACTTCAGATTTTTCACATTAGAGAGTGAATTATCAATTTTGTTCCTGGTATGGCCTCCTATAAGGTCTTCACATCTTCTTCAATCAATTCTCCTCTCTTTTAATGCATTTCAATGATTTTTTTCTGTGTAGATGCATGGAAGACATCTCCTAGCCGAAGCTTGTGGAATGGTGAAATCTTAGCAAGGTCCACATTCCCTTCTTGCATGGGTAGTTGTAGCAATTGTGCAGACACAAGAGGTTGAAATTTCAATTTCATATTCAACAAATTCTGTAGAGAATCTCTAGAGGTTTCAGAGGATTCACTAGTTTTCTTTACCTCTTCCTCCGCAATCTTTTCTTTTTGCTCCTTCTCCTTCTCATTATTACCAGTATTAATTGTTGTCTTTACTTCTTTCTTTTCCTCATCTCTAGAGGCATCTTCCTTGTTTTGCTCATCTTCTTTCTTTATTTATCCATCATCAGTAGTATTATCTGGAGGGATAACTATCTCTGGTTGGTCTTGTATGCTCTCATAATGTGTATCAGTTATCAGAGGAGGAGTAAGAGTATTCTCCTTTGCAGTATCTTCTCTAGTATCTGCATTCTTCTCAACATTCTCCTTAGCCTCCACATTTTCTTTTGTTGTATCTTCCACTTCCAGAGGAACATTGTCTTGTGCATCTCCTTCATTTGTCTCATGCTCATGTTGAGCATCACCCGTCTGCACATCATCTTCAACATTTTCTTTTGGAGCAAACATCTCCACATTCACTTCCTCTTTGCTTTCCAGGGTCATTCCCAATCTTTGTGCTAGGTATGTTTCTATTTCCATACTCTCCTTCCTAAGCCTCTCGAGATCATTTTGATCTCTTCCCATAAGGGTTTGCACCCTTTGTTTTGTTCTAAGTTCTTTATTAAATAATGTGGCCAATGTGACCTTATTTTCCTTAGAAAGAGGAGCAAAAATATTATCCAATGCATAGGCCTTCAATTTTGCCTCTTCTTCTATTGCTTCCCGTCTCCTTTCAATCAAAACATTCCAAAGCTCTGCAAGTATTTGTTTCTCTATGTTCCTCACAACCTCAAGAACTATAATATATTTTATAATGACTTCTACTATGGTGGCCTTGTCCACCTCATCAACATCATTATACAATGCTACAATTTTCGCTAACATATCATTCTATACAATTCCATTAAAAAGTGCATCAAATTTCATTGGACTGTGGGCTCTTACCGAATTTTTCTTCTTTTCTTCTATTTTCCTCTTCTTTCTTGCTTCTTCCTTCTTTTCTTGGATATGGAAAAAATGCTTTCTTTTCCTTTTCCACCTCAACCTCACTATCTGTATCCTATATCTGACATTGAATGGGTCTCAAATTTGGTCATTGTTCCCAAGAAAGGTGGAAAATAGAGAGTTTGTGTAGATTACAGGGAACTGAATACAACCACTAGGAAGGGCCACTTTCCTTTGCTCATTATAGATCAAGTCCTTGAATCTTTAGCTGGAAATAACTTTTCATTCCTAGATGGTTTCAGTGGTTAGAATCAGATAAAAATTGCTCCAAAATATCAGGACAAGACAACATTCACCTGTCCTTGGGGTACTTGTGCCTACTCTATTCTGCCCTTTGGTTTATGCAATTTGCTCTAGCTAATTTTTAGAGGGCAGTGCTCAACATCTTTTCTGATTATGCTCATGACTGTATGGAGATATATATGGATGATTTCACTACTCACAAGTCTCTTTGTTCACTAATTTTGATGATTGAGGGATTGATTATGGATTATGGTTGTAAATATATGTATAATTGTGTATGATATGCTATTTATTATGATGGATTTCTGCATACAAAAAAATTCACAAAGAGAATTTCTGGGCAAGCTTAAATTCAGAGATTGAGCTTTTGGGTATGCAAAAATTCAAAGATAGAGCTAATATGTATGTAAAAATTCAAAGATTATGCTTCTGGGTGCATAATTCAAAGATTAAGCTTTTGGGTATGTACAAATGCATCATAGCATACAACATGCCCAATCTCCAAAGGCCCTTTTCTACAATGCATTTCGCTTTCAAGAAACAAATTGATGTGGTCTAGAAACTACAATACGATTATATTATACTTTGTCAATTATCTTTGAGATTCAAAAGGAATAAAAATATTCATCAATCCTTGGAGTCACTTTTTCTTTACATAATAAAGAATACTCTTTTGTAGGGGAAATTCCTTATTTCCATCCTCACTGCCCAAGACATGAGCCCTAAGCTATACCAGCTCAAAAATTTAAAAAACTCAAAACAAGAGTGGTCTAAACTTGAAGCATTGATGATTTAAATCTTTAGCTTTTGGGTATGCATAAATTCAAAGATAAAGCTAATGGGTATGTACAAATTCAAAGATTACACTTTTAGGTGTAGAATTCAAAGATTTAGCTTTTGGGTATGTACAAATGCATCATAGCATACAACATGCCCAATCTCCAAAGGACCTTTTCTACAATGCATTTAACTTTCAAGAAATAAAATTTTGTGGTCTAGAAACCACAATACGGTTATATTATACTTTGTCAATTATCTTTGAGATTCAAAAGGAGTAAAAATATTCATTAGTCCTTGGAATCACTTTTTCTTTACATTTTAAAGAATACTCTTTTGTAGGGGAAATTCCCCATTTTCATCCTCATTGTCCAAGACATGAGCCCTAAGCTCCACCAACTCAAAAAAAAAAACCTCAAAATAGGAGTGGCCACAAAAACTCCTTGATGCAGGATTCATTTATTCTATATCTGACAGTGAATGGGTCTCACCTTTGGTCATTGTTCCCAAGAAAGGTGGAAAATGGAGAGTTTTTGTAGATTACAAGGAACTGAATACAACCACTTGGAAGGACCACTTTCCATTGCTCTTTATAGATCAAGTCCTTGACTCTTTAGCTGAGAAGAAGTACTTTTCATTCCTAGATGGTTTCAATGGTTACACTTAGATAAAAATTGCTCTAGAAGATCAGGACAAGACAACATTCGCTTGTCCTTGGGATACTTATGCCTACTCTGTTCTACCCTTTGGTTTATGCAATGCTCTAGCTAATTTTTAGAGGGCAATGCTCAACATCTCTTCTAATTATGCTCATGACTATATGAAGATATATATGGATGATTTCACTGCTCACGAGTCTCTTTGTTCACTAATTTTGATGATTGAGGGATTGATTATGGATTATGGTTGTAAACATATGTGTAATTATGTATGTTTGATATGCTATTTATTATGATGGATGTTTGCATACAAAGAACTTCACAAAGAGAATATTTGGGCAAGCTTAAATTCAGAGATTGAACTTTTGGGTATGCATAAATCCAAAGATAAAGCTAATGGGTATGTACAAATTCAAAGATTATACTTTTGGGTATCAGGTGTTAGGAGTCTGAATGAATGGGTTTTTAGGTAATTTGAGTTCAGGTGAATGATCAAAATTATTTTATGAAGAAAGTTTAATGAGTTGCTAAAGCCAAGAGTCAAAAGCCCGTAGGTCTGAAAAGACCACTAGAAGGCGAAGGCTAGGTTGAAGTTTGTTCTAAGAGATGCAACACATCGATTAGTCGGGTTTCAAAGCTAGCTGGTACATTGGGTGTCGGGTACCCGGGTACCTAAGTAAATGGTGCATTGGTGAAAGAATATTTAGGCTTGTTGTTTGGTTTTTCTCAAGTGCACAAAACATTTGGGGACCTGCCTAAAGTCAACAGTTATAAGAAAAATATTAAAGCGTGTTACTTACAAAGTGGTTTTGAAAGAATTAATGATAATGATGGTTTTATGCTAATAAGGTTTTTATTGATGATTTAAGAGGGAATTGACATATGGAATTTTATGTGTAGGAGAAATAGGTTGTTGGACAATATTCGGGTACGGACGGTTAGACAAATTTGAATTGTGAGTAGATCCAACAATATTACCTTGGCTAGATGGAATACTCTAGAAGCTCATGTGAGGAAGAAACATATGAAAAAGAAACATGGGTAACCAGAGAATTGTAGATCTGGGTATTACGCATGTGACGAAGGAGATGTCGAGCTTCAGGGTGATACACTTACTGGCATTTTTCCCGAATCCATAGCTTGGAGGTAGGAAAATAGGAACTATTAGATTAACCATATAATTTAGGGATTAGGGATGTTACAAGTTTATGACTACTTGAAGTTAGGTGATGTATGGGTGAAAGAAATCACTGGTGATGATTTTACACTAAAACCTGAATACCAAAACCTAATAACGAAGAAACTAGATGTTTGGTAAGGTTTTCCTAACTTTTTCCTTGATTATGCTTGGGTGAGATATGCCCTAAGCCGAATTCATGATAAATTTGTGTGGATAGATATGCCCAACATGTTTACCAAGGAAGTGATTAGGGATGTTATGGGTTTATGTTCAATCTGACTTGTTTCAGTTCTTAAGTTAGTAAAGAATGAGGTTTCCATGGAGTTAAATGGTGTGATGTATGATAAGAGAGCTATGACAATAAAAAACATCATAAATTATTCAATGGTCAAATATGCTTCAATGATGATTGGATACAAGATCTATTTCTCTAACATAGAGAATTCAGTTTTAGCCACCACAATAAACATAGCGTATGAGATGGTGGTGAATGGTGCAGATTTTGATTTGTGTAAGCTACTGAGAGAATAACTAATGGAGAATTTGCAGAAAATAAAGGATTCAAGATATCCTTATAAGTATGGAATATTAATCATATGTTGTTTTACTTCTTGAGGGAGGTACTCGGTACAAAGAATATTGTTTTGTTGAAGGACAAATCGGTAGCACACCAAATCAGGGATAAAAAGAGTGACCAAATTCACTAATTTATAGCAATTTAAATGAATGATTTTATGGGTTTGTTATCAATAGCATCAAATTTCCATTGTATTGCAATACGTATCATTACATAATCCAAAGTAATGATTACATTTTCATATATTTTTTATAAAGATATATAAGATCATGATTACATACATAGCTTTCAATAGCTCAAAGGAATATAGTACAAATAGTCTATATGTCCTTACTGGCATACACCCTCAAATTTTGGTTGCCTACTACATGAGGGAGAGCATCACCCAAGTGATTTTACTCCAACCATAGATTTACTGTGGTCCTCCACACATCTACCTAACTAGTAAGATGGCCCTACCCTTCAATGAAGAGTTTGGTCTTGTATCCCTCATAAATGATAATAGCCTACCTGTACTAGGCATGGGATTACGTGTTGTGTATGTAAGTTGAAACCACTATATGTCAATCTAGAAATGTATTGGACACAACACCAAGCTTAGAACATGATATTGTTATGAGGTTACCAAACCAAGCTCTTCATCGAAGGGTAGGGCCATCTTACTAGTTGGGTAGATGTGTGGGGGACCACAGTAAGTTTGATGTTGGTGAAAAAGTTCTTGAGTGATGCTTCTCCTCTTAAGTTGGCAGCCAAGATTTGAGGGGTAATTCCTGGACCATTGTAATTTATACTTGTTGTAAGCTTGTTTAAGCTATGTATGTAATTTGTATCTATCTCTATTGAAATTGAAAATATGAAATGCCATATGGAAAATATGTATCATAATTATTTGAATCAATGAAAGGAATTCTTTTGTATACAATAGAAAAGTTTGAAATGTGTTTGAAATGTACATTTATTTTTCAAAGAAAAAGAAATTTTTTATTGCTCTTAAAATTTAGATGCATAAACTATTTACTCATGGGTAAAACATAGGAAAAATTATTGTGTAGAACAATGGGCATGTTACAATATTGTTGTTCATTCGTGGAATTCCAATGAACAAATACATCCAGTTCTTTGCTAAGATAACATCAATACTCTCAAATGGAAAGGGGCATATTGTATCTTAAACCCTCATTTACAAAAGAATATATCTCCTCTATATGCTGCTCTTTGAATAATTTGTGCGACCCCCATGGATCTTTTTTAAC
Source organism: Sequoia sempervirens (assembly GCA_007258455.2). NCBI lineage: Eukaryota > Viridiplantae > Streptophyta > Pinopsida > Cupressales > Cupressaceae > Sequoia > Sequoia sempervirens. The sequence continues at coordinate 270,069,206 of VDFB02000015.1, read as the reverse complement.
CAAGTATTGCAAGAATTTAGGCCAGACCGATGAATAAGTCCTTAAAGCAACAATTGAAGAAGGACTGGTCTGAAAGGAAGATAGCCAATTTTAGAAGATATAAGTAGATCAAATAGCTAAGCACCTTGTACAACTAGATCTGCACTAATGACACTTTTGAGTAAATTTACGATGAGGAGGCTAGGTCTAGTTCTAAAATACCTTCTAGTTCACCACCACCATAGGATGAGGCAAAAAAGAAAAAGGGAAAAGAAGCACCGCGGGTTTAGGAGCAAAGACCATCCTCATCTGCCAATGTGTCAACAAAAATGACATGAACCAAACAATCTGTGAGAAAGGATTCGACAGTGCAAGGAACTCAAGGTTCGTTAGAATCAACGACTGAGAGGTCTATTGCAACAAACCATCCCCTTGTGAAGAGAAGAATAACTCAAGGTTTGAGCTAGAAAGTGCCTTCAAAGAAGGATGATGTAGAGGAGGTAACCTTTATCTCCCAAGCACCTGTGACTCCCACATTGTAGGTAAGTTTTTCACCTGCCCTTCTTTCTTCTTTTGCTTCTTTTGTTTCTTCAACCCCTCCATCTCAAATCCAAATTACTACCGGTGCTGATCCACCTGTGTTTTCCACACCTCCTACCATAATTTCCATTAACTTTCCTTTGGAGGTCCCGCATGTAGAACGTGCATCTTCAACCGCATCCATGGTTGAAATTTTAATCATTATGTCGAAAGCCCAATTTTTGGCATTGAAGCAACCTATGTTGCAACTTTCATTTCCTTTACCCACTTTTGGACATATGTTCCTTTTTTCTACTACCGCTCCCCTCACTTCAATGACTATTCCACACACCTCACATTATTGGCATGACATTCTGACCTTTTCATTGATGTCTTTAACCTTCCTGATGACTTCCCCCAGGGTTAGCCATCCGAGAATACTTCTTGCTCTATTCATTATGGCCTTCGTGTTGGCATCCCCATCACTACACAAAGTATTGAGTCTCCTCAAGTGGACTTGTACAATCTGGCTTGTAAGGAAAGAAAGCAAAAACAATTAGTGAAGGAAAAAATAGCTCCATCCACCCCCAAGTTAGAGGCATGTTTTGATGAAGAATGATGGTCTCTGATGTTTTTGGTCATGAAGCCTCTAGTCTCCAAACTAGAGGGAGAAATACAATATGAGGATTATGAGATCCAAATGGAACGCCTAAATCTGAGTGAAGCACTTCCCTATGACAAGGTAGGCCTCATGAAGGCCACATAGAAGGTAGTATACACCGACTACTTGAAGTTGGAGAAAATATTGAAGAATCGAGAAGAAAAATTGGTAAATGTAAATGCCACAGTTGATAGGCACCAAGTAGAGATCAAAGAAAAAGATATAGAGATTGCTCATTTGAGGTAGGTTTAAGAGAAATAGAATGTAACAAGTATGTCACTTCAAGCTGTTCAAACAGATAAGGATTGGATTTTAGCCGAGATGGACAAGGTCTCACTTGAGATCAAGACTGAGCACAAGAAGGGAGAGAGTTTGAAATCCAAACTACAAGAAGAAATAGACGAGTTAAAACATAGACAAAAGGAACTCTCTGACATAATAGAGCGATGGATCATGATTGTGAAGACCTGCAAAAGAAGTTGTAAGAAATGAAAGGAAAGTGGTTCGAAGCATCAAATCAAGAAAAGTAGTTGTGTGAACATTTTGAAAAAGAGAAAAACAAGATCCAAAAGGAGTTGACCAAAGCCCAATCTCAAAATGTAGATGAAAAGAGTGCTAGGGAATTGGCAGAAAAACAACTCAAAGAAAAAATGAAAGAGCTACAAAAGGTACAACAAGAGTTATCCATTGTTTCGAGCCTTCAAGAGCAAGGCCAATAGGATCTTTAGCATTGAGAAAACCAATTCCAGGAACAACTCCAAAAAGCTTAGATGGCCAATGACACAGAGAAGTGGGAGAAAACAAATTTAGAGTTCAGTTTGTAAACCCACAACGAAGAAATAGAATGATTACGCCTTGAAATTTCAAGAGATTTTGGAGACAATCAATTAGCTGTGGGAGGATATAAAAGAAAAAGAGTCTCAAGGCCAACAAGAGTAAGCTATGGTGCAAAGGACTGAATTTCTTCCTGTACTGCAAAAAATATTTTCTTCCTATTGGGAAAAAAATCAAAGTTGCAATGGCATCCCTGAAGCCAGCTCTAAGGTTCATGGCTGATGCACAGGAGCTTAACACAAAGGTTGGTTCAGTAGTTGACCAGATCCTACATACGGTTACTCCTCATTCCATGGAGTCAAGAAATTTAATACTGAAGCTTTATAAATTTTTTGAAGAGACTTTGATAGATGCTAGGATTCTAGACTGCTCAAAAGAGTAGGAACTGCTAGATTGTGCTGATGAACAAAGTTAATAGGATGAGAGATGATTTCAAAGGATTAATCTAGTTGGGATTTCCCTCTCCTTTCTTTCTTGATGGAGTATTATTAATTAAGGAACAAATCAGGAAAGCAATGGAAAACAAGCAATAGGATTAATCGACACCCCATAAATTGAGCCCAAAGCCCAACACACAAGAAATTGAAGAAATAATCCTTCCCCTGGCTTGGCTCTATTTCCACATTGGAATGGCACAATCAAAATTAGGCGAGTTCTCCTTTAAGGAGATACTCAACTTGGACCAGGCTTCTGAGATGTTACACACACTAGCTCTACCGTCTGATGAAGATTGGGAATATCTGCATTCTGCGTTCCTTAGGCTTTGAGGGTCGTGTATTTCTTTTTCTCCTATTTTCTATTATTCTTTCCTTTGGGTTCATGCCTCCGCAAGTGCAACCCCCCATGAGTCGCTAAGAATTGTAGATCCATTTTTGCTTCAAGTATGTTAGTATGTATTTCTCTATTCTTTTCCAGCCCTGCAAGTTCTCCCATTGTTACTATTTTTCGATCTTTGCTATTGTCTTCGCCACATGTCACACTAGTGCATCTTTTGAAGGTTGCAGGGTTTCCTTTTTTCTAAAAAGCACATAATGGTGCCATGTAGTGGTTGCACAAATTTTTGAATATCACACTAATATTGAATACGAAGCATGACATGTGGCCACCCTATGGGGTTTTTCCACAAGCAACTCGAGAGAATTTCGAAGAATGCCCGTCATCGTGCCATGTGGCTCAATTTTTGCAGGTTAGGGTTCTATAGTGTTAGGGACGACAATTTTGAAGAGCACTACCAGGTGTCAATGATTTTCACTTTCTCCAAGTAGTCCCAAGTACTGATATCCACTCGATGACGCCATTGTTGCTCACACAATGATGAAATCAAATTTTTGCCAGCCAAGGTTTTCTTAGTTCCACAATTATTCTCTGACATAAAATATTTTTAGTAGCTCCCAAATTTCCAAATCGATAGATGGATACAAAGATCACTAAAACAAGTAGTTCAAACTTTATTTCCCGAATTTCTATAATCCGATTTGATCTTTGTTAGGGTTTTGAGAATACATTTTTGCTACCACCTGTTAGGGTTTTTGTTAAGGTGGTGGAGAGTGTTTTTTGCTTGTTTGCTTCCCTTACCTTATAAAAGGGAATTTCCAAGCCTCTCTCACCAGTTCCATTTTTAATTCTAATCCGAGTTTAAATTCTATTAAGAGGTAGAAGATTTCTTACAATATTCTTACTGCCCTTATCAATTTTGTAGTCAATTTTCAAGATAACTATCTAGATCAGTTATACGACCTTAGCATCTTTTGTATTGTTTTCTAGATCAAGTAATAGATGGAAGAAGGTGTATTATACTGTGCCTATATGGCCTTTATCCTACATTTTTTCTTTATGTCCATACACATTCACGCTCTGTGTCATTTAATTCAGATATAATCTTGATGATTAATTCTTAGTTCAACTTTTATGTTCTCTAGCTCAGACCTTCAGTGAAGTGGACCATGTTTTAATACTCTTTCATTTCCTGTAAAAGTTGTGCTAGATTTCATGCTATGCTATTTAGGGTAAAATAGTTTTGTAAGGGGTTTGCAACTCACTTTTCATCTCGGATTCACCATATTTTGTTGAAACTTAATGGGTGCTTCCCATGAAAGGATTTGAAGGACTTCTTTGAGTTCATATAGGACTTAGTTGTTTGTTCTCCTTTCAATAATGAAGAGTATGTGGCATTATGTGTTCATTTTTTCAAAATTGAAAAACTATTAGAGTTTTGAAATGTTGTAAAACCTTTTTGGCACATCACCTTAGTTAAGTTTTATTTCTGCATTTCTTTCTCCCTTTTCCCAAGTAGAAAGGAAGAACAAACTTCTTTAAAAATCTCGAAGGTCATTTAGTGAAGTGCAAGAAGGTCCCCATTCACTAAATTTCTCATAAGGCTATTTAGAGAAGCACAAGCTTTTATGATCAACAGTGACCAAGAGAAAAAATAATACAAAAATAAAAACAAAAACTAGTGGGCCTATCCTAGGTATCCTTGTTTCTATGAACTAGGTACATTTATGAATTAGATTACTATATACATCTCTCCTTGTGTGATTTTGTATATGTCATAGACCCCTGTGACTATATACCACCTAGAGATTTTTTTGTATATGTTGCCACACACACACACACACATATCCCAAGCATGTCAACAAACTTGCATGTATATCATAAATATATCATATTGAGCACTAGGTTATGGGTCTTGTCATAATAGTGGTTTACAATTCCTAGAAGGCAATTTTAGCTAAAATCACATATTTTAGAAAATATAATGATTTAAGCCTTAAAAAGTTCCATTTTAAGGATTCCAATTGAAGAGGGTTTGATCAAATTACCTTAGATCAAACCCCCTTGGATAGAACCTCACTAGTTTTAAACCATACCTATAAATGCGTCTCCTTTACACCTATCAAAATGCTGATAAAAAATCACTTTTGATTTAGATTTTGGGGATCAAATGAATTCATTTAAAATTTATTTCAAATGATTATGGTATTTCTCAGAACAAGCTATCCAATGAATATAATTTTAATATGTTTTGGTTTTGTTATGTATTTGTTTTAAGTTTTATTAAACATAGGTTTTTCATCGAAAATGAATTTCTTTGTTCTTCACATGTGGAAAAATAAGATTATCAAAAAAAAATTGAAAAATATGAGTGCACCAGATATTGAAGTCTTGATCCAACAAAATAAAATAAAATAAAATTTTGACATATACAAAAAAGTTCTGGCGTTATCTGTCGCTATGTTTGAATTGTAATTCGCTTTGACTTTGAAACTTGATTAAGGAAAATATTCAATAAAAAACTATCTAACCAATTGGAAGCACTAGATATCAGAGTTACAAATCTAAAATTGAAGAAGAATTAAATTTTATCCTTCATGGAAAAAAAGTTATGCGTTATACGGTGTATGTCACTTTTAAAAATGTTGTTTTCTAAAAAATCTATTTTCATGGGGAGATGGAAAAAGAAGTGCAATTTGATTCCAAAAATTTTGAAAAATATTTTAGAATCTACAACAAAATTTGTGAGACTCTAGTTTCACCATCTTCAAATTCCCTCCGCAGTTTAGCCGCTATAGGTTTAGAATGTGAAGATTTAGTTAAAAATAATAATTTCGTGTCAGTTTGGCCAAAAATTGTAAACCACTATTATGGGATCACCCTTATACAAAATAATATTATTATATATATCTATGATGGTTGAATCTCTATTTCAGTAGTGGGGTATTGATTTCATAGGAGAAATCTACGAAAGATAAAGTAGTGGATATAAATAGATTCTTGTAGCCAATTGATTACTTCACCAAATGGTTTGAGGAATTTTAAACCCATAATGCTACATCTAAGGAGGTAGTTGAATTCTTACTAAACAATAAAATTACTGGTTTTGATGTGCCTTCTAGAATCATTACTAGTGATTCTATGTGTTTTAGATCCATTGAAATCTTAGTTTTATGCACTATATATGAAATTGTTCTAATTCACTTATCCCCTTATTATCCATAATGAAACGGATAAGCTAAATCCAACAATAAAATACTCATGAAAATTATTAGAATAATTTAGATATGGACAAGAAAAGATGGGATGATAAATTGAATTATGCATTATGTGTTGATAGATTAACCTACAAATAACTATTGGAACTTGAGCCCATTTGAATAAGTGTATGGATTCAAAGCTAAAATTCCAAAGATCTTGGAGCTATGGGAGTACAAGTTCCTACATGATATTGAAGGAGAAGGAAATTATGCAATTTCTTAAAGGATATTATACCTTACAAAATTAGATGAATATAGAAGGAATGCACACAGTAAGTTCTTGGCATACAAGAAACACAAAATTATCTAATTGACAAGAGGGAATTTTAAATAATTTCCATGTTGGTGATATGGTCCTCATATGGAATGCTAGAGTAGAGGATAAAGGAAAATATATGAAGCTTGATGACTCTTGGCTTGGGAAATATGTAGTTATAGAGGAGTCTGATCACATTGTGTACCACCTCAATGATTTAATAGGAGAATAATGGAGCTTCCAATCCATTGTCAACATCTTAAGCATTACTTATTATAGGTAATGGTGTAATACCTTGTATATAGTGTGGTGTTTGTAGATTTTATCCTTGTACAATTATATTGGTCATAAAAGTGTATTTTTCTTGGTCCCCTCCTTGATGTCTCTTTTTGTAGCCTACTCCCAAAGATTAGAATTATTGTTGTACCTAAAAGAAACACATGTCCCTAAATAGAGCCAATATTGGAACTCAATTTGATAGTGCCAATTTTTTCTTGAGTCCTTGCTCGCTTGTACACAAAGACTCATTTTTCCCATAATCTATACCTAATATGAGAGAGCTAAAAATGGGTATCCCCTTGGTCAAACTACCTAAATGTTGTTCTCGGTAATTTTATAGAGTTATAGAGTTTTGGTGGACTACCAAACATATTATGTTTGTCTAAAATCTTGTGTTGACTACCAAGACCACATGAAAATTTTGAAAAATCTATCAAGTCCCTTCCTCTCTTCATTTCCTTCATTCCTTCAATTTGTGGGATTTTGGTGAGAATCTAGACTTTAACTTCTTTGTCTTGACCTCTCATCCTCTTCTACATCCCCACATCCTCCCTTTCATTTGTTCTTTTCTTCATTTGCCTCTTGCAAAAGTTTGAAGTTTATCTAGACTTATTCCCATTACTTTCTTCCTCCTGGCCTCCATTTGTTCTCTACTACCAATTCCCACAATCCTTGCTTCCTTCTATGTTTTACTCTTGTAAAAGTTGGAGATCATTTGGACTTCTTCTAATTTTTGTCCACCTTTTGACTAACTGAGCTCCAATGAAATATCACCTTTCATATTTACAGTTTATCTTCCATTTCTAAACTATTTGTAATTCTATAAAGAACCTCCACCTCAACTTTCGAGGAGGTAAATTCAATAGAGAAGGTAACTAGAAAGGCATAATCTATAATAGTAGTAGTTACATGATCTACAATTCCATTATTATATTTTTGTGCCCATTTTCACCTCTTTCCCATTTAGCATGTTTTCCTCAAGTATTTTCATCTCTTTCTCCTTCTCCTAGATATCCTCATCCTTAATTTATCCTCTTTCCCCTTTTAGTCCCTTCATTTATTTGTTTTCTCTCACCATTTTTATTTATACCCTTTTATATATCATCCACCTAAACCACCTGCCTTCTTCATGTCCCTCTTATCCTCATTCTAGTTATACTATTACCTCTTTATCCTTTTTAATTAAAAATTAGTTAATTATCCCACATTCCTTCCAAAAATATAATATTCCCTCCTCCTTATTTCAACACACATGATCCTACAACTCCTCAATCTTTTGGATCTATCTTGGAGAATTTTTTATTCATCCCCTTGGAGGTTTGATATAGTAATGGTGACTATTTTTTTCTCTCTTTCCATATAGCTCTTCCTTTTTATTTCCAAAATTTTCCCCCAAAACCCTAGTTTTCCATACCTCTTTCTCTCTTTTCTCATTCCTCTCCAATTTCTTTCCCAAAAACTCTATTTTTTGGTTATAATTGTGAAAAATACGAGTCACAAGATCAAACAAAGAACAAAGGCACCTTCCACACAAGAGATATGCAAACAATATATGCAATATTCCTCAACAAGAAAAAACTATAGAATGAAAGAGACTATTAAAAGAGTATGGAATCTCAAGAGATAATACAATGAGGGTTGAGTGCTAAATAGGAGCCACCCTAAATGAGAAAGGGATTAGATCATGACAAGTGTCAACATCTCATGCAATGAGACAAAATGATCTACTAATAGATCTATAGTTAACATAGTAAATCACTCCTAAGTTTAGCATAATTGCATGAGAATACATTAGACCAATAATTAATTAAATATTAATTAATTATTAGCTAATGCATGATTACTCTAACACCCCCCTTAAGATGAACTTATAGAGTAGCTAAAAACCCTAAAAAAGAGAATGCATGATGGGTCCTGACAAACAAGGCCTAGTGAGGTATCCATGTACAAACAAAAGATCTCTCAAAACTAGAGAAAAGGAGAAAACCACATGGGAAAAACTCCTCTCCAAAAGAGAGAAAAATGAATGAAGGACTGGAAAAGCTTCCAAATTAAGGTGAAGGACTAAGAAGCCTCCAACCAAAACAATGTCCCAAACAAGAGGAACATTTAGAACATCACCGAAGCATGAAGAAGCTGTAAATTGTTGTTGAATGATGATTGATTTAGTGCTGAAATGAAGAGCCTCCCAAAATAAGAATGCAAGAGTGTCCATATGGTAAATGATCCATCTCACCGAAATGCATGTGTGACTAGCTACTAATGTACATGCTACATTTGACTAGTACATAGGAACAAGAATTAGATATGTAGACCACTCAAATGCAAAAATAAGGAAGCATTAGCACCAACAGTAGAAACCCCCCAATAATGCTGAAAAGGGAGAGCCATGATAGGTACATTGAAACTATGTGAAACCAATAAGTGCATGTAGGAGAAACAACCTACAAATAAAAGGGTGTGCAAACTAAGGCACACACGCATGAGGTAAGAATCACTAGGATTCACTACTATCGTAGAAGGGACACTCACTTGACAAAGGTGTGATGGAAAATCAAAGGAAAACATCAACCCCCATGACACTTTATATCATAGTGCGAGTAAAAAAGGCACAACAGGGTGTGCAAAATCTCCAAAAAGATACACCAAAATGACACTTTATCTCAGTGCATCTGTAAAAGAGAATGTGTATGGAAAAGATTTCTACAATGCCCAAATAGGACAGAATACTGGAAATACATATAGAACAACCAAAAACAAGTCATCCCACATAAACAATTTTTTTCCAAGAGCTAAGACATCTAAGTAATTCACCATACTATGAAAATACAAAAAAATGAATAAAATGTAACTAGATAGAAATCTGGAAAAGTGCATACATATGGTTGTGAAGAGCTTTGAAAGACCATGTGAGCGCCACTAGAATCACAAAAAATAGAGAAACAAGTCAAAAGTTATGAGCTTGGAACTGAAAAAAAAAACCTTTAAATTTAACAAGCTATAGAATGCACCAACGACAAAAACAAGTGATGAGATCCACACCACTAGAAAGTTGATGAAACCGACTTTCTGATGATATCTCATTTGCCAAAAATGATATCATATACCCAAGTTATGACCAAAAGATAAAAACTGCTCCCTTTGACAGTTTTCCACCTCTTATTTGATTTATTTTTAGATCTAACCAAAGATTTAACCTATAATTTTCTAATTTCCATTTCATTCCTCTTCAAATCCATATTATATATTTTTTCATTTGGATATCATTTGATTAATTTTCCCCTTCTCCTACACTTACTTTTCCTATAAAAACTAATTTTTCCCCTAGCTTTCCCTTTGCCCTTAATTTTTTTTATTATTTATACATCCCATTTCATTATTATTGAGATCTATATCATATTTTTTAAATTTGGATAATATTTGGTTAATTTTTCCTTTCCTTTGCACTCATTTTTTCCTCTCAAAAACCTAGTTTTTCATCTAGCTTTCTCTCATCCTTTTTCTTCTGATTCTTAAATCCAATTTCATTTGATATTTATATCAATACAAAATTTATTGCAATTTGAATCATTTGATTAACTTTTTCTCTTCTCTTGTGCTCATTTTTTCCTCTTGAAACCCTAAATTTTTACCTACTTTCTCTTATAATCTTCCATTCATTTTAGATTTGACCTAAACCTATAATTTTTTTTTTATAATTTATATTTCCCATTAAAGTCCTCTTTAGACCAATATAATCATCCATTTACAATTTTACCATTTAGTTTTTCTTTTTTTCTCTTCCTGTAATTTGTTTTTGTTTAAAATAGATTTAACTATTTAGCTATTTAACCTTGTCTAAGTTTTCATTTCAATTTCCTTTAAAAATAATCCATATTTCCATAAAATTTTATTTTACCCTCATTTTAAAAATCCTTTATAAATATAAATTAACACTCTTTTCCTCTTTTTCTATCTTTTCTTTCCAATCTTTCTCCCAACCTCTCTTTGTTTGCCTTTTCCTTTTTACCCTTCTCCATTACTTTTGATGTATTCTTTTAATTTAAATAATTTATTATCATATATATGTGTTTCTAAATTTATATTTCTATATATATTTTTCTTGAAAGCCCACAAGGGGATTGACTAAGGTAATTTCCCCTTTAACCAATGGTTTTTTCAAAGTCACTATAGATTTTTAGTGTTCTAGTTAAAATACAAAAAAAATAAAAAAATACAAAATGGTTCCAAGAATAAAGTGATATTAAAATAATCTAATGAATATCCCTATAAATTTTCGACCAATTCTAATAATTTTTAATTTTTAGTCAATTTTCAAGAACATGGTAAAATATTTGGCCAAGATTATGCCATCTAGGAGGGTGTTTTGATTCCAAATGATCATGAATTTATATATTTTTGAAATTAAATATTAATGATATGTATAAAAATATTTATAACTTAAATATTTTGATATTCATTAGAAAATTAGGTGAAACCTTCCTAACTTCTTTATTTTTTCATTCTTTCATGTAGTTAAATTGGATAATTGTTTATCATTTCACCTCCATTTTTGTAATAATTATATATCCTATTTATGGATGATTATAATTATATAAATAATCATATTCCTAAGTTGTAAAAAAAAAATCTTTCTATAATTAGGTGAAATTATACTTCATTCTCCTCTTTCAGTATGGGGTGGCAACCTTATCTCTTCTCAAATAGGTAGAAGAGTAAGAGGTGGTACCTTTGTCTCAAGGAATAATCCTAATATCTTAAGTAGGAAGTGGAACCATAATTTTTTTCATAACCTATGGATTTGAGTATTCAATAGGGATTGGATCAAAATCTCTTATTCTCACTTTCAAGTTTTTGTTTCCGAAATTAATAGTCTTGCTATTTTTGACTATACCAACTTAAAGTGTGTGAAATAGGTCATATTTAATTATATTTCATGCACATTCAAATTTCTTTCATTTGATCTTAATTATACACATATTTAAGAATGATGGATTATTTTTTATCTTTCACTTTGGTAAACCTATAACTCGCATGTTTTATATGTTGAACAGGACAATTGAGAGGGGGGGAGTGAATCAGTTGTCACCAAATTAAATCTCTTAACCATTTACCGAAACAAGATCCAAATGAGCTGCATAAGTGATTTATCAATATATGTAAAAACTGAAAGTCATCACTTAAACACAATAACACCATATTTACATGGAAAACCCAATAAGGGAAAAACCACAATGAGGATTAACTCATACTATAGAGAGTATCAAAACTGATTACAAAAAGGCTCACTGCCTAAAATAAGGCTCACTTCCTGAGATAAGGCTCACTACCTGAAATAAGGACTCACTGTCCATAGGGCTACAACTCAGAGATACAAAAATATGGCTCACCACCAGAATACAAAAGTTATGGCTTATTGCCAAAAGTAAACTGATGAATTACACCTTTCTTGTGTTGAATTTAGTTCCAAATGAAGCTCTATAAAGGTAGTACTGCATATCAATAATCACTCAATAATTATGTTTTGATCACAAACTTATTGTCTTCGTCTGCTTCGCTTATTCTGATCTCCTACATTCACTCTTTCACCCTTTTTATTACCACACACTTTTCTGTCTCTATATCCTTCTTTTTTCATCTTCTTTCTGGAGACACACACACACATATATGTATTCTCACTTATCAATTAGGTCGGCCATGTATAAGGTTAACACATTTCTTATGTCGGCCAAAACATCCATAAGACATAATTAATCCACATAAAGTATTGCACATGCTAAGTCAGCCAAGATCTTCAAATATCCAAATCATAGCTTGTCACATGGTAGGAACCAGACCTAAAAACCAACATACCAGACCATATATAACTGTCATCTTTGATGGGAAATAACTTCTGGTAAGCAACTCATACATACAGTACTGTGTTGACATCAATGATAATCTACTAAAATTAATGACAACCATTTGATGCAACCTTCAACTTCCAACAATCTCACCCTTTGTCATTGATGGTAACACAAGATGTGAAAAAGCCAACAACAACATCCTTGTAAATATTTTGATGAGATGAAATAATTTTCATTCTTTTCACATGCTTCCTCTCCCCCTTCGACATCAATGACAAAAAAAAGTTCTATCTCCCCTTTGCTTCAAAAATTTTGCAAAAAAGTTATCAAAAATGGTTCTTTACCTCAATCCTTCTTTCCTTAAAATATTTCCTTGTGTTTTTCTTTCAGTTCCAGAAGATATGTCTTCTAGGAATCCACTGCTAGCCTGATGCTTAGACAAATACTATTGTTCTTTGCTATTGAATCAATTGTTTCTAGAAGAGCATTCAGAATAACAATATTTTGTGCATTATTCTCAGCATCCATCAGGAGACAGGAAATCTATTTCAATCTTAACTCAGTTATCTCTTTAACTTTCCAAAAGGTCTTCACAATAGCATCCCTTTGTACCATAGTGATTGCAAGCTCAAATTGTAAGGAATTGATCCTTTTCTTTTGTGTTTCATCCTTGTCATTAAGAACATCATATGTTTTTCCAATAGAATTCAATTCATGCTCAATAGTATCAATTTTTGCTCTATAATTTCCAATAGCAGTAGGCCACCAGAGACAATACCTATACACATTGTTTACACTCTTGATGCATGTTTTTAGTTCATTTATGCTCCTAGTCAATCTCTTCTGTGCATTTTGGCATCTTTCTTCCATAGCCAATTGAATTTCATCTTTTTCTACTATTTCACTAGATGATTGTTCCCTTAGTCTATCTTCAATCTGCTCAATCAATACTTTTGGTAAAGTACATGTCAATTTGCTTAGATTAATGTCATTATGAATTATGTAAATAGCCAGAGCGTTCGTAATCTCATCCTATTCATATGATGGTCGAGACAACCATACATCTCCAATCTTCTTTAATCCATCAGATTGCTCAAGAATATTTAACACCTTTTCTTTAGTAACATCTTCTTCATCATCATTTGATGATACCAGATCAAATGCTTCTGCAATTTTTGCTTCCTTTTCTTCTTTCTTCTCCTCCTCTATCTTCAACTTCTTTATTTTTAGAGGGGGAATTGAATTGATTATTCTTGCTTTCCTCTTTCCAGAGGAGAATCCTACCTCAGACATCACAATCAGACTGGAAATCATACCCACACTCCATGCATTTATTTTGATTTCAAAATATTCTTTACAAATCTTTTCCTTTTCTACTAGACATTATAGATATCGGTAAACTTGCTTCCCAATTGGTATAACTGACTTCCACGCAAAATTCTCTTTCAATGGTAACGATTTCAAAAAATACATCATCAAGCATATAACCAGAGATCCAAAGCAAAAAGGGTAATTGTCATTCTTTTTCATAGTTATATTTTCCATTAATTGATTCCTTAGTAACTCACACAAGTCAAAATCCTCCTTTTTTTCAACCATTTGATGCACAACATAAGCGACAATCGCCGAAGTGGATCCTTCCCTATTTCTGAAATAAATCTTATATGAAATGCCATATGCCACATACCTTATTACTGGGTTGATTATAGTGTGAATTATAAGTGCCCTTTGATCTCCTGTTACCCCAGTTAGGGATTTGACCTCTTTGTTCTTTACTGACTTCTTGACAGGAATGGGTCCATTATTGCATAGTCCTATTATTGCTGCAATTGCTTCCTTCGTGATCTCATAGGGTTTGTTAAAGATCATCTGATCACCTTGAATTCTACTTAAGATAAACTGAACAATGTCCACATTTGAAAAGTATGGAAATTTTCTCCAAATGTCTAAATCCTTGTGCCCTAAATTCTTGACCATTTGCATTTGCTCAACTAAAAGAGAAGTCTCGAGATTTTAAATCTTTTCATGATCAAATTCATCAATTTGTAACTTACTCAATTTCTACAATTCGTTGCTGCGCGGATTAAATACCACCATTTCCTTTGACTCCATTGCTTCAGCCTTGTTCTCCATACTTTCGCTTGCCAATGACCCTGACTCTTCCTTAGCTCGTTCACTTCAAAAAGAGATGACTACTCAACCTTCCCTATTTAACTTATCACTTTTAAGGTTTCATCATAAAGGATAATTTATTGCTTGTGACATCATCATCTATACTTTAGTCTATTGGTTCCTCCTTTCGTCAAAGCTATCAACCAATTTGTGAAATGTACTGTAAGCAAAAAAAGCTCCACAAATCTTTTGTATTACTTATTTTCTATCAAAATTTTCTTCATTGCCTTTAGAATGAAAATTCACAACACTTATCCTTGTGTCATTGCATGACACCTCATATACCAGGGGTTTGATAGATTTTTCTATGACTGCTCCCCTTGAAGCCATTACTGGATTTAGTTCATAGAAGGGGTATTTGCACCAGATGCAGATACATGATTATCTGATTTGTCCTTGTTCTCAGGTTCTTCTTTATTTCTCCAAATATTTTCCATTTCTCTTCTCACTTCTTCTAGATCTACCTTATTCATAAATTTGTTCTTTTGTTTCGGCTTCGGTTTCTCCCCAATTTTGCTTTTACAAAATTTTGAGATATGTCTTGGTTTGTTGCAAGAGTGGCACACAACAAATATTTGATCAAGAGAGTTTGTATTCATCCTTGTCCTGCACTGATTAGCCTTGTGTCCGAAGATATTGCATATGTAACAGTAGCCTCAAAAAAAAAAATTCTTCTACTGGTATTAAACCTGTTCATCATTATCTGGCTTCTACATTTGGCAGATTTATGTTCAAACTTGTTGCAAACATAGCATTATCCAACAGAGAATCCAACATCTTGACTTATTGTATTCTGGTTCATCACACTTCTACACTCTATTGCTCTATGTCCGAATTTATTGCACGAGTAAAAAAAACCATTAAAATATGGGTACCTTTGATCATTAGGCTGTTGGCTAGGTATCCTTTCGGTATTGATCCTTTGATTCTTGCCTTGATAAGTACTGCCTTGAAATTTCCTTTGATTACTCATTTTTTTGAAACTAGGATTAATCTTTGAACTTTGTCCTTCTTCGAGTCCTAGACCTCCTTTGTCCTTTGCAGGCTTATGAGATGAAATCAATTCATCAATCATTACCAAAATTATCTTAAATTTTTCTTCAAAAATTCTTTCCTTTTCCAGATTAGATTTAAGAGTTACTACTTCCTGTTCAATCTTATCACATTTTTCAATCTTTTGGTTGATAATTTCTTTGCTTTGTTTGATTTACAATTTCAGATTCTCTTCCACCTTTTTGCTTTCTTCAAGCTTCATCCTTAGATTTTCAGCAGTCTCCTTTGCTTCTTTTAGTTCATGGTAAACTTCTTTATGTTTCATCTTAAATTTTTGGATCTGATTTCTTAGTTTCTGAATGCATTCACTTGCTTGTTTGACATTTTCTTTCAAATCTTCATTCTCAGATTTTGAGGTCTCTATTCTCAATTCTTCATCTAAGTCAGATCCCTTCATCATTCTGTTTAATCTTCCAAGATCTCCTTCAAGCTATTAAACTTATTCCAAAGGACCTCGATCTGATACCAATTGTTGAACATGACAACTGAGAGGGGGGGGTTGAATCAGTTGTCACCAAATTAAATCTCTTAACCATTTACCAGAACAAGATCCAAATACTACATAAGTGATTTATCAATAGATGCAAAAATTGAAAGTCATCACATAAACATAGTAACACCGGATTTACATGGAAAACCCAATAAGGAAAAAACCACGGCGAGGATTAACTCACACTATAGAGAGTATCAAAATTGATTACAAAAAGGCTCACTACCTGAAATAAGGCTCATTGCCTAAGATAAGGCTCACTACCTGAAATAAGGACTCACTGACCATAGGGCTATAACCTAGAGATACAAAAAGATGGCTCATCGCCAGAATACAAAAATTATGGCTTACTGCCAAAAGTGAATTGATGAATTACACCTTTCTTGTGCTAAATTCAGTTCTAGATGAAGCTCTATAAGGTAGTATTGCATATTAGTAATCGCTCAATACTTCTGTTTTGATCACACACTTATTATTTTCACCTGTTTTGCTTATTCTAATTTGCTGCATTCATTCTTTCACCTTTTTTATTACCACACAATTTTCTATCTCTATATCCCTCTTTTTTCATCTTCTTTCCGGAGACACACACACATATATGTATATCTTACTTATCAATTAGGTCAGCCATGTATAAGGTTAACACATTTCTTATGTCGGCCAAAACATCCATAGGACATAATTAGTCCACATAAAGTATTGCACATGCTAAGTCAACCAAGATCTTCAAATATCCGAATCATAGCTTGTCGCATTGTAGGAACCAAACCTAAAAACCAACATACTAGACCACATATAACGATCATCTTTGATGGGAAATAACTTCTGGTAAGCAACTCATACATACAGTATTGTGTTGACATCAATGACAACCTACTGACATTAATGACAACCATTTGATGGAACCTTCAACTTCCAACATTATATGCTTTTGATGTGCCTCCAAGATTTATTCATTTTCATTCCCTTATATTTAGGACCTAATTATACACCATGGATTATAATATTTCCTTTCTTGTATTCATGTCAATCCTTTTTATACATTTCTTCCTAATAATCTCTCTCTATTTACCTCTCTTTAACCATTACTTTACTTTCACTTCTCATATGCCGCTGTCTTACCTATATATCTATCATTCTAATTATTTTCTTATATCCATAATTTGTCCTTACTCTTTCCATTTTTGTATTTCCCTCATATGATGATTATCTAGCTAATTATTCCACTAGCCTTCCTAATGATCATTTCTAATGTTAATCATATGCTATTTCAAGATGATAATAATCCCAATGACACTTTGGGCCCTCCTTCATGTTCTAATTAACATGCTCCCGTTTTTACATTTCTCATGGAAAAATATACTATGGCATGGATTCTTACCCTAATACTTGTAATATTTGCAAGATATTTTCTTGAATGCTAGTATCAGTGAGCCACACGAGTCAAGAAAGTGCACACTCAACCTATGAAATTAAAAAAAATACAATACAAAAGAAAACACATGAATGGAAAAATCCAACATATCATTAAGCCAAGTGGAGATGAACATATATAAAAGAGGGAAGAAATTTCCAACACAATAAGTGGAGAAGACTAAGTAGTCTACTCCCACTAATACTGACTGGTGGCAAGTTAACTTCCTTAGAACTCACAAGAGGTGGCAAGTTAACTATCTCTAACTAGGACACTTAACTAGGCCTAATACCATGTGTATAACCATGTGCATAAAATATATAAAATAATATATACACTAACACAACCCCCTTAAGAATATATTAGGTGGAAACAATGAAATTGGGTCCCAAAAACTAGGCCTAATGAGGTACCCAAATACAATGTAATCGCTCATAGAGTGGAGAAAGGGAGAAAACCCAACAAGAAAAATCCCCCCAAAAGAGAAACTAAATATGCAATATGATAAAAGAAAGTGGGACTCATCATGTCCCCCAAGTACTACTTCGATCAAATAAGTATAATCAACATATCCATAAGAGAGAAAGGAAGAGACGATGAATCCCCCCACAAGGAAGTAGCTCCTATGCCAAAGATGAATGCACCAAGAAGAATAATGAAGGTGATCCAAAATTGACAAACAATATTCCTCCCCTTAGGAAGAAATAAATTTAATGGCAAATATAGAAGAAACTCCCTCAAGGGATGTGGGAGAAAAGATCTCATGATGTGTGAAGTCTCTAAACTCGACTCATGTGTCCCCATGTCGATGCCAAATCTACCACATTCAAGGTAGGTGTTCTAGACCACATTGATGAGGATAAAAAGCTAGAACCTTCTAGAGATAGATGTAGAATGCGATCCAAAGACAAAAGTGGCTCCTCCAAATGCTGCTCAAGACTCTCCATACCAATGTCAAACTTTTACACATGATCATGTGGAGAAATAATAAGAGAGTATAAAATTTTCTCTCAACATTTGAAGAAGAAAATGAAACTCCACAAGAGCTAACATTAAAGAGAATATGGATATCCTCAATAGTGTCCTCCAAATCTGCAATGTATGACTCAACAAATAACTTTGCAATATCTGGCAAAGAATCATCCCACAAAGCTGAAAGACTAATAGCATCCTACTGAACTAAATTGATAACTAAAGATGCAAGAGGTGGAGGCTCAACACAAGTCTCATGAACCAAGGTGGATGAAAGTATACATATGTTTAAGTGACCAAACTTCACCCTAGGTATCTAATCCACTTTAGATGAATGACAGTGTAAACCAACCAATTGTACTATTGGATCATTTGGAGAAAAATGTGAGAAGGCATATAATTGAGATGCATGATCAACTATCCCAACTCCAATAAGCTCTCTACTTTGCAAGTCTCTAATAAACACTTAATCATGTGTGAACTCATTAGTCTTTCCTACCCCACTATGTAGATTTGATAGACTGATAGGAGATTAGCTAAAAGAGAAGGTACACTTAAATTTTTTTATGAATGTTCCACTTTCAACTTCAACATAACCTCTCCCTCTAACCAATACTGAAGTGTCATCACCCAAGGTGATAACATACATTCCATAAGGTTCTAAGGAAGACAACTCAACATGTGAAGAACCAATGTGGTGTGAGACACTCGAGTCAATGATCCAAGATGGAGATGATGATGATGTAGTAGCAACTAGAGCCTTTGCCTTAGTTTTCTCTTTACCTTTTTCCTTTTCCTTAGTAAATTATTGAGTTGATGAGGGTTATTTGATAGATTCATGGGCCCATATATTATGCTTTTGAAGAATATTTTAGAGGTGCTCAACTTGCTTCTTCATACATTTGTGCTCATCATATCGAAGTTTCTTGCAATAGGAACACTTAACTTTTCTTTCTTAGGTTTCCCTTGTTTTGAAGAAGTTTCAATGTTGGTTTTGGAAGATTCTAATTTTAGTTCTTTGTTAGCCTCCTCATCCTTTTAAGTGTTTTGTTTCTCCCCCTTTTTGTTTGAAGCCTGTTGTTTCCCATTCCTAGCAAAGAGGGATTGAGGTTTTGAAGACTTCAATGTGCACACATGCATTAACTTATCTTATTCCCTGGTCAATTTGGTAATAAAGTTATCTAGAGAAGGCATTTACCATGAAATTACAAGATCCCTTTTGATGGAGTAGAAGGTAGATACAAACATGAAGTATTAAGGACCTAATTTGGAGAGTATAGAAAGTACGTGCGTTAATCCTCCTTTTTATCTATTCCACATTCTTTCAAATGTAACCTTAGTGATTTAAATTTGGTGAATAATTTATGTAGGGTGTCAAAGGACCTAGGACTCAAATTTATGACTCATTCTCTAACTCATGACCTTTTTATCCATTTTCCCAAAAAAATTCTCTAATGCAAGCCATACTTCATCAGGTGTATTCAAGGATTCTACATGGAAGAGGAGTTTAGGAGACACAATAAGACATAGGAATTCAAAGGTTTGATCACATTTATTAAACCACTTTTCTTTAGCTTCCTCACCAACATGTTCTTTCTTAGTGCCCATTGTTACCCTATACAACCCTTTGTTTTTGAACACAAGTTGTAGTTTCAATTTCCACTCATGATAATTAAAGGGCGTCAAAGTTGTGAATGCAATTTGCTTCCATGTTTAAGGTGGATTTATTGCAGAGTTTTAGAAATGCAAAAAAGAAATGCATAAAGAAATATGAAAGTGTACAAGGACACAACACACCCCCCTTGATTCAATATTTGAGAACCCCTCAAAATTTTGACACTTTATATGTTCAATGCATAGACATAAACAAATATTCTTTTAAAAAAAAATGATACTGAATTTTGAATTATGAATAAGAAATTATAATACTTTTAGTTTTGCCTATCTTGCCTAATTAAATTGCACTTTGTAATTGATTTTACAAAATTCCTTTTAAAAAGGGTTTTTTGCCGATGTCACAAAAAAATCAAGCTACCCTAAATAGTGCCTCTTGCACCTATAATATGAAATAGCCTGTAATATATAATGGTCGTAGCTCACAAATTGATTGATGGATATGCAACACACACTTACAAAAAGTAAAGAATGATTGTAAAATATTTCAGTTCATGTATTAGTTTCAAGGGTTGTATTGTTGGCTCTTTGTAATCAGTTGTAAAAATGTTATTCAACTCTTATAATTTTATTCTTACTGCTGGACTGTTTTACTGCCTCTGTGGCTGGTCCTTTGGTTGCTCAGCGATTCTTTTCAGCTGCTTTTGGTAGCTTGAAAAAATAAAAACAGATTGTAGACTGATTGCAATACAAGCCAAAATCAAAAGCCTTGGCCTGCAAAGGTTTCTAATATAAATTTTTGAGGCCCTTTCATGCTTTGTAGCTGACTTATGGCCTACAAACCTGAAAATTTAGCCTCTACAATGGATCTGCATTGAGTGCAAAGACAATCACATGCAAAGGCAAAGCCCCGCTAGTTGGAGATCCAGCCTCTGTACTGGATTTGGATCGGCCTCTTCATTGCTAATTCATGCCCTTCCTCAAATGTTGAATCCTTCAAATGCTTCAAATATCTAAATGTTTGCATTGGATTTTTTATGGACTGTTGCCTACTTGGTTTTATGCTAGTTTTCACCCTGAAACATATCCCTGCATTGGCCAAATCATGGCCTAAAATAGACTTTTTGATCGACCTTTGTGGGAGCACACAATTTTCTAGATCATGCACACTGCCTCTGAGATTCAACATGGGTTGATAAAGGAGGCCAATAATTGTCTTCAAATTGAGATTCAACACAAGAAAACACAAAAAAACACATATACCATGTGAGATTTGGCCACCAACAAATATGGTTGGTTCAGCTTGTTGGGTTGTCTTGCAAAACCAATGTTCGCAGCTTGCAATAGAGATTTTGTGACCTCAATAGTTTTTGCAACCATCAAATAGATGCTCGACCTGCAATGATTATTGAAACGCCTTGGAACAAATCACAACCTTTTTACAATGAATAGATCACCAATGCCCTCATCTGCTTTAATCGGAATGGGTCATTTAGTTTGATTAGCATGCATCTGCAAATATGCTAAAGACAAGCCAAATGCCTTTAAATGTTCTAAAGATAAGCCAAACACCTATATCTTCGAAGGGTTTCACTTGCCTCCCACACCCATCTTTGAAGGGTTTCACTTTCCTCCCATGCACCCTATGCATAGGTTTGCAAGAGTTCCACGAACTTATTTCTCATTATGTCTAACCCAATGAAAAAAAAAATCTTGTGATGTGTATCTATGTGATTAGATTGATCTTCATACAATGAGAGTCATCCTATCGTCGACCTCTTCCCAGCAACAAGTGAACTGCAGGTTTGTTTCACAATCACATTGATAGCTCATTGCCATGCTCTTCCACACACACATCGATAGATAGATCAAGCTATTCAAATAGATTCCATTCTATACATGATTATGAGAATATGAAGAGACAAAACACAAAAGAATTGCATACAATCAATATTTTTTAAAAAAAAAAACATACATATAATATTGAACTAGCACTCAAATTCTAGAATGGCTCTTATATCATGTAATATTGCCAAGATCTCTACCTGAATGCTAGTATCAATGAGCCATGTGAGTCAAGCAAGCACATGCTCAACCTATGAGATTGAAAAAAGACAATACAATACAAAAGAGAACACACCAATGGATACACATAACATTTCATTAAGCCAAACATGAGAAGTATATATAACAAAGAAGGAAGCAACTTCCAACATGATTAATGAAGAAGACTAAGCAATATACTCCCACTAACGGTGAGTGGTGGTGAGTTAACTTCCTTAGAACTCAGATGAGGTGGTGAGTTAAAGTTATCTCTGACTAGGACACCTAACTAGGCATAACGCCATGTGTATAGCCATGTGCATAAAATAGATAAAATAATATATACACTAACGATACTAAAATTTTCAATCTTCCTTCTCTCTCTCAAATTTCTTCTATAGAAATGGACCCATTCTTCTCTAAGTGTTCCTACTCTTATGATCTATCTTTTAATATTATGCCTACCATTAATGAGATTAATAAACCATGTTCATCTATCCCTTATGAGTCCCCACCTCCTCATGATATTTATCATTCCACTCTTTTCCTAACCACTTCTACTTCATCCATTGATTTTTCCTTCCCACCTTATGATTATTTGTAGCCTTCTTCCCCTCATTACATAAGTGCCATATCATTTTCACTTGAATGTGGGGATTCTTATTTTAATACACATGATGAAAAGGATATTATTAGTTTATTCATATAAAACATTGTTAAATTCATTTATTTATGAATACTTAAAATTTTATTCTCATAATAATGACTATGCTATTCATGATGTGTCTTATTGTTCTCTCTCTACACCTATGATAATGGCAAATGAAAAGAACAATGAATTTAATTGGTGATCCTCTATGGTTTCTATGAATGCATTATGTCATGATAAATATATTTTAATATCTCCTCTTCATACTTTAAATAAGACCATACCTAGTTAATTTCATTCATATATATCTATTAACAAACAAAGTGACTATTGCAACAATAATCTATAGGTTTAGCTTAACATTTATAAACCAATGTGTAAATGAAATGGAGAGAACATGAAATCATTAAATAGTAACAAATCAGCACATGACATTGGATGTACATGGATAGACATTTCAAAAAAAAAACTCCACCATCAAAGAGAGGCTCAAGTATGTATTTCACATGAAAGAATCTCACATAATCAACACACTTTTCTCTTCAATCTTATAGCATTGTAATAGAACTTGTGTACTTGCAATAACATGGTATTAAAATAATATCTTATGGCTCAAATTTATTGAGCAACGAGAGAGGAAAAATAACATATGGCTTCCTAAAACAATGTATTACCAAAACCATGGTATCATGAAAAACCCACACCCACTTGAAGAGTGTCTTTCAAGAATACTAAATCACAATTAAAATAACTTCACATGAACATAATAAATGCATCCATTAATCAATAATGTACATCTAAAGCATATTTTATCGATGGCTCTTTTATGGCTCACATATCCATATATAACACTCCATTGTGGAGACCGCAACTCATGTGGGGTCCACTCATCTTAATAAAGATCCTCCACTCCCTTTTCTAGAATCTATAATTGTGAAAGTGCAACTAGCTATTGCACTTTTTGTGTGCAATTGGGTACGCCGAATTTTTGGTTGGAATAGTTATATTGTTTGAAATGGATCAATCTTAGTAAATTTGAAAAATATAATTTGATAATTAATTGCTATATGCGACAAGTGGTCATTGCAAACCTTGAGCTCTTGTTGCATTATTATTTTGAAATGCAACTTTTTTTAATTTGTATTTTTTAAATTTTGGATTATTGTTGCAATAGTATAATTAATAATTTTAAACATTCGGCCAGAAATCTTCTCCTTTCATGTATTACCGTCTTCCTATATATTTAATTATATTTTACAGAAAAATGCATAAATACGGTCACGCAACAAATTTAGGCTTTGTTCGCAGCCACTCATCATTATTAAATTTCATTTGATTAAGTGAAATGGAAGCTTGTGCCACTCATCAATGTTTAAGCGATAGTTTCAAATCAGCTATGCACCACAAATAGGGATCCAAACACAACAAAAGAAAACCTTTTAATTAGGAAGATAATCAATCTCCTTTACCAAAAGGCTCATGTTATGTTTGCAATAGGGCGAAATAGAGAGATAGGGAGAGATAGAGGGGGCAAGACGAGAGAGAGAGAGAGGGGGGAGGGGGGTAAGGAGATGGAGATAGAGAGGAAGATAGAGATAAAGATGGAAAATAAGGAGGAGAGGGAGAGATAAAGAGATAGATATGGAAGAGAAATATATAGAAAGTGGGGAGAGGGAGACAAAGACAAACAAGAAAATGGAGAGAAGTGGAGATAGAAAATGGAGATAGAGAGAGAGTGAGAAAGAGCCAAAGATAGAGATATATGAGAAGAGAAAGAGAGAGATATATAGCTATATGCAAGATAAATCGAGTTCACCAAAAATGTATTGGAAAATGAGTTTTCCTTAAGTGTGGTCCAGGCTAAACAAATAAGAAGCATATAAATAAGCATAGATTAACCTAGATCCAATGATTATGTAAATTTGAGGACATAAGTATTATGAAAATATAAATTTTAATTGTGGAGTTTCTCATATTGGGTATTGTAGGTGGGTTGGGGAGGATGGTCTCCCTCACGAGGTGTATAAATTCCTAGAAAATATATTTCATAAGTATTTTTTCAAGGGGTCCCTACCCCTCATATTATGAAGAAAATTGAGACTACAATGAGGACTAATCAAGATGGCTCTTCAAGAACAAAGAAGATTCTATGGTTCTATTTATGGAATAGTGGAAATGAGCACAATTCAACCTAGCATAAAAGGTGTGGACTTGGTGCGATGAGGTGGAAACAAGAGACCACAAATCTTTGGCTAGGAAAACTCTCCATTGCCATGGGAGAGGATCTCAATTTAGTAGAGCCCCATCTCGTGTGATTATGTGAAAAGAGACCTTAATGTTTGGCATATTCTCGAAAGGGGAGGGCTTTGGAGAGGTTTAATGGCTTCAAACCCATGATTTTGGTAGAGTTCAATAGGAATTGGAATTCCAGAGTGGTAACAATATGAGAATTTAAATGATATGTTTTCAAGGAGTGTATTGCTCATATATTTGGTTGATCCAAGGAGGAAGGGAGGTTTATATGGATCGCAGGAATAGGGAAGAAGTATTAAGATAATTTCTTAAGGTTGAAGTTATGAGGATTAAAACAAGCTATGCAAGGTATTCTCTACCTCATCCTTTGGATGAAGTGGTGCTGCAAATCATGAGGTTTGTCACACTACCCTACCATTTCCATCAGAATTGTTTTATGATTTTTCCCTTATTTTTGCTATCCACCATGGAATACTCTATTGTTGAATTAAATAAAGGAATTGGGTTCCCCTTATATCAATTAGATATTCAACAAAGGAATAACCAAAATTCACATCTTATCTATGTAAATTTTTTGCAGCCCAAATATTCAAAATATCTAAAACTTAGCACCTACTACCTTTAAAAACTTTGAACCTACTGCTTTTAAAAGTTTTGCATCTCCACTTCCAAAAATTTGCACTACACATTTATGAACTTCACACCTCCAATTTTAACAACTCAATTAAGTGACCGTTTTGCATCTCCACTTACAAAAATTTGCACTTCACATTTATAAACTTCACACCTCCAATTTTCACAACTCAATTAAGTGACCTCAACGAACTTTACATATTCATTTAATGTTTTCAAGGCTTGAGGAACTATGTATTTTTCGAGAAAGTAGCTCCCAAAATGACTTATGAAAAGAAAAGGCAATACTCAATTTAATATAAGTCACATTTTTCCAATGCAAAAAGAAGTCCTGAATGAAGCAATTTATAAGTGCAAAGAAAAAATCAAATAACTTAGGGATGCAAAGTTATGTGAAATCAGAATGTTACCAGTCTAGACTGTATTGATAATCTAAAATAAAAAAATTTAAGAGAACCAGAATGTACAAAAAACTTAAGCTAAAACTTGAGCATTTTTCTGTCATGGCATTCCTGGCATTCCATGAGACCACATTTATTTGGGGTATTCTGTCAAACAGTTCACGTGCCTTGTCTATGCTTCCACATTTTGTATTCATGTCTACCAGGGCAGTTGCAGCTACAACATCTGATAAAATTTGTTTCCTTTATCCTCTGGTGGATGTCCATACCCCATTCCAAAGCTCCCATTTTGGCACAGTCAGGGAGGATGATGGCAAAGATTGCAGAGTCTGGGTTTACACCTACCCATGACATTCGACTGAAAGTTTTTAAATCCTTTTCAATGAATGCGTTTTGTGCATACCCTGCAATTTTAACATTCAACGAGACCACATTTATCTGAGGTATCCTGTCAAACAGTTCACGTCTCTTGTCTATGCTTCCAAATTTTGCAGACATGTCTACCAGAGCATTTCCAGCAATGATGATGGACGCCCATACCCTGTTACAAAGCTCCCATTTTGGCATAGGCCGTGAGAAGGCATGCAAATGAACTCTGTTCGGCGCGGAAACCTGTTTGTTGCATTTGATAGAAAAGTGAGGGAAACTCTCTTCACCATGTTCAAATTTCTATTTTGTGTTTTTTATGTTCTACTATTTTTCTGTTGCATCTGTTTGGCAGCTCCCATTAAGAATGTTAAGCAACTCAAATTAGTTCTGCTTGATTTTGCTCATGGTGAGCAGATTTTGAAATATTGATTTGTATTTTGAACAGGGTTGCTAATGAACGGAAACTTCAAGTACTCTCCGAAAGGCGTCTGCCATGAATGGAACAGAGATCATGGGTTTGAACTTGCTCCCCTTTTGGCGGATCAGGGGCTTTGTGGAATACGTCTCATCTGGGCATAAGCAGGGGGATATGTTGCTCGTAGTTCTTGAAGGAGCACACATTGCCAGGCTGGGGAACGAAGCGTAGCTGATCCAGAGAGTAGAGGTGAAAAAAGGCTCTCTGTATTCTCTCACATTCAGCGTGACTCGAACCTGCCGAGAAGTGGTGAAAAATGATGGACGGCTGTGAATCGTTTCCTACTCTAAAACCCTCGTCGAAACTTTATTTTCCCTGTGCAAGGAGCGGACCGTTAGTGGCGGGGAAAGCAGAAAGGCACGGCGACTGAAAAGCACGGCGGGAAAACAAAAAACACGGCGGCGAAAAACAGTCGGGAAACGGTGAAAAACAGCCAAGAAGTGGCGGACTGGCTCAACGGCTGCGATCATTACAATAGTCTCCAGGATGATCTCAACCGTAGGGCGTAAAAAACAGTTTCGCTCACTTCATAGTAGGATACGCCCGCGTAAATTAGTAAGTTCAAATAGTTTCATAATCACCACCATAATTTTCTAGCTCTTTCATGTTCTATTACATCTCATATTTGAGTCAACTAGGAAAATAATTAAATAATATTCTCCCATCCACTTAAGAGGGCATCCAAGTTCTCCTTTCAAGATGTTTGGAGACATGTCATATGTTATACATTAGGATTGAAATTAAATATAACACTCCTAATATTCTCCTAGTTAATATTATAAATCACAATAAATCTACAAGAAATATAAGATAGATCAAGTAAAATATCCAAGGCCCATGGCCTTTTTGCACCGAGAGAATTTCTCTGTTCTCACTAGCTTTGTGAGAGAATTTGTAACATGATCTCGGCTGTCAAATTCCTACATGACCTTACCATTCTCTACACTCTCATGAAAAATATATATCAAACATCAACATGCTTAGTATAAGCATGGTAAATAGGATTTTTGACCAAAAAAATAACACTTTGATTGTTACAACTAATTCTAACCACCTTACACTAAAATACAACACCTAAACATAGTCTCTCGAACTATACCACCTCTTTAGAGGCATGTGTATAAACCATATGATTTCATTTAGTAGAAAAGTTAGTAACCATGGGATGTCTCTTATTCATCCAAATCACTAAAATTCCAAACAAAAGAGCACACATAAATGTTAGTGGACCTTTGACTATCTAAGTCACTTGCCCAATCTACATCCATAAAGCCCTATATGTACAATTTATTTTCCACATAATAAGTATCAAGTTTCTTGATAAAAATTCTAAGAAGAAAATGTTGCAAGGAGAGATGATAAATCTCCTTATTTTGGATTCTTTTTGTTTTAAAGATAATTTTAAGGTTCATGCCCTTGATCATGATGATAATATAGAAAAGAATACTGAATTTTGCAACAATGTATAGCCTCACGAAGTATACATTCCAAATTGTTGTTTAGAATCTTTAGAAGATGATTTCCTTTGTGGAGAAGATATTATTCTTCCCCCTTTATCTTTTGTCGAAGAAGAATATTCAGTAACTGGAAATGAAAGTGCTGATTTATCTCTTCTTTCTTCCTTATTTCTAGATAAAAACTTTTTTGAGTTAATTGCGATAAAGAAAGATGATTCCTCTTTGATCAAGGAAGATCCCATGTTTGATGAAGCTATTATTCATCCCAAGATGGTTAAGGAAGTGAATCATGATATCAAACTGCTCCATGAATGATGACATTAGCAATGAAAATATGGAAAATAATGCAACAGCTTCTCCAAAAGGTCTCAACTATTTTGGGCTTCAACCAGAAAATGAGACATCATTCTACATTCCACTGCTTAGTCCTCAAACAACAAATAGAGATCTTGTAATCAAGAGCAGTCATAAAGTAGAAGAAGCAATGAGTATTGGTTTACTCAAAATGGCTCAGGAAAGCATGGTCAGCACTACATAGGGTAATAATCATGTGATTCAGAATGACTTGGATAATTATGATGAAAGATGGTTGTTTGGTATGTTACTCAAGGAATTCTCATATTTCATACTTTTAAAATTCCTCATCATTGCAAAGGGATTTTCAAAGTTGTAGACGCTTCAGGGTAGATTATCTCTTTTTCGCATTGGTATTTATTTTTTTGAGCCCATGAATGGCTTTGCATAATTCTGTGAATCAGTGGTGATAGGTGGTACCCAGTTCGGGTGCATAAGTGTGAGGTAGTCTTTATGCTCCCAATTGCATTTGTTATTATCTCGGTTTTGGCTTGTCTTTGTTTTATCTTGCTTTGTGCATAGTTGCCTTCAATAAGGTCTCAACCCTGGTTTGTTTTTGCTCCTTTCCCTCCATAATTTTTGTGGTTGTATTTACAGAAGGTTTTCCACTGGTTATAATATTGGTCCTTGCTTCTGCTATGAAGAACTTGGTGAATGAAAAAGTACTTGCACACCATTTCTAGTATGTAAGACATTAGGTTTTGTAGCATGTATTTGTAAAACTGGGATACGTCTTTTTGGGAATGTCCACTTGAGATATTGGAATGTAGAAGCTTAAGTCATTCACCCATTTGTGATCTTATTAACAGTTCGCTCCCCTTTCCCTTTTCCAAACATGACACAAAATTGAGTCCTATGGGACCTTAGTAGAGGTAATGTGATCTATGCAAGGAAGATTGTTCCAATAGACTAGCATGGGATGAAAGGATAACTGTATAAACTTGTAAAGCACCAATTGGGAGTGTTAGTCAAAGAAAATTCATCATAAGGAAATTTAATGATATTGATCTCTTTGATTATTATTGATGAACGATGGTTTGTGGTGGTGAAACTATATTTAAAATAATTCCTATCATGAGGCATATGGCAGAGTTAATACACAATAGTGTTCGGTTTGAAATATATGTCACAGAGGTGAAAGAAGGAATGAACATAGCTCGAAATGATGTGAAAGATGACAAAGAAAAATATCTCGACGTGCTGTAAATATCAATCCTTGAACAGTCTTTGTGTCAGATGCCTTATACACTTCAGTAAATTATCATCACCTTAAGGCTTACAAATTCTAAGAGAAGATCTATCAAGTATGATTGGGGGTTGGCTCAAAGGGTTTTTCAATGAATTGGATAGCTACTTGGTTATGGACACGCTCTGCACATCATGGGTTTGGTGATTCATATTTTGGGTAATGCATATCAATATCAGATTATCTAATCAAAGACCTTTAAAATACAATTTGTAAAGTAAATATCATGGATTTAACAGTGCATGTCATTTGGTCATGCACTCAAATTTCTAATCTCTATTTGAAGACTATAAATTAAACGTCCAAGGTCATCCACATCTTGACTTCACAATTGAAAATAAAGTACTATGCCATTGAATTTAAGAGAACAGTATGTGTAAGAACATTGGGCATGTGCAATCTATTGATGTGTACATGTTATTTTCTATCCATTCTTTTATGGTCTTGAAGCACTATGGTCTTTAGTAGGATTGTGTTTGTGATATAGGTAAAGAGTAAGAGAATGACCCCACCTTCACACAAGATTGTGCAATCTATTGATATACAGATGTATGAAGACATTATCTTAAGATGGGGACAAGATTATGTGGATATATTTTAAAGAGGCGGCCAAAATAACTTTAGAGCTTTTATTACATTTCTATTCACACAAATATGAAATAGGAACTTGGATCAAACCAAACTCATTAGACCAACTAGAAAACCCGAGATAGTTAGGGATCCACTTGGTTGAATTAAAATCTTTTCTTTACTTCAAGAATATAAAATACTCTGCTTATAGAACCAACCACAAGGAGTTGGAAGCTTATGGGATCCCAATTTCTTTTTGCCTCAAATAATAATCTATTCCTTCTTTTTTATCATCATTTGTAATAATGATAAAAATTTGCCCTACATTGAATTGCGCATTTAGTAATGATTAAATTAATAAATGATATACAAATACTATAAAATAAGATTAAATGTTATTTTTTATTAAATAATTCATCTATAGTATTTGGTTGAACTAGATCTTAATATGGTCAAAGTTAGTTGACGATTCAATCTCTATGAGTTGTAGTGCCCTTGGAATTCGGTATGTTTTGAGTGGGATTAAAATTCTAGTACACCAATCATCAACCCAAACATTTGAATCACTCATTCTAAGTAAAATTTATACATGAAGAATAAAAACACACCATATTCCTCATATGAATAGTCCACGAACCTATATTTGAGCTTCTATAAGAGTGGATCTAACTACATCCTATTAATGTACAACAATCTTTATATGATGCACTTTTAGCTTGCTCTACCAACCAAAAAAATATACAAGTTGTAGAATTACCTTCATTACCTACACCCATTGTAGAGTTACACCATTTGACAATGGATGTTGTATCTATCAAATCTACAGTATCTTTACATTTCAACTCTTCTCATTGTAATGCTTTTTAATAGATTTTCTTGCAACATCATACCCCCCTTTCAATGCCTAACCTAAGATAAATTTCATATATTTTGAACAAAAAACATCTTATCCATCCTACTCAACAAATAAATCATTTGTGAGTTCTTGAATTGTGATGTAAAATTATTTTACCATACAATATGCTAAAAAATGTGATGTTATTGATTTTTAAATTACCAGATAGCATCTCAAATAAACTGTGCACAAACTTTGCAAAATGTGTGCAATCATCACTAATAAAAAAATCATCACTAATTTAAATGATACTCCTTAGAACATATTAATAAAACCTCACACAAACTCTATAGAAAAAAGAGAGGGTGATGAGTGTTGAAAATGGAGGTAATTATGTAGCTTTAAAACTTGTAAAACTATGAGATTGCTGATCTAATTAAGTGTTCTTTGTTACAAAATTTCTTTGTGGATGATTATCTGTTTAGATTCATTTTACCATTTGTAGAAGTAGACAAAAGATTGTAGAAGAATAAGACTAGAAGATAGAAGTGACACAACATATATTGTGGAGAAACCCTTTCGGGAAAAAACTCCACCACCAAAATCAATAGTGCTTGTATTATTTAACCTTAGAACAAGATTACAATAATTCTTTATCAATCCTTGCTTGAGATGCTTCTTTTTCCTTAAAAATTATTCACAACCTGCAATAAAATCTGATAAAACTCTCTTCAATTTGCTGCAATAAATAAACAATTATGAGCCTTGAAAACTCCAAAGAGTTATCAATTATAAAGCACAAAGCTTATCTCACAAAACCTACACCTATTCTTTGCAAGTAGAGTTCTTTCGTGAAAAACAATGTCAAACCAAGTCCTTCATCAATTTGGCCGTCCAAAACTGAAGTCCTAACTCAATGTTGATTACAAAGATATCTTGTAAGCTTCTCCTCAAAGTTGGTGCCCAAGAATGGACCCACTTAACTCAACCTTATAAAATATCTTATCATACAAAAGTGTTAACTCCAAGATGCCAACTTGGGCGCCCAAGGTGGGTCCAAGTCAATCTCTGTTAATTTAAACATATCTCTCCACCATTCATGCAAATATCATGCATGATTGATCATCCCTACTTAATTGAATGTATTACCTGTTATCTGTCATGCAACTCAAGTCATTAGTAATGCATTCCAAGTCAACTGAAGTCAACTAGCATTCAACTGAAACTAACTACATGCAACTAAATAACTGAACCATAACTGGACTGAACTGAATTGATACTGAACTGAACTGAACTAAACTAAATTGAATTGATACTGAACTGAACTGAACTGATACTGAACTGATACTGAACTGACTTCTAGGATCTTTACATACATTACTAAAGTGTTATCTTTCTCCAAACAGTTAACTTAACTCAAGGTGAGTTCCACCTTCCATGTGGGTGCCCCATGTGCTCCTATTTCGTAGGAGCTCTTTTTGGGCGTCCCCACACATTCCTATCATTTAGAATTAATTAAAAATGTCAATTTACATGTTCATTTTATTCGAATTTAATATCTTTCTAATCCTAGTGTTGGGGAACACTTTCCAAGGACTTAGGAGATACATGAAATATGTTTAGGATTGTAATTAAATGACATCCTATTCCCAACATTCTCCCACTTGACATTATACATTGCAATTATTCTAAACAAGGAATTATTATTATAAATCAAGTACATGACTCAAGGCCAATGGCCTTCCTACACCAACTAATCAATCCATGCCAACTTCAAATGCAACCTGCGTAATCATGAAGCTCCAAGCAAATGATTAATACTCAAAACAAAGAGAACTTATATGTAGGAACTAGTTTCGTACCATAATTTGCAACATTAATCAAAGTGTCAACTTTCTCAATTAATACCTTCCCACTCTCAACCATTTCTCGCACAAAGTGATACTGAACATCAACATGCTTAGTACGAGCATGATACATAGGATTTTTTGGCTAAACAAATAGCACTATGACTATCACATTCGAGTTTAACTTACTTGCAATTAAAACCAATACCTTTCCCAAGTCTCTGTAACCAAACTACCTCTTTGGAGGCATGTGAAACCGCCGAGTGTGTTGAACTCATGTCCAACCAGGGTGTAGGCTTCTCGATCTTTACTATTGAAAAATCCTTTCTTACAAGTAACTATTCTAACATATATCTCTTACCATAAGAGAACTCAAGCCTCACCTATTTCTCCAAGTATCCATGAGGACCTGTAACCAACCAATCCATGCCAAACTCCAAATGCAACATAGCACTACCATGAAGTAATCAAGCAAATGATTAATGTATCCAATACATAACATAACTACACAAGATCAATTCCAAAGCTCCAATCATGAATCAGGAACATAAGCATGACAACATGATCAAACCATCTCCTCCAAGGAGATCGCATGCATCATAACATACATAAACATCCTAGTCTCAAGAGAACAAGTACCATTCCAAACTCTAAATGTATATCAAGAGTAAACCATGACATAATAGCAACCACTCTAAACCAAGAAAAAACATATCCCCAATCACATGAAGATAACCTTACCAATGATGGATCCACATCACTGCCAACAACTCCCATTGAACCGTGGTACGAGCTACACATGGCATCATGACTACCATCCTCTTCATGAAGATCACTCTTTAACATCAAGCAAAGAGTCATCACTAACATTTTTACATGAAATGATCAATGCATGATTACCATCATCCGAGGATTCCTCTATAGAAGAATCAAAACTCTTTTTTCTTGTTCTTACAATCCTTCTTCACATGTCCTGGTTTCCCACAGTTCCAACACTTTAACTTACTCCATCCTTTGGATTTACCCTTCCCTTCCTTGTCTCCCTTAGGTTCCTTTTTCTTAGGCCTACCTTTTACAAACAAGGCATCTTGGATTTCCGTTTTAGACTTCCTCCTCATCTCCTCGAATAGGAGAGTAGGAATTATATTGTCCATCTTCGGATCCGCACCACTACCACTGATAGCAACAATTAGATTTTCCCAAGATTTTGGTAAAGAACAAAGTAACAAAATGCATTTATATTCATCTTCTAGCTTTACATCTACAGATGCTAACTACCTTAGAATCAAATTAAAAGCATTCAAATAATTTGCAACAAAATCACCATCTTTCATCTTTAAAGAATACAATTGTCTTTTCAGATACAACTTATTAGTAAGACTTTTGGTTTGATAGATATCACCTATTTTCTTCCACAATTTTTATAGAGTAGTTTCTTCTAAAACATTCAAGAGAACAACATCAACAAGACATAATATTATGGTCCCTCTTTCCTTCTTATCAAGCTTAGCCCAATCCTCATCTGATATCGTTGTAGGTGACTTTGTCTCATTACCAACAACTAACCATTGATCTCTCTCTTCAAGGAGATCCTCCATTTTTAGTTTCCACATCTCATAACTAGATCCATTGAATCTTTCAATATCTAAACGAGAAAAACTCATTGTAACAAAATTATTTTCCAAAATCAGCAATAACACAATAGTAAAAGCTCCCACTATAGCCAAAAAAAAATCAAACTTTTAAGAGAAAGGCGTCCCAAACTCTACCCCAATCGTTAGCTCTGATACCAAATGTTGAAAATGGAGGTAATTATGTAGTTTTAAAACTTGTAAAACTATGAGATTGTTGATCTAATTAAGTGTTCTTTGTTACAATTTCTTTGTGGATGATTATCTGTTTAGATTCATTTTACCATTTGTAGAAGTAGACAGAAGATTGTAGAAGAATAAGACTAGAAGATAGAAGTGACACAACATATACCGTGGAGAAACCCTTTCGGGAAAAAACTCCACCACTAGAATTAATAGTGTTTGTATTATTTAACCTTAGAACAAGATTGCAATAATTCTTTATCAATCCTTGCTTGAGATGTTTTTTTTGCCTTAAAAAATTCTTCTTCACAACCTACAATAAAATTTGATAAAACTCTCTTCAACTTGCTGCAATAAATAGACAATTATGAGCCTTGAAAACTCCAAAGAGTTGTCAATTACAAAGCACAAAGCTTATCTCACAAAACCTATGCCTATTCTTTGCAAGTAGATTTCTTCCATGAAAAACAATGTCAAAGAAAGTCCTTCATCAATTTGGGCGTCCAAAACTAAAGTCCTAACTCAATGTTGATTACAAAGATATCTTGTAAGCTTCTCCTCAAAGTTGGTGCCCAAGAATGGGCCCACTTAACTTAGCTTTATAAAATATCTTATCATACAA
Source organism: Sequoia sempervirens (assembly GCA_007258455.2). Taxonomy (NCBI): domain Eukaryota; kingdom Viridiplantae; phylum Streptophyta; class Pinopsida; order Cupressales; family Cupressaceae; genus Sequoia; species Sequoia sempervirens. The sequence goes on along the minus strand of VDFB02000015.1, from coordinate 270,033,515 downwards.
AAGTGTTAACTCCAAGATGCCAACTTGGGCGCTCAAGGTGGGGTCCAAGTCAATCTCTGTTAATTGAAACATATATCTCCACCATTCATGCAAATATCATGCATGATTGATCATCCCTACTTAACTGAATGTATTACCTATTATCTGTCATGTAACTCAAGTCATTAGTCATGCATTCCAAGTCAACTGAAGTCAACTAGCATTCAACTGAAACTAACTACATGCAACTGAAGATAACTGAACTAAACTAAATTGAACTCCATGCATGTAAACATCAATCCCTAACTTCTAGGATATTTACATGCATTATTGATGTGTTTTCTTTCTCCAAATAGTTAACTTAACTCAAGGTGAGTTCCACCTTCCATGTGGGTGCCCCATGTGCTCCTATTTTGTAGGAGCTCTTCTTGGGCATCCCCACATGTTCCTGTCATTTAGAATTAATTACAAATGTCAATTTACATGTTCATTTCATTTAAATTTAATCTCTTTCTAATCCTAGTGTTGGGGAACACTTTCCAAGGACTTAGGAGATACATGAAATATGTTTAGGATTGCAATTAAATGGCACCCTATTCCCAACAATGAGATGGGAATATAAGGGGATAGTGAATCATAGGATGTACTACTACATATTAATGGGATGGGCTGGGGTGGGATAATGGAATATGGAGTGAGACAATAGAGGTTAATTGAATGTGATTACATAGGAATAATGGAGCATATGATGAGTTAGGAGGTGTCTAGGGTTTGACTATAAGACATTCATGTGGGAACTTGAGGTGTCTAGTATTAATAGTGAAGAGAGATGGTCAATAATGAGTGGAAGGAAAGGTTTCTTGTAAGGCTATGTTTGTATGATGCAATATAGACATAGGTGGGATAACATAGAAGAGATAAAGGGACCACACCAAGATGGGATAATGGAACATAGGGTGGAATAAGAAAGTGCAATGGGATGGGAGTATAAGGGTACAATGAAACATAAGATGGACTAGAATATATTAGTGGTATGGATTAGGAGGGGATCATGGAGCATAGGGTGAACTATTATAGTTTAATGGGATGGGAGTAGGAGGGAATTCAAGAACATAGGGTGAATTAGGAGAAGGTAATGGGACAAGGCCAAGAGGGGGTAATGGATAGACTTGTAAAGATTGATGTAATGGGCTAAGATGGATGATGAAAAATGGGGTGAACAATTAGAGGTTAACGAGGTGTGATTGCGAGGGAATAATAGAACATAGGGTGAATTATGAGGTGCCTAGGGTTTGACCATAGGACAAGAAGTGGGAACTTGAGTTATGTAGTAGTAATGGAGAATAAGTTGGTGAATAATGAGTGGAAGAAAAGATTTCTTGTAAGAGTATGTGTATAGGATCAAATATGGGCAAAGGCGGTATAACATAGAAGGGATAAAGGGACAAGACCAAGAGAGGATGATGAAACATAGGGTGGAATAAGATAGGGTACAATGGGCTGGTAGTAGAAGGGAATAACGAAACATAGGATTGACTAGAAGAGATTAGTGGGATGGGCCAAGAGGGGATCATGAAACATAGGGTGAACTATTAGAAGTTAATGGGGTAGATTTAGGAGGGAATAAAGGAAAACAGGTGAATTAGGAGAAGATAATAGGAAAATACCAAGAGGGGATAACAAAACATAGGACGGACTAGTAGAGATTAATGTGACATGCCAAGATAGTATAATGAAACATGGGATGTGATTATGAGGGAATAATAGAACATAGGGTGAATTAGGAGGATTATAGGGCTTCACTATATGACATGAAGTGGGAACTTGAGTTGTGTAGTAGTAATAGAGAAGAGAGTTTATCAATAATGAGTGCAAGGAAAGGTTCGTAAGGGTATACATGTATAGGATAAAATATGGGAAAAGGTGGCATAACATAGAAGGGATAAAGAGATGAGACCAAGAGGGGATAATGGAACATAAGATGGAATAAGAGAGGGTACAATGGGATGGGAATAGAAGGGGAAAATGGAACATAGGATAGACTAGAAGAGATTAGTGGGATGGGCCAAGAGGGGATCATGAAACATAGGGTACATTATTAGATATTAATGGGATGGTATTAGTAGGTAATAAAGGAACATAGGATGAATTAGGAGAAGATAATAGGACAAGACCAAGAGGGTATAGTGGAACATAGGGTGAAATAAGAGAGGGTAATGGGTAAACCCACAAAAGTGGTTTACAATTCAAATGAGGAAGGAAAACTTGTAAAAAATGACCCCATGCCAAAATTTTTCATTTTGGGGCTTCAAACAAACTTGTTAGTTTGAACGAACAAAAAAAGGGTTTGCTCGAACAAGGGTTCGAGTGAACCCATTTAATGCATGCATGGACAAAAAGAAAATGAAAACCCCTTTTGGGAAGGGAGTTTGAATGAACCCTGGTTCACTTGAACCCCTGGGGGTTCGCTCGAACCCCCCTGGTTCGAGTGAACCCCCCTTTTCCTTGATTTTTGACCTTGTTCACAAAAAAAAATAAAATTGCACTTCGGAGCTTGGTTTGAACATGAAAATGGAAGAGAATTCATAGAATCAACTAGAATTAGGTAGTCCTTGGAATGAGCTATCCAACAAATATAATTTTAATATGTTTTGGTTTTATTATGTATTTGTTTTTTAGTTTTATTAAACATAGGTTTTTCACCAAAAATCAAGCTCTTTGTTATGCACATGTGGAAAAATAGCAGATTATCAAAAATTTATTTAAAAATATGAGTGCACCAGATATTGAAGTCCTTGATCCAACAAAAAAAAAAAATTGAATTTTGATACATACAAAAAAAGTTACGCGTTATACGATCACGCTATATGTCTGAATTGTAATTGGTTTGACTTCGAAACTTGATTACAAAAAAAATATTCAATAAAAAAATATCTAACCAAGTGGAAGCACTAAATATCAGAGTTAAAAATCTAAATTTGAAAGAATTAGAATTTTCTCCTTCATGGAAAAAAAATTATGCGTTATATGGTGAGTGTCACTTTTAAAAAATGTTTTTTTATGAAAAAAACTAGTTTTCGAGGGAAATGGAAAAAAAAGTGAAATATTATTCCAAAAAATTTGAAAAAAATTATTTAGAATCTACAGACAAAATGTCATGAAACTCTAGTTTGCATCATCTTCAAATTCCTCATGGTTTAGCCGCTATAGGTGCCCAAAAGTAAAGATTTAGTTAAAAATAATAATTTCAGTTTCTAGTTTGGCCAAAAATTGTAAACCACTATTGTGGGATCACCCAATAGAAGGGGATAATGGAACATAAGATGGAATAGTAGATATTAATTAAACATAGGTTGAACTATTAGAGGTTAATAGGATGGGATTAAGAGGGAATAATAGAACATAGGGTGAATTACGAGGTTTCTAGGGTTTGACTATAAGACATGAAGTGGGCACTTGAGGTGTGTATTTTTAATGGAGAAGAGAATTGCTCAATAATTACTAGAAGGAAATATTTCTTGTAAGGGTATGCGTACAGGATGAAATACATATGACGGTTGTATAATATAAAAGGAGGTGTGAAATGTTGGGCTATGTGAGATGAAATAGGTAAAATGTGTGTGATGGTGGGAATGGAAGAATGGGGTGGATTGAATGGTAAATATATTAAGGATCTTACAAAACCAATTAAACATGAAATCCTCTACTGAATATGGAAAAGAAGACATTATGGTAGGTTCCTTAGAACATAAGTCATTCACATCACATGTTCTATGCTCTTCATGTTTGGTTAAAATGTGTAGTGAGGAGGAAGATACCAGTGTTAGGTTGTGGGATAAAGGGGTAAGAGCTAACTTTCTTGAAGGGATAAGGTAGCCTAAAAATGAGAAATAAATAAATTATGTGGGAGATGATTTCACATTATGATATACCATCATAAAAATGGGCTTGTGTCCCTAAAAAATAGTGTAGAGCAATTGGATAGGAAAAAACTAGTGGTCAGAGGAAAACCAAGGGATATGAAAATGGATTACTAGAATAATGGGAACACAACAGTAGTGAAGATAGGACAAGGTGATAGCACTAGCCATTTTAGAATAAAGCATGTGCTTTGAATTATTTATCCACTAGTTATAAGTATTAAATATTCTATTTTAATTTAAAGTGTGAAAGCTTTTGTGAGGCTATAATATGAGATTTAAAACCAAATAGAATATGAAAATTAGGCATATAGATAGAATATTTAAGCACTCATAATTTAACTTCCTATGGGAATGATACCAAGAAAATATCTTCCAAGCTTGAACTAGTCTTTCTACTAATGAAATTTCATAATCATTCAAACTATTGAACTATCAAATATCAAATTGAGATGGAAAGGAAAAATACTTTCAATTTCTAAATTGCACAAAGTTGTTTCATTTGTTCTCCACTTCACATTCCTTCAATGTTTAATTTTTTATCAATTTTATTGATATGTTGTTTAATTCTATATCACTTTAATAAAATTGGTTAAAATGACAATTATCAAAATAATAGAGAAAACATGAAGGAAATCATTCAAGTTCTTATAAACATGAAAAAAATCAATCAAGTTCTTCAAAAAATAAAAAAAAATCAATCAAATTATCAAATTGAATTTAAAAGATGCAATTATGATCTTCTATGACAATGAAAGAAGAAAAAATGATATATTTGTCAAAAATGATTGAAATTTCTCAAAATTATTAAAAGTGAGTTATTATGTCAATGAAAGCATAATTTCAAGGGAAAGAAAAGAATGTGAATCCAAACTCATTGGATGCACATGTTTTTTTACCATTCAATGTTCCTTACTTGCAAACAAACACACTTAAATTATAGCATGAGTGTGTTATAATGCAAGCACATTATAATGCATGTGTGATATTAGTTGTTTTGGATATTTACAACCCTAAGGGTTGGATTTTCCTTGGACATCCAACCCAAAGGGTTGGACTTCATTGTCAACCCCCAAAGGCGTATTTTCTATAAAATATCGAGAAACACCTAAATATCAAGCATGTTGTCCATTAGGTTTGCACATCTTTTAGTATTAATCTAAAAGAATACTACAGAATAGTGTCAAAATTTCTCATACCTTTCGAACCATGTGATTTTTTTATATTTTTAATATTTTAATATTTTAATCTTGAATTTCTTTTGTCAACGTCTCTTTTTTTTGTGAAAACACTTATATAAAGTATTTTTAGTATCATTTTTATCCATTTATTGAAATTTGAAAAATTTATATTTTTATATTCTACACTCTATTGTATACACATTAAAAAATGTATTTTTGATTAGTTTTAAAAAAATTAAGCAAGAGTAAGCTCAAATTTTTATTTTTTAGGATATGTTCACTTTGAAAATTAATAAAAAATCATATTAAAATATTAGTACAAAAATTAGACATAAACTACATGATGTTATCTAATTTTCCACTTAAGAAATTTTTAAAATGCTTTTAAAAAGTCAACTTTTTAAGGGGAGCACACCAGATGCAATGTTATATTTTTTTGACAAAATAAAGAGCACTTTGTGTGCTACCCCTATTTGAACATCTTAATCTCCACTATTTAAAAAAATAATAGTAGTTTAGAAAGTGGATTACGAACACTATGACTCTTGTTCTTATTGCATCTTCAAATATTGAGTGTGTCTACCTTCAATTTATGGTCCAAGATCATATTTTAATGATTTTTTTTTTTAAATTGACCACTTTTAACACCCTTTTGGTCTCTCATTTCTTGCACAATCCCAACAATAAAGAAAGCATAATTTAAAAGTTAAAACACCTACAAAATTTCCTACAAGGTGTAGGACAATTTAGATTCACCAATTTAAGTAATAGAAATAATCACACTACACAAATAAATCTAGGATAATTAAATAAATATAATCAACAAGCACTTTTTAACCCTAATAAAATTATTTGGACAAATTGCATTAAATATTTATAAATTAAATACAAAAGATTATGGTACTTAACTCTAGAACCAATGTTATTAAAAATATGTTGATGTCACGTAGACTTAATTTTTCATTGTCTAAATTTTTTTACACCCAATATTATGACTACCTTAGAATCTAAAATGACTCAAAAACCTATCTAGCTATAATATATGCCTTGCAAGGTCAATCTTGATGTATGCAAATTATATTTGATGCATAAAACTAATTTATGGTGCATGAGATTGATCAATGAGAATTGCTTCATAAAATACACTTGTCTTCACTTTCCTAATATCTAAATTATAAAGATGGTATCTAGGAACATAATTTGGAATATTACTAATTTGACAGGTGATTGTGTTCTACTAAGTCAACTCTTTGGGTGAGCTAGTTTAACAATGACGACTAATAGCAAAGCCAACATCCATTAACATGTAGATGGCACATATATAAATGATTTGGATCTAATTCTTTGTATCTTATAGAAATTAAACTGTGCTATAATGATTCTCCTTATAATTGTTTCTTATGTGTAGATGATCCTAGCATATGAATTAATGGCACTTTAAATATATCTTTAAATATCAAAACATAATATGTCACATAAACGGCTCTAGGAAAATTCACCGTCAATAATTCACCACCAACAATTCACCTCCAACAATTCATCGCCGTGGAAAATTCAGCACCAACAATTCATCACCGTGGAAAATTCAGCACCAACAATTCATTGCCATGGATAATTCATCACATATACAATTAGGAAATTGCTGGTGGTGAATTTTCGAGAGCAATGAATTGCTCGTGGTGAATTTTCGTAGAGATGAATTTGTCATGGCGGTGAATTGTTGGTGGTGAATTGTTGATGGTAAATTTACCTGAAGCCCACATAAACATGTATCAAATTGGCTCAATACAACTAGTACAAAAAGACAAGAAAATTGAAATTTGAACATTTGAATTTTGAATTCATTCTTACACATTTTGCAAAATATAAAACTAAACCATAGCAATCAAACTATTATATTAAATTAAGAATGGATATATTAAAATATCTATGACTATATAAATATTACAATAAATATAAAATAAACATAAAAAAAATAAAAAACTAAAAGATGAACCAAACCTAACACAAATATATTTGATAAAGACTGTTACAATAAGATTTCCACACAGATTAAAAAAACCCAGAAATGAATTATGGGAATACCACTTGAGCTCCAAATAATTGTGAATGAAGTGTATGGAACTATGGATATAAACAACATGTAGCTTTTTGATATTGGGATTTAAACTTATTCCTCAGTGCAATCTTATTTGAAAACTGGTTTGAATCAGAAACCAACTCCTTACAATCTGAAATAGACACAAACTAGGAAAATGCGCCAATTCATATATTGTAATTAGTGGAGTCTGACGCCATTTCACATATTCCTTAAATGAATGGAGCACCTTCAGCACAGAACAGTTATTGTGGTCCATATGAACTGCTTATTCTTTTGTACTCATATCTCAAAAGACTAAGAGCGTGAGAACAAGGCGAAATGATTAGTGGAGTGAATTTTAGGGAAGCCACTAAAAACAAATGAGTAAGTTCAAGAAGAACAATATCTGCTTTTCTAATGTCTTCATCTTAATCCATTCATTCTCTTGGAGAAGTTCATGGAGATTTCGAACAGAGAAGTATGGTAATGAACTCCCAAAAACTGAGCTTTGTCATCCAAGGACGTTGGATTTCACTCCCTAAGATGATTTCTGTTGGTCTGTAAGGATTTATGAAAACGCTGTCTAATCCATTGTTTTCTCAATTGAATATGGTAGAACGACATAATAATCTTAAAAGCTTAAAAACACTGCTAGTTCAGGAACTTTTGGTTAGATGTAGTCCAGCTTTGATAGCGCTTGTTGTAAATATACAGAAATGGGAACATAACTTAAACTTCAAGAAATCAAAAGCATTAAATAATAAACATTGCCCATCTTCTTCATCAAATCAAAATAATATTTTATTTTCTGTTCTGCTACATCATTTATTACACTTAGTATCAAAATCTGAGTTACACTTCAAATTCTCAAATGAAATCTTTCCTAAATAATGATCTAAAATGGTTCTAGGAAAATTCACCACCAACAATTCACCATCAACAAATTCACATCTAATAATTCATCGCCATGACAAATTCATCTCGTGGAAAATTCACCACCAACAATTCATATCATACTACTGGTTGTGAATTTTCCACAAGATAGATTTGTCATGATGATGAATTGTTGAAGATGAATTTATTAACGATGAATTATTAATGTTGAATTTTGTTGAAGTCATCTAAAACACCCTACTTAAAACAGTTAGACATAATCTACTTTAACAAAAAAAACAAAAAAGTCATTCCCAATTTTAACAGTCTAATTTTATCCCCATTTTGAATTTTTGAACTCTATATAGCTGCTCCTATTTTTAGCATTCTACTTTGTAGCATGTCGGTTTGAGTTAAAAACCAACTTCTTACTTTCTGGAAACTTGGAAAATGTGCCAATTCATCTACAGTACTGAGTTGACCCCACTTCACATATTTCCTTAAGAGAATGGAACATCTTCAAAAGAGCAGTTAATGTGGTCCATATTCTATATGAACTACCCATTATTTTATACGAATACCTAAAAATACTGAGAGCGTGAGAACAAGGATAAATGATTACTAGAGTAAATTTCAAAAAAGTCACTAAAAACAAATGAGTAAGTTCAAGAAGAAGAAGATCTCCTTTTCCAATGTCTTCATTTTCATTCATTCCTGGAATAACTGTTTTATATGTAAACGCTATGATAGGATTTAGTGACAAATACTGCAAAGACTTGCTTGTTAAGAGACTACCTACTACTTTGCCAGAAGATTAATTACCAGCTGAAGTAGTAGTTATTCTAAATTGTTGAATAAACTTGCAGAAATCTTTCCCAGACCAAGCTTGCATAAAAAGAATATATATAGAAGAGCATGAATAATATTTCGGTGGTGCCACTGAAGGAAAGTACTAAGAGTTAAAAGAAACATAAGGATGACTCAGGTAGTATTGAAAGTACAAATGATTTGCCTGCTTCAGACTGAAGAGGAAGCCTTAGAAGATAAGAGATTTACAAGGAAAGCAAGGTCCTAAAAGTTGGTATACATATGCAGGTGCTGAAATATATTTGGAAAGAAATAGAATAAAATTATAATTATAATTATGTATATATAAAAATGGAGAATCAAAGAATAATAAATATATTTAAAGTCAAAACATATTTTGAATATAATAGTATAAGTAGAGTAGGGGAATCATTGAATATGATGTCGTAAAATTAACATTTGTAAAAAGTGTCAAAATCATGGCTTTTTAGATCCCTAATCTATAATAGACAATCTTCACATCTAATCTTTGAAATGATTGGTATCAATAATTAAATATATTTTTTCCTAATATTATCTACATCAACATTCAAGTTATTTATTTAATTATTATATTTAAAACATCTTTAACGTTTAATTATATTGACACAAAACTAATAAGTTAAATAAGTTTGCAATATAGGTTAAATACTCTTAATCTAATCAAATGATTTTAGTGATGCATTGTTGTTAGAATAAAATCTTAAACCTAAGAAAAGCTACGCTCAACCTTAAGAAACCTTAATATTGTTTGCCTTAATCTCGTTATCTAGATATTGACATCTAGAAGTTTTTCTTTAGTGTTTGAATCTACTCCTTTTGTGACAAATGTTCTCCTCAAGTGAGCAATATGAGCATGAGAAAATCATAGTTATTTTATTAAAATGTAAAGTGTTTAGCTAGCCAACATCATACCAACATAAGTAAGAGCTTAAGAACATTATCTTATTCCACCAATTATGCCTCTAATTTATAGTGTGGACATCACCCTAAATTTGATTGGAGAACCTACCACATCTCTTAGCTTAATCGTTCATGCTCAATTTGATAGAACTCTCCTACTTAAATTTCATATATGTTTTTTTAATGTTTTGGCACCTAGGACTTACATTTTGATTGTTTTGTCCATTAAAATTTCTAGGTATGTTTTTCTTTCCTCAAATAATGAAGTAGATTTTGGATTTTTGGGCTTCTAGAGCTTCAAGGTTTCAATTTTTTAAACTACGAAATAGTTGAGCAATTGATTGAAGATCAAATTATTGAGTTCAAGGAGGCTTTTAGTTTTTCTAACAAGGGTGGTAAGGAAACAATAAATAAAAAACCTCTTAAGTTTTGTAGTTAAAAATATAAGAAATTATTGATTCTTTTCTATTGTAAACTCATAATTAATATATATTAAGGATTTTTGTTCTCTTTTTGTTACTAAATGCTTTGTCCCTATGCCATAAATCTCTTGAGATTTTACCTTCTCTAGATCATTCTGTATTGGTGCAAGGGAAACAAACACTTAAAATTCAATATATTACCAAAATAGTTGTACATTTGATGTTAGGTAGGATCAAATGTAAAATGATTCTATTGACAATTTAATATGCAAAAAAATTAGTTAATCACTTATGCCAACAATAACTACACTTTTAGACACAATCACTAATTTAACTTTTTCCATTTTTTCTACGATTTTGAGGCAACATGGAAAAGAGATCATTAAAAGGTAAGATTATTTGAGACCTTACTAGAGCTATGACTCATTTTTTAAAATTTCAATGTTCTTGAATATGATGTGTTGTGTTTTGATGTAGCCATGGTTGGGACTCGTAGTGAAGGGAATTCATTTCCATGTCCATGCACATGCAATGCACACACGACACATAATAGAAGAAAAATAATAATTTAAATTCCTTGACATGAGGAATATATTTATAGAATATAAAGGATTATTCCTCTTTTACATAATTTTTTTTTTGGATAAAAGGCAAGATATGCATGCATTATACATTAATATATAAAATATTTAAATAAAGTTTTATCAGAATACTATATTTTATCAAACCAAAATCCCTACCAAACAGACTGCCTGCATGAATAACTAGCTGGAAACAACAGAAAATTTTAACTGACCCCAGACCATAACCCATACCATACCCAATTACAATTGTTTGTACTTGTGCTTGCTCAAGCACAAACTATCTAGAATATACATATATTTTGATCCTTACAGTCCAGAATTACATTAGCAAAAAAGTAAAAAACCTAGACAAAGATGCAACATAACATTCATTTGAAAATCTTAACTTTGTTGAAACTAATCTTCTTCCATATGCGCCACAGAGTTTTTGCCCTGGCCTTCTTCGCAGCCACCTTGTTCTTCTTCATAGTCTGCACCCAATTCTTGCACTTTCCTCTTGTACCCTAAAATGCAAATGTCATGATTCGCCATTATGTTTGGAGAGGAATGAGAACTCGAAACAAAGTAAACCTGGTTTTCCATGAGTAACTAATCCATTCGCTGATTGGGGATAGACAACACACAATCATGCGAATGGAGGAAAGATATGGAAGAATATTTCTCTTTAAAACCAACCTCCATATTTGGGCAAATAAGCTGAGAAAAATGTTTCATTATTGTATTCAAAAGCCATCTTAACCCCATTGTTAGATTTTAATCCCAACTATCGTGCCTTCCCAGCCTTCCCCTCGTTACATAGAAATCACCTTGACTCTAATGCATAGACATAGTTGTACACATAGGTAGACATTCCACACACTTTCCTCTTTTTTAGATTCATTCCTAACCAACTCTTCTTTCCCTCCAAAATTAACAGACACATTAAAGTGATGCTTAGCTATACATATAAGAACATGCCTAGTACCAAGATCCTTTCCATAAAATTTGATTTTACTTTAGGGTATGTGCAGGATCATCATGGAAAAAACAAGCCCTTAAGTGGCAAAAAATTCAGAAAAATCAGAGTTAGGCAACTTGACATAAAAATTTGAATAAGTTATCTAAATTATTTCAAAAATATGTATGAATAGAATTTGTAGGAAATTGAATGAAGTTTCTAAACTACTAGGTTTATTTAAAAAAAAAAAAAAAATCTATTTGGTGAAAATTTGAAATTTCAATGAGTACTTAAATTTGGGAAAAAGAAGAAGTAGGTGTCTATTTGACCACCCTAACCACAATAAAATGATAATATTTTTTTATAAGATTTTAGATATAAGTAGATGACTCATGTTGGATGTGATGCATATTTTTGTATTTTTTCCAAGTAAATAATTAATTATGAATTTTTATTACAACTTAAAAAATATATAAAAAATCGTCTGTTTAACCACTTTAACTTGGTCAAAAATTAATAGAATTCAATTTTTTTTTTAATCCTATAGTATGCAAAGCATAGAATGTGACACATGTTTCGAATTCAAAAAATGTGATACCGTTTGAAAGCTATAGATGTTTTTCAATTAGCTTATCAATCAAGACTTTAGTCGTAATTCAAATAGAAAATGAATAATAATTATTTATTAAATTCAAAGTAAAGCATAATTTATATTGGTGGAAAGTTGAGAATCTCCTTTAAAACCCTTTTCGTTTCATCAATTTTGGGTAAAAAAAAGTCGCCAGCCACACCCCTCAAATACCCATCATATCGCCACTTTTTGGCCCATCGTGATCCTGCACATACCCTTTATAGGAAACTTATAATTACTCATCTTACAACTCTATGTGTTCTAGCATTATTGTCAATTTAATTGATTTTTTTGTTCTTATCTAACATTGCAATCTTAAGGGATATTCAATTATATGAAAGATATTAAGAAATTTGATTAGTTCACAACATAACACAAGAAATTGACATGTAAATTAAATTAAATTTGATGTGCATGTGAACTATTAAGTAAATGCATTTCAAACTAAAACAAGAAATCTACATGTAAATTAATTTTTTTATATTCAAAAGGATATCAATCCATATAAAGTAAGAGTCTATCACTTTTAAAATTTTCTTATGTTGAGTGAACTATTGAAACCTAAAATTAAAATGATAATGTGATGAGTATTTTATATCACACATTTTAAAATAAGTAATAACAATAACTTGAGAAATATTTCTTTGAAAATAGTGAAATTAGAGATAGAAGGGTAAGATATTTTCTTGAATCATGTAGAAATAGGGTATGCACAAGATGGGGGTTAAAAATGGTCAAAAATGTTTTGAATAAAAATATAACATGAGTATGTTATTATTATGAACCAGATCTCAACACATTCTTAAAATCTAAATTTTTGGGGGCTCAAATGTGCAATTTTGAGATTTGTAATTTCTAACTTGGTTGGGGTAATTTTTTTCTTTTATGTTTTATTTTGACATATATCATAGTGTTAAAGTATATTATTGAAGTTAAAAGTGTCTATGGTATTGAAGGCACCATTTTATATTTTATTTTTATATAATTATAAATTTTTACTCTAAAGTGCAAAGTCCTCAAGTTTTTTGAACCCCTTTTAACTTTGTTATTGCAACTTGCCCTTGAAACTCAAATGAGGTAAATTATAAACTACCCTAAAAACCCCAAAGTTTGTAGGTACATTATTAATGGAACTCATGTTCAAACTAGGTTAAAACCTTGAAGCAACTCATTTTTCACATCTTTTCACATTCTTCAATGATTTATCTCCTTACAAAGATCTAGATTCATCCAACACTTCATCTCTTGATTTGTAGGCTATTTAAAGGCCTAGATTGCATCAGTTTGAAGCTTTTCCTTTCTTTCCTCCGGTCTCATATTTTTATTTTGGCTCTTGTTTCATAAACAAAAAATTAAGGTTTTTCTTTTAAATTTTATTCTTTAGCCTCATTTGGTTCTTAGTGTTTATATTCCTTTTTATCCTATGTTAAATCTTCATCATTTGATTTGAATCATGTTATAAATTTATATATCCTAGAAATTAAAATTCATTTTTAAATCCTCATTTTTATTATTTTCCAATTGTGTGCCCTATTGTTTAGGGATTTTAATTAAAATACTTAAAATTTTGATTGTTTGGCCCTATGAAAACTATGGACATAAAAACTTGTCAATTAAAAATGATAAATTTTGAAAACTTAGTGAAAATTGCACCCTTCAGACTATTTTAGTGTTCAAAGTCATTTTGTAAAATTTATTCAAAATTAAACTATACTGTAAAGTCTAGTTACAATATAGGCTTCCAAAACCATTTTCATTTTATAATTTATAATAGTTATGAAAAAAGAAAACCAACTCCAAAATCTAGCACTAAAATCCTAAATATTTGTGTATTTTATAATTTATATTTTTTTCAAAATACAATCAAAGTCCAAATTTTGGTTGCAAGTTGAAAGCTAAACCATTTTTTCAATTTGTAGTTTTATGCAAATTAAAATGAGATTCTAACGTTTCGTTGAAAATCAAAAGTTGAATCAATTGTATAACTTACATTTTTTATGCAAACTACTTGATGAGAGTTTAAATTACTATTAAAAACCACACTCCACTTATATTTTTAAAATTATAAACTAACTAGGAATACCAACTAGGTTCAAACCCCAAAATGCAACATGAAAATTGGACCCAAAAGTTAAAAATGCAATAAAACAACAAAGCACTCATTTTAAAGTTTTCAACTCTTGGGACTAAAATTTTTGTAACGTTTGAACATTGAAAATATTTTAAATGATATAATTGAACATTAATTAATTGTATTATGAATATAATTGGTTAATATATAAAATTTATTTATAGGATATGAAAACTATGTTTAACTTAATTTTTTTTCTTATTTGGTATTGTTAGTGTTTGGTAGCTTTGGGATATATTTTCTCCTTAGTTTATTCTTGTACAAGGCAGGTCGGCCTTCATATCTTAAATGATATTTTTTATATTTTTCTATTTCTTTAAGGGAGCTGACCTTGAGAAGAAGTTTCCTAACTTGTATTTAAAGAAGGTGAAGATTTGTCATTTGATCATCACAATCATTCACTCATTTTCACGTCTCTTAGGAGCAGAAGTTCGCCGTCATTAAAAGCAGAAGCTTGCCATCATTAGAAACATGAGTTCGCCATTTCTTAGTTGTTCAAGCTGTCTTAGTAGTAGATCCATTTTTAAGGAGAAGTGTCTACATTCTTTGTTTCAGACTCAACCTTGTATAAGGCCTGATTGTAAGCAATATTCTGCACTTATGTTATCTAATATATAAGAGATTATCTGTTGGGTTTTTATCCCTTGAGTAGGAGGGTTTTCCCAGGGTAAACCTAGTTTTCATTGTCTTATGTGTTGGATTTTCTGATTGCTTACATTTCTGATCTATAAAACTAACATGGTATCAGAGCGGGTTCAAGAAATCCAATCAGATTTGTTTAAGCATTCTAGAGGAGTTTGTCATATACTATGATGAGGGGTTTGAAATCATTTGAACTCATTTTTCATTGTGATCCTTGTGGTTGAGCATCTTAGCTATGAAGGGTTGTTGCATTGTTTGTAGTTGGCATGGTTTTCTAGGTGGAGTCGTACCTCCATTCTAGACACTTGGAGTTGGGCATGGGAAATCTTTGATAACTGTTGGAATTGTTTCTTGGAGGATTTGGATGCCTTAAGGGGTGTCGTACAAACCTAGGTATGATTGATAACTTATGAAAGACCTGTTCCTTGTCCTTCCTTGGTAGATAAAGGTTGTTTGAAGATTGTTGGGTTAGTCTAGTGGTGAACCGTATCATTGGGAGGTATCATATGCATGATTGGATATGGATTTTGATGGTTTTCATGGCTGCCATGACTTGCAATAAAGTTTTTTTCTTTCTATAACTTGGTATCAACCATTATTAGACTTGTAAATGTTATATCCTTACCTTTTGAGGGTGTTGGAATGCTGCTGGGTGAGTTTGATGTTATTGAACAATCTTGGGAGCTATTCTTGGTGAGTCTGAAGGTGTTGGAAGGATATTTTCATCATCATTTGGCCCTATAGCATTGGACAACAGACCTTAGGACAGATGCACCAAATCATAAAGGAATAATACCAAGGTTGTTAGAGCATATTTTCAAAACCAGCCTAGCACTTTCCTCTCAAGGGTGGAGTTTCTGAATGCAGGTATTAATGTTGGAGATATTCAATGACACTGAAGGTGGCAAAGATAAGACATAGCTACAGGTCTAGCTCAATGGTGTACCAACAATAAAGAGATAAGTATTTTATGCTTGTACCCTTGAATAATGTTCATGAATTTTATGTAGTTATTAATTCATGCAATAACATTGGAATAGTGAATCATGTATGCTTCTAGCATTGGTATTTCTCTTTAGGATAGTTTAGTTCTATGAATTATTATTAAACTCTCTAAAATGCTTCTAGGACGAACCGAGGAGCAAAAGGATGATGAGAGATTGCATAAGGAATTCAAGGGAGGAAGAGCTTGATGCATCGTGTGAGGAAGTCACGCAGGCTGAAGAAATGAACAAACATGAAGACATAGCTTGCAGCCATGGGACTGAGTTGGTGGCACATAACTTCACTAGAGACATCTCTCGAAGAGGAAGAACCTATACAAATTGTCATTGTGATCAATTTCTTCAAAGAGGAGGAAATAAAATTCAGAGGGAGTTTGACAAACCAATAGAGGAAACCTTGGACGAGGAGGTTAGGAGGTTGATGCAAGTACTTGGAGCTTCAGAGGGAGTCATGTCATCATGAAGATTTGTTGTAATTTATATTTCTTTAAGATGGATAAATATGAGGTGAAATCCCTTGTAGTGTATATTTCTTTGAGACGAAGAAATATGAGGTGAAAGCCCTTGTAGTGTATATTTCTTTGAGAGAGAGAAATATAAGGTGTGAGCCCTTGTTCATCTCTGAGACTGAGACGAGATGTCATGTTGAGAGACTCCATGACGACATCACATTGAGAGACTCTGTGATGAACCCTTGTACTTGTGTTTCTTTCCACACATGGGAGTAGCCATGTTGGATGTCATGTTGAGAGACTCCATGATAATATCATGTTGAGAGACTTTGTGATGAACACTTGTACATGTGTAAATTGTTTCCACACATGGGAGTAGCCATGGTGGAAATCATGTTGAGAGACATCATAATGACATCACGTTGAGAGACTTCGCGATGAACCTTTGAGTTTTCCACAAATGGGTGTAGCCATTGTGGGTGTCATGTTGAGAGACTCCATGCTGTAGATATCTAGAAAATACCTCCCTAGCTAAGAGCGAGTGTTAGTGTTTGGTAGCTTCAGGAGATATTTTCTCCTTAGTTTATAATTTTACAAGGCAGGTCGGCCTTCATATCTTAAATGATATTTTTTATATTTTTCTATTTCTCTAAGGGAGCCGACCTTGAGAAGAAGTTTCTTAACTTGTATTTGAAGAAGGTGAAGACTTGTCATTTGATCATCACAATCATTCACTCATTTTCTCATCTCTTAGGAGCAAAAGTTCATCGTCATTAGAAGCAGAAGCTCACCATCATTAGAAGTAGGAGTTCACCATTTCTTAGTTGTTTAGGTTGTCTTAGTAGAAAATCCATTTTTAAGGAGAAGTGTCTCCATTCTTTGTTTCAAACTCAACCTTGTGTAAGGCTTGATTGTAAGCAGTATTCTGCACTTATGTTATTTGATATATAAGAGATTATTTGTTGGGTTTTTCTCCCTTGAGTAGGAGGGTTTTCCCAGGGTAAACATAGTGTTCATTGTCTTATGTGTTGCATTTTTTGATTGCTTACATTTTTGATCTATAAAACTAACAGGTATGATGTATCTCTTGCCAAAATAAAGTACAAAATCAAAGGAGTTGTCCCACCAAAAATATACTAAAAATCATGGGAAACATCTTAGATATCAATCTAGGACACATGGTCCTAGAGGAGTTTCATACAAGGATGGTTATCAACAAGATAGACATTTCTAGAAAAATAGAGAACTTGAGAGCCAACAATTTGGTATAAGATACAAGATTCCCCATCATAGTATATTTAGTATATTTGGTGATGAAATTTGCACAACACGATGACCAATATAAAAAAATAAATCAAGGACTCAAGTAGTAATACAATCTATTTAATTCAACCACAATATATTTACGAAATATTTGGTTTACCAACATGGGATATATACATTCATATATACATGGAATTAACACAACAATATTGATGATAGCTTGAAAAACTGTCAAGAAGTAATAAAAAAATAGCTCCAAAATTCTAAGACTACATTCTCTAGAATTCCTAAGAGATAATTTAGAATAATTAACTATATAAGACTAATAAGCATAGTCACGATGCAAGAGATTGCCACAAAATTATAATCCTAGATATATTAGTTTATTTCCAAGGTGTTAGCTAGGAAATTGTTTATTGACTAGGCTATAATGATTAGCAATGATCTCCATGAACAATTATCCAATATACACAATTTTTTGTGAGATTTAATGTTTCTTTTATCTTCTATATAATCACATTGGTAGAGGGTGCTTTTCGTAAAAGGTTGTTGAATTAGGAAATGAATGAAATCAATAAATTTGGCAGTTGGTTTATTTATTTCCCCACTTTCACATGCATTAGAGTTAAAGGCTATGATAAATATCCATACATATATGGGTAAGTGCACAAAGATGGGGGACCAAAAAGTGGCCACTCCACTTTTTGGTCTTGAAATAAAGAAAACGTGAGAGCGTTATAATAAAACATGTTCGCTTTATGGGTAGGTAGTGATCGAGCCTAGGCTCGGTCATTACCACTTGAGCCATAACGTGAGCACATTATAACACGCTCATGTTATGGTTTGGTTTTCACAAAATGTGAGTGTGTTATAACACACTTGCGTTATGAGATTGCACAAAATGTGAGCACGTTATAATGTCTTTTGATTTGTCTTGCATTGAAATATTTTTTCTCTTTCTTTTTCTATCTTTTTTTCTCTTTCTCCTACTCTTTTAGTGAAACTATATACATGAAATAAAATTTCTTATATTTTAAGTTATATTTCATGTGTATAGTTTCACAATGTTTGAGAGCAATTTCGGATCTCTAGGAGTTATAATGCAAATTCTAGTTTTTGGAAGGTCTTATCATTTTTAGACCTAATAAAAATTCATTAATCAACATGCCAAATTTCAATAACCAAGAGGTCAAATTTCAATAATCAAAAAGTTGTATCATCTTTCTCCCTCTCTCTCTATCTCACTCATTGTGTATCCCTTATGCTTTAGACCTCTCTCTCTTACTGTCTCCTTCCCTCTCTACTCTCTATCTCACCATTATCTCTCTCTCCTTCCCTCTATACTTCTCTCTATCTCACTTCTCTCTCCCTCCTTCCCTCCTTCCCTCCTAATTTTCTCTATCTCCCCCTCTCTCTATTTCCCCCTTCTCTCTACCTCTCCCTCCCTCTCTCCCTTCCTCTCTATATCTCCTCTCTCTCTCACTGTCAAGAATTGCAGGTAGAAACAAAGGGATTTAATTACTAGTTATATGCAGATTAAATTAAACACGAGCAAAAATAGAATAGAGATAAAATAGAGGAATGAAACAAATTCACAGTAAACAATGAGATAATAAAACTTTAATGTGATTCACCCAATTCTCAGGTTATGTCCATAAACACTAGTCTATTTATTAAATGAATTCCATAAAATACATATTACAATAACCTACAATAATAGCTACAATTTGTAGCAATCAATTCAACCGATTTTCACTGCTCTATTTTTACATGCAAAGTCCTATGTGCTCCTGCAATACTGAACCTACAAATAACCTCACACAAAACTATGTGACCCTCTGCAACCCACATGACTTGTAGCATAAAACTAAACATCATGTGTATATTGGAATTTTCACATGTATGTTGTGCAATAGGTTGTTCAATTCATGACAGTTGGTTTTCCTATTCATAGCTAGGAAACTCTCCAACTTTCAAGTAGTTTTACAAATTGTTTTAATTGAATTTCAAAATACAAATATGTAGACAATTGTTTATTAAAATATTAAGAAATTTTTTCTTTGGGGGTGTTTCCCCTAGACCCCCACTGTGGGCTCCACCCCTAGGCCCTTGTAGGGGGGATAATACCCCCCAGATCCTGCAAGAGGGGCTTCACCCCCTTATATTCCCTCGTTAATTAATTTAGAGGAAAACATACAAAGTAAGGAAGGGAAAATTTAAACATCAAGTCTAATCAGGATCTACATATCAACACTCACCTCTCTCTCCCTCACTACCTCTCCCTCCCTCCCTCTCTCTTCCTCCAACCCACCTTCCCTCTTTACTTCTCTCGATCTATCCTACCTCTATATCTCTCCCTCCCTCCTCTCTCTCAATATCTCCATCTTCCTCCTCTCTATCTCCTTCTCTCTATCTCACATCTCTCTCCATCCCTCCCTCCCTCCTTCCCTCTCAAATTATCTCTATCTCTCTCCTTCCCTCCTCTCTCACTCTCTTAATCTTACCTCTCTCTCCCTCCCTCCCTCTCTCCCTCTCTACTTCTCCCTCCCTCCTCCCCCTTCTCTCTCTCTCTCTCTTTCCCTATATACTTCTCTCTATCTCTTTGTCCATCTCTACCTCTCCCTCCCTGGTTCTGCCATCTCTCTTTATTCATTCCTCCCACCCACCTTCACTCTCTACTTCTCTCTATCTAACCTATCCCTCTCTACCTCTCTCTCTCCCTCCCTCCTATCTCTCTCAATATCTTCAACTTCCTCCTTCCATCCTTCCTCTCATCCTCTCTATCTCACTTCTCTCTCTCTCCCTCCCTCCTTCCATCTCTAATTTTCTCAATCTCCCTCCCTCCCTCCTCTTTTTCTCTATCCCTATCACTATATCTCTCTCCATCTCTCCCTCTCCCCCCCTCTCTCTCTTCCTTCCTCCCACCCACCTTCCACTTCTCTACTTGATGTAGGAGCATCCAAGGTGTAAGAGCAATCTTGCATCACCCAAAAATATATTTTTAAAATTTTTTAAATAAGGGCTTATTCAGACTAATGTTGTGTAGAAAATAAGTATTTTTAATTTCCAAAATATATAATTTTCCCTATGTGGATTTTTAATTATAATTTTGGAGGAAATTTATTTCGGTAAATGCTTCAAAGGCATATAAAAGGAATATTCTTTCCTAGGCATCCATTTCTTGGTGGGGACAACTTTGTATGCATGTCGTTGCATGTTGATTGCATGCTCTTGCATGTTTGGTGCCCAAGTTTGCATGTTGATGCATGTTATTTCATGGAGCCATCAAAGCTGTCAAAAAATAATGAAGCACACTAGATGGACCAAATTTGATTGGCCATGGTGTAGGCATCCATGTGAAGGCCATGTGACCATTTAATAATTTTTAATATTTTATGAATTATCCTCAAAAGGGGCGTGGTTTTTCCAAGATGGTATTTGTTGACCCCTTTGACATTGTGGTTTTGGCATTGATGTGTAGATAGGTTATTATATTGATACATTTATGCAAGGTATAATAAATATTTGGTTTGGATTGATTTTGTGGTGACTATAAGCTCTCTTTGTCATGATATTGTGGTTGCGACATTTCACAAGTTTTTGGTTTGGTGACTTAGCATTTTGATGCCATCATAGTTTAGACCAACACATGGTCTTTAACATTAGTAATAATAAGTTCTATTACATTCATGCAAACATTGACATAATGATAAGAGTTTTGGGTTGCAAAGTGAATAATGAAAGGAGGCCAACATAATGATTTGTGGTTTTGAGAGTTACAAAGTGATAAAATGTACTTGAACAAAGGTTTGAAGAGTGTTTTGTTTGAAATTGAAAATAAACTTGGTCAAGCAGATTATAATGTTTAATATTTCACTTATTATTGCAAAATAAGGTATATTGGGTAAAACAAAGGTTGAAAGCTTGGTGTAAGCAACAACAAGCTTAGGGTTTGAAGTTTGAAGAATGAATGACATGCCACGAAGTTTGGAGAACAACAAACTGATGATGATTTCTTTGACAATGGTGGCCATGGACAGTTGGAAGATATGGTGGTTTGTGTATTTGAGATCTGTAAGTTGTTTTCAGTTACATTCGGTCTTTAAAAAAGTATGGTATTATTGGTTTTTGGTGGGTTCTTCACTGCTATATATTTCAGATGCTTGAGCATAGCTTATTGTTAGAGAGTGCATTGAAAATTTTGAGAAAGTAAGAATCAATGTTTAGTTGTTTTATGCTAATTATACTTTGAATGTAGAGGTTTCTCTCGAAACCTTAGTTTCATGAAAATGGGATTTGAAAATGTTGTTACATTGTGAGTTGGAGATTTAGATTTTTAGACTATTTTTGTTTCAAATGTTATGATTACTTTGTTTTGTAAAGAGAGGTTTCTTTTGAAACCCTATACTGTCGTTGGTTGGTTATCATGTTGATATCACATAGCCATGTTATATGAATTGCATTTACTGTTATAATCATGTTGAAGCATTTAATGAGGAAGTTTGTGATGAGTAGTAAGAAGGCACTTTAAGTGTAGATTGTAATTGTTTATACACAGATTCTTGTGTCTCCAGTTATAAATGAGACGAACAAGAAGAGTTATTCAGTGAAATGGACCTATGATACTCTGTATTGTTGTTTACAATATTATTTGATGAGAAATGTTGTTTTTGCCAGTGAGGCAATTACTACCATGAAAGCTAGTGAGGCTACCATGAGTGCCAGTGAGGCTATAGTAACATGAAAAATCCAGTGAGGTTGTGTTTAGCCAGTGAAGCAGTTGTGTTTTCCAGTGAGGTAGTTGTGTAACCACTAAGGTATTTTATGTAGCCAGTGAGGCATAAATTTTAGCTAGTGAGGCTTTGCTAGTGAGGCACAAAAAGAAGCCAATGAGGCCCTATAATCAGTAGGAATTTATTAAGCTAATGAGGCATTTTCCCGAGTGGTTTTTTTTATCCCTATGAGGGTTTTCCACTCAAGAAAATACTTTGTTATGGTTCTTTTGTATTATACTTCTTTTGAGTTTTTCATGTGGTTTAAAGATCTAATATTAGCTGTCACATTTGAGCAAATTTTTGAAACAAAAATTTTCATGATTATAAAGAAATTATGTGCTTTGAAAAACAATTGAATTTGAATTTGGTTATTGAAACACTGATTTACCCCCCCTCTTAGTGTTTCCCATACTCCAACAAGTGGTATCAGAGTCATACCCTTGCATAAGTCTAACCAACTTAAGGGTTCCTGGTATTGGAGTACTTGTTATGGAAAAAAGTAAAAGAAAAAGAGAAAAAAGAAATACCCAACAAAATTCTAAACAACAAACACCACTGAAATCTAGTACAAAAGATGATTTTTTAGTGAAGAGTGTAAACAAAGAAGGAGATCACTTAGTGAGTGATTTTGAACAAGAGTATGTTGAAGATGAATGTGAAATTAATTTTGAAGGGGAACTTATTTATGCCCTTAATGAGATCAAGCAACTTAGAAAGGAGAACCAGAGATTAGAAGACCAACTTCTACACGAAAAAGACTCCAAGAACAAGGTACTTTCAAATCTTGCAAAAGTTTCTTTAGATCTTGAAGAGTCTAACAAACTTATTATCAGCCTAAAGAAAGAGGTAGAAGAAGAAATAAGGGTAGTTGATCTTACAAAATCTGATCTTGAAGTCAAAACTAATGAATTCCTAAAACTAGTTAGA
Source organism: Sequoia sempervirens (assembly GCA_007258455.2). Classification (NCBI taxonomy): domain Eukaryota; kingdom Viridiplantae; phylum Streptophyta; class Pinopsida; order Cupressales; family Cupressaceae; genus Sequoia; species Sequoia sempervirens. The sequence continues at coordinate 270,009,965 of VDFB02000015.1, read as the reverse complement.
AATAGTCTCTTTAAGAAAGGGATTGGAAAAGGAATCTTCCAAGTTGCATAAGAATCTGCAATTTGAAAAGAGTACTAAATGCTTAAATGACATGTTAAGCAAGAAAAAACATCATAAGGACACTACTGGTCTAGGTTACGGAAAATGACAGTTCTCCAAAGTTAGAAATACACCAAGGAAGAAGATAGATTTGGGTCATCATGCTGATGCTCCTAAAGATAAGACATAAGATAAATGTATTGATGAAGATAGAAGGACAAGTAGATCCTCAAGATCTCTACCTATCAGGAAATACCATTCAATAAGGTACAACTATTCTCAATTTTATGGTTATTGCTATTCATGTTATGTTTATGGTCATAAAGCTAGAGATTGTAGAACTCACTCAAGAAATGGCTTTGGATGGAATAAGGATTTAAGAGTTCTTATAACTTGTTAAATCAGAATTATAATAATGTATGTTATAACTGTAATAATATTGGTCAGCTAGCAAGAAATTGTTGGATGTGTGAAAGACATGATCATGTAAGGAGTGTCAATAAAATTTCTCACAAAATGTTTAGAAGAAACTATCTTTCCTTTGGTCAAGACTGCAACATTTTATGTTATAGATGCAATATGTTTGGGCACAAAGCACAATGGTGTAGAAGAAGGTTGATGAAACCATCTAGAGACTACATGATCAAGAAAAAGCAAGAGAATATCCTGAGCAAGGAAAATAAAGATCCTAAGTCAGTGTGGAGAATAAAACAAAGTAAAGAAGTAGGAAAAACAAATCTTGTGCATACCACACAAGAGACATCACAAAGTGCTTGAAAGATCAACATGAGGTAAGGGGGAGAAGGTTAGTGTTTTACCCTTTAGCCCCTAGACAACACAAGGAATTTATGAGTAAGATTATGTACATTGTAGTGACAACAAGTGCAGTGCTATTAAAGACAGTATTATTGTAGTTGCTTTGGTTGCTTGTGATAAGTCTAGTTTTTTAGTTATTTCTTCCAGTGACTTTGGAACTTGGATCTATTATGGAACATGGATATTTTGAATCTTGATGGTTTTGGTGACATTTTGGATTTTGATGATAATTTAGTGGAGCAGACAACATAGCAACATTTACTTCTCTGAACAATATTTTATCTTGCATATACAAAATGTGGTATTGGTATACATATTGAGGTTTGGTCTTTAATAATGGAAGAGGAAAGTACCTTAATAACTTAACTTGAGACTTTGACTAATTGAAGATAGTGATATCTACTTGTTCACAATGGATCAGTATCTACACATGCTCTTCTCTTGTTTTAAACTGTACTTTTAGTTCAATGCTTTGGAGGGTTTCTAGGGTCAATATTGTCAGTTTATGATGATGACTTGTTGTTGTGAAGTGATTTCTTGTAGATGCAAAAATGGAGTGTGAACATGAGTCTTCATTTTGGAATGCTTGACTTGCATGCAATTCCATTCAAGCTCAAATCTATGGTTCGTAAGCACTGAATAGAAGTAGATCACAATCAGGGTTGCTTGGTTCTTATCTCAGTCAATGGTATGACCATGAATAAAGTGACAATAAAAGGTAATTTTATCCTCATGATACATGAAAGTGAATGAAATTAAAGCACAATTGTTTTGGAATGTGAAATCTTATATATTCTGCATAATCTGTGATATTATGACTGCTTTGGCTCCTTTGTTTCCTACAATGGTCAAGTTAGTAAATGGTTTCTTTGGTCTCTTGACTCTTGCACAGTTGTAGCAATGACAGTGGTACTAGTTTGTTTTACTCACAATATGCTTGACTTGGGAGCAGTGGCAGTGATGGTTGTTAGTGCTTTTACTTGAGAATATCTTAGTGGTAGTAGATAACCTTGCTATGGTTCATGATCTTGATACTTATATTATTTGTTCTGAAAGATCCTTATTTTTTACCATGATGTTCATCATTACATAGTTTATGTTCACGACCTTATGGATTTTTTTTCATTTTCATGTAGTGATGGGTTTTCCCCATTGGTTGATACTGTTATTGGTTAGCAAAGTTGAGAGTTGACTAGTCTATTTTTTTTTAATGTCTTAAAATATTGTGCCAAGCCTTTGTCTGAGGTGTAACAGTTCTCTTCAAGTTTGAGGAAGGTTGCTTATTATGAGTGGACAATAAATTCTAGGTGATCTTTGAAGTGACAATAAAATATCTATTGAAAATTGAGCTTTGAAATGTAATTAGATCATCACCAAGATTTTGTATTTGATCTTTAAGGAGCTTTGAAATGTAATCAGATACTCCCAATGAAATTATTATTGTTACTTGAGATCATTAATGAAAGACATGAATAGCATCACAACTATGTACTTGGGCGATGCAATAGGATTTTAATGCAAAATCACAGATGGCATATTGTTGTGTCAAATTGAGAGATATCTAAAACAAGTGATGCAGTGATGAAGGAGATAGTTATATAATGCTTAGGTTTTTCAGTTTGCGACTTCATTTGGTACTGATTTATACTGCAATGTTGGAGCAAAATATTTAATACACCAAAGAGGAAATTAATCCTTATAACTGACAGTCGTGGCAATGATAATTTGGTTTCCATGTTCAAATTGTACTATGGGTTGCACCTTAGCTTGTATGCTGGTCGACTCACATATGTAAGGGGGGTCATGAGCTATAGGGGGCATATAAATTAAAGGTGGTGACATGGCACAAGAAGATCAGTGTTACGAGTGCATTAAGGAATCATGCAGTATGAAGAGCCTTGTGAAGGGAGCTAGTAATGGTCAGGTCAGTAGTGTGTGAATTGTTGATGTGTATGTTGTTGCCATGCATTGGTAATAGTGACTATAAGTGATGGGCGACTAAGGAGCTAACCAATCAATAAGAAGAGTGGCATCAAAATACTTTTGCTCTTCTAGGAAGGCTAATCTTCTAATATTATGAGGGAATCCTAACAAGAAAAAGCACTTATCTGAATTAGAAGGAGCCAATGCAAGGCTTTAGCTGGTGAAAGCAGATTTACTTGACATGAGATCTTTTGATGTAACTATAGATTCCTATGAAGGTGTTTCTCTTTTCTTATGAAGTTTGACAAAGAAAAATACTCTTGATAGACAGTGGTTTGGTTATTTTTGGTTACAGTGCTCTCTTGTCTTGATAATGTTTCAAGGAATAGGTATACAAATTGTTGATGTGTTTCCATTATTTGCTCAATGTCTTGTAAAGAAATGTTTGCTGAGTTTTCTTGCATCAAGTGAAGTCCTTTTCATAATGAGTGCTTAGTGCAATCTCGTCTTATAGATTCACAATGGGGTGGATTGTTTCATCACAATCTTCACAGTTACTTCATAGTGCAGTAGTCATCTCTTTGCAAGGTGCATAATGAACATAATACATTGTTTGGTTCCAAGTTATTGATGTTGATTTGTAAGTTGCAGAATAGGTTGCTAAGGAACTATTCTTGGATTTGATAATAGGTATGGAAACTGATCGACTAGATATAGAGTTGGAAAATTGAAAGTATGTTTCTTCATGTGATCAAGTGACTACCATTTTTACATAGCCATTAGCAAAGAAATTCTTTGAGAAGCTTAGGGTCCCTTGCCTTCCCTCAGTAACACAAAATATGTATGCTTGGTTTTAGGGGAGTCTCAATGTATATTATACACCCCTAGTTCATATTTCATGCATATCTTCATGGTTGGCATATATGCTCAACAGTCTACAATGCTCTATTTTTAGGTTTATTTATTCAGATCTGACAGTGTTTGGTTTTTCTATGACCATAGTTTGAGGTCTTTGGATAGGTATTTTTTGATTTACTACCCCCTTTGGCCTTTGGCATTGTTGTCAAAAGGGGGAGAAAAGAATGTAATACATTCAGATTCACTTGGTGCAATATGTTATTTTTATTGACAAGATTCAATGTTATTCTTTCAAGTAGACATTTGGCAGAGTATTGATGATTATTCAGGTCATATTCTTCTGGAATTTGGTAGGTTTGACATTAATGCCAAATGGGGAGTTTGTTGACCCCTTTGACATTGTGGTTTTGGCATTGAAGTCTAGACAGGTTATTATATTGATACATTATGCAAGGTATAAGACATCTTTGGTTTGGATTGATTTTGTGATGACTATGAGCTCTCTTTGTCATGATATTGAGGTTGCAATAAATTTCACAAGGTTTTTGTTTGGTGACTTGGCATTTTGATGCTATCATAGTTTAGACCAACACATGGTCTTTAACATTGGTAATTATAAGTTTTATTACATTCATGCAAACACTAACATAATGATAAGAGTTTTGGGTTGCAAAGTGAATAATGAAAGGAGGCCGACTTAATGATTTGTGGTTTTGAGAGTTGCAAAGTGGTCAAAGGTACTTGAACAAAGGTTTGAAGAGTGTTTTGTTTGACATTGAAAATACACTTGGTCAGGTAGATTATAATCTTTAATATTTCACTTATTATTGCAAAATAAGGTATATCGGGTAAAACAAAGGTTGAAAGCTTGGCGTAAGCATCAAAAAGCTTAGAGTTTGAAGTTTGAAGAATGCACGACATGCCACAAAGTTTGGAGGACAACAAACTAACTAAGATTTCTTTGACAATGGTGGTCATGGATAGTTGGAAGATATAGTGGTTTGTGTAGTTGAGATTTGTAAGTTGTTTTTAGTTACATTCGGTCTTAAACAAAAGTATGGTATTATTGGTTTTTGGTGGATTCTTCATTGCTATATAACTTAGATGCTTGAGCATGGCTTATTGTTAGAGAGTGCACTGAAAATGTTGAGAAAGTAAGAATCAGTGTTCAGTTGTTTTATGCTCATTATGCTTTGAATGTAGAGGTTTCTCTCAAAACCTTAGTTTCATGAAAATGGGCATTTGAAAATGTTGTTTCATTGTGAGTTGGAGATTTATATTGATAGACTCTTTTTGTTTCAGATGTTATGATTACTTTGTTTTGTAAAGAGAGGTTTCTTTCAAAACCCTATACTATAGTTGCTTGGTTATCATGTTGATATCACATAGCCATGCTATATGAATTACATTTACTGTTATAATCAGGCTAGAGCATTTGATGAGGAAGTTTGTGATGAGTAGTAAGAAGGAACTTTAAGTGAAGATTATAATTTTTTATACACAAAGATTCTTGTGTCTCCAGTTATAAATGAGACAAACAAGAAGTGTTATTCAATGAAACAGAGGTGATAGTCTGTATCATTGTTTACAATATTATTTGATGAGAAATGTTGTTTTTGCCAGTGAGGCAGTTACTACCATGAAAGCCAGTGAGACTACATGCTTTTCCAGTAAGGCAGTTGTGTAGCCAGTGAGGCATAAATTGTAGCTAGTGAGGCTTTGCCAATGAGACCATGTAATCAGTGGGAATTTATTAAGCCATTGAAGCATTTTTCCAAGTGATTTTTTTATCCCTATGAGGGTTTTCCACTCATGAAAATATTGTGTTATGGTTCTTTTGTGTTATTACTCTTTTGAGTTTTTCATGTGGTTTAAAGATTTGATATTGGTTGTCACATTTGAGCACATTCTTGAAATTGAAATTTTCATGATTATAAAGAAATTGTGTGCTTTGAAAAATGATTGAATTTGAATTTGGTTATTGAAACAATGATTCACCCTCCTTCTCAGTGCTTCCCATACTCCAACAGTATTGGTATGTTGTTTGGGGATACCATAGTGGTATTATCATTCTCAATTCTCTACATATTGCAGTCTTGTGTTAGTAAGAAGCTGGCTTGGAGGAGTTGAAGTTTTACATAATAGGATGTTGCCAAATTTTCTACAGGATTGTGACTCCAAATATTAATAGCTTATGTAATCATCAAGCCCATTGTAATGTTGTAATCTGATTTTATTTTAAAGATAATATAAAATTTTATTTCCATCTTGCATTTGCTTGTGCAATTTGTTGTTGTGGTTATGAGTTTTAGATTTGTAAGAGGATCATTTTCCAAATTTTTGGAGGAGTTCAAAACTCCATGTATTTTAGGTTTTAAGATGTTGCAAAATCAAAAGGTTTTAAGAATTAGAGGTCTATTGTAGCTGAGTTTTACCATTCAAGGTTGTAGGTTGTAGTTTAGCAAAACCTTGTGAAAGAAGATTGGTTGAAGGAAACCATTCTTGTGATTGATTTTTTCTGTCATAAATCAAATTCTATATCAGTTTTGAAATGTATTTGATCAGTCCTCATGACTACAAAACAATGTTGTTTCAGATTTGTCTTATTATTATGTAATTTCATGAGATTTTGGTATGAGAAATTAAGACACTTCTTGCAGATTTTTAGTGTCATTTTAAGCAATTATTGAGTGGCATGTATGTTGTAGTGAATTTGTGAATGAAGGTTGATTTTCCTTCTTCATCACTACTTCTCCCTATCTAACCTATCCCTCTCTACCCCTCTCTCTCTCCCTGTAAAATCCCTTGCCCAATATGACCAAAACTTTATGATTTTCTTGATTACACTTAGTTTGACACAACAAGCATATTGTCTATCAGTGTAATTAATATTTAATTACACTTGCATAACTTTACTTAGGTAATTATTTATTTCCTAGGTTAATTAATTTTCATCATTATCTTATTGAGCTATCTTGTTGCTCAAGATAAGATTAGGGTTATGCATCTTTGCTTTTATAAAGCAAATCATATCTTGTAATTATGAATTCTTGATTAATATTATGTTGCACATCCTTTTGCAACCTTTGCTTTTTCATTTTTCTCTTCTATGGAAGGTGTTTTTTTTTGGTTTGCAATTAGATCTTGGTTTCTAACATGGTATTAGAGCCTTGATTTGTAGCCCCTTCTCAGATTTTTGAGAAAATCATTACAGGGTTCGTTCAGGATTCCTTGATGGTATCATGCCTTGATTTGATCTATGAGGCATTTTGGATCAAATTGGGCTTCACCATTGGATTTAGAGAGTTAGAAAAAGTTAGGATTGGCTTTTGTTTTGCAAATTTTGGTCATCGTTTGCCAGATCCATGAGGGTTTCAAGCTGGGAGATTTTTTGCAAGTTCTAGGGGTAGCCAAATTTTTAGAGCAGTTTGAGCAAAAACAGAGGTCACCATCACGTTCATAGCGGCCAAAAACCTTAAGATCGCCTTTTGTTTCGTCAATTTTGGTGAAAGTTATTTTTGGGGAATTTTTTTTTTGCTTGGGGGGCTGTACGGCCTCCCCAACACGCTCCCCGAGGAACGAAAAATGAAAAAAAAGAAAAAACACGTTTTTACGTAAACAGTGCCGACGCCTCCAGTTATAATGCAACCAACCGCCTGGCGGCCACTGTTCTGTCACCGCTGCCCCACTCTGCCACCGATCCGCCGCCCTTAGTCCAGCCCCCGCGGGCCCATTCAGCCAACAGTCGGTCATATGTATGACCGGAGCCTCCGCTCAGCCCCCGTAGGCCATTTTGCACCAGCTAGTGGTCATATTGATGACCAAGGGCCTGAACCCAGATCCGTCAGCTAGACAATATACTCTGGGGATTCTACCAACAGATTTCGGAATATTCTGATGAGATTCAGAATATATCGGCATAGGAGGGAGCATATTCCGACAACCGCATTTTTTTCTGGCAGGGGGCATTTTTTTGCCTCGACGGCTAGATGGCCATAAATTTTTTTTGCGTGAAGTGTTGATGTCAGCATGATGTCATTAGCCGTATGGCGCTCCAAGCCCCCTCCTAGCCCTGATTTTCCCTAAAGGAGCACTTTTTTTCTTTTGGTCATAACTTGGGCATATGGTATCGAAATCGAGAAAATGAGATATTGCCAAAAATTTGGTTCCGAGCACTTTCTAGTGGTGTAGGTTATTTTTTAGAATTTTTCTATTTATTTGCTATTTTTTTGTTTGAAGTCAGATGCTCATTTTGGGCTTCCGAGCTCATAAACTTTTGCCACGATCTTTGATTTTCGTCTTCTTTGCGGCGTTGGAAAGGTATTGAGGAGCTCTATCTTGCTGTCCATGCACTTTTTTTTGTATCTATCCCAAGTTTATCGTTATTCCAGATTTTTCTTGATGGGTGTTTTGGAGATTACTTAGATGTTTTGGCAGTTGGAAAGGTGAAACTTGAATATTTTCACTTCATTTTAGTACCACATCATTTTATTTTTTGTTTATGCATGTTTGTATTCTCTCCTTTTACAATCATTGGGTTATTGTAATAAATGAACTGAGATAAAGTTCCATCAGTGGGGTTTCTTGCATAATAATCTGATTAGAGTGTGCATGCACTTTGATCTCCATATTCATCTTGTTTTAATGGTAACTCGCATGATTTTATTTGGTTTCTTAGTTCTTTTGGCCACATCTTGCTTTAGCTTGACACATATCGGATTCATCGGTTCACACTTCAGTTGAGAGATTATGTTTCTTGATCCGCATTGGTTCAGATCTTTCTCAGTTGAGGGCCATGTTTTTATGGTTAATGTTCCAGAGTCTTCTTGGTACTCCTTCCCATGGAAGAGTTTTAGTCACAATTTGACATCGACATCGAGATACACGGCTTCCATATTCTGTCATCATCTCCTCTACTGTTGCTTCACAGATTCTAGGGTTGTTCCAGTTTGTGAGTTTTCTAGTGTTCTGTGGCATCGGGTCTGCTGTCACATTATTATGATTTCGATTTTGGTTTTAGTTGTAGACAGAAGTATCTTTCCTTGCTTGTCAGATTGCGGTTCTAGTGTTACTCCACAATGTTCTTCCAGTGCTTCTTTGCAGCAGTCATCTCATTGTAGGCGGGGTTTGTCCCACTGGGTTTTCCTTCTCTACTTCATTATTGCATTTGTACTTGGGTACCTGATCAGGCCTTGTTGTCGGGACCCATTCATGCTTTCTTGCATTCATCTTAGTTTTAGGTGCATGCTTTGTTAGTCTCCCTAAGTTGCACTTATGGGGGGGTGTTAGTGTAATTAATATTTAATTACACTTGCATAACTTTACTTAGGTAATTATTTATTTCCTAGGTTAATTAATTTTCATCATTATCTTATTGAGCTATCTTGTTGCTCAAGATAAAATTAGGGTTATGCATCTTTGCTTTTATAAAGAAAATCATATCTTGTAATTATGAATTCCTTAATAATATTATGTTGCACATCCTTTTGCAACCTCTACTTTTTTCGTTTTTCTCTTCTGTGGAAGGTGTTTTTATTTTTGGTTTGCAATTAGATCTTGGTTTCAAACAAGATTTGTATGCAATCAGCTTGAGATACATTTAACCAATGCAATACAAATAATCCAACAACATAATATGTTTGATCGTATAGTATTCATATCCAAAAATTATAGATATCTAATATTTAATTATGCAATATGAAGTATTGAATGCAAGGATTCTGAAAATAATATTGAATCACAAACAATGCTACAGCTAGACATTATACTGCTACAATATTGCAAAATACCTCAATAGTAACATAGATTTATAGATTTAAAGTCTATGTGAGTTATAACAACAAATATTTCTAAACAATAGACTTTCTTATTTCGAATAGAGACAATGAATTACTCATAGATGAATAGTCCAAAATATGAGCATACACAATGGATGAATCCATATGATGGCATTAGTCCCGTAGGTTCCCACGCCAACTTCTAGACTTCGAATATATATTCTTTCCCTTTTGATAGGCCACGTCGGTAGTCAGATATTGGGCTGCGATATATGAGGTCCAAACGATAGTAATTCCCCACGATTTGGTTCTATCGAATTAATAAATGATGCCTCCTCTAATGCTCCTTCAAGACTTAGAAATAATCAAAACTTCCCCATTATCGGTTGGCTATGAGTGATGGTAGGAGGTAAGAGTGGCCCAATCAAGCCTATTGTATATGTCCTTTTATGAATGTAGTTTGACCAATGGTAAGCTGGTGATTAAAATACTGCAATCCTTATGCCAAATAACAGTCCAAGAGTAATCTTTGATTAGAAGATATAATGGCGCCGCCCATATAATTCCCATGTTGTAACATAACCTCCATGCTGGCAGATTAATATATGATAAGGATGATAGAGTGATATATCTCCCAAACACCAAAGGCTATGTGTCCATTTCCATAGCACTGCGAATGGATTTTTGATGACTCTATATCATTTTGAATGGTATTGAACCAATCTGCTTTCCAAGATAGTATAATGAACTCCTGATTCTGAACAATAAACAAGGACCTAATAATAATATTGATCGCTCCAGTCGGAAATAACAATATGAAGAACACCAAAATTAATGTCCACAATTAATTGCCCAAAATGGAATATGCATGTAACCCTCAATATAGAAATATGATAATTTCCGCAATATCCATTATGAATCACACTCAGTGTATAATATGAAATAGCAAGACAATTATCAAATCAATCTACAACAATACCAAATGTAAATTCCAATGAAAATAATCTGGGGTGATCCTTCCAAGACTATCTAGTGCAGATAGTTTCACTATAAAAAATGGTTTTCCCAGTCATCTTGAGAACAAATTTGAGAAACCCTCAAATTATATTGAAAAGAAAAATAAATGATCATTCACACCATTCTTGAGAATCAAAACTCTTTTTATAATATTATTTCACGGTTTTGAGTGGTTATCACATTTATTAAGTGACTTTAATTAATATTGATTTCCTAAAATCACTTTTATCAATTATTTAATTATTACCATTTAATTATTTTTGGTAATAATAATAAATAATTATTTAATTCTTTCACCATAAAAAATGGGACATTACATGTCTTCCCTCCCAAGATTCCTTGCCCTCAAGCAATCCTACTCTAGGGTCGCATGTATCAAGTGAGTTGATCTGTAAAAACTTTTGTTGTAAACACAAAATTGCAATCAGCCTGCAAATATTGTCATATGATTCCTAGCAATAAATCAAACGATCCTCTATATAAATTTTTCAAATTCACCATCAAAGGCCTTATCTAGCTTCCGTTGTGCCACTCTAATTCCCATAGACAATTTGTATGGCCCCTTCGTTGTTACTTCATATTGAGGATCCATGTCCCATGCCTTCAACACTATCGGTCTCCTATCAACAGTGAACTCCAAAACCCTTGTTTGGAAATCCTAACTAAATTTACCAATTGAGTGCAACCACAAACTTACCAATATAGCATCTATCTCACCAATCTCCATCACATAAAAAATCACTGATGAGTGTTAATGGAGAGAGAGTTTATCAATAATGAGTGCAAGGAAAGGTTTCTTGTAAGGGTATGTGTATAGGATAAAATATGGGCAAAGTTGGCATAACATAGAAGGGATAAAAGGATGAGGCCAAGAGGGGATAATAGAACATAGGAATGAATAAGAGAGGGTACAATGGGATGGGAGTAGAAGGGGAAATGGAAGATAGGATGGAGTAGAAGAGATTAGTGGGATGGGCCAAGAGGGGATCATGAAACATGGGGTGAAGTATTAGAGATTAATGGGATGGAATTTTAGTAAGGAATAAAGGAACATAGGATGAATTAGGAGAAGATAATGGGACAAGACCAAGAGGGGATAATGGAACATACAGTGCTATAAGACAGGGTAATGGGATGGGAATAGAAGGGATAATGGAACATAAGATGGAATAGTAGATATTAATTAATGTAACATAGGTTGAACTATTGGAGGTTAATAGAGTGGGATTAGGAGGGAATAATAGAACATAAGGTGAATCAAGAGGTTTCTAGGGTTTGACTATAGGATATGAAGTGGGCACTTGAGGTGTGTATTTTTAATGGAGAAGAGAATTACTCAATACTTACTAGAAGGAAATGTTTCTTGTAAGGGTATGTGTATAGGATGAAATATGGATGATGGTTGTATAATATAAAAGGAGGTGTGGAATGCTGGGCTATACGAATGAAATAGGTAAAATGCGTGTGATGGTAGGAATGGAAGAATGGGGTGGACATTGAATGGTAAATATATTTAAGATCTTACAAAGCCAATTAAACATGAAATCCTCAATAGGATATGGAAAATAAGACATTAAATGGTAGGTTCCTTAGAACATTTATGTGCAGGATCATCATGCAAAAAACAGGCCCTTAAGTGGCAAAAAATTCAGAAAAATCAGTGTTAGGAAACTTGACGTAAATATTTGAATAAGTTATCTATATTATTTCAAAAATATGTAAGAATAGAATTTGTAGAAAATTGAATGTAGTTTCTAAAATACTAGGTTTATTTAAAAATAAATAAAATCTATTTGGTGAAAATTTGAAATTTCAATGCAGTAGTACTTAAATTTCAGGGAAAAAATAAGAAGTAGGTGTCTGTCTGACCACCCTAACCATAATAAAATGATAATATTTTTTTGTAAGATTTAATATATAAGTAGAGGACTCATGTATGGATGTGATGCATATTTTTTTGTAATTTTTTTCCAAGTAAATAATTAATTATGAATTTTTATTACAATTTTTAGAAAATATAAAAACTCGTCTGACCACCTTAACTTGGTCAAAAAATGAAATTTATTTTTCTTTTTAATCCTATAGTATGTGAAGCATAGAATGTGACCATGTTTTTAATTCAAAAAATATGATACCGTTTGAAAGTTATAGATGTTTTTCAATCAGCCTATTGATCAGGACTTTAGTCGTAATTCTAATAGAAAATGAATAATAATTATTTATTAAATTCAAATTAAATCATAATTTATATTTTTGGAAAGCTGAGAATCTCCTCTAAAAATTATTTTCGTTTCATTAATTATGGGTGAAAAAAAAGTCGTCAGCCACATACCCTACAAATATTGCCACTTTTTGGCGCACCATGATCCTGCACATACCCATAAGTCATTCACATCACATGTCTTATGCTCTTAATGTTTGGTTAAAATGTGTAGTGAAGAGGAGGATACATGTGATAGGTTATAAGATAATGGGGGTAAGAGCTAAATTTATTGAAGGGATGGGAGAGACTAAAAATGAGCATAAAATAAATTATGTGGGAGATGATTTTTCATTATGATCTACCATCATAAAAATGGGCTTGCGTCCCTAACACATAGTGTAGAGCAATTAGACAAAAAAAACTAGTGGTCAGAGGAAAACCAAGGGATATGAAAATGGATTTCTAGAATCATGGGCACATAGCAATACTGAAGAAAAGATAAGGTGATAATACTAACCATTTGAGAATAAAGCATGTGCTTTGAATTACTTACCCACTAGCTATAAGTATTAAATATTCAGGATTTTAATTTAAAGTATGAATATTTTTGTGAGGATATAATATGAGAATTGGAGCCAAATAGAATATAAAAGTTAGGCATATAGAGAAAATATTTAAGCACTCATAATTTAAGTTCCTATGGGCATGATACCAAGAAAATATCTTCCAAGCTTGAACTAGACTTCTTACCAATGGAATTTCGTAATCATTCAAACTATCAAGTATCAAATTGAGATGGAAAAAAGAAATAATTTATATTTATCAATTGCACAAAGTTTTTTAATTTGTTCTCCACTTCACATTCTTTCAATATTTAATTTTTTGATCAATTGTAGTGATAATTTTATCACTTTAATACAATTGGTTAAAATGACAATTATCAAAATAATAGATAAAACACGAAGGCGATCATTCAAGTTCTTATAAACATGAAAAAAATCAATCAAGTTTTTCAAAACATAAAAATAATCAATCAAGTTATCAAATTGAATTTAAAAAGCATGCAATTATAATCTTCTATGACAATGAAAGAAGACAAAAGTGATATATTTTTAAAGAAATGATTGAAATTTCTCAAAATTATAAAAAGTGAGTTCTTATGTCAATGAAAGCATAATTTCAAGGGTAAAACAAATAATGTGAATCTAAACTCATGGGTTGCACATGTTTCTTGACCATTAAATAGTTTTCCTTGCAAAGAAACACCCTTGTTGGTGTTCCAAATCAACAGATCAAATGAATCCTAAAGATTAGCCAATTTATTATGTTCAGACTCAAAGATGGATTTGGCCAATCGATAGGAAATGGGATTGGACCACATTTCCCTTGCACTTCAAGCTCTGTAGGACCCAGGGGGGTGACCCTTTAGCAACACCTAAGGATTTAGACACATGTACTTAATAGGGTATTGCATAAAAGATAATGCTCTCACCAAATTATGCTAAGACACATAAAATGTCACTCAACATTGACTAAGACATTGAGTGAATTTCATTAACCAACATGGAGAACATGGAAAACACATAACTCAAAATACAAAATTGAAATGTTTTTTGATTTAATAATTTGGGACCAAATTGAAAACAACAGAAGCATAAAGATTGACCAGTGCCAAGAAAGGGTTAGGGAGTCATATAACCGACATTTCATCCTATAATGTTGAACATGTTTTGAATATCTTTGAAAATGTTATCATGTATTATGACAACAAGACCACTAAAGCTTTATTTGCTAACCATTCTTACAAATCCACTTGAAACACAACACTCCTGATACATTTGTTGAAGCAATTACACTATCCCCTGAACAATAGGCAATAACAAATGCAACTGACATTCATTAAAGCAATTACATTATTCACTGAATAGAAGACAATAACAGATGCAACTCAAATGCAACAAATTTGTATGAAAAAACCCAAGTAATCTTTGATTATTGAATTCAAAGGACTTTTACATCTCAGACATGTAGACAGTCATCATATAAAATATATTCATGAAAGCATAATTCAGAACACATAAACACTCTAGATTAATGTCTAACAATCATAATTCACCCTAGCTTTACAATTTACCCAAAGCTTCTGCCTGCCTTGCAGAAATTTCAGAAAATGGAACCCCTTATAAATGAGAAAAGAAGAGAATAAGAAGAAAATAGAAGAAGCCCTAAAGTTAATTCATTGAAGACACATGGCAGCTTCTTTCCTGTTGATCAGCAACACAAAACCATCTAGAAAAGCCTCTCTCTTCTCTCTCAGTAGAAGTAACAAATTGTGCCTTTGCTCTTTGTTCTTTGAAAACACATGTGCAACACATAAATTACACTCCTCTGTGAAAATGATTCACCTTGCAGTTGAGAGAAAATATGCCTGTGAAAACTCCCATTTCCCTAGCAGTTGAAAAATACCTTTGTTCTCCTATGAGAATATTTTATTCTACTCTTTTGTTGCACTTTATTTTCACCCTACACTTTACACTTTACCTTCAGCCAGTAAAGTATTCTCACTTTGCATTTTAAAATATTTGGCCTGTGTTGCAAAATATTCTCACGTGTGCCCTTTTCCCGTGCACATAATATTTTAAACACTTCATTAAAAATATTTGTCTATATAAAATCTCCATGGAAAAATTTAATTTCACCCATGCTTCTTCAAAAATGTACACATCAATATTTAAACTCTCAATTTACTGGTGAAAATATCATGGGCAAATAAAACTTACCTGTGTTTTACTTTATACCTCCATTCAAAATATCTTGGCCTTCACTTTTCGTTTTACACTTAAAATGTTTTCTTTTCAAACAATGAAGGCCAATCACATTTTCATTGTGTAAATCACTTTACCCATTCCCCTTTAATTTCCACCTTTAATTAAAAATCAACTGCCCCGTGAAAAATCCTTTATTTCCTAGCAACATTATCCTTCTTCTTTAAAAAGGTAGAGTCCTCTAAACATTTTATTGAGCTACAAAATTTATCTCACTCCTTAAAATGCATTATTTTAAAATGAAGGCACTCTAAATATAATACTATGGGGCATGATAAAATATTTTGCACACTATACTTTAAGTCAGGCCCACCATTCTCTTCCTTCTCTCAACCTCACACACTGCGGGCCTTTGGCTGGGTCACCTCTACTCCCAGGAGGTCCACGATCAATAGTGAGGATTTGCTTCACGTCCTCCATTTTTAAAAAAAATATTTTTCCTTTCAAAAGAAATGAAGGCTTTTTTTTTTAATATTTACCATCGAGCTTTTGTCTTTACCTCACTCGCACACCTCGCAGCCTCCAGGGAAATACTGCTTTATTATTGCGAGGCTTGTGAGTTTTATCCTAAATCCTGACATTTCATGCTCTTTGGCTTCTTTGGCTATGGCGGTCCATATAATTCTTCAAGCAAAATTGATGCTCTTCCTTTGCAAGCATAGAATCCTTCTGTGTAAAAACAAATTTTCTCATTGCAGCTTTGAATTTACTCATCCAAGCATCACAAAATCTCCCACAGGTTTGATGCTCTTCACAACAAGTGCAAATTAGAAATTCCTCAAACAATTTAGGTACATTTTCACTACAAACACAAACTCAAATAGTCCTTGCACAATCGAAACTAGTAAAGTCGCCTCTGGACCAATCATAAGCAAGAATTAAACTTGATTTGATTAAAAAAATTTGAAAGTGCACTTTATGTTTTCCCTAAATGCCTCTTTTATCCTTGCACAATATTTTAAATATGAACATTTGAAACATTAGAAAATTTGTGACTTTTAATTACACCTGCGGGCCATTTGGAGAAAATTCACTATTGGAAAATTGGGACACCTGGAGTTGCAAAAATTTGCATAGGAGAATCATCAATTATTTACCCATTTCCTCAAATTTTTCTCAACCCTTAAAATCTAGGTACCTCCTTTGTAAACTGGCCCCCGGGACGTGTTTGCCGCAAAAATAGTTCATTAAAATAATGCATCATATGACCTTTGATCTTGATGAAAATAGAGTTGTAGATGTTTCAAAACAAAAAAAGAAATGGGTTGTCCTTAGATTTGAAAAATTTGACACTTCCCAAAACACCATTTTTAGCCCTATCGTGATTATAAAGCAATTAAATAACCCATTAGAACTTATCCTGGAGGCGTGAAATTGAATAGGTGTGTAGACCTTTGATCCAAGAATGCAATGCAACAAACGAATTGGAAAAAGAGATCACGAGGAAAAAGATATTCAATGTCAAATTTGTTTAGTTAAACTTTTCTGCAACTGCACTTGTTCAAAACCAATTAAAGTTCACTAAGTCACCATTTTGAAAAAATATCAAAACAACTTCTGGGAGGTTGCCATTGGACACACTAGATCATTTAGGTCCAGTGAGTGTGTGCGCAAGAGGGATTTGCTTCAATCATCGTCTTTCATGAGATATTAGGGGTCAAAGTTGACCACCTTGAAATAATTTTTAAAATGCATGCATAAAATTAAGACAAATTGCATTTGCTTTCAACCTTGTAAAAGTAGCAAATCAGATCATTAGGCTCTAAAACTGGACCAAGGAGCATGTGAATGTAGGGAGAATGGAGAACAACAATCCTTTTGTCTTGACAATCATCCAACAGTGAAATATCAGTTCAAATAGGAGGCTACTTCGTAGACCTAAAAGTTTGCAAACAACAAAACAGCACCAAAACCCTCCAACTTCGCTTTTCAAAACCCTGTTAAAACTTATCATGGGAAGCTGAAAATTGTCATGCGCGTTCACATATGTCACATGAGTGTGTTCACAAAGGGGTTTTGCACGAAAATCAACTGGCTATGAATTGTGACCCTCCAAAGTAGGTCACTTGGGCAGATTTTTTAGGTGCACTTTTGAGTGTGCAAAGGCAAAATTTTCAATATGGACATTTCAAATTTGCAAAAATTGGTAGTTCCAATAGTGGCTCCGGTTGGGGATGTATGCCCCTTGTGGGCATAACAAGAATCCAACTCTCTGGGTAGTAGACCAAATGTTGAATCCATTGGGTGTTCTGAAACTACTCCTTTATTCAACCTTCTTTTTCACTTCACTTGGT
Source organism: Sequoia sempervirens (assembly GCA_007258455.2). Taxonomy (NCBI): domain Eukaryota; kingdom Viridiplantae; phylum Streptophyta; class Pinopsida; order Cupressales; family Cupressaceae; genus Sequoia; species Sequoia sempervirens. The sequence goes on along the minus strand of VDFB02000015.1, from coordinate 269,992,213 downwards.
GACCCAGGCCACCAAATGAAAATGGGAGTCAATTCTTACCTTTTCCAAACACCAATTTGTTAAAAGAGTTGATCTCCCTCAACTCATGCTTGCCTCTGTCACACCACAACAATATGAGTGACTGCACTTCTGCAAACACAAGTATCAAGCTGCCTTTGTGCAAGTGGAAACTTGCTCTCTATTCAACCTTGTTATCACATGGCAGCGAAATTACATAGGGCACATCATTGCCACTCTCTTCATTTTCTGATTTTGCATCAAATGGAAACATTTGAGGATATTGATCAAGACCAAATGAAAACACGGTCTTATCACATTCACTAACCGCCTCAGAATGATCATGCTCAGAGAAGATATCATGGCTGAAAAACAATATGCCATCCTCTTGTGTGTTGAGCACAAATTTCTCACACATTTGCAACCTCTTCAACTTAATTGCATCACGGGTCAATTTTTCATCATCCCAATAACACATCCAAAGCACATTGTCATGTGTTTCAAGATTCTGAAAATCAGATTTATCAACACCACAATACCTTCACCTTCCTTCAAATTAGGGTATCTAGAAAAAAAACATCAACCTCTAATGCATAAGCATTTTCTTCCATCTCAGGTTCACACATGCTATCAAATTCATTCTTCAAACCACTATGCAATGTCATATGGAATGTACCTCAAAGAAAGATTTAGATAATTCAAAATTTAACCCTAAGCCAAGAGTCTCACATTGATTTTTCAGAGCATATTCAATGTTTGAATCATTTTGAATGCCATCACTTTCAAGATTAGCAAGGTCAACAAAAATACTTTCATGTGTATTAGCAACCTCATGTGCACTTTCAGCTGATAGGCATATTGACCTATGTGCCAAAGATTGACTGTTATCTAAAAAATTGTTCATTAGCAATAGAGTTAACACCTTCATTCTCTCTCACACCAATGCATTCCTCATTCAAAACAAACATGTCCATTTGCATATTGTGAAGATGAGAAAGATCATCAAAGAAATACCCATATTCAATTTCATACTGACTAACATCACACCCACTTTCATTTGCATCACTTATCTGCTCCACACATTGATCAAAAGGTTTTGCAATGTCAACACAATTTGAAATTCCATCAAATTATTTCGCATTATCAATGGGAAAAAAGGTTGATCCTAGATCCATGTGTTTGTCATAAAGCATAACTCGATCATTCAACAATGAACTTCTTCCTTCATCCTTTTCATGTATAACTGACACTTCCATCTCTGCTTCATATAAGAAATCATGAGCAACAAATACATAAGCACATTCATCAACATCTTCGTCATTTCTAGCACTATGTTCAAGATCAACAAATTGAACACACATATGATTATCTTCAAATTCTTCATCATTTAAAGAATTGACATGCTCCATTGATGACAAACCTACATTACATTCCAAGTATGAATCAAATGGGATTTGATCATTCACTTGGAGGAAAGTGACTTCATTGATATTCATGTCATTGCATTCTTTGGGTGAAGAAATTACCTCTAGATCATCCTTATAGAAGCATTCATAGTCATCAAAAGAATAATCAGGTTGGCTTTCATTGGCATCCTCATCACAAGAAGACTCACCACTACATAAACCATGCTCAGATTCTCCGGAGTGAGTGCTTGAACTTTCATCTTCAATGTCTTGATCACTGACTTGTGATGAGATGTCATCAACATTAGCATTATTTTCACTAACCAAAACTTGACATGGAATGACATCTTGCATATCTTTTACTTCTTCATCACCCAAGATATTGCAAGAAGAACCTTCATGCATATCTATTTTGTCATCATACCATGTATCTTCACCCTCATCAATATTGTACGGGTCTGCCAATGTGCTGATTATGAGCTGATTACAGTCAATATCCTCATTCATACAACACATATCTTCATTTTATGATACTCTTTCCATTCTTGTGTATCATATTCTGATTTTTCCCAATAGGACAACTGTCATCTTCATTTTGATACATTAACTTTTGTGCATAATTACGTCAAGCTCCCTCAACAACCTTTATCCAATCAAGTACTTGATCCAAATTGTGAGGCTTCAAACCCTTTGGCAAAGTACTCAACCCAGACTCATATATTTCACAAAACAAATAAATGCACCTTGAATCTTTAGGTCTTAAATTTATGGGGACTTTCAACAAAGCATCCAAAAACCTTGAGAATAAATCACGTGATGATTCTCCTTTGTGTCTTTTCATTTTAAACAATCCTTGAACAAAAGATGTTTGATCAACATTGCTCAAATTATGTTGATGTTCAACTTGGAGCTCACTATGATCAGCATACTGTAATGATGGAGAAATTGGAATAGCAACAACATTACCATCTTGACAAGCACTTCTATTATCTGATCCATGAGTTCTATTTGCATGAGGTGTCCTAGGATGAACAACACTCACAACCCTATGTCCTTTCATCATTGAATATCTCAAATTGTTCTCAAAATTTGATATGCTTGGTGCAGGGTTGTGGACTCTTTATCCCTTGATAGATAACTCATCTTTTTTGTCAAATTATCCTAAGTACATGACCAAACATTCAACATCATTTGGTCTTATGCTTTTAGGAATCTCTCTTATGATCTTTGAAAATCTGAGATTAAAAGAGGGGACTAACTCCTCTCCTCCTCTCTCCATGTTCATGAACTTTTGTCTTATTAAAACTAGATCAATCCTTTCACCAAACTGCTCCATGAACACCACTTTGAACTCCTCCCAGGAACATATAGAGGATGCTGGTAAATAAGAGAACCAATCTCTTGCATCTCCTATTAGAGACTGAACAAATAGCCTCATGATCACATCCTCGTAATCAACCTCATAATCATCCATCAAATTATTGAACTCTTGCAGATGTTTATTTGCTGATCCAGACTTATCACCAATGAATTTTGGTAATTTATTTTTGAATTTAGCTGGAATGTCATTTGGGTAACCACTAATGCCACTAAAATTGATGGTTCAGTACCTTCCAGTGCTGAAATTTATTTGACAATCTGGTTGGGGCTGATCACAAACCATGGTTGCACTAGGAACCATACAAGGATGCATATGTTGATGGATTTTGACATACCTCTTTCAAAATTCAAACATCAATTCTACAAGTGATCATTCATTTCCCTATTTCTAGCTTTCATCATGACCTTAGAATACCACAATCCATAATTCAAATGCATTTACACCTAAGATCTATTTAGTGGGCATATTTCAGGAAACAAGCATACTTTTCAACATAATACATAGGCTGTAAATTACAATTTAGAAGTATGCAAACTTAATTCTACTGTCCTTTCTCTTTGTAGTACTAATTCACTCAATAGGGAACCCAAGTTTTTTCCTAAGACATTCAAATATGGTTTTCACACACAATTTCCTTGAAAACCAAAAAATGAAGAATACTTGGAAATGTTGCAGCTACTGCAAATTCTTCTTCCTGATTGGAAATATTATAGATCTGAAAATTTTCTTCACATCTTTGAGTAGGTTATTTTAATAGAGTGGCCACCTCTCTTCACAGAGGACTAAACTTCAAGCAGTATGAAGCTCTTTCAGAAATAAATCTCCTTATGAGTTCCTTTCACCAGCAGAGCACCACAAATCATGAAACTTTCAAGTTCAATGCAACAATTTCTTTCTCCAAGTTTGAAATCCTTCAATATGTGAACTAAATTCATATTAGAAAATAATATGACTCTTTGAATTATCATTCTACAATTGGAGATTCAAAGCTCTCCCTAGAAAAGTCACCATTTTGTTGGTGTTCCAAATCAACAAATCAAATGAATCCTAAAGATTAGCCAATTTATTATGTTCAGACTCAAAGATGGATTTGGCCAACTGACAGGAAATGGGATTGGACCACATTTTCCCTGCACTTCAGGCTCTGTAGGACCTAGGGGGTGACCCTTTAACAACACCTAAGGATTTAGACACACACTTAATAGGTATTGCATAACAGATAATGCTCTCACCAAATTATGCTAAGAAACATAAAATATCACTCAACATTGGCTAAGACATTTAGTGAATTTCATTAACCAGCGTGGAGAACATGGAAAACACATAACTCAGAATACAAAATTGAAATATTTTTTGATTTAATAATTTGGGACCAAATTGAAAACAACAGAAGCATAAAGATTGACCAGTGCCAAGAAAGGGCTATGAAGTCATATAACCAACATTTCATCCTGTAATGTTGAACATGTTTTGAAGATCTTTGAAAATGTTATCACATTATGACAACAAGATCACTGAAGTTTTATCGGCTAACCATTCTTACATATCCACTTGAAACACAACACTCTTATTACATTTGTTGAAGCAATTACACTATCCCCTGAATAGTAGGCAATAACAAATGCAACTGACATTCATTAAAGTAATTACATTATTCACTAAACAGAAGGCAATAACATATGTAGCAAATGTGCATGAAAAAACCCAAGTAATCTTTGATTATTGAATTCAAAGGAGTTTTATATCTTAGCCATGGAGACCGTCATCAAATAAAATATATTTATGAAAGCATAATTCAGAACACAAACACTTTAGATTAATGTCTATTAGTCATAATTCACCCTAGCTTTACAATTTACCCAAAGCTTTTGCCTTCATTGCAGAACTTTTAGAAAATGGAACCCCTTACAAATGAGAAAAGAAGAGAATGAGAAGAAAATAGAAGAAGCCCTAAAGTTAATTAATTGAAGACACATGGTAGCTTCTTTCCCATTGATCAGCAACAAAAAACCATCTGGAAAAGCCTCTCTCTTCTCTCTCAACTTAGAAGTAACAAACTGTGCCTCTACTCTTTGTTCTTTGAAAACACATGTGCAATAGAGAAATTACACTCCTCTGTGAAAATGATTCACCTTGTAGTTGAGAGAAAATCTTCCTGTGAAAACTCCTAAAAATACCTATGTTCTCCCATGAAAATCTTTTATTTTGCTCTTTTGTTGCACTTTATTTTCACCCTACACTTTACACTTTACCTTCAGCCAATAAAGTATTCTCACTTTGCATTTTAAAATGTTCAGCCTGTGCTGCAAAATATTCTCACGTGTGCTCTTTGCCCATGCACATAATATTTTAAACACTTCATTTAAAATATTTGTCTATATAAAATCTCCTTGGAAAAATTTAATTTCACCCATGCTTCTTCAAAAATGTACACAACAATATTTAAACTCTCATTTTATTGGTGAAAATATCATGGGAAAATAAAACGTACCTGTGTTTTACTTTATAGCTCCTTTCAAAATATTTTGCCTTTCACTTTTCGTTTTACACTTAAAATGTTTATTTTTCAAAAAATGAAGGCCAATCAAATTTTCATTTCATCTCCCATTCACCTTTATTTCCCAACAACATTATCCTTGTTCTTTAAAAAGGTAGAGGCCCCTAAACATTTTATCAAGCTACAAATTTTACCTCACTCCTTAAAATGCGTTATTTTAAAATGAAGGCACTCTAAATATAATGCTATTGGGCATGATAAAATATTTTGCATGCTATACTTTAAGCTGAGCCCACCATTCTCTTCCTTCTCTCAACCTCACACACCGCGCGGGCCTTTGACCGGCGTCACTTCTACTCCTGCAGGTCTGCGATCAATAGTGAGGATTTGATTCACGTCCTCCATTTTAAAAAAAATTGTTTTTCCTTTTAAAAGAAATGAAGGCTTTCTTTTCAAATATTTACCATGGGGATTTTGTCTTTACCTCACTCACACCTCGCAGCCTCTAGGGAAATATTGCTTTATTGTTGCGAGGCTTTATCCTAAATTCTGGCAATTCATGCTCTTTGGCATCTTCATCTATGGGGACACAAAATTCTTCAAGAAAAAATGATGCACTTCCTCTGCAAGCATAGAATCCTTCTGTACAAAAACAAATTTTCCCATTGTAGTTTTTAATTTACTCATCCAGGCATCACAACAGCTCCCACAGGTTTGATGCTCTTCACAACAAGTGCGAATTAGAAATTCCTCAAACAATTTAGGTACATTTTCACTGCAAATGCAAGTTCAAACAGTCCTTGCACAATCAAAACTAGCATATCAAATGGGACAATCAAATGATAATAGCCACTAGCAATGGATTTTCTCGTGAAAGCTGCCTCTAGACCAATCAGAAGCAAGAATTAAACTTGCTTTGATTAAAAAAATTTGAAAGTGCACTTTATGTTTGCCCTAAATTCCTTTTTTATCCTTGCACAATATTTTAAATATGAACATTTGAAACATTAGAAAATTTGTGACTTCTAATTACGCATGTGGGCCATTTGGAGAAAATTCACCACAGGCAAACTGGGACACTTGGAGCTGCGAAAATTTGCATAAGGGCATCATCAATTATTTAAAGAAAACCTATTTCCTCAAATTTTCCCAGCCCTTAAAATTTAGTTACCTCCTTTGTAAACTGGTCCCCAGGACGTGTTTGCCGCAACAATAGTTCATTAAAATAATGCATCATATGACCTTCAATCTTAATGAAAATGGAGTTTTAGACATTTTAAACCAAAACAAGAAATTGATTGTCCTTGGATTTGCAAAATTTGACACTTTCCATAACACCATTTTTGGCCCTGTCGCAATCTAAAAGCAATTAAATAACCTATTAGAACTTATCCTGGAGGCGTGAAATTGAGTAGGCATGTAGACCTTTGATGGAAAGAATGCAGTGCAACAAACAGCTTGGAAAAATAGCTCATGAGGCAAAAGATATTCAATTTCAAAGTTGTTCAGTCAAACTTTTCTGCAACTGCACTTGTTCAAAACCATTTAAAGCTCACCAAGTCACCATTTTGAAAAAATATCAAAACAACTTATGGGAGGCTGCCACTGGACACACTAGATCATTTAGGTCCAGTGAGTATGTGCGCAAGAGGGATTTGCTTCAATCATAGTTTTGCACGAGATATTAGGGGTCAAAGTTGACCACCTTGAAACAATTTTGAAAATGTAGGCGTAAAATTAAGACAAATTGCATTTGCTTTCGATCTGGTAAAAATAGCAAATTCGATCGTTAGGCTCTGAAATTGGACCACAAAGCATGTGAATGTAGGGAGAATGGAGAACAACAATCCAGCTGTGAAATATCAACTCGAACAGGAGGCTACTTTGTAGAACTAAAAGTTTGCAAACAACAAAACAATGTCAAAACCCTCCAGCTTCACTTTTCAAAACACTGTCAAAACTTATTATGGGAAGCTAAAAACTGACATGCACATTCACATATGTCACATGAGTGTGTCCACAAAGTTATTTTACATGAAAATCAACTGGCTTTGAATTGTGACCTTCCAAAGTAGGTCACTTGAGTAGATTTTTCAGGTGCACTTTTGAGTGTGCAAAGGCAAAATTTTCAATATGGGCACTTCAAATTTGCATAATTTGACAGTCCCAACAACACTCACATTATAGCTAAGTGTGTTATAATACAAGCACATTATAACGCAAATGTGATATTAGTTGCTTTGGATATTTCCAACCCTAAGGGTTGGATTTTCCTTGGGCATCCAACCCAAAGGTTTGGACTTCATTTTCAACCCCCAAAGGCATGTTTTCTATAAAATGTAGAAAAACACCTAAATATCAAGCATGCTCTCCATTAGGTTTACACATCTTTCAATGTTAATCTAAAAAAATACTATGCAATAGTGTCAAGATTTCTCATACCTTTGTAACCATGTGAATTCTTTATATTTCAAATATTTTAGTATTTTAATGTTGAATTTCTTTTTTCAATGTCTTTTTTTTAGCAAAAACACTTATGTATAGTATTTTAGTGTCATTTTTTATCCATTCATTGAAATTTGAAAAAATTGTATTTTTATATTCCACACTATTGTATACACATTAAAAAATAATTTTTGATTAATTTTCAAAAAAATTAAGGGCGAGTAAGCTCAATTTTTTATTTTTCAAGATATGTCCACTTTGAAAATATATATATATTGATTAAAAATTATTACAAAAATTAGGCATAAACCACATGATGTTATCTAATTTTCTACTAAAGCAATTTTTAAAGTACTGGAGCACATAGATGCAATGATATATTTATAAAAATTAAGGAGCACTTTGTGTGCTCCCCCTATTTGAACATCTTAATCTCCACTATTTTAAAAAATAATAGTTGTTTAGAAAGTGGATTACGAGCACTACGACTCTTGTCCTTATTGCGTCTTCAAAAATTGAGTGTGTCTATCTTCAATTTATGGTCCAAGATCATATTTTATTGATTTAAAAAAAATGGCCAGTTTTGACCCCCTTTTGATCCCTCGTTTTCATGCACAATCCCAACCATAAAAAAATAATAATTTAAAAGTGAAAACCCCTACAAAATCCCTACAAGATGTAGGACAATTTAGGTTCACCAATATAAGTAATAGAAATAATCACACTACACAAATAAATCTAGGGTAATTAAATAAATGTAATCAACAAGCACAATTTAACCCTAATTAAATTATTTGGGTTCATAAATTGCATTAAATATTTATAAATTAATTGTGGAGGATCATGGTACTTAACTCTAGAACCAATGTTATTAAAAGGATGTTGATGTCACACATTGTTAATTTTTCATTGTCTATAAATTTTTACCCCCAATATTATGACCACCTTAGAATCTAAAGGACTCAAAAACCTATCTAGCTATAATATCAGCCTTGCAAGGTCAATTTTGATGTATGCAAATTATATGTGATGCACAAAACTAATTTATGGTGCATGAGATTGATCAATTAGTATGTGCTTCATAAAATACACTTGTCTTCACTTTACTAATATCTAAATTATCAAGATGGTATCTAGGAACATAGTTGGGAATGCTACTAATTTGATAGGTGATTGTGTTCTACTAAGTCAACCCTTTGGGTAAGCTAGTTTTACAGTGATGAGTGATAGCAAATTCAACATTCACTAACATATAGATGACCTATATGAAATTATGTGGATCTAATTCTTTGTATCTTAAGGAAATTGAACCGTACTATAATGATTTTCCTTATAATTGTCTCTTATGTGTAGATGATCCTAGCATATGAACTAATGACACTTTAAACATATCTCAAAACATAATATGTCACATAAACATGTATCAAATTGGCTCAACATAACTAGTAAAAAGAGACAAGAAAGTTAAAATTTGAACATTTGAATTTTGAATCCATACTTACACGTTTTAAGATCAATCTCAAAAACATAAAACTAAACCATAGCAATCAAACTATAATATTAAAGTTAATAATGAATATATTGAAATAACTATGATTATAAATATTACAATAAATATAAAACCAAACCTGACACAAATATATTTGATAAAGATTCTTACAATAAGATTTCCACATAGATGGGCGGTGGGCCTAGGTCGATTGGTTAAAGCAAGAGGTCACAAGGTCTAGTCTCCCCACTGTCCTCGTGATATTGGAGGACGTGTTGCACCAACACCACCAGTCACCAGTCACATGAAAAAAGTTTACCATGCGCGCTGCAGATTATAGGGGGACGGATTCCTGACCGATTCCTGCAGTCTAAAAAAATAAAAAGAAAAAGAAAAAAGCAGATTTCCACACAGATTAAAAAAACCCAGAAATGAATTATGGGAATACCACTTGAGCTCCAAATAATTGTGAATGAAGTGTATGGAACTATGGATATAAACAACATGTAGCTTTTTGATATTGGGATTTAAACTTATTCCTCAGTGCAATCTTATTTGAAAACTGGTTTGAATCAGAAACCAACTCCTTACAATCTGAAATAGACACAAACTAGGAAAATGCGCCAATTCATATATTGTAATTAGTGGAGTCTGACGCCATTTCACATATTCCTTAAATGAATGGAGCACCTTCAGCACAGAACAGTTATTGTGGTCCATATGAACTGCTTATTCTTTTGTACTCATATCTCAAAAGACTAAGAGCGTGAGAACAAGGCGAAATGATTAGTGGAGTGAATTTTAGGGAAGCCACTAAAAACAAATGAGTAAGTTCAAGAAGAACAATATCTGCTTTTCTAATGTCTTCATCTTAATCCATTCATTCTCTTGGAGAAGTTCATGGAGATTTCGAACAGAGAAGTATGGTAATGAACTCCCAAAAACTGAGCTTTGTCATCCAAGGACGTTGGATTTCACTCCCTAAGATGATTTCTGTTGGTCTGTAAGGATTTATGAAAACGCTGTCTAATCCATTGTTTTCTCAATTGAATATGGTAGAACGACATAATAATCTTAAAAGCTTAAAAACACTGCTAGTTCAGGAACTTTTGGTTAGATGTAGTCCAGCTTTGATAGCGCTTGTTGTAAATATACAGAAATGGGAACATAACTTAAACTTCAAGAAATCAAAAGCATTAAATAATAAACATTGCCCATCTTCTTCATCAAATCAAAATAATATTTTATTTTCTGTTCTACTACATCATTTATTAAATTTAGTATCAAAATCTGAGTTCTACTTCAAATTCTCACATGAAATTCTTTTCCTATCTCTATTGACTACTTCTTTAATAATGATCTAAAACGGCTCTACGAAAATTCACTGCCAACAATTCAGCATCAACAAATTCACATCCAACAATTCATCCTCATGACAAATTCATCTCATGGAAAATTCACCACCAACAATTCATATCATACTGCTGGCGGTAAATTTTCCATGAGATAAATTTGTCATGACGATGAATTGTTGAAAGTGAATTTGTTGATAGGGAATTTACTTGAAGCCATCTAAAACACCCTACTTAAAACAATTTAACATAATCTACTTTAACAACAAAAAAATAAAAAAAATCATTCCCAATTTTAACTTTCTAATCTTATCCCCATTTTGAATTTTTGAACTCTATATAGCTGCTCCTATTTTTAGCATTCTACTTTGTAGCATGTCGGTTTGAGTTAAAAACCAACTTCTTACTTTCTGGAAACTTGGAAAATGTGCCAATTCATCTACAGTACTGAGTTGACCCCACTTCACATATTTCCTTAGGAGAATGGAACATCTTCAAAAGAGCAGTTAATGTGGTCCATATTCTATATAAACTACCCATTATTTTATAGGAATGCCTAAAAATACTAAGAGCGTGAGAACAAGGATAAATGATTACTAGAGTAAATTTCAAACGAGTCACTAAAAACAAATGAGTAAGTTCAAGAAGAAGAACATCTCCTTTTCCAATGTCTTCATTTTCATTCATTCCTGGAATAACTGTTTTATATGTAAACGTTATGATAGGATTTAGTGACAAATACTGCAAAGACTTGCTTGTTAAGAGACTACGTACTCCTTTGCCAGAAGATTAATTACCAGCTGAAGTAGTAGTTATTCTAAATTGTTGAAGAAACTTGCAGAAATCTTTCCCAGACCAAGCTTGCATTAAAATAATATCTATAGAAGAGCATGAATAATATTTTGGTGGTGCCACTGAAGGAAAGTACTGAGAGTTAATAGAAACATAAGGATGACTCAGGTAGTATTGAAAGTTCAAATGATTTGCCTGCTTCAGACTAAAGGGGAAGGCTCAGAAGATGAAAGAGATTTACAAGGAAAACAAGAGGCAAAGAACATGATAGATTAAATGTATTTGGAAAGAAAAGAATAAAATTATAATTATAATTATGCATCTATATTAGAGGCAAAGAATATGATAGATGAAATGTATTTGGAAAGAATAAAATAAAGTTATAATTATAATTATGCATGTATATGAGAGGCAAAGAACATGATAGATGAAATGTATTTGAAAAGAATAGAATAAAATTATAATTATGATTACGTATATATAAAAATTGAAAATCAAAGAAAAATAATTACATTTAAAGTCAAACATATTTTGAATATGGTAGTGTAAGTAGAGTAGGGGAATCATCAAATATGATGTCACAAAATTAACATTTATAAAAGATGTCAAAAACATGACTTTTTAGACCCCTAATCTATAATAGACAATCTTCAAATCTAATCTTTGAAATTATTGGGTACCAATAATTAAATATTTTTTCTTTTCATGTTATCTAACCAACATTCAAGTTATTTATTTAATTATATTTAAAACATCTTTAATGTTTAATTATATGGACACAAAACTAACAAGTTAAAATAAGTTTGTAATAAAGGCTAAATACTCGTAATCTAATCAAACTATTTTAGTTATGTATTGTTGTTCTAAGAATAAAATTCTAAACCTAAGAGAGGCTATGCCCAAGCTTAAGAAACCCTAATATTGTTTTCCTTAATCTCATTATCTATATATTGACATCTAAAGGTTTTTCTAGTTTAGTCTTTGAAGCCCTACACCTTGTCAACTCACAAAAACTCACCTATAGAATTATTTGATAGTATTCTGACAACTTTGTAACTAAGAATTAAAAGCTCAAAATTTTCATCAGAGGACCTCAAAAATAGAGCAGGACACCCCTTCAAGGACCCATATGTCCTTGGGCGAATCAATCCTTTTATGCACACTGAAACCAATTTTTCTGGGTGGGTACATAGTCCTCTGCACTTCCTAGATCTACCTGCAAATTACTACTACAGTCTGTTGTTTGTCAAAATATTGTATTTTATATATTAGGGCACATTGTTGAATTAGTTCAATCATATTCAATCAATTCCTATCCATTCCCATCCCCAAATTGATGGAGGTCCAGGTCTGATTGGCTCACCTTCATGGTTGAAAGTCAATCTATAAGCCTTGTTGATCTCCATCTCAATGAAACCCTAGGAAAAGGCCTTGAATCCTATTGTTCTAAGCACTTAGGATCACCTTTTTCTATGTTTCATATTGGTGAACCTAACATTTTGACATAATAAACCTTCTAAAATCTGAAGTAATTCAACCCTAGAGATCTAGGTTTGCATTGTATTGTTTTGTATTTCTCATTTAGGGTTTTATTTTTGCATCATAAAAGATCACAAAAGTTCAAAAAATTGCATCTCATATTGCATCATAGGTTGCATTAAAGGGTTTATTTCAGTCATTTAGATAAGATCTATATTCAAAATTGCTCTTTATTGTTGCATACTTGCATTTGAGTCATATTGTCTTAAATTATGAAAATTTTGGAAACATATTCACTTGTAGACCTATTTGCACACAAAAGCATAACCTTTAGATAGTATAATAAACATTCAACTTTTGAATTTTCAGAACCCCTATCAAGGACTCAGACGCCCTATGATGCCTTTGTCCTTGTACACTTGCATTGACAAACTTTTTTACACATCTCTACCTTTGTGTCTTTAATCTGTTTGTGTTTGTAAATATTTGATTTGGAATTTTTATTTGCATGTATTTAGGCATCTTCTATATAGTTCAAAAAAGTGAAAAAAATTGCATTGTTTGATTTCAAACTTGCATCCAAATCATCATTTTTAGGTGGCATCTTAGAATTAGTCAATTATTACATTTTAGATCTGGAAATTGCATTCAAAATTGTCAAAGCATCTTCCACATCGTTACACACTTGCATTTTACATCACATTGGCATAAATTCAACAAAATCTGGAAAAATATTCACTGTTAAACTTGTTTGCAAGCACACCCATAATCCTTCAATAGTGCCTTACACAATCAAACTTTGAAATTCTAGACACCCTTTCCAGGACTTAAATGCCCTTGGGAACCTCTGTCTTGCTACTGGTGGCTCAAAAAAAATTGCATAGATCTTTGTTTCTGTGTTTTCAATCTATTTCTTCTTGTTGATGTTTGATTTGAAATTCTGAAAAGGTGTTATTGCATGTGCAGGAAGGGTGTCATTTTGCTTAATTTGTTGTAAATTTAGGAAAAAATGTTGAATTTCATTAGGAAAATTATTTACATCATGTTCTCATTTCAAAAATATTTTTTGGTCATAATTCATGTTCTATTGTCAGATCTTGTTAAGAATTTCAAAGATTTTTTGTTACAAGCATGTCATAATGAGTTTATTTCCCCTCTTTTGTTGTTTTTCACTAATCCCTCTCCCACTATCTCTCTTATGTGTGAGGTTAGTTTGGTGCAAGAGAATTCAATCATTAACAATCACGACAATCATGTTTGTTCTTATCCCAAAATCTCTCCTATTTGCAAAGAAGATATCTTGGTGTCGGAAGATCCTATCATGGAGCATCATGAGAATCTTGTTTGTTTCTCTCCCCCTACTTCTCCCACTTGGGAAGATATTATGACACAAGAGGATGAAATCATTGATATATGTCTTTCAAAAGACAGTAAGGTGACCTTAGACCCCCCCTCTATAGAAGATCATCAACAAGAATTTAAGTTTGTTGAGGTAATGAACACACAATTGGTTATTAGATCTCCTTTGATTATTGGACCTCTTAAAAATTCTTTTGGACTTCCTAAAATTTCTCTAATTATTGTACCTCCTAATTCACCTCGTATTATAGGACCTTGTAAACCTCATGGCCATATCTTAATCTTTGCAAAACAACTTACTAGTAATCATGTGTTGAAGAAACCAAGTTATCATATTGTAGCTCACATATATAACACTAGAAACAATAAGCAACCAAAAAAAATCCAACATCCATTCCATTGCCTCAACCATACCTCCCACCCACACCTAACATTCAACAGTGTAGTGGTAAAGAATATGATCTTGTTGAACAACTTTGTAACACTCCTACTAAGATTTCTTTGTGGGATTTGATTCAAAACATCTCTCGTTTATCATGGCATGCTTCAAAATTCTTTGCAAAAAGTTGGTGTCCCTCCTAGTGCACAACCAAATGATGCAGAAGCTTTGATTGAGAGTATGAATTCACCTAGTAGGGACATTGTCTTTCATCACAATGAATTACCTCCTTTAAAAATGCAAAAAACAAAATGATGCTTTGATGGTACTAGTTGTTATTAACAAGGTTGGGATTAGAGGTACCCTTGTTGACAATGGTTCAAGGATTAATGCTTATAGTGTTAATATTTTGGGTAGAATTAGAGCAAACAAAAAATTAATTCAATGCATTGATTTATCAATCAAAGGTTTTGATAATGTGGACTTGACATCCACTTGGTGTGATAATGTTACTTGTTAAAGTTGGTAGGGTTACGTTACAAATTGCTCCATAGCATCGTCATTACCCTTCCTCTCCTTATAGAATTTCCTCCCCTAGGTGTTCAAGCTAGTAATTTGAGCAATAAACTCCTTTGTAATGGGGAAGATGGAGTCATTCATTATCAGAGATCGGTTATGTCAACCATGGACAAAACTATTAGAGGCTTCATGGTCGAATCTATGAAGCCTCTCCATATAAGGTGTTATCCCTCCTTCTTCCAATATCTTCCAAACCTTAAGTTTGTTCCTCCATATATCACAGGAGATGGGCTCCACATGACTCCAATCACCCCCTATTATCTTCCAGAAAGCTCCTTTCTACAACTAGGAGCACTACCTTTCTTTCAAAAAATGTTTTTGGGAAATGTATTGGGAAGAGGCGCTAAAATGCCCAAAAATCATGTGAAAAATGGGGAAATAATTACACCCTTGTCACGCTTGATCCTAATATTTTCCTTGGATATCATGTCTCAATAATGAAAGAGCCATCTTGGGTACTAAATTTCACCCTTCCCATGATTTAGCACTCATTAGGCCAACCCATTCATTAGAAAAATAATCCGCTAGAGAATTTCCTTCTCTATAAATATGGCTTATGCAG
Organism: Sequoia sempervirens; assembly: GCA_007258455.2. Classification (NCBI taxonomy): domain Eukaryota; kingdom Viridiplantae; phylum Streptophyta; class Pinopsida; order Cupressales; family Cupressaceae; genus Sequoia; species Sequoia sempervirens. The sequence continues at coordinate 269,976,496 of VDFB02000015.1, read as the reverse complement.
ATTTCATCAAAAGATTTAATGATGGAAAGAGAATCATTAATCAGGTCCTCTATTGACCAACTAGGCTTGTCAATGCCTTGTAATAAATTGACTATGTTGAGGGAATCACCTTAACCCAATTTTTAAAAACATTTCTCAAATGTGATTTTAATGCCCAAGTATGCCATTTCGGCTTTGGCTTGATGATTTAATTCTGTTCCCAATCAGAGTGCCATCACTACCAAAATCCTACCATTATTATCGCTCAACACCCCCTGTTATGCCTTGCATAACCACCCTATTTTCTTTTTTGGTCAAAATGGTTCCCCCTTGTTTTTTTTTCCTTTGGTGTTTTTGTTCTGGTTTTGGGAGTTGTCTTTTTCTTCCAAGCTTTGTTTTGTTTTGTGTTTTCGGGGTTAGGTTTCAGACTGGCACTATCACCTTGCACCTTCAAAAAGTGTGAGTTCTCATTTATGTCTCAATTCTAATCCCCGCATTTCTTCCTTGTTTTATTTTGCCTTGTTGGATTCGGGTTTCGAATAGGAACTTGAACTTTGCACTTTGCAAAGGTTTAAATTTCCTTGTTTCACCCCAATTCCAATCTCAACTAGTTTGTTGTCTTTTTGTTTGTCAGAATCAGGTTTCAAAATGGAACCAACACTTAGAACCTTTTCAAGGTTTGAGTTCCAGTTCCCATCCCGACTCTAATTTTTGATTCTTTATTTTTGTTGTTATTTTTAGAATCAGGTATTAGACCAGAACCAGAACTAGGAACTTTTTCAAGGTTCCTATTCCTGGTTCCATCCCGATCCTAATTCCTATGTGTGTTGTGGTTTTTTTCCTGTCACGTTTGGGTTTCAGAACTATCTCGAAACTTTACACTCTTTGAAGGTTCTTGTGCTAAGTTCCTTCCCTATCCCGACTTCTGACTTACCTTATGGGTTTTGAAATGGTTCATTAATGACTGTCACCTCAATCTTGAGGCTTGACCTACTCAGCGTTAATAACCATTGGTTCACACACATGAACTATTTTATATATTCCCCTATCTCTCAATTCTGGATTGTTATTGCTTTTCATTTTCAACGAAAGGAGCCAGAACAAAGCAGAGGATTGGGGTGTAAGGTCGAGTCTGGTGATTTTTTATCAGGTGTCATGATTTTTAAGGTAGGGGTTTTTCATTCTTTCTTTTCTTGTTTTCTCATTTGCTTGCTCATGTTCTTGCTTGTTTTGTTTGTTCGTTTCATCTCCTATTTGTTGGGTGTGTTGTTCCTTATTTCTTTGATTTTTTGTTGTCATTTGGATTGTTTGTTTTGTTCCTCTTTTGGGGTCTTTGTTGTTTTTGTTTCATTTTGCCGCAGGTGGGTTTCTTCATTCCCACTAAAACCCTAGTTGTCTAGGGTTTTTGTACCATCGACCTTTGTAAATTTAAGTTGGAGCCCTAGGTTTTCCCACATCCGAGCCCCAAAACTAGAACGTTTGATTAAGTATTGGGTTGGTCTTTATTAGGGTTCATATATTTGAAATAATCCCGATCCTGAAGGGTTTATTGTTAAAAATTAAAAAAAAAAAATTATCACCTTCATGCTAGATTGTGTTTTGATTTTGATCATCGCACATGTTGTGGGATCGGGTTTCAAAACCAAGCTATAATTGTGCACCTTTGTGTGGTTCTAGTTTCGAACACTGTCTCAACTCTGACTTCCGACCTTTGGTCAGGATCGAATATCAGAACGAAACCTTACCTTGCTTGAAACGATTAGATCCAGTGCTAGGTTCCAACCCAATCCCGACTTCCAACTCTTAGTCAAAAATCAAAATCAAGATGGAACCTTAACCTGTTACCTTATGGAAGGTTCCAATGCTAATTGTTGTTTCAATTCTTCTTTTCACATTACTTTCGGGATCGTATCTCGGAACAAAACCAAACCCTTGACATTAGATTGAGTTCAAGTGACATGTTTTGTCCTGATTCCAACTTTTGACCTCTGGTTGGGATCAGAATTTGGAGCGAAACTTGAACTGTCCACTTTTCAAAGTTCCAGTTCTGAGTGACATCTCGATCCTGATTTCTGATACATTGTCTTTAAGGTTCTGATGTTGAATGTTGTTCTGATCTTGACTTTCAATACCTATTTTATAGAGTTCAAGTGCAGATTCTAACCCAATTCCAGTGTCCGACAAAATGGTAAGGGGGTTTTGTAGGGTTCATGTTCCAAGTACTATCCCAAACCCGACCTTCAAAAATAATAGAAATATCATGAGAATGAATATGCTTTTGAGGATATAGGGTTTTGATATGGAATGCATTTAATGCCTAATTTTTTTTGCAGTATTCCCTTTTTCCTAATGAATGTCATAGTTGTAGGTCTATTAAATGTCTAATTCAGAAGAGGATACTAGTGTCGAAGAGGTGCAAGAAGTACAAGAGGTGCAAAGGGGAAAAAAGCCTAAGATATTGAAGCCAAAACAACTACCCTTGACAATGAAGTATAAGTTTCAAGGGAATCCAGTGCCATCAAAGTTTGGGTCAAAGGTAATGAAGCTATTTGATACAATGGTGGGCCACATTGACCTTGAACAGTTTGTGAAAGACACCTTCTCAGAAGATGCTAGTCCAAGGACCAAGAAGATAGCTAATTCAAGGTTGGCACATGTAGCTTCATTTCCTATAGCAGTGCAATGTCCAGAGTTCATACTAGTTGCTACTCATGCATACAACTCGGTACAAAGGAAATGTATTGATCCTTTGGGGATTGAAATAATTGATTTAACCCTAGGAATGATAAGGTTACTCTTTGACTTACCTCCTTATCCTAACCTCAAGATCATGAAAAAAATTGAGGCATTATTCCAATATGAGGCAGATGTGGGGTAACTTAAGATATAAAACAATATTTAGATTGTGCTAGATGGAAAACAATATTTAGATTGTGGGTAGATGGTATCAAATTCCATTCACGATCAGCTCACTAAGGTGAAGGATACCAAGACATTCTACATGAGTTCCTATGTAATATACTATGCTGCAAGAATGGGAAAATTCCTAGGCCTAAACACAAAAGGAACCCTTGAGGGAGCATATGGGGAGACTAGGATATGGAAGTATTATGATCAATTAGAGCTCAAGAAGGCATAAAAGCATTTCAAAAGAGTTAATGATGCTTTCCTATATGTGGTTATCAATTGGTTGATGAGAGATGTTGGATTTAGGTTGACTAAGGAAGCCATGGATTTTTTTGAAGAATGGGAGAGTTGGTGTATTCAATACCCCAAAATGACTTACATCAAATTATTTAGTTTTGACAAAGCTCCATTCAAGCTGCCAAGGTGTTATGGTGATAAAATGATTTTAATGGAATTCTCCTAACAAGTGGCAAAGGTAAATGCTAAGTTTTCATAAAAGCATAAGGCAGGGTGTCATTCATTTCCTATGGAACTAGGCTTTTACTCATGTCAATCAATAGTGGTAGCTAAGGCTGCAACATAGGAGTTCCAAACATGCAATCTCAAGTTTAATGAGAGGAGGAATTTTTACCCAAAGGGGAAGATGAATGATTTTTATGCATCCTTGTTTCCTTATCATGAACATCATCTCAAAGATTTGTGTGCCAACCTTTAGGATCAATTTGAAGTTAGGAAAAAAATGTATGAAAGGTTGACTATTCCCCAAATGAGGGGTGTTAATATTAAAGAAGGTATACCTGAAGGGTTGTCAGATGATGGTGTCCTCCTTGATCCTCAATATGAGGTAGATGAAATTTCAACAACAGAGTTGGAGCCCATCATCCGGATGGAAAAGGAACAGTTTTACATAAACAATATTTCATAGGTGGTTATTGATAGGAGCATAAAGTGGATTGACATACGCCTTAACCGACCTCAAGTCTGAGCTACAAGGAAAAGGAAGGATTCCTAGGTGGAATCATCTTCGGCTATCATGACAAAGAAGTATAAGAGGACTAAGAAGCAATCTTGACAAGTAGAAGAAGTTACAATGAAAAAGGTTATTGAAGCCTTAAAATAGGCTAAAGTTACCTACCAAGCTGCTACTGCTAGAGTTGTTTCAGGCTTAGGTGCTCAACTTATTTCTACTATATATCTTGGAGTTGAAGTTGCTCAAGAATGTCCTTCTACCGCTCCTCCACAAACTAAGGAAACCCCTTTTATTGCACCTTCAACTACAGAAACAACAACTAAAGAAGGGGAAGAGCCTATAGTAATAAATTTCACAGAATATCCCCTCTCATCTAATTTTGAAGAGACTCCCCTCCGAGAAGACCTAGCTAGAGAAGAGGAAGAAGATGAAGAAGAATTTGGAGAGGAGGATGTAGATGTGGGAGAAGGGATCCTTTGGAATGAGGAAGAAATGCAACATGTCCTAACAGAAGATGAAAAATGAGAGATATTGGAGAGTTCTCAAAAGCAAGCTGTTGAGGAATTGGCTAGAGAAGAAGAACAACAACAAAAGAGAAAAGTTGAAGAGGAGGATAAAAAGATGGAAATGGAGCTTAAAAGGATTGCTGAAATTAAAGCTGAGAATGAGAGGAGAGAGGAGAAGAAAGAAGAAAAGGAGAAAGCTAATAAAGAAAGGCTTGAGTAGAAAAAGGTTCCATCTATGTCAGAAACTAGAGCAATTCATACACCTCCATCACCTTCAAAGTAAACACCTCCAAGTGCTCAACAAATGACAGTGTCACCAAGTACCCCAACATGGCTGAAGCTAAATTTGGAAAAGAGACAACAGGTCCAAGCTCAACTAGTCAGTTGGGATAAAATGAAAAGGGAAGTGGGCAAGGTAAAGCCCAAGAAGAAGCCGAGGGACATACATTCCACAAGACTAGTTGATGATGGGGATCTGATTTCCGATATTGCAACCCCTATAGTTGATAAGGATGACAGGGAGCTACAAGCTATTGATTACCAGATAAGCATAGTTAATATGGGAAAACAAACTCATAACCAATAGATGTCACTATTGGATTTGGTAGCTACTTTAGCCAAGTACAAAATGGAAAAAGACAAGCAAGTCATGGATGAACTAAAGTGTAACTTGGATAGATGAAAATGTTTTTAAAGGAGCTTATTGATTCTACCTTAGAACAACCAACGCCATTAGAGGTTCCCATGCTTATGAGTTGAAGAGAAGTTGATGAGCTAAATGAAATGAAGAGAAAAGATCAAATGTTTGATGGATGGGATAATATTCTCTGAAATGAAATAGAGAAACTACTTGATTAGGGATACAAATAATATGAAGAAGCACAAACATTGGGCAAGCAATTAGGAGAATGTATTCAAAATTAGTGGGAAGAAGAGTAGAAATACAAAGAGTATATAAAGACATTAAAATCCCTCAAGAAGAAGCCCAAGGAAATGTTGATTTAATAAGGAATTCTAGGAGAAGAGGATCTTGAATATGTTGACAAGACAATCAATATCTTCATCTTTCGGTCAGAGATCGTTATTGAAAATAGAGTCAATTTGCTCAGAATTCAACATGAGGTATGTGAAAATACTTTAATATTTGAACAGATTGTTGGCTACATTATCACCAAAAATTCCCCAAGCTCCCTACCAACTTGTGAGTTGGATTCTTTAGAAAAGACAAAGGAAGAGTGGAATAACCGATTGGAAGAATTGATAAAGAAAGGAGATGGCCCTACAGTGTTGAAAAATGAGGTGTTTTCTTAGCTTAATACTTTGTAAAACTTCAAAATTGCTGTTCTAAGTAAGTCTTTTCTTTGTTACACATATTCTTTGTGGGTGATTATCTTGATTAATTCATTTTATTGTTGTAGAATGTAGAGAGAATTATTTAGAAGAACTAGACAGGATAATAGAAGGATCACACAAGATATACCATGGAGAAACCCATTCGGGAAAAAAATCCACCAAGAAGTATTCTATTATTCAAACTCTGAATTACAATAGCTCCAATTCTTGCTTGAGAATGCTTCTTCTGTCTTTACCAATCTTCTTCACACCTGCAATAACAATTCTGAAAACTCTCTTCAACTTGAATGAGATATAGAGACAATATGCAACCTTGTAATCTCCAAATGGTGATAATTACAATGCATAAGCTCAAGCCCTTGAAAAGGTACACCATATTCCTTCAAGTAGAGTTATTCAGTGAAGACTAAAGCTTACAACATGTGCATCATGCATTTGGGTGTCCCAAACTGAAGCTACAACTTCTCCTTCACTTTGGTGATAATTCCAAAGCTATTCCTCAAATATGGCACCCTAAGTAAAGCTACTTAACTGAGCCTTCAGAAATATCTTATCATGCATTGGAGTTAATTCCAATAAAGCATCTTGGGCACCCAAGTTGGCTTCAAGTGCTTTATAGTTAACTAAAACATTTACTCAACACCATTCCCAAAGAATGGTCATCCCTTGTTAACTGGAGGTAGTCCCTGTTATCTGTCATACAACTCAATGTTATTTAGCCATGCATTATAAGTTAACTGAAGCTAACTACATGCAACTCAAAATAACTAACATGCATGCAACATGCACTTGCATGCAACTGAAGATAACGAAAGGCCCTGACAGGCAGAACTCCAGAACTAAAAAGCTGAACTAAGTGATTAAGATTGAACTAAACTGAACTAAACTAAAGTGATCTGAAATAAACTTCACTAAACTTCAAGCATGCAAAAATCAAATCCTAACTCCTAGGATCTTTACATGCATCTGAAGTGTTAGCTGACACTCCGTATAGTTAAGCTGAACACAAGGTGAGTTTCACCTTACCATGTGAGTGTCCCATGTGTCCCTATTATTTAGGAACTCAATATGGATGGCCTCACATGCTTCTTACATTTAGAATTAATTACAAATGTCAATAATCATGATTATTTCATCAAATATTAATCTCACAATAATCTTAGTGTTGTTGAACACATTCCAAGAATCAAGGATATACATGAAATAATTAATGTTTAGGATTTGCAATTTAATGGCAACCTATTTCCAACATTCTCCCACTTGACATTATACATTGCAATTATTCTAAACAGGAATAATAAAACAAGTACAAGACTCAAGGCCAATGGCCTTCTTGCACCAACTAATCAAACCACCTAACTTCAAATGCAACTTTGCATAATCATGAAGCTTCAAGCAAATGATTAAAACCAAGAAGAACTTATCTGTATGGTTTCATAAGATAATCTGTAACATTAATTAAAGTGTTAACTTTTTCAATTAATACCTTCCCATTATCAACCAAACCATTACCTTTCCCAAGCCTCTGTAACCAAACCACCTCTTTAGAGGCATGTTAAACCACCGAGTGTGTTGAATTCACATTCAACCAAGGTGTAGACTCCTCGGTCTTTTCTATTGAAAAAACTTTCTTACAAGTAACCATTCCAACAAATGTTTCTTACCATAAGAGAACTCCAGCCTCACCTATTTCTCCAAGTATCCATGAGGACCTATAACCAACCAATCCATGCCAAACTCCAAATGCAACACAACACTTTCATGAAGTAATCAAGCAAATGATTAATGTACCCAAAACTTAAGAGAACTACACAAGATCATTGTCAAAGCTCCAATCATGAATCAAGAACATAAACATGACATCCATGATCTAACCATCTCCTCTTAGGAGATCACATGCATCATAACATACTTATACATCCTATAGTCTCAAGAGAACCATGTAATATGCCAAACTCTAAATGCATATCAAGAGTAAACCATGACATCCATAACAAATATACTCTAAACCAAGAAACCATATCTCTAATCACATGGAGATAACCTTACCAATGATGCATCCAAGTCACTACCAATAACTCCCACTGAACCGTGATATCGAGTCACACATGGCATCGTGACTACCATCCTCTCTATGAAGATTACTCTGAAACATGAAGCAAAGAGTTATCACAAACAATATTAGCTGAAATAACCAATGCATCATTACTATTATCTGAGGACTCCTCTGTAGAAGAATCAAAACTCTCTTTCTTGTTCTTACAATCCTTCTTCACATGTCCTGGTTTCCCATAGTTCCAACACTTTACCTTACTTCATCCTTCTGACTTACCCTTCCCTTCCTTGTTTCCCTTAGGCTCCTTTTTCTTAGGCCTACCTTTTACAAACAAGGCATCTTGGATTTCCTCCTCATCTCCTCAAATAGGAGAGTAGGAATAATGTTGTCCATCTTTGGATCTGCACCATTTCCGCTAATTGCAACAATTAGGTTTTCCCAAGAATTTGGTAAAGAACAAAGTAATAAAATGCACTTATCCTCATCCTCAAGCTTTACATCTACGGATGCTAATTGACTGAGAATTAAATTGAAAGCATTTAAATGTTGTGCTACTGAATCACCATCTTTCATTTTCAATGAATATAATTTCTTTTCAAATACAACTTATTGGTGAGACTCTTAGTTTGATAAATATCCCCTATTCTTTTCCATAATTTATATGCACTGGTTTCCATTGAAACATTTAAAAGAACATCATCAGCAAGACATAACCTTATTGTTCCTCTTGCCTTTTTATCTAACTTAGCCCAATCTTCATCTAAAATAGTTGTAGGTGTCTTTGTCTCATTATTAACCACTAACCACTAATCTCTTTCTTCAAGAAGATCTTCCATTTTTAATTTCCACATTTCATAGTTAGAACCATTGAACCTTTCAATCTCTAACCTTGAATTCATTGTAACAAAACTTAATTCCAAAATCAGAAAATAACAAAAATAATAAGAGCTCCCACTAAGCCAATAAATCCTTCAAACTTTAAGAGAAAGGCATCCCAATACTCTACCCAACCTCAGCTCTGATACCAAATGTTGAAAAATGAGGTGTTTTCTTAGCTTAATACTCTATAAAACTTCAAATTGTTGTTCTAAGTAAGTATTTTCTTTGTTACATAAATTCTTTGTGGATGATTATCTTGATTAATCCATTTTACTGTTGTAGAATGTAGAGAGAATTATTAAGAAGAACTAGACAGGATAATAGAAGGATCACACAAGATATACCATGGAGAAACCCTTTCGGGAAAACCACCAAGAATTATTCTATTATTCAAACTCACGAGATTACAATGGCTCAATTCTTGCTTGAGAATGCTTCTTTGTACCAATCTTCTTCACACTTGCAATAACAATTATGAAAACTCTCTTCAACTTTAATGAGATATAGAGACAATATGCAACCTTGTAATCTCCAAATGGTGATAATTACAATGCATAAGCTCAAGCCCTTGAAAAGGTACGCCATATTCCTTCAAGTAGAGTTATTCAGTGAAGACTAAAGCTTACAACATGTGCATCATGCATTTGGGTGTCCCAAACTGAAGCTACAACTTCTCCTTCACTTTGGTGATAATTCCAAAGCTATTCCTCAAATATTGTGCCCTTAAGTAAAGCTACTTAACTGATCCTTCAGAAATATCTTATCATGCATTGGAATTAATTCCAATAAAGCATCTTGGGCGCCCAAGTTGGCTTCAAGTGCTTTATAGTTAACTGAAACATTTACTCAACACCATTCCCAAAGAATGGTCATCCCTTGTTAACTGGAGGTAGTCCTTGTTATCTGTCATACAACTCAATGTTATTTAGCCATGCATTATAAGTTAACTGAAGCTAACTACATGCAACTCAAAATAAATAACATGCATGCAACATGCACTTGCATGCAACTAAAGATAACTGAACTGAACTGAACCGAACCGAACTGAACTGAACTGAACTGAACTAAACTGAACTGAACTAAACTGATTCTGAACTGAACTAAACTGAACTGAACTGAACTGGACTGATCTGAACTGAACTTAACTGAACTTCAAGCATGCAAACATCAAATCCTAACTCCTAGGATCTTTACATGCATACAAAAGTGTTAACTATTACTTTGTATAGTTAACTGAACACAAGGTGTAATGCCCCGTCTTAATAACCTAACAATGTTGCAATTGTGTATAATGGTGTAATAATAATTTTTTTTTTTTTAAAAAAAAAGTGTATATTAAGTTAATTAGTTGCATACATTCATTAAGCTATGCGACGTTACACTACTTTGAGTTTCCATAAGTGACTTAAGTATTTCGCATTGCACATAATAAATAATAACATAAAGATAAACTTTGCATAACATTGAATTTCATTTAATACTCCATTAAAGATAATATAAGGTACAAACATGTTTCCATACATTGCATTTGATAGAATATACAATACTCATCCATCTGATGAGGTAGTTCAATAATAATTACAATTATATTACATTGTTCACCTCACAACATTTGAGGGATTTTTTTTTTCAATTACAAGATTTACAAATTACAATGAAGAGAACAAATAAGTTTTCAAATGCGAGCTCTCCATCCATGAAGCTCTCGATGCCATGATCATAAACTGGGGACCCAACGGAGTAAGGTGCATGTTCCACCCAACCATGTGGTACCCGTAGGTCCACCCCCCGTGCTAGGAGATAGTAATAAGGTTACTTAGACATAATCTACTAACCCTAAACACTAGTACATAACAAACTATTGGTTACATTGCTTCCAGATTTAGACAATTGAATGTATTACAAATACAAGGTTAACTGTTATTCTAGGTGGAGTGTCATCACAACATTGCAAAGGTTACCCTGGTGTTTCTTCCTAGGTTCCGGCCCCCAATCCTTGGGTTACCCTGGTAACCTCTTACGAAACCCAGCCCCATTGCTAACCATTGCGGAATCGTATGTCTCTTAAAGAAACAAGACACCGATTTGCCATTCCAGGTCTTCTCATCTTATACTCAAAACCGAACTAGCTTAAGAGTCATAAGAGAGGCATAAGCATCTTGTTAAGAGTTTTAATCTAACTATTGTGTTCTTTAATTATCACAGACTTACTAACTCTTTGCAAGTTACCCTGACACCACTTTGTGTGTCAGCCCTTACAAAAAGCCACTCCCCTAAACATAACAAGGTTATACTAAGTTTTCTATCTAGGGTAGACAAAGTGCACAAAGAGATCAACACATAATACCATAAATACCACAATAAATGTCACAATTTTGTTCACAAAAATCTAGTGCATTACCCTAGTTTGTTCATACATATGAAACCATAGTAAATTTTATTTCCCAAGAAATGACCACATCTGGAAGACTTAATAACACAAAAATAATCCCATTTGCCCAATACGAAATTGAAGCCATTTAAAGTAAATACACATCTATCATTTGGATATACTAAATCCATATGCATCAGTTAGGAAAAACAACATATTTATAAATCATCTTTATAAAAGATCTATTTCAAAATCAATAAAAATAACTGTTTCATTTAATCTTTGTTTTTTTAATTTTCTCAAATTCGCTGAATATTGTTTTATATAATCTCCCAATTTTAATTTTTACATGCATCATAATTTAAAGAAAATATTATTTGTCTTAAAATATCTTTCCAAAATTTTTTTTTTTTAACATAATATATATATATATATATTTATATATATATAATCATAATTATACCTTATATATATATATATATTCATATATATATATATAAATATAAAATATAAATAATAAATTAAAAACATACGAATTTATTTAATAACATATAAAAATTCGTGTTTTATATATATAAATCGAATTTAAAACATATTACATAAAAATCCGCATTGTAAGTTTTGAGTTACATATAAATTAAGGCTCGGCTCCCGCGGCCTTCCGTGGGAAGGACGCAGCCTTACCAGGGCTGCGCCCAGTAGCTTGGCTGTTGTGCGCAGCCTTGGTGGGTTGCGCCCACCACTGTAACATTTGGGGAGGGTTTCGACTCTCCCCTGAGTATTTAATTTTTTTTTTAAAAAATTCTATTTCACATTTCAGATACAAACGAAAATAAATAACGAATTTGTATTATATCATATAAATAAAACTTTGACGAATTTCGCCTACGGATTTAATTCCGTATGGCAAATTCACAATTAATTTTCATATGTTTAATAAAAAAAAAACTTCTTTCACAATTCAATTTAACTATATATATAGTATATGATATATATATAGATATGTATAAATCCTTAGGGTTCTAGAAAATTCAAAAGGGTTTTCTTTTAAAACAGAAAAGTAATCACGGGGAATTTGGGGAAAAATAAATTTTAACAGGGATTTCATAAAAGAATATGCACAATATTTTTGTACAAATTCAAAATTACCCAGAGGTTTAATTTTCTCTTTCAACAAATATTTCCCCATAGATATTTAACTAATTTCTACATATAATATCATACAGAGGTTTTCTAAACCATCAAATTTCACAAAACAAGTTACAGAGAACGATTTCTTTTACGGAAAATACAGGAATTTAAAATTGATCTTGTTTTTTTTTTTCACAAACAATCACTTCCAGAAACTAACAAAATTTATTCACAGAAAGAACATAAACATTTACAAAAAGAATACCTGATTTCCTTTGCTATCTGGTGAAGAAACCCTCTGTAGCCTCTGTTGCCTATAGCTTCCAATTTCTTTCCTGAGAACCAATTCCAAAACAACCAAAAGTCAAAGATCTTCCACAAATTTGCAACAAAATACCCAAAAAAAAATTTACAAAATTTTTTTAACAGAGCACAAAAATAATTTCCCGTGCATAAAAAAGAATAACCTTTGTGATTTTTCCCAGATCTAATATTACCTCCCGTAAATAAATTTCCTCAACCATAATCATTTAATGCACTAGCACACATGTCAAGAAGTGGTTGCAAAATATCTTCTCCACCACTTCTCGGCAATTTTGCCAATTTTCAATTGCATGCATTTGATTTATTTAATTTAAATATTCAACCAATATTTAAATCACATGCAATTATTTTCATTTAATTTAAATTTACAATTTAAATTCCATTTCCACAAATAAATTTAATTCCAAATAAAACTATTTACACACTTAATAATTTAATTTAATTAATTAATTTATTTAATTAAATAAGTTTAATCTTTTAAGATCAAACCATTTAACCAAATAAGCTAATTAATTAATTAAATAATCAAGCAACTAATCTCTTCCACATTTAAAAATTAATTTAAATAATAATAATTTAAAGCACAATAAACTATCATTAAAAATTAACTAAATTTACCTTACAAACAATTTATCCAAGCAAAAAAATACAAAACAATCCTATGACTCTGAACTAATACAGACGATGTACTAAGACCGGGATTATAGATTAGACTAGGGTGAACCAAACTACTATCTCCTGATCAACATATCCGTTGAGTCTTGACACGCTTAGACCTGAGTACCCAGATGGAGTCGGTGTCATGTACCTGCAATTCTTGCAACCAAGCAATAACATGCATACAAATATATATAAATAAAGCATTAAACAGACACACCGTGCGGAGAAAATCACGGATATCACAGGGCACTCGCAAGTGAGTGATGCGATTTCATTCTCCACACCAATACACGTCACAACAAACTGACGAAATAAATAGTTGTTAGTCCATCATAAACATGTTCATAGCAATAATCAACTGAAAGTAAACTTCTACACTATCTCAAGCATGTCTAAAATCAGTAATCACCATCTAATGTATCATCATGTCACAAAATAAATCCACTATCGCTCAAAACCAGCGATGAAAATATCCAAACAAAGTATCATAGTCTAACAGTATGAAAACACAACAACAGAAAGCATAAGCATAAACAGAGGGGTACTACATCCTCCCCCCTAGGATCAGGCTTGCTCCTGAAAGCCTGCAAACAGATAGGGATAAAGTTCCCTCATGCGTGTCGCATCCTCCCAGGTAGCAGAAGCCTCATGGCTAGGATCCCATTGGACCCTCACCTGATCAACGTCTCGACGCCTGAGACCGAGCGTCCGGCGCTATAGAATGGCCACGGGCTCCAAAGCCAGCTACCCGTCCTCTACCTGTAACACATTCCAATCAAGTACATGAGATATATCGGGATGATATGGTCTAAGAACTGATACATGAAAAACATCATGAATACGAGACAAACTGGGTGGTAAGGCGAGTCGATACGCCACGGGACCAATTCTTTCTAAAATCTTGAATGGTCCAACAAAACGAGGTGCAAGCTTAGAGCCTTTTCCATAATGGATTGGACTCTTTTGGGGTCGCACTCGAAGAAACACTCTATCACCAACAACAAACTATTGGTCTATCCTATGTGCATCAGCATATTTCTTTTGCCTATCCTGTGCTGCTATCAAATGTTCTCTAATACAGTCAACCTGTTGCTCCATGTCTCGAAGCATCTCAGGTCCAAGTATCACTCTATCCTCAAGTCAATCCCAACTTAGTGGAGTTCGACAAGGACGACTGTATAATGCCTGAAATGGTGGCATACCTATAGAACTCTGATATCTGTTATTGTAAGCAAATTCTACTAAGTACAGATAATCCTCCCAACGTGATTGTTGGTCCATTATGTACATTCTAAGCATATCCTCTAATATTTGATTAACTCTCTCTGTTTGTCCATTAGTTTGAGGATGATACGCTGAACTAAAGTTCAACTGTGTACCTAAAGCATGTTGTAATGAAGTCCATAGAGTTGAAGTAAATACAGGATCTCTATCCGATATAATTCTACGAGGAATTCCATGTAATCTAACTATGTCCTCCATGAATATCCTAGCTACGGATGAAGCATTGTATGATGATCGTACTGGTGAAAAGTGAGCTACCTTAGTCAATCGGTCAACAGTTACCATAATGGCACCATGTCGACGTGATGACATGGGTAACCCTACAATAAAGTCAATGGATATAATATCCCATTTCCATTCAGGAATGAGATGTGGCTGTAATAATCCAGCGGGATGTTGATGCTCAGCTTTAACTCGCTGGCATTCAAGACACCTCGATACATAATCAGCAATATCACGTTTCATACCAGGCCAGAAATACAATTGCCGAAGATCAGCATGCATTTTCTTGACACCTAGATGAGCTGAATACGGAGCTTGATGAGCTTCCGTCATGATTAAAGTATGAAGACTCTCAACATGTGGTACATAAATATGACCTAAATGCCGTAATATACCATCCGGTTCTAAGACATATCCAGCAAATCAACCTTCTAAAGGTCTACCAGATTCAATCTCCGACCTCACTTCCTAATATAATCTATCAGTGGGAAGTGCAGCTAATATTTGACCTCTCAAATCTACTTCAAGAGTAATAGCGAAGATCTCATGTCGACGATGACTAAGAGCGTCAGCCACTACGTTCTCTTTTCCTTGAATATATTTTACATCAAAATCGTACTCACACAAGAACTCCATCCACTGTCTCTGCCTAGCATTCAAGTTAGGTTGCATAAAGATGTATTGCAAACTACGGTGATCAGTATGAAGTTCGAAACAATGACCTAATAAGAAATGCCTCCAACGAACTAATGCATGCACTACCGCAGCTAGTTCTAGATCATGAGTGGGATAGTTTAATTTGTGATCTTTGAGTTTGCTAGACTCATAAGCAATCACATGCCCATCTTGCATCAAAACTGCTCCCAAACCCTCTAAGGATGCATCCGTACACACTATGAAATCCTTAGTAGGATCAGGAACAATGAGTATAGGCGCATTAGTCAACTTTTCTTTAAGTGTTGGAAAATCCAACTGACACTGCTCTGTCCAAACAAACTTCTTCCCTTTCCTCTGAAGAGAAGTAATAGGATGACCGATTCTAGAAAATTCCTCTACAAACCGCCTATAGTAACCAGCTAGACCCATAAAACTACGAATTTCACCTACATTAGTAGGCGCGGGCCAATCTACAATAGCTTGGATCTTTGAAGGATCCACAGCAATACCTTTACCAGATATCACATGTCCAAGGTATTTTATTTCAGTTTGAAAGAAGTCACACTTCTTCAGGTTCGCATACAATTGATTTTCCCTTAAACATTGCAATACCTATCTCAAGTGTTCTTCATGTTCCTTCATGTTCCTTGAATAAACTAAAATATCATCGAGAAATACCAGGACAAAGCGATCAAGGTATGTACAAAAAACACCATTCATTAGACTCATAAATACTGATGGTGCGTTCGTTAACCCAAATGGTACTACTGTGAATTCGTAGTGCCCATAACGTGTTCGAAAAGCAGTTTTATGAATGTCTGCTTCAGCTATATGCAATTGATGATACCTAGATTTCAAATTGATTTTAGAGAACACATTAGCTCCCTTAATTTGATCAAAAAGATCATTGATTCTAAGCAAAGGATAACAATTCTTAATCGTAACCTTGTTCAATTGACGATAGTTAATGCATAGCCTAAGAGATCCATCCTTCTTCTTTACGAAGATAACAGGTGCTCCCCAAGGGGAAACACTTGGACGAATGAAACCCTTTTCTAACAGTTCCTCTAACTGAATACGAAGTTCCTCTAACTCTTGAGTCGTCATTCTATAAGGAGCTCTAGATATAGGTTCAGCTCCAGGAACAAGGTCAACTCTAAAGTCAATATCCCTCTTCAGTGGCATTCAAGCAATGTCATCGGGAAACACATCCGCGAATTCCCTAAGAATAGGATGATCATCAAGAGATACCTCTCGACTCTCACTCTCTTCCAAATCAGTAACTGTTGTTGCAAACAGTTGACATCCCTGATGAAGACATCTCTTTAATTGCATAGCAGATATCATCCGCAAAGAGATAGGTCTTTGAATACCTACGATTTCCACTTTCGCACCTAAATCATTAATGCAACTAGCTATCTTAAGTCGACAGTCAATTACAACATGATAAGATGCTAACCAATCCATACCTAAAACTATATCATACGATCCTAAGGGTGTAACATATAGATCTACTAAGGTAGTTAACGTACCAATTTTAAGTTCACAATTATGTACTAAGTTTTCTACTGCTACTTTCACCCCTGAGGCGAATTCGACTTGCCACTTACCACCTTACTTAACCGCCACAAGACCACAACGGTCAACAATGGTCGATGAAATAAAGGAGTCAGTGGCTCCAGAGTCAAAAAGAATGGAAACACTAACACCATGTAACTTACCTGAAGTCTCGACCACTGTGTTCTGGTGATCCGCTTGGCGGTCATTAACCGCAGCATATATTGTATGTGATCGTCCTGCATCACCCACCGTAGGCTCTGAAACTGTAGGTCGAGGCCCAAAACCAGTAGAACCTCTCATCGGACACTGCCTAGCTATGTGTCCCTGCTGCCCACATGAGTAACAACCTGTGCTTGTGCCTCTACCGAATCCTCTGCCACCCAAAGGTGCATTGGATTGCTGGAAACTACCCCTACTGATAGTAGACTGAGCACTCTGCGCAGGTTGGTCCTGCCTATTGCACTTGTTGTGCCACCAGTTACGACCCTTTCCTGTTTGAGGACTATTTTGTTGTTGTGGTTGAGGGTTATTGTTCTTTTGAGGTGTTCGTTGTTGTTGTTGCTGCCCGCCCTTTGTGGGTGTCTATTGGTTCCTGGAGGAACCACTTGTCTGTGCCTGTCCACCCCATGGACTAAAACCTGCTACAGGAGCACTACCAATCTGCACTCTTGTGTGCCCACCTAATGCCATAATAAGGTTCTCCTCTACTATGCGAGCCTTCTCCACTGCGACTTCCATAGTCTTTGGCTCAAAGACTTAGACACCACCACTGATGCGAGCATTTAAACCCCTGATGAAGTGTTGTACTAGCATAGGCTCATCATTGCCAATACCAGCATATTGCTTGAGTTCATAGAACCTACGTTCATATTGCTCTACAAAAAGAGCTAACTGACGTAGATCATGGAACTCGTCAG
This sequence comes from Sequoia sempervirens, assembly GCA_007258455.2. Taxonomy (NCBI): domain Eukaryota; kingdom Viridiplantae; phylum Streptophyta; class Pinopsida; order Cupressales; family Cupressaceae; genus Sequoia; species Sequoia sempervirens. The sequence continues at coordinate 269,958,720 of VDFB02000015.1, read as the reverse complement.
CCCTATGCTGCCTCCAGTGTTCTGACAGGAACCGTGCTCTAAACCTCTCGAGAAACATCTCCCAAGACACATAACCAATATCCAAGTGGGGCTTCTGCTCCTCTAGGCGCCACCAAGTAGAGGCGAATCCTCTCAAGTGCACAATAGCGCATCTCGCACGGGTATTACTACCGTATGGGTGCATGGCGAAGCATCTACCCAAATCCAGTAGCCAGGTCTCAACCTCTAATCCGCCTCCTGCACCATCAAAGGTAGGAGGGCGTGCCCTTAGTAAATCCCTCATATGACCTGCCGTAATAGCATCCTGATGTGTTGTGTCCTCTACTCTCCTAGGAGATCTATCTCTCTCTCTGACAACCTCCTGCTCATCTACCTGTCTAGGTCCAAGACGAGCTAGGACCTCCTCTAATAATGGACGTATCTGAGAACCCTCTACTACTGACTGTTCAGGATTCTGTCCCTCATTTCTCTGACCCAACTGTTCTGCCTGATCACTGTGATGAGGACTTAGAGGGGGAGTAACCTGAGGGATTGGCCCTCAGCCTCCACCTTGACCTCTACCACGACCTCTTCCTCCTCGCCTAGGCATATTCCTACACATAACAATAACGAGTCTTAGATACTATTCAACCAAGGTTATCAGTTGCGACACTACGTACTAGGTCAACCTAATGGGCTCGCGATTACCCAGAGCGTCCAGTGTTTGTAAACCTTTGCTCATTACCGTCGTACTGTCTTAATAACCTAAGAATGTTGCAAATGTGTATAATGGTGTAATAATTTTTTTTAAAAGTTTAATTATTTAGTTATTTAGTTGCATACATTCATTAAGCTATACGACGTTACACTACTTTGAGTTTCCATAAGTGACTTAAAGAAGTATTTAGCATTGCATATAATAAATAGCATAAAGATAAACGTAACGGTAGTTTCATTTTAATACTCCATTAAAAGATAATATAAAGGTACAAGAGCAATGATGTTTCCATACATTGCATTTGATGGGAGATATATAATGCTCATCCATCGATGGGGGTAGTTCAATAATAATTACAATTATATTACATTGTTCACCTCCACAACATTTGGGGATGTTTTTCAATTACAAGATTTACAAATTACAATGAAGAGAACAAATAAGTTTTCAAATCACGAGCTCTCCATCCATGAAGCTCTTTGATGCCATGATGATCATAAGCGGGGACCCAGAGTAAGTTACATTCCACCCAACCATGTGGTAACCTTTAGGTCCACCCCGTGCTAGGAGATAGTAATATGAGTTACCTAGACATAATCTACTAACCCTAGACACTAGTACATAACAAACTATTAGTTGCTTCAGTTTAGACAATTGAATGTATTACAAATACAAGGTTAACTGCTATTCTAGGTGGAGTGTCATCACAACGTTGCAAAGGTTACCCTGGTGTTTCTTCCTAGGTTCCGGCCCCAATCCTTGGGTTACCCTGGTAACCTCTTACGAAACCCGGCCCCATTGCTAACCATTGCAGAATCATATGTCTCTTAAAGAAACAAGACACCGATTTTCCATTCCAGGCCTTCTCATCTTATACTCAAAATCGAAGTAGCTTAAGAGTCATAAGAGAGGCATAAGCATCTTGTTAAGAGTTTTAATCTAACTACTGTGTTCTTTAATTATCACTGACTTACTAACTCTTTGCAAGTTACCCTGACACCACTTTGTGTGTCGGCCCTTACAAAAAGCCACTCCCCTAAACATAACAAGGTTATACTAAGTTTTCTATCTAGGGTAGACAAAGTGCACAAAGAGATCAACACATAATACCAGAAATACCACAATAAATGTCACAATTTCATTCACAAAAATCCAGTGCACTACCCTAGTTTGTTCATACATATGAAACCATAGTAAATTTTATTTCCCAAGAAATGACCACATCTGGAAGACTTAATAACACATAAAAATAATCCCATTTGCCCAATACAAAATTGAAGCCATTTAAAGCAAATACACGTCTATCATTTGGATATACTAAATCCATATGCATCAGTTAGGAAAAACAACATATTTATAAATCATCTTTATAAAAGATCTATTTCAAAATCAATAAAAATAATTGTTTTATTTAATTTATTTTTATTTTTTAATTTTCTCAAATTCGCTGAATATTGTTTTCTATAATCTCTCAATTTTAATTTTTACATGCATCATAATTTAAAGAAAATATTATTTGTCTTAAAATAACTTTCCAAAATTATTATTTTTTTAACATAATATATATATTTATATATATATATTTAATCATAATTATACCTTATATATATTCATATATATATATAAATATAAAATATAAATAATAAATTAAAAACATACGAATTTATTAAATAACATATAAAAATTTGAGTTATATATATATAAATCGAATTTAAAACATATTACATAAAAATCCACATTGTAAGTTTTGAGTTACATATAAATTAAGGCTCGGCTCTCGCGGCCTTCCGTGGGAAGGACGCAGCCTGGCTACTATGCGCAGCCTTGGTGGGCTGCGCCCACCACTATAACATTTGGGGAGGGTTTCGGCTCTCCCCTGAGTATTTAATTTTTTTTTTTTTAAATTCTATTTCACATTTCATATACAAACGAAAATAGATAACAAATTTGTATTATATCATATAAATAAAACTTTGACGAATTTCGCCTGTGGATTTAATTCCGTACGGCGAATTCACAATTAATTTTCATATGTTTAATAAAAAAAAGCTTCTTTCACAATTCAATTTAACTATATATATAGTATATGATATATATATACAAATATATATACAGATATGTATAAATCCTCAGGGTTCTGGAAAATTCAAAAGGGTTTTCTTTTAAAACAGAAAAGTAATCACGGGGAATTTGGGGAAAAATAAATTTTAACAGGGATTTCATAAAAGAATATGCACAATATTTTCGTACAAATTCAAAATTACCCAGAGGTTTAATTTTCTCTTTCAACAAATATTTCCCCATAGATATTTAACTAATTTCTACATATAATATCATACAGAGGTTTTCTAAACCATCAAATTTCACAAAACAAGTTACGGAGAACGATTTCTTTTATGGAAAATACAGGAATTTAAAATTGATCTTGTTTTTTTTTTCACAAACAATCACTTCCAAAAACTAACAAAATTTATTTACAGAAAGAACATAAACATTTACAAAAAGAATACCTGATTTCCTTTGCTATCTGGTGAAGAAACCCTCTATAGCCTCTGTTGCCTGTAGCTTCCAATTTCTTTCTCGAGAACCAATTCCAAAACAACCAAAAGCCAAAGATCTTCCACAAATTTGCAACAAAATACCCAAAAAAACTTTTACAGAATTTTTTTAACAGAGCACAAAAATAATTTCCCATGCATAAAAAAGAATAACCTCTGTGATTTTTTCCAGATCCAATATTACCTCCCGTAAACAAATTTCCTCAACTATAATCATTTAATGCACTGGCACACATGTCGAGAAGTGGTTGCAAAATATCTTCTCCACCACTTCTCGGCAATTTTGCCAATTTTCAATTGCATGCATTTGATTTATTTAATTTAAATATTCAACCAATATTTAAATCACATGCAATTATTTTCATTTAATTTAAATTTACAATTCAAATTCCATTTCCACAAATAAATTTAATTTCAAATAAAACTATTTACACACTTAATAATTTAACTTAATTAATTAATTTATTTAATTAAATAAGTTTAATCTTTTAAGATCAAACCATTTAACCAAATAAGCTAATTAATTAATTAATTAATCAAGCAACTAATCTCTTCCACATTTAAAAATTAATTTAAATAATAATAATTTAAAGCACAATAAACTATCATTAAAAATTAACTAAATTTACCTTACAAACAATTTATCCAAGCAGAAAAATACAAAACAATACTATGACTCTAAACTAAAATAGACGATGTACTAAGACCAGGATTATAGATTAGACTAGGGTGAACCAAACTACTATTTCCCGATCAACATATCTGTTGAGTCTTGACATGCTCAGACCTGAGTACCCAGGTGGAGTCGGTGTCATGTACCTGCAATTCTTGCAACCAAGCAATAACATGCATACAAATATATATAAATAAAGCATTAAACAGACACACCGTGTGGGGAAAATCACGGATATCACAGGGCACTCACAAGCGAGTGATGCGATTTCGTTCTCCACACCAATACACGTCACAACAAATTGATGAAATAAATAGTTGTTAGTCCATAAACATGTTCATAGCAATAATCAACTGAAAGTAAACTTCTACACTATCTCAAGCATGTCTAAAATCAGTAATCACCATACAATGTATCATCATGTCACAAAATAAATCCACTATCGCTCAAAACTAGCAATGAAAATATCCAAACAAAGTATCATAGTCTAACAGTATGAAAACACAACAGCAGAAAGCATAAGCATAAATAGAGGGGTACTACACAAGGTGAGTTTCACCTTACCATGTGAGTGTCCCATGTGTCCCTATTATTTAGGAACTCAATATGGATGCCCTCACATGCTTCTTACATTTAGAATTAATGACAAATGTCAATAATCATGATTATTTCATCAAATATTAATCTCACAATAATCTTAGTGTTGTTGAACACATTCCAAGAATCAAGGAGATACATGAAATAATTAATGTTTAGGATTTGCAATTTAATGGCAACCTATTTCCAACATACTGAGACCCTATTGGATGAATTAATGACCATCAAGTTTGATACTAAATGGGATTCAAGGGACATTAGTTAGATGCATGAAGCTATTAAAGGTGTTGTAAAAGAGTTTGAGTGATTGAAGTTTAAAGTGGAATGGGTGGATAGACCCGATGAAGAGGACCTAGAGAAACTTCGCAATAATTTTGATGATTTTCATGGTTTTCTACGGAAAGGTGACAAGTGAAGGAAGGGAATATTCTATTTTTGAAATAGAATAAATTCAATAAAAGTCAACCAATCCTAGGCATCTTATTTTGTAGCAACTAACTACAGATCGTCTCTTACGGCCCAGGAAAGAAGCGTCACTCCTCACATCAACAATTTTGACAGAACGAGCACTCCAGTTAACTTGGACGTCCCTACAATTATGGATCTAGGCACCCTATCTTTGTGGATCATGATTTTTGAAGGAGATTACAATGTTTTATTTTTCTATAAGTTAGGAAAATCTTCTCATTGTAAAGGTTAGCAAATTGAAGTCTGATTTGCAACCTTATGTTAGATATTTTCACAACTTTTACACAATTAGTTAAATTTCAAAAATTTCTTAGTTTTAAAGATGATGACAATAGACAATGGTTTTATGTGCGCTAGTGGATCTTGTTGTGCGTAAATGTTTCTTATTTGATGGAAGTTAATAGAAGAATCTAAACTTAAAACCATATGTTGTATTATCTGTGAATGGTATTTTTCTATCGTTTGTTGATCTGCAAAAAATTGTGACGAGTTGATGATGTTTGTTATTAAATTAATTCTAGAAGAGGAAAAAATGAATTATGAGTACGCTTATTAAATTTGTGTTGTGGATGAATGTTTATGAATTATTTTATTATACAATTTTTGACTTTAGGAGAAGCTTGTTACAGGATTTTGCATGTCTGGATATGGGAATTATATGTGTTCATATCTTTTTGTTTTAAAACCAATGATCTATCTTTTTTTGTTTATTTAAAACCCACTATTGGAATATTTTGAAATAGTCAGTTTGCTACCTTTTTACCAGCAAATTCCCCTTGAATATTATAGTCATGTTGACCACTGGATGATACAACACAGTTGTGAACCAACTACTAAGACCTCAAAAGATAGTTGATTTAATATTAACTATCTTTTTTAGGAGAAGTAGGATAGAAATATTCTACTTAATGTTTGTTGTGTTATTTTGACCCTCAACACCCCCCACATCTAGTTGGCCTAGGGTTACCCTTGACCACTCCATCAAAATTCAATGTGTTAGATGTTATTATAAATGATTGATATGATTTATGTGATTATCAATATCAAATCCTTGAATTGCGTCTCATTTGAAAACATTTCTATATAGGAATAATCAAAACTCGTATAGGTCATAGGTGGTGTGAATACTTTCAATAGTTGTAGTTATGAAAATACTTAGTTTTCCTTCAAAAAATGTGAAATATAACCTTCCTATAAAATAACATTGTGTGACCTTGTTGAAAACTGAGTTGTGTGTAGAGCAGAACCTTTTCTTGAGAGAAATTGTCAGTTGAAATAATAGGTATAGATCTTATAAATTTTGGTGCATCACCTCCTAGGATTTATCTTTTTAGTTTTAGTTCTTTGATCTCTTTTCCTTATCAAAGCAATAGTATATAGGAGGTTTATCAAGGGAACCAATCCTCTCTGGAGGTTCATCTTCACTATAAGCTAACCCACAAATTGAAGATGTGTTAGGGATTGCAGGAAGGAAATAGAGGGATTCAATTAACAATTATATGCAAATTAGATTAAACACAATGAAATAAAATAGAGAAATGAAAAACACAAAAAATCATAAAAAAATAGAGGCGAGAGACAACAAAACTTTAACGTTGTTCACCCAATTCTTGGGCTACATCCACAAACAATAGTCCAAATTTATTAATTAATTCCTAGCAAATACACAATATAAATAACCTGCATCAATATTTGCAACATGCAATAATCAAATCTATGATTTGCACTGCTCTGTTATAGACATGCAATGCTATGTGCATCCAATTTAATAACATGTGTTTTTTTGCCTCACTACTCACGACCTACAACTTCTCCCATGCACTTCACACACCTGCAACAATAAAAGTCAAAACCACATGAATTTTTGAATTACCATGTGTGTCATGCTATTGGCATTCCAACTCGTGACACTTGGAATTCTCCATTTGCAACAAACAAAACCATTCACTTCCAAGAAATTTTTACAACCGTTTTAACTGAATTTGAATAGGTAATGGATAAAAAATTACTTTAATAAAATTAGTCAATTTTTTCTTTGGGGGCACTTCCCCCGATAACCCCCGCTGGGGGCATTGCCCCAAAACCCCCACCATGGGTTTCACCCTAGAACCCTACAAGAGGGGCTCCGCCCCCTTGCATTCCCCATTTTGATTGATTTAGGGGGAAATGAATTAGGTGAAGAGGGAAAAGTGTACAAGAAGCTTGATCGAGATCCACATATCAACAAGATAATCCCATGTTTCATAGGATAAGTAAGTTTCTCACTTAGCTAGGTTGCAATCTTAGTGACAACATTAATATTTGGTAAAAAAAATAACATTTATCTTTCCAAGTGTAAAAGAGTGTAGGTGTAAAGGATGGAGAAAAAGAAGTAGAAGGAAGACTAGTCAACAAAGGAAAATAGTGACAACACTCCAAGGATGAACTAGGATCAAAATAGAGTGAATCTCACATCACATATGATGGTTAAGGATATTAATGATATAATTAAAATAGGGTTTCCTTTCCCCTATTCCTTCCTTATTTCTAATGGAAACATAACCAAGCATAATGTATGCCATGGTGGAAAAGCAATCTTACAAAGATTAGAAAAATTGAATAACCCTTATCACAACTATAAAGAGTATTATAAAAATTAGATATTGCTTGATAGTTCTAATTTCCCCTTGTTCCGATGGCACATAGTCTGGCCATGATAGGTATAGAAAATTTATCTTTGGGGATTGGAAAAGGTGTTGCAAACCCTATTCCCCTCTCCTCCTCTATGAGTTATTTCACTAGTTTCTCTCTCCTTGGGAGATGCTACATCATCCTCTTAAGGTATAACCTAGATTTTCATATTCTTGATGACTATATAAAGGAAATTTTAGTAGACACATAATCAACTATTCCCTTATGCCTAGATTATTGGGTAAGTTCCTCCCATTTGATGAATTCATGTTATGGACCAAAATAACCTTAAGAAAATTGGTAGCTCCTTCTATGGAGATTCTAGAACATGGTTTATTTCTACTTTAGTTTAGCTTAAGTAAAGATTACAATTATGTGTAGAAGAAGGGATTGTGGTTATATGAAAAAATTATATATTCTTTGGCCCATAATCACCTTTCTTTGACCTTACAAATTCCACCATCACACATGTTCAAATTTAGTTGTGAATATTTAACTTAACTTTGATCAAGAGAAATTGAGAGTTAATTAAAAATGTATTAGGAAAAGGTGTGTTTACCTTTCATAATGTTATAATGTAAAAAAATAATATTATTTTTGGTGCGCCTAAGGGATATAGTGCATGTATCACATATATTAGACATTATTGGGGGCACTTTAGGTGTTGCATATAGCATTGGGATATATATTTAATGTGGGTTTACATATTAGGGAAAAAATTAATATTGAGAAAACATAGTACCAAAAAGTAAATGAGGGGGGATATGGTTTTGTAAGATCATCGTATTAGACACATGGCTTATGTAGTACCACTTAGTGGTTTCTTGCAAGCTTATTTTTTATAAAAGCAATCACATGAGTAGTTGTTAAGGTTGGATAGTTTGAGAATCTCTTATAGGTTGTATATGTGAGGAGAGGAAGCATGGATTAGGATGTGTTCTTATATTATTCTAATTTTATTTTTCATGTGGAGTGTGTGTAGAGAGTTTGATGTTTTATAGATATTCGTGGAGACTCTATAAATGTATTTTAATATTTGTTCATGAAATAATACATTGAGTGTGGATGTTTTGGAGGTTAGGTTTTTTCCCTTTCAATATTTTTTCCTATGGTACATCTTGTGTTATCTTGATGGTTTATTTTTCTATTTTTTTGTATTGTGGATTTTGAATACTTATTTGCATGATTTTCTCTTATGGGTTATGCAGAAATAGTTCTATGTGGTTGCAAATTTAATTTCAAAGTGTTGGCCTTGAAATTCAAGTTTGTATATATTTGTGACATGATCAATATTCATAAGCTTGTCATATGAAAGGAAGAAAATTTATTGAATATGCTTCCTACAGCAATATTTGAGAGGAGGTATACACAAAAATAATATTGATAATAAATTTACAAGTAAACACAAAAGCAATATACCATAAAATAATTATTTTCAGCTAAAATACTCTTTTGCAAGAAAAAACCCACACTCCAATGAAAATTAATGTATTATTCTTTAATCAATGGTTATATTACACTTTTAGAGTCTAATAATTTATGAGTATCACCAACAAGAGGTTTAGAGAAATCCTAGTAGCATAATGGTGGCTACAAAAAACACTATGAAACCTCCACCTCAAGAACTTAATAAATAGAAGAAAAATTACATGAAACCATCAAATGGTTTAATTAGGAAACCATGAACTAAAACCACCTAAAATGTGGCACTCTATTGGGTGAATATTTTGTAGTTCCTTTACAAATTACAAAATTGGAATTTCAGCCACAACTATGATGAGCTATGAATCTCTCCTCTCATAAAGGGGAGGCTCCCTTCTTATTGTTGACTAAAATCAACCAGAAACTAAACTAAGGTGTGTACACTATGATTATCCATGGGGGTGTCTCCATTAGCATATTCTCTTTTTTCAAAATAAGGGAAACAAATTACAATGATATTCTTAAATAAAACTAGTTGGAGCAATAATAGTTGATGCCCACAAGTACCAATGAACGATAGTAACTTAGAGAGTCCATGGAAGCACAAAGAATTCAGCCACTTTATCATGTTGGTTCAGAAAGTAATAGTAAGATTGCACGAGCAAGAGGAAAAAATTAAAGCTCAAAGACTTCAAGCTATTCCCAAAATGATTCAAAGAGTAACCATGTGAATATAGTTAAAAATTACAGCTCAAAGGCTACACGTTCTTAACATAATTCATACACAAGAATATAATTGAAAATTACAGCTCAAAGACTACACATTCTCAACCAAATTCACAAAAGCTCAAAATGCAATATGATAGCACAAAGTCTATCAGTACTATATTTAAATTCCCTTTCAATAAAGAAATAAAATGCCACTTACAAATCAACTTCAAGATAATATGACAAGAATGACATAAGAACACTCTTAGATATAACAAATGTGCTCCAAAGCAAAGGTTGGAGGTAATTTGCTTCTTTTATTGATAAATTTCAATTTGCACATTCAACTCAAAGATTGCAATTATGCTCTTCAAAATGGTACAATCTAGTTTCAAAAGATCAAAAGGTTCCTAATACAATGGAACTCCCTCATATATATAAAGAGGAGATTTGAGAGCTAATCTAGGAAAATAAATAACTACTTTGACTTATTCAAATAGGAGAGTCCAATTTGATTTGGGACTTCTCTATTTTTACATGTAATTACAATTTTGAAAATGACATGTAAATTATCTAGAACTAATTACATAAAAGCATAAAAATACTTAAACTAAGGCAAGATCAACTTTCTTCAACGTCCTTCATCAAGTAATCATCATACTTCTTCATGATGGCTTGAACTTCATTGTCATCTGGGCCTAAAGTATGTTTGGAAATAACAAGGACTCTCATGATTGACTCATTCATTGCATCACAAGCTTCATCATGCCTTCCTAAAAAAACTTTTAGGTTGTCTAGGGTCAATTGAATATCTAACAACTTATCCATTGAAGCCACTGAAAAATACTTGATCTTCTAACTCTTTTTGGATCATGTTGGTAAATTCTTGAACAACTGTATTTGAAGAGAGGACCTTTTAATTATCATCACACAACTTACAAGGAAGCTCTTCAACTCTGTTGGCAAGGTTCAAATTACTGTCTTGGTTGACTTCTTGAGCACTTTGCAAGTCATCGATTAACTCCTTGATGATGTTCACTTTGTGTATCATAGTCTCTTTCACCTCTACAAACATTTCCCTATTGGGAATGATTCCAACTTCCATTGATGTATCTAGTTTGAGCTCCTTCATTTTGACCCAAGCCTACAAACTGTTTTCCATGTCTTACTGCACTTGAGAGAAAGCATCAACAATATTATCTTATTCTAATTTTATTCCTTTCATATTCTCTATTTTCTTCATAGATGATCTCAAGAGTTTGGTACCTTGTGCAACCATTCGGTCTAGGAAATCACTAACTACTTTTCCCCTTTTATGTACTTTCTCCACCTTCTGGATTACCGATTCCTCAATGCTTACAGCCATAGGTTCAACTAACTTAGAAGACTGGGTAATCTTCTGGAGTACTATAGTTAGTTGTTCTGCCTTGGCCTTATATTGATCCTTCACTTTCTTGACTGCATCAAATTTCTCTATGAGAGAGTTCAATGTGGATTGAGCATCTGCTTTTGCACTCTCATGAGTAATCTTCCCCAACTCAACTCTTGTGATAGAGTAATAAAAAATATCCAACTCTTCCATAGTCTTATTTGGAGGAGGTTGTGCCACCTCCGCATACCTGTAACCTTCCTTGTCAAACAACAACCTAGAGAGGGTCTTTTCCTTCTTCTTGGTCTTTGTTTTTATAGGTGCTAGTTGCGTGAAGTCAAAGTCATCTGGGGAGATGGTATCCTTCTTCCTTTTAGTTGTTTGAGATGAGAATCAAGGTGGAAGTGGTGAGAAATCTTTTGGATTAGCATCCATGGTTTGAGTCATGGTTGGTGCATTCAAAAAAGTTGTGGTAACAATAGGAGTAGTTTCAGTCAAAATATCAGTAGGAATATCCACACTTGACACTTGCATGAACTCAATAATGAATTACTCTAAGTCAAAATGAGAAGTTATATCAAATGACAGTGATGACAAACTAGGCAAAGACATAGGTGATCTTGACACATTGTCCAAACCTTGCTTCAGACTTTCAAAGATAAACCATGAAGGGGATGAATGTATGGATTTGACTGATACTGTAGGGGGGACATTGATAGTGACTATAGGAGTAACTATAGCAGATGGAAAGGGTTGATCAACTATTGTAGTAGGAGGATTTGGGGTAGGTGTAGTAGTAGAAATGGGAGAAGAGGATATAGGTGGTTCTTCATGAATATTCTCATGAGGATACATTTTTTATTCTTCATGTTGTCCTTCCTCTTCTTGCCTTTCCTCCCAAAAATATTTCTCTTGTCCTTCAACAGATGGCCCTTCTGTGGTTGTTTTGCTTTTCTTCTTACCACCTTTAACAACAAACTTGATCTTGGGCTTAGAAGGCCTGCTAGAACTAGGAGCATCATTTTTTTCTCTGTCCTCAATTTGGATTTCTTACTTGCAGGATCTTGTGACTCCTCCTCTGACCTAGTGAGAAAGCATTTCAATTGAATTCCCTTTTCTCCTAACCATACATTGGTGTTAGCAAGAATTGGTTCAAACCTTTCTCAAATTGAAGTTACATATTTCTCTGACCATAGGATGGGGGTAGAGGAGATCCAACAATTTTGTTCCTCTCATAGGCAGGGTCTAAGATGTCACCATCATCTTCTAGGCCTTCTAGGATATCAACCAAGTTTAGCTCCTTAATGTGTTCCAATGTTAATCTGTAGTTGTCCAACCTTATGATTTCTTCCTCAGTCTTATATCCATCCCACACACCCTCAATTCTATGAACATAAACATGTGCTTTCTTGATCTGGTCCTTCATACCTCAGTAATCAAAATCTTTCCTTTTCTTGAACATTTTTAATGTGACCAGCTGCATTTCAAACTCAATGAATTTGGCTTTTGGAGAAGTCTAAATAGAATACTTACCAATGGTTAATGGAAATTTGAACCCTAGCTTATGGTACTCCATCTGCTTGCTATGAAATGTAATTATCTTTCTACATAATTCCATCAAGATAATTTTTCACTGGGGTATCACGGGAGCATGTATGGATATCCCATGAAACAAACAACTCTCAAATGTGTTAAAGTGGGGAATTGTAGGTAGAGGAAACCATACTTTTTTACCACTTCCCAAGCCTCATCTAACACTCTTTTTCTTTCAAATTCAAGATCAAATGCACACAAAAATGGAGCAAAGAACTCATCATTCACCCTTGAAAAATGGTGAATGCTCCCATCAAGAGTAATATGTGGAAAATACTTATAGCTTGGAGTCATCCTTCTATTTCCTTCTGTCATCAACCTAGAAAAATTTCTCATAGCTACAACAACATACACCAAGTAGGATGTCATGTAGACTTTTTGCATTGTATGTACTTTGGTCAACTGATCATTAAGGGCATCACTAATCTATTGTCCCTAGAAGATATGTTATTTTCCCCTCTTTATAGTCTTGATGTATAAATACATCTAGTCTTCAAATGTTGACGACGCAAGCAAACCTTGCACTCTACTAAGAAGAGTGATCAGATAATTCACCTCTTCGATGAAATCACTGTGAGGGAAACTCTTGGGCCATCTTGAAATAGTTGGCCTCAAGGTTTTCAACCATTTGTTATTAATTAGCCTCTTAGTAGAATCTAAATCCTTATCATACTCTTCCTGTGCAGATTCCTTGGTGATTTTTGCATAGCTGTCAAAGCTTGGACATATGAAAGCTTTGTTAATAAACTCTACATCTATCCTTATGAATACATCTCCATTGGCATCCCACTATTGTCATTTCTATTGTAACAAGAGGCAACCTGAAGGAAAAACTCTGGGTTATGTGCTACAACAAGAAAAGAAGCCACCATCTAAATGTTACTTTGCACTATGCACCTCATACCATCATCTAACAGTTGCTTCTGAGTCCTTGTCACAAACTCAGACATGTCAACATGCCCAATTTCAATGTCTTTGATCTCATGTATATTTGATGAGACCTGGAGCCACAACTTGATATTTAAAATTTGTTGCTTTTCCCTTGCTTGGAGAGAGATCTAAAACTGGAAATAAACTATATCCTTGAGGGAATGCAGATGTGAAAGTCTTGAAGTACGTGCACAAGAAACTTCAAGACAAATTCATGGTTTTGTAGTGTTAGAGAAATTTTCATATTGGAAACTTGCAAAGGTGGGAAAATTCAGAGCATTTGTGCGAGCTTGCAAGGCTTAAGCATGATGGAAGTGAAAAACAGAGTGCAAGAGATCAAATTGGAAAAAAGGAAAATTTTCCCAAGTGTTTGAAAATTTTTGTAAGATGATGTTAGCTCATTGAAATTTAGTGCCTCTACGGGTGAATGTGGATGCTTTTGTGTAACTGTGATGAAATTTAGCGCATATGCAAGCTAGTACAATTTATTTACAAAAAATTTCAAAGTCATTGAAAATAAATGACCCTACAATTGGAAAAACATTTAACTTTATGTAGAGTTGCTAAAAATTAGCAACCTTGCATAAGAAAAACTTAGTTTTTGTAAAGTCAAATAAAAACTATGACCTGACATTTGGTAGAACACTTAGTTTATTGTTTGAAGTTGAGTTGGGGTTTTTTATCGACTCTACATCTTGCACTAAAATTTTCATGCACAAGTGGTAAAAAACCCTGCTTGTGCATTTTAACTTTGGAAGTCTTCTTTTTGTATGAACAATCGACAAATTTTGTTGCTAGTGCATATTTCATGGGCTGTTCACTTTTGTTTAATTAGTGAAAAACAACAATGTCCCATGGAATGCTTAAAGCAAGTTTGGGGTTGAGCTTTATGTTTTGTCTATGTGGTAAAAATCATTGCTTTCACACCTACAATTTTGTTAAATGTAATGTCGATAAAATATATCAGCCTAACATTCAAGAAGGAACCAATCTGCAAAGGTTTGGTAGAACAAAACTTTTCTTATATCGACGGTGATTTCTAACACCATTACAAGGAAGGTCTCTAGGTTTTATAAATATTTTTAAAACATAAACCTCAAAGAAAAATTCATAATTAGACAATTTAAGCATCACAAGCTATGATACCTGCGATGCACAAGGGTAATATAGGTGAATGCATTTTGAAAAAACATTGAAACACACACCTAATGATTGTTGCAAAAATTAAATTTATTATTCTGATCTTTAACCCACTTAAAACATTCAACCAAGAGAAGTATGCAGAAACAGAAAGAAAACATCCACAACACCATAACACAAGGATTTTTACATGGTAACGCTGTTAGGGGAAAACCCACGGTGGATGCCCAATCCACAATATGATCTGAGTATACTAAAAAAGATTACAAAGTGGGAATGCACTTGCATTCAAGCTCACTGCCTAGAGCTCACTACTCAAAATAGAAAGGCACACTGCCTTACAAAGATTTGGATTAGATCCAAGAGAATGAAATGAAAGAGTAGCATCTACAAATGCTTGATTATAGTTCTGGTTAGGCTCAATAGTCGATCTTCTGTCCTTCTGACTGATTCTGCACTTCTGCCCTGCTTTGCTCTAACTCACACCACAAAATATTTAATGCACAAGTGAAACTATGCATAAATCGCTCAATCACCCTTTTGATATTCACAACACACATTGACACACCTTCTACACACACAAATTGATATAATTGATCATTTATATATATCCGCAACTAAGAATTTAATTGCAACAAGTCAACTTCAATAAAACTTAAGAATATTTACAAATGTTGGCTCAAATCATGAAAAATATTCAATGCTCACCCATAACGGTCGGTCACAACTTAGCTCAGACCCAAAAAAAGATGCTTGAGCACAAAAATACTTGAGTAAACATTCCTCGAATATCCGTGACACTTAAAATGACCCGGGTTGGCCACAAAATACTGATGAACAAAAAGATATCCAACCAGATCTCTAGACTTGCACACAACTTGATATGAGGCATTGAGAACTTTGAAAAACACAATACATGCATTGATTAACCTCCCATAAGATCCATAACTCAAAATAACAACAAAAAATCTGCATGAGAATCGAAGAACACAAAACTGTCGGATGCTTTGTTCTTCCTGACTGTCCTCAATTTGTCTACTAGTAGGAGAAAATGATGATGTGTGAATCCAATCACTAACTACGTTTACCATCAATGACAACAGTAGAAAATGTTTACAGTGTCTCTTTCCAACAATCTCCCCCTTTGGCATTGATGACAACACTTAGTGAAAAATGACTAAGTGTCGGATCAGTACCAACATGAATTACATTGCCACTTCAAAATTTCAAAAAGAATATTCAATATTAGCTTAGAAATGCAACTCCCCCTAAGACGTATATACATTTTTCACTGTACAACTCTCCCCCTTTGACATCAATGGAAAAATTGGGGAACCAAAAAGATAACAAAATTTCAAATTGTACAAGCATGATCTTGTAACTTACATAAATTGGAAAATATATGCAAAATCTCTCTTCAACATGCTCAAATTTTTGTCCCAAACCCTTTTGAAACTCTCCAGAATTGTTATGTGACCAAAAACTAAATAAGATTGAGTTTCTGCAGTCTCAAGATTCATTGGGTCACTAACTACCATAGCATCTTTGGCTTCTTTTAAATCATTCACCATTATTTCAATCTTTGGACAAATTAGTCCTTTGAGTTCACATGCTCTTCCTACAATCCTGTCATTTTCATGCTTCAAACTCCTTATTTTGTCAAGTAGAGATATTACTTGACCTTCTTGCTCACCAACATTGCCAGCTAACAGATCAAAAGCATCAGGAATGGTAGCCAATTGTTTTTCAAGATCCTTCACCTTCTTCTCATTGTTTTCAGTGAATTTGGACAAAATCAAACATGACTTATAGGTCTTTCCACCTTTAGATATGGAATCTTGAATATTCTTCATACATGTGGCTAACATAGTTTTATCCTTAGCAATCACTTCTTTCAACCAACTAAATATTTTTCCATCAAACTCCTTTTGCACTTTAACCATGGCTGATTTTTCAAGAGACTCAAAATGAGTACTTACAGAATTTATGAGCCTCTTTACTTTATCGAATGATGAACCAAACATATCCTTAGCGTGAGTTGGCATAATTTTCTCTAGAACTCTAGATGCAAGACTTAATAATTCAATGTCCTCAATGTGAGACTTCAGAATCTTCTCACTGGCCTTAGCTTGTGCAATTGATGCAACCTTCATTATCTGAATTGGGGACAAGGTCGATAGATTGATCGAGCCTTCAATCAATTTAGGATCAAATTCTTCCTGTTGTTCCACTAGATATTCCTTCATTGCCTCGATAGTGTCTCTTGCTTCCATTGGGATTTTCTTAACCTGAACCTTTTCTTCTTCTTCAACTTTTGGTTCTACAGAAACGGATTCTTGATTTCTTTTAGGAGCTTCAACTTCTTCATTTGGTCTCTCCTTTTCTTTAGTTAATACAACCTTAGGAACTTTAGTTTCCATAGGTGCTTCTGTGTTATCCACATCAGGAGGAATATGATTATGCTTAGAATCTTCATTCACCTCCTCATTTACTGGATCAGATACAACATCTTCAACATTTACTTCTTCAACATTGATCTTATTCTTTGACAGAAATGCTTCCAGGATTTTCTTGGTTTCGTCAGCAACAATACTAGTTTTACCGATCATAAGTTTGTTCACTCTTATTTTTCTTTTGAATTCCTTCTTGGCTTTGTCCAGGAGTGAATTCATCTCCTCAATAGACATTTTCAAACACAATTGTGCAAGAATTCTCTTTCTCATATGCTCTTCTTCTGTCCTAGCATTTACTCTTCTCGCCTCCAAATCATCATACAAACTCTTAGGTAAACCAGACATAATTTCAACAAGAACTTTATTGAAAATATTCAAATGTTTTATTGTTGCCTCTTCAAGAATTCTTTGACCTTATCTATCAAAAATTTCATACCATTTGCAGAGGTGCTTGAGATTTCCATCCTTGACAACAACATTATCAAATTCTTCAACTGTCATACCTGGTTTGGCAATTTTTACCTTCATCTTTGCCTTTTCTTCCCCACTAGAAGATTTCCTCTTGGTTATCTTGGCAGCCTGAGTGTTGGTAGCCTTCATTTATTTCACAACTTCATCTAACTCAGTTTCCTCACTTTCTGAGACGACTTCATAGGTTCTTGTGCTCTTGTTCTTCTTCCTCTTACCAGAACCCTTGTCTTGAGTTTGCATAGGAATTGGAATGGTTGCAAGAGTGGATGGGGAACTCCTTGTTGATCTAGTACGGGCAAAGGGTCCTGCCAGACTAGCAGATTCGGTTTTTGCTGACTCTTTTTCTACTTCAGCCTCATCTCTCTTTCTTCTAGCTTCTTTCAATTTTTCTACAGGTATGCCCATGTTTTCTGCAAACACTTCTAGTTCTTTCCTTACTCTTCTGACTATCTTTGGCTTCTGTAATTGATCATGGACTTGCATTCTCTTTTCTGCATAAGATCCAAACCTTTCTTCTACCGAATCTAGAGGCATGCTCAACAAATGTTTTGCATACATCTTCAAGATGTTCTCCTCTACTTCATATCCCATAGGAATAATCCATATCATTCTAGGATCAACAACTTCCATATGGCATTGATCAATATCTACCATGAAACATATTGTATCTTGGTAATTTTCTACAATTGAGGCAGGAATTCTTTCTCTAGCATGCATCATATTTTGAATTTTTTTGAAGTACCCCCAAAGGGTAGTATTTCAGGTCTGACAATCACCACTTCCAAATAATATATCTCTTATTTGTACAACTATAGGTTGATTACTTTTCCAATGAATCTTTCCAACACCCAGAACCTAACTCATGAAATAAAAGAACAAACACGGTAGAAAATTACCATATTTAAAGGAGTTCTTTTTGTCTTTCTTAATCTTACCCAAATTCTCCATCAACTGACTTCTAAGCAGCTCACACAAGTCATAATCTGCATTTTCTTTTACCATCTAATAGGCTGCATAAATGGTCATACCAAATACTAAATTATCCCAGATGGAGTGGTAGACCTTGTAGCCAATGACCATTGATGCAAATTTCACATCCACTTCAGCAATGTCTTTGATTGTCATTTCCCTTCTATCAAATTGTGCACCTGTTGCATCAGTAACCTTCTGATTCTTTACAAATTTTAAAACTAGTAGTCCACCGAATGAATTTAGACCTATGACAACGCTTATAGCCTCTTTCATAATCTTGAAAGGTATATTCAACCACATGAACTCACCATGAACTCTGCTTAAAATATATCGCACCCATTCACTTTCCTCAAATATGGGGAATTTCACAAACTGTGTAAACTTCTTCACTTCTAGGTTTTTGTATTCTGGCTTAATAATGAAGTCCTCTCCAATTATATAGTTGGAATACAAATTCATTTGTTAGCAGTCCTAATTCTTTAATATTGGCATGTATATAATCCCTAATATCTTTAGTGTGCAAGACTTCATATGGTACAGATGAAAACACACCTAGGGGCTCGATCTCAACAGACTTATAAGGATGCCACTTGAACTTTGGACAGGGTCTATCCTTTACTTCAACTACCAATGGAATGGCCATTTTTGCAAATTCACAAATTCACTAGTTTTTTTGATAAATACCTTTTTGTCGGATCAAAGTTTTGATTGTTGAATCCTCTTCACACTTGAATCTCACCACAACTTGGCAAAGTTCACTCTAGGGCTCTCCAAACTTCTTTCCTCCAGAATGCAAAGTGACAAATGAAGGATAAACATGACTTTTTATTGTTCGCATAACTAACACTTTTTTTTGCAATAAATGCTTTTACCCTAATTCATTTGGTTACCTTGTTTCCATGCACTGAGACAGATAATTCCTCTGTAGATCTCCAATACTATATGATACTATCTCTAATTTGTTGAGAAAAATCTGAAAGGCATCTATGCACTTACTGGACTTATCCACATTCCGGTGATAGTTTTTGATAAAGAAAAACAAGTTTTGAAGGGACCCCAAAACCCTTTACATAGATGAAAAGATACAAAAGAAATTAAGCACTAAACCCAGCAGCCCAAAAAACCAAAAATTTGAGAGAAGAATTAATAATAGCAACTCGTCAGCAAACCCAACAACAAAAAACATTAGTAGACCTGTTGAACCAAAAAAGGAAGCACACGCTACAACAACTTATCTAAGACATCAATTGAGGCCATGTTCTCTTTAATGACCTCCTCATGCATATTGATAACATCTTCTAGCTCTTCAACAACCACAACCGCCCTCTTTTTAGTCTTACTTCTCATCCTAAGGCATGAACTAGTCTGCAAGTCTTTATCCAGTGCAGGAGTAGAAGCCTCTGCTTTCTCCACCAGAGAAGAGCCACACACCTCTTCAATCATATTCTCCATATCACCCATGTCAAGAGGTTTACCCATCCACTTTAGCGCTTTCTCATTCAGTGCAGAAAGACCCATCAAAGTGGTCTTCAAAGAATTATTACTAATATTGACCATTGTTTTTAAGTCCTTAGACATCTTACCAATTTTATCCTCCAGGCTAGGAACTCTGTGTTCCAACATTTTATTAACAATACCTTCCAAAGAGGAAATCCTTTCCTCATGAGTAGCACCCAAACAATGAGCATCCATCAGAAGGTTATCAAGCTTAACATTCATTGATTTCACTTTGCCTTTTATTTCACACTCCTTTTGGTTGCTTCTAAGAATAACAACACAAACATCCTTCCAATTTTTCATTTGAAGATTGAGCTACTTGACCTCATTAAATAACCACTTAACCAAAGAAAGTAGGTTTCTAGTCCCATCTTCAACCATCTTGCAAAACATATTCATATCAATTTCATCCTAGTTAACCGAAGGCTGCTCATTATGCTCCAAATCATTATGGGCATCAACACAATCCCTATTGTGCCCATCCTCTTCTTTAGCTGGAGAATCCTCGACCTCCACACCATCCACCTTGATCCTCTCCTTGTCTGGAAAGTTAGCCAAATCAGTTAACATTTCCAGACACTCCTTCTTTACTTCCCTCTCAGCCGAAGAAACAACCTAAGAACAATTAACGACTTTAGTCCCTTGCATTTCAATAGGACTAGTATCAACGGGTTGTTCTCCATTATAGATTCCAGAATCTTAAGCCCTAACACAGGGGATCTCTCCAAACAACCAATCTCAGTAGGAACAGGGTTCACCACAAAGGAATTTTGACCACACACAACATTTGAAGGAGCCACTTCACCCTCAGGAGGACATCCCTTCAAACCCTCATTACCTGAAGACAATGTAGGATCCACATTCAGACCCGAGGCTTTCTCTTCATCACTGATCACAAGCTTCCTTTTGGCCGAAGCTTTGATTTTCTTTGAGCCTTTGGTTTTCCCCTTCAAAGAATTTCTGACAGAATTAGCCAAAGCCTCCCATAACTCCACATCAGTCTCATAATCCTTACCCCACTCTTCCAAATCCTCTTCCCCTTCCTCAAAGCCTTCTTCATCAACAAACATATCCTCAAATTCTGACTATTCCTCCTTAGAACTACCAACCCATTCACCAGTAGAATCCCTAGTATCATAACCATCATTTTTAACCCCCTTTTTACAGGAGTTTTAGGGAATACCAGAATCAATTTCAACTTGATATGAGAAAATAACAAACTCATAAGCCCTTTGTGAAGAACCGTCTTCTTAGGGTTCTTCTTGTGGTCTTCAATACTCTTCTCCATATAGAGTAACATATAAAAAGGAAAGGAGATATAAACATTCTGGTGATAGTTACCTGTAGGGGGTTAAGAAATTTTCTTGACAAATCCCCCTAGGTCAAAGGCCTAAAACTAATTCCCAGAGGAATTACCAGAAGAAGATTCTAGTGCAGGCGCATTTCCTTCAATAGGGGGATCCTTCTTCACCCATTTCTTCTGCATTTTCCTCCTGATCACATCTATAGTGACTTTTCCTTTTCCCTTAACATCCTATTGTATGTTTTGTTTTACTAAACCTTTTCTGTTCCAACAAAATCTAGCAGTGTGGCCAAATTTGTTGCAGTTGTAACATACAACATTTCTCTCTCTAGACCATTGATTTTTCCTTGATATGCATTGGTTAGCAATATGCCCAAGTCTATTGCATGCATAGCATCTGACATCTCTATGAAATTTGTTCATCACAATTATCCATTCACTTGACTTATGACCAAACTTATTACAATTAAAGCATTGACCTGAGAATGATGGTCCTCTTGGATTCATCCTGCTTCCACAATGAGAAGCCATATGACCAAATTTACTGCAAACAAAATAGTAACCATTGAATCTTTGAACATTTGGTTGTCTTACCGGATTCCTTCTAGCTCCATTCATCTGATTTCCTTGCTTGAATCTCCCTTTTCCAGAATTCCTTTGTCCAGATCCAAAAATTTCTCCTTCTTCATAGCCAAGATCTCACTTGTCACCATCAGTCCTTTGACCTTTAATCAGTTCATCAAGCTTGGCTGAGTTTGCTTTGAATTTCTCCTTGTACTCAATTACAACAGTAAGTTCATTTTTGAGATCATCAAGTTGTTTTTCAAGCATTTCCTCACTGTTTTTAGATTGTTCCAATTCATTGTCCAGTTAGCTGCATTCTTCATATTTTTGTTTCAAGGATTGGGCAAGCTTTTCTTCATTCTTCTTTCTATCTTCAATCTCCTTGGTCATTTTCATCATGATAGATTCCATCTCACGCTTCAGGGCAACATTTTCTGTGGACAACTTTTCACATTCTTCTATTTTCTCCTTCAAGGCATGACTTAGTTCATCTTCCATGCTTCTATTCTTCTGCTTAAGCTGATCACACAATTCCTTTCTTTTCTCCCTTTATTCATTGATTTTGTCTTTCAATGACTGAATGAACTTCTTTGCATTCTCAATATTTTCTTGCAGTTCTCGATTCTCAAATTTTGACTAGTCAAGATCATTTAGGGCCACCAAAAGTTGTTCTTGAAGACTTCTTGTATCCATTGAAAATACTTTCCAAGATCTCCCCAAGCTGTTAGACTTCTTTCGAGGAACTCACTTTGATACCAATTGTTGGAAGCAAGCAACACTGAGAGGGGGGGTGAATCAGTGTTTTGCAAAAAATAAATTTATTATTCTGATCTTTAACCCACTTAAAACATTCAACCAAGAGAAGCATGCAAAAAAAAAAAAAAACATCCACAACACCATAACACAAGGATTTTTACGTGGAAACCCTGTTAGGGGAAAAACCACAGTGGATGGCCAATCCACAATATGATCTTAGTATACTCAAAAATATTACAAAGTGGGAATGCACTTGCATTTAAGCTCACTACCTAGAGCTCACTGCTCAAAATAGAAAGGCACACTGCCTTACAAATATTTGGATTAGATCAAAGAGAATGAACTAAAAGAGTAGCATCTACAAATGTTTGATTACAGTTCTGGTTAGGCTTAGTAGTCAATCTTTTGTCCTTCTAACTGATTTTTCACTTCTGCTCTGCTTTGCTCTAACTCGCACCACAAAATATTTAATGCACAAGTGAAATTGTGCATAAATCGCTCAATCACCCTTTTGGTATTCACAACACACATCGACACACCTTCTACATACACAAAATGATATAATTGATCATTTATATATATCTGCGACTAAGAATTTAATTGCAACAAGTCAGCTTCAATAAAACTTAAGAAAATTTACAACTATTGGCTCAAATCATGAATAATATTCAATGCGCACCCACAATGGTCGGTCACAACTTATCTCAAACCCAAAAAAATATGCTCGAACACAAAAATATTTGAGTAAACATTCCTCGAATATCTGTGACACTTAAAATCACTCGGGTCAGCCACAAAATACTGATGAACAAAAAGATATCGAACCGGATCTCCAAACTTGCACACAACTTGATACAAGGCACTAAGAATTTCAGACAACACAAGAGATACATTGATTAACCTCCCATAAGATCCATAACTCAAAATAACAACAAAAAATCTGCATGAGAATCAAAGAACACAAAACTATAGGATGCTTTGTTCTTAGTGATTGTTCTCAATCTGTCTGTCGGTAGGAGAAAATGACGACGTGCGGATCCAATCACCGACTAGGGTTTCCATCAATGACAACAATAGAAAA
Source organism: Sequoia sempervirens (assembly GCA_007258455.2). NCBI lineage: Eukaryota > Viridiplantae > Streptophyta > Pinopsida > Cupressales > Cupressaceae > Sequoia > Sequoia sempervirens. Next base: position 269,934,798 of record VDFB02000015.1, on the reverse strand, counting down.
CTTTTGCAGTGTCTCTTGCCAACAATGATAACATGTAAGACTAAAATGAAATGTATGTGAAGGTATATAGGATTTCAAGATACATAAAAAACCTAACAAAATTAGGGAAAGCCAAAATACATTGAGCGAGATGGCCAAAAGAGAAAAACCCCTAGCAAAACAATATATATATGGAAAGATAATAAAACAAAATAAAACCCTAAGCATAACATTAATCAAAATGTAAACTAAACAAAATGAAAAGAAATGGAGACTCAAAACAACATACTTGAAACAAAATGAAGAATGATGAAAACCCCAATTTGAATCAAGCAAAAATCGTTCCACAAACTATACACGTAAGAATCCATTCCTTAGAGCATGAAGGAAACCCACACGATCAAGAATAGCAATTAAAATGAACTTAAAATGCGGTTAAAATGATTTAAAAGTCAATTTAGGCATCATTCAAACTACATTTAATACCAACTCGTGTGGATCCTGAAATTGTAGGGGTAGGGAATTTCAACACTGTAGCAACTTTAATAGTTGAATGATATGCAGGGTAGGTGAAAAACACCAACCTTGCACTTTTTTTTTTTTTGCATTTGCCTTGCATGGGCTATGAAAATTAGCGCTCCTACTAGAGCAAAAATTCTCTTTAAAACAAATTTTTTACATCTTGGTCAAAAATGCAAATTTCAAGGAATTGAAAAAGGGGAATGCTTGGAATGATGTTCCGAGGCTAGGGGACCACACACGAGGGAAATAAGGATTTTCCTTGTTTTGCATGCTTAGAGTGCATGGGCTATGAAACAAACAATTTTCGTAGGGTTTATCCTCGAATTTAGTTGACCATGAATTAAGCTCAACTGAATTTGAGGATAACACACTCAAATCCATAGTCAAAATCTAATGCCCAAATTCCAGAGATGAATCCATGGGATAAAACTAGCATATCTATAACATGTACCATAAGCTCATCATAATTCACTCACAAAATTGGGTACTCCATTTTGGATCCATCATCTCCATTTTAATATTATTATGATGTATCATAGCATACATCATAAGTTTTTCAAAAAGTGTAATTACCTCTTACAACTCTCTCATGCATCAAAGATGCTCATGCATTCCTAATGTGGGAGGCCTAACTTCCAACAACCACAACTTTTATTCTAGGAAGCTAAATGAGCCCACTTTTAAATTGAAGGTCTTAGAGATATTCATGTCTCCATAATAAAATTTCTCTTGTTAAGGCCCATTTTTAAAAAAATGGGGCCAAAAATTACCTCCATAACCTAAAATTTACATTTTTTTATGCTTGGGCGCATTAGGATGCAAATTTGAGAGACCTTTCTTAACATCATACACTTAGTCAAGATATAGTCCTCTTTGGGTGCTTGGACTAATTTTTGAATTTTAGAGGTTTTCCTCCAAGATACTTTCATTATAATTTTGATCAATCACATAATTGTTGGATGCAATTCTAAACTTCCTCCAATTTCAAGATTAGTTAGGCTTAAATAGTGGGTGAGGAAATCTAGCTCTTACAATTGTGATTTTTATGACAAATCATGGATAATAACTTGAGAAAGTGATGTCTCCTATCTCTCATCCATATGTTTTCATTGAGGATATTATGGCTCAAGTTGAGATCCATGTAGCCATAAAGGGCAATGTGGAGCTTATACCTTCTAGCTCTAATTAGTGCTTTTAAAGGGAATTTCCTTTTATATAAATTAATTATTTGAGGAAGATGAGGATTACCAACATCACATACAATAGATCTTGGATGATGAGGATCTTTTCCTCTAGACCATCACCAAAGAGTTTGAATTAGACATGTATTTTATTAAATGTGATGATGATTTGGTTTCCTTCAATAGTATTACCACTATCTCCTAGTGTACAAGGAAGATGACTAAACCAAATTAGGGAGTTATAGTCAATCAAAAAGGAAGGAAATTAGAAGTAGTAAAACTACACTTTCTAGAAGGTTGAGATCTAGTGGATAATGACACTTAGAAGAGTATATATAACCTCCTCACTAGAAGTAAGAGGAAGAAATCTACAAAATGATATTGAGGAGAAGAAAGTTGACACAAGCTTATGATCCCTCTTCATCTTTTTTTGGTTTTTATTTTAGTAGCTTAGTTTTTTTAGCTTTCCTTTCTCACTTTTTCATGCTTAGTTAAGAGTAGTAAAAACTCTCCAGTTTTATTTTTCTAGATTGGTTGAGTTCCTAAGACATCCTTATATTTTTTTATTCTATTTATTTTATTAAAGGAGAGGAACCTAATCCCTCATTCACTAATAAAAAAACCTAATGGAAGAAGGGAAAACCCTATGTAGTGGAGGATTATTGGGTTCACCAAAATGTAAAGATTTTTTTTCTTTAACTACTTAGGGTAATTAAATAAATTCCTTCAACTAGCGATCAATTAAGTACTAATTAACCTAGATAATATAGTTGGAACTCATCATTGAAAATTAAAACAAATAAATGTGGAAATTAAATAGAATTAAATATAGTACTTAGCTCAAAATTCAATGATGAATAAATAATGTGAAATATATTAGAAGTAGATTCATCAATGGGCTAAAATATCAGGGTTGACTTAGCTGAAAATCTCATATTCTACAAGATGATTGTATTTTACTTTGAATGATTTACATGAGTACATACACACAAGTTTGACCAATTGTAGAATGTGCACAATTGAATTCACCCACCTTGATTTATGATGTCTAAATACACACAAGGATTGGAAAAATTTACAAACATCTTTTGAGAATCTAATGAACTGCAAGTGTCATGCTCTTCTTGGTCAAACCCTTAGATGGATCACTTTACAACTCTAGGTGAAAGATCAAGGACAATAAACAAACATGCAATGGCCCTAGGATGATGTGTGTTAATGTAATGCTCTAATAATGATACTAAATTTATTTTCATTCCATTCACAAAATCAAATTCTAGATGTGCTTAATATAGGTTCATAGGTGATTTTTAAATAAATGAGTGAATATCCTTAAATACAACAACCAAAAACACAAATCGATACAAATGTGTACTAGGTTGACTCACAATAGTTATTAGGAAAATAAATTTTAGATGCAATTTTTTAGTTTTCAATTTAAAAGTCTAAAGACCATATCCACAAGTACAAAAGTAATCTAAATCAAATCCCTACCCATAAATTTAATCCATAAAATGAATAATAAATTTAAAAATCATTAATGAAAACCCAAATTTAATAATAAAAAAATATAACAATTAGAGATATCAAGTTTCCACAATCCATAATGATTATTTACATCAAATTTTTGGATTTGATTGCATAAGAATTTTTGCATAACGTTACGGATCACACTCCATGATCCAACTCTCTACTTTAATCCTAGCGATAGATCACAAAATATGATAAAAAAACGTTATGCAAAAATTTTTATGCAATCAACTCCAAAAATTTGATGTAAATAAATATAACAATATTAAAAACCAAACTCACATTAAAAAAAACATACCACATATAATCTGATTATTACATTTAAAATTCTCTCTAACCAAAAATATTAAGACAAAACAACATAAGTATACTTTTTCACCACTGAAAACAAATGTCCTAATCATAAACCAAATGTTGACTAAAGGTGTGGAATTAGAAAATTAATAAATTTGACGTTATAAACCCACTAATGCCATATGTGTGAATTTAAAATAAACCCTTTAGGAAAGCATGATTGTACCAGAGGCCCCCACGGGTGGAACATGGAACATGGAACATCCATACCTACACTATGTATACTAGGTACAAAGTGTCAATCGTCATCCACATTTTGAATTTTGTGAGACTTTTCATAGTCAATTTTTGAAACTAACATTTTGGCTTTAAGTCATCAATCCACTAGTATCGAATAGACATAATCACATGTTTGGAAAAGAATCAAAGGCCGTGAGCACAAAAGGTTAAAAATTGTACTAAGATTTAAATGAATTATTTTGTTTAGATTTGGGAGAAGTCCTTGAGAAGATCAATTGTTCATTTGTACAAGAGTTGTCCTATTAGGGTATTGCCCTAGACTTTAGGGCTGGGAAAAGTAATGGGTACAATTGTGGTTTACTCTTTGTACCATTCACTAAAGTGGGGTTTGTTCTCTGTGCCTTCACAAACTTGTTAACTTTAAGAGAGAATGATAAACTACCCTACAACATGTCTAAAGTAATATTTAAATAATAATAATAATAATAATAGATTGGATTGGTAAAACACATTATAATTACACGAGGTTTTCATAGATAATTCTTTTGTAATATTTGTATAATATTAAAAATTAAAAATTAAAATATTTGTCTTTATGTGAGTTGACTGAAATTTAAATTTATGATTGATATTGGTGAACTCGTCTATTTTTTAAAATTATTTAGTTATGAATACTATTGGGACCTTCATCCTTGAAAAAAGAAGCCAATCAATATTAAAAATTGTCCGTCCTTTTTTTGACATGAGATCTTGACATCATTAAGATGATACTCTTTTCTTTGATTTGGTTTACCTATTGGAAATTGTAGTCCAACCTCCTATCTTGCAAGAAACCATCTCCAAGACATTGTCCTTAATGTAATCAACACTTTTTTAACTAAGGAAAAATCCTCTTCAAAAGATAAATGATCATGCCTAAACATTTCTAAATATTCAACATCATTAGGCTTTGAAGGAAAATCCATCAAATTCTACTTGTCTAAAGGAGGTACAAGGGTGGGGATAATAGTCTCATTAACCACTGTAGAAACAACAGTAAGCAACTCCTAAACACATACAATGTTGTCTACACCCAACTTCAAAGATACTTCCTCATGTGCCTCTAAAAACCCAACTAACAAAGTTATTCTACTTTTGGGATCTAAGAAAAATCCAAGGGGCAACCGACTACTTTATAGTATAGGATTGCATTCATTGAACAAATAGTCATTTCTAGCTTTGAGTTTTCGCTCTAGACACACATAAAAAAATAGTAACAAAGTTGAAAATACTTCATACACCTTAATGTCATGGCTTCCCCAAATTTCAACCATATCTTTGTAGAAAGACCCCAAAAAATCCAAATCTACCAAAATATTTGCATAAGTAGAATAAGAACATCTTAGGATTTTAGGAGAAATTGAGATAAATTTACCCAAAGAATTATAATGCTTTATGACATAACGGAGGGCTAGAAATATAAAGGAATACTAGGAAATATAACATAGAGTAGAATAATGTTAAATTTTTATAGTGAATCATTCAAACTTAGGAACCAATTTTTTACATAAAGAGTTTCATTCCCCCAATGCCCGCACATCCTTAGAAAATATATTGCCTAGATTAGCTTCTAAAGCACAAATTATAATGAAGAAACCCTATGCGCAAGGACAAATCATAATGTGTTCCTCAAGGAAACATTTCAAGGCTTGTGCAACCCATTTATTTAGCTCAAAGGGACTAGACCAAATGTTGTTAAGCCTACATATCAACCCCATTTTTATATAGTGATCAACTTCCTCTTGTACTTTTGGTCTCATTTCTAATAATGGGATCTTCTAAGAAAAACTAATAATTTCCTACCAACAACATCCTACCACCTTAAAATGTGACCACCTATAATAGAATTATGTATCTTATAAAAGGGGTTACATTAGAATCCTAAAGTCCCTCATTGTTACTACCTAAAAATACATTAGTGTACATGCACCCTTCAACTCTCCCATTCTCAACCTTTGTAAATCCAACACTATTTTCCACATATCCCACATCTTTTCCAACCTGGAAACCTATAGAGGAAACCTAAGGAGCATCACCATACTTAGCTATCTATTTAGGCTATCACAAGAGCAATAAATCCATCATAATAACCCTTAGAACCTATAAGTATGTGGTAGTTCCATAAAACGATTTAGGTTTAAAAGCAACCTTATGTTAAAAATATTGTTGAACACATTTATAATTGTTTGAATAATTAACAATATCATTTGATGTCTAATAAATGATGAACTTTAAAATATAATTATGATTAGTTAACTACGATTTATTATTATTATTATGAGGTACAAATCTTCATTTTTACATGTTTATTGCAAGGTGCATTATGATAATATATGACTAAGACAATCAAATGGGATTGATGACATGGTGACTTATCTCCTTCTAACTCAAAGTGTATTACATTTATAAGTATGGGCATGCAAATCATCTAGTTTTATTTTTTCATGATATTGGCCATTTTATGTGAGGTTGTGTTTGATCTTGTAAGTTTAGTATACAAGTTGAATGTTATTATTTATCATCAACTTCACTTGGAAATACAATGCATTTAACTTTAGCTGCTTATATTTGATTTCTTAAATTACTATATTGATATTTGGCTCATTAAAAAATATAGCCATTTAAGTTAAGGTTCATTATGTTCATTGGAATGTGAACACTTGATTAATTTATTTGACCTTTTAATTTACCTTAAATGCATATGTTGATTTAGAAATTATAAATTGATAAGGTTATTATAGTTTTCTTTTATTTTTTATTAGTGTGACCACATTCTTTGAGCCTTAAACTGGATTTGAAATCCTAGCCAAAATTAACTACTACTAAACCAACACTTATAGTTATTTCACTTGGAATTTTTAGTATAAATTGAGCTTGATGAATACAAACTAACACTACAACATACATTTTTGAATCATATGTTGATTCCTACATGTAGATGAAAGATTTTTTTTTTGCAAAAGGTTGGAAGCCTATATATATTTATATTATATAAAAATTTAGATTTATAAAAAGGCCAGTATGAAAAAAGTTGGAAAAAGTAGCTATTACATAAGGATGCTAGAAGGAGCAAAAACTGGTAGATAGATACTAGATTACAACAACTGTATTAACTACAAGCTAATTACATCAACAAGTATGCTTGAAAACTAAAAAATTAAAAAAATAGCTATATACAAGTAACCTTCAGCACCTTCTATTCTTCCATATGGAAAAATTCAATCAAATTCTCACATTGTTGTTCTTGAAGTTTAGCCTCCACATGAGCAACCAAAGGAGATTGAGAATTAGCTACAACTACAATACTGGGATGATGCTCATGGGATAGAAGAAAGGCAATTATGTGGTACTTCTCTTTGAATTTTGCAATCATATCCCCACCTAATTCGACTAAGTTTTGATTGATGGCCCTATGGAGGTATTTGATATTGCTCATCTCAAAAGAGTATTTATAGCATTGTAAACAAAAACATATGCCTATTTATAAGGTAGGAAATGCTTGGGGAACAAGTCTCCCACATAGCCCTAACCCTTCTAGAAGTCATAGGATTGGACGCTTTTGAGAAGCACATTGTTTTATAGAAATACATCATTCACTACCTCATTTGCAATGCATTGAACAAAATTATAACATTGCAAAAAATCTAAAAGATTTGAAATGAACACAGAGAGGAGATGAGAGGGAAAAAGTAAACGTTGTGCTTAGGGATGGAGGATTTCCTCACTTATAACAATTTGTATGCATTGATGCACACCTAGACATTGTAGCTTAAAAACGTGTTCCAACTCCGCCCGACCAATGTAGCTTGAAAATGGAATTTCCCAATTTAAGACTAGAAATGAAGCCCTATAGTATCTTGGATAGTAGTCCATGAGATAGTTGCTGACAAAGGCTTTTCTGCCATAGATGATGAGGCCTACACCTCCAAATATATGTAGGTAATACAAAGTCTAGCATTCAAATCTAAAGAGCATAATATCAATCAAGATCTAGAATTGTCATTGAACATAACCCATCTTTCTTTATAATCAACAAACTAGTTTTTGCAAAAAAAGACACATAGAATCCATTATTGAAAAAAATATTCTCATTCATTTCTCGTTACATTCCATTTACAATAAACATGTCTATATTTTTTTTCTAACAAGTTGCAAACCACTTTTAAGATGGAGAGAAGTAGATCAACATATATTATTACAAAATATTATTTTTTTATATATACCTATCCCTTTCATTTTTTCAAATGATTGAATAGCCACCTCCAAATCCTAATTCAACCACATTATTTACAAAATATAAAATAAAAAACCAAAATCTTTTTAGAATACTCATGACCATATCAGAGGCTTCGCCCTTATAGGAGAGTGTGAGCTCCAACCCCTTTGACTATGGCACCTTAAAGGAATAGGAGAATGACTAATACTCATTTCTAACCCCAACCTAGTCACACTCCATTGGCATTCAAAGTCATTGATAACCTAGGGCTATGACCTCACATTATTGTTTTGTGATTAGTAGCATTCTAATCAAGGATAAAATTAAAAAGTATAAAGAAAATGGATGTGCTTATATAAAGCATTATTTCTTCATAGACATATTATGATCAAGAATGAAAACAAAAACGGAAATGGAAATTCTTTTAGAAAATGATAAGCTCTTTCAAACATGAAACTCCCAAGATCAAGGTAGCTTTTCTAATGTAGTAGGGATAAATATTCCATCATTGAAAACTCCTAGCACCCTACATAATTCTTCATTCATATAAAATTACTTCTAAAATCTAGATTTAATATGAAATAAATGATCCTCTTCATCTTCATTTATGACTAGCTAGTTGATCTCTAAGCAAATTTATTGGAGGAATTTTATATATATAAATAAATTTGTTTGCGTAAAATCTATTTTTTAAGATTTTTATTATAATTTAAATCTTTAGTCTCTTTCAAATGGTGGTTTATTTCATAGATAATTTAAATTCTATATTTTCTCCAAGTTATGATCTAGTTATGGAATTCATAAGGATAAGTGAGGCATGAATTCTTTTGTAATATAATTTTGTTGGAACCTTATATATTAAGAAGCAAATTAAATCATACAATTTCTAAGATTGGAACAATGTTTGAACTAAGAAACATCCCCATTATAATGTTGTGTGAGACTAACATGACAATCAATTAAAACTATTGGTGAGGATTCAAGCATCATATAGAACTGTAAAATCCTTAAAACACAAGTATAAAACTATCATGTGTATTTTCTTTCTTTTTTTTCTTAGTGATTTTTAATATATATGTAATAGGTATGTACTATATATATATATATATATATTATTAAATTATTTGCAAAAAAATTATTTATATAAATTTATCAAAATTATTATCATATAACATTTTCTTAAAGGAAATAAGTTGTGTGTGTGATGGAGAGGAGTGGTGGAAATAGGTGCAGAGGCTGTAGTTTGAAATCTGTAGATGATGGAGATGCTGAAGCCGATGAGGATGATGGAGATCCAACTTTTGCTATTGGTGATGTGGCCTTGCTACTTGGGGAGGCATGTCTGCTGGTGTTTGTGCTCTTGTTGGGCATTATTGGCTACTGTGTAGTTCCTATGGTGTTGCGGTCTGACCTTTGGGAATCCTATGGCTTCTGCTTGCTCTGCTGGGTTGAATCCTTTGTGGTGCCTCTTGTTCCTATTCAAGCTCCTTTATGGAGTTATTTGAGTTGATCTGAGGCTATTGTTTCATCTATGGGTTGTGGGCTTGTTATTGAATGGGTCCTCATTTTTGCTTATGGGTTCTTTCTAAGCACCCCTTTACTTTGGGAGGGTGTGTTTCTACTTATGGTTTTTTTTCAGATTGCTCTCCTTGCATTGTGTGTGGGTGTGCGTTGGTTGCTCTATGGAAGATTGGTTGTTGAATGGGATTATTTGTGTTCCTATTCAACATAATAGGAAGGCTTGGGGGCTCCTTGTGTTGGCTTGTTCTTCTCCTTGCTTTCTCTTAGTTGTCCTTTGTTTCTTCCTACTGTGTGTTTGGTGGCTCTCTTTTGGGGGTTTCTATTTTCAGAGTGTGTTGGGTTCTTCTTGTTCCCTCTTTGTGGAATGGTGGTGTTTCCCTCTGGTTGGTTGTTTGGAGTTATGGCCTACCTCTGGCTCTAACCAACATGTCGGGGTATCTTGGTGCTCTTTTTTGTTGGGCCTTATCCTTATTCCTATCCTGTTTGGGTTCCCTTATTCCTTTTGGGACTTGGCTGTCCCTGTTCACCCTAAGTTTGGGACTCTGCCTTTGGTGGTCTTTTGGCCTGTGGTTCCTTTTGTTGTGGTTTTCTCTGCAACCTTTGTCTCTTCGGCTGAGTGTGTTTTGCAACCTTGTTCTCTTTGGATGAGTGACTTTAGATCCTCTTTGTTGAGGTTGTTGCTATTCCTCTTGCTTTTGTTGTTGCTAATGTAGGGGTTTGAGGTTCTTTCTTGGGCTGAGCAACTTCATGTGTTTATTCTGATGGCTCAATTTTCTTTGGGTTTTATCTAGTTTGTTGAAGTGTGTTCTTTCTTCTTTATCTACACCCTGTTATGCCAAGAGAGGATATGTTGGTTTGACTTTTCAAAGTTTTTGCGGGCTCTCTGGATCTACAAATGGGGTATTCTATGGAGGTGGATATTTCTCCCATTAAGGCAGAGCCCTCTTCTATTGAGGTGGAGATGGTTGATATAGATTCGATGGAGTTTCTGGTTAGCTTGCTCCTATCGAGGTGGAGCTTGTTTGGATTGTTGTGTGAAGGCTTTGGAGGTTGGGGCTCTCATCTCTTCTTCTCCTATAAAGGGTAGCTCCCTCCTATTGAGGTGGAGGTGGGTTTGGCTCTGGTGGGGTGCTGCTACATGAAGATGGTTGTGCTTCAGCATTTTGGTGTGCTCTCCAACTCCCCTATTGATGTGGGGTGTTTGGAGTTGCTGGTGTTTTTTATTATGGGTATGGGGTTGAGGGTGTTCTCAACCATTAAGTTGCCCTTTTCTCTTGGACCAATAATGTTTCTCTTGAGCAGATGGTTTGTTGTTTCCTAGCTGATGTAGGCAGGTTTTATGCTCATTTAAAGTTTCCAGGTCCTTGTTTAAATTTGGCTATTTAGGGATCTAGTCCCTTTGTTGTTTTCCGCTGTAGCCTATGTATTCATGCCTTCATGTTAAATGTTGTTGTTGTTTCGCTACTGATTGTATGCGATTTATCTTATTTGTAGCTTGTATTCCTTGGACAAGGTTACAAAGCCCTTCAAAATTGGTTGTATTGGGTTTCGAGGCCCCATCAAAACCTATTTTACCTAATTAAAAACATTTTCTTATAAATAAAAATTCATTTTAAAAAGTTGTTTTATATAGTGACAATGTTATTACTAAATGTTTTATATACACATTTTTTTAAAATATAGAATTAACATTTTTTTCTACGTGACATAGTATGATGGACCTTGAATCACATAAGCTATACCTTTTACATACAAAAGTGGCCCATCCATCCCCATTTCTTCACTATTGATCCTCTATAGAAGTAGGTTTGGTGTAACAACAAGCTATTAGTAGGGAACCTGTAATCTTTGGACACATATCACCTACCAAAAAAAAAATCATTAGGAAGATAAATAACCTCTTAAGTAATTCACATCCATGTGGTCATGGAAAAATTGTATGTGAGGTCAATCTTCATATATATACATGTATTCATGAAGAAATATAAAAAAAAGCTCATCCTAATGATGTCAAATAAACCAATGTTCAATGAGTTAATGAATATCCAAAATTAAAGTTGGATTAAAATAAATTCAACCCAAGTAAGGACCTTAAGTGACATATGGTTAGAGGCTACAAGATTCCTTAACCAACAAGATAACACTAACATGGATTTTTTATGAAATTAGGGTGTATGATCATTTTTATTGATTAATAGTGTTATGAGCTAGATAATATAAACAAATAACTATCATAGTAAGATTATTGAGACAAGTTAGTATAATATCATACAATTCTTAACCATATTGCACCTAGATCTTAAGGACAGACTTATAAAGAGAAAAACCACATAATAAGAAATCAAAATATTTTATACATAAAGTTTCATTAGATTATAATTTAATACAATAATTGTAGGTGAGAGAATATTCATCACCTCATACCTAAGAAGATAATCCCATATTGGTTAGAAGGCTTGGTCTATGTGAACATATATAATCCATTATATCATGATAATCACATGTCAATGGAGATGATGAAATAATGGAAGTGAAACTTCTACTAACACAATGGTTGATTTGTTATATGTGATGATTTTTTATTTCTCATCATCCCCTCTCCTCTTCTATGGCTAAAAGATCCCAAAAAATCCTTTTTACAAACTTCTTAAAAATATCCATATCATGGTGAACCTTAAGAACAAATTTTTGATCTCTCCTTGACACCATAACTTTGATTCCTTACTTATATATAAATTAATAAATGAGTTGGCTAGAAAAAATCATAGCCCTTTGAACCCCTCCCCTTTCTATCCCTCCCCTAAAATAAGTACTCAATATTCTAGATAGAAAGGATCAAGAATATTCTAGATAGATCCATTAATTTTATTCTAGGCATAAAAATAAGAAATCATGAAAAAAAACACATGCATACAAGGTTTTAGAAAAAAACATGGGTCTAAAAAACTCATCCCCTATTCTCAAGAATGCTCATTAAATTTTATAGAAGAGAAGAGAGATAAATAGAAAGAGCATGGAAATAAATTTATATCAACTCAGCCAATATATTATCTTCCTGAGAATGGATTTGATATACTAGTGGTTAATGAGGCTACAAATTTAATATCAACACTTCATATCATTATTGTTCCAAAGGTTACATGTATGATTTGTTTGTAATTTCATATTTTCTCCTTGTACATATTAGATCATATCCTTTTTATTTTAGTAATCCTAGCAATTAGCTCACTATATCCCTTTTAATTACTAGGAAAAGCCTTAATATTGTTTATCCACAAGCCCCACTTTACCTCTTAATATTAATGCTAAAGTTAAAAATTAAATGCATAGATTAATTATGTTTTACCTATAGGCCTAGCCTACCCATGAAATTACTTTAATTAGCATCAAGCTCTATTTACATATGTGGGATTTACTCCCTTTAATATCACCCAAATTTAAAGAAGTGTGGGATCCAACTTTCATAAACTCTTTCAAATAAATGGAACCCCACCTATTTTGATACCCCTTGCAAGTGTTTGGGAACTTTTGTGGGCCATTGAATTAAACAAAATCAATGGTAATTAAGTACCTCTAGGCTACAAGATTTACTTCTTATAATATGTGGTGGTTGTTGACCTCCTAAAATTAATCTCTTGAATATATAAACCTCTTCCCGACCTCTCAAAGCTAATTCCCTTAGGTGGTATCACATGTATGCATGGGTCCCACTTTTCTCACTCTTTTTAAACAAAAGGCACAATGTTATTTTATTTTTTTGGTTGGTAAATGCTTTTGACTAGAGCTATGAGCCAATGAGGCCACATTCGAGGGACCTTATCCCTTTCAATCTACTCATTCTCTTCCTTCTTCATCTCCTTCTCTTCCCCTCCTTTTTACTCCTCTCCATTCCTCTCCTCTTCCTTCTTCTCCTCTCCTTGTCCCCTTCTCTTCCTCCTCCTACCACTCCTCCTCTACTCTTCCTTCCTCCTTCCTACGACTCCTCCTCACTTCCTCTTACCATGCTTCTCCGTACTCACCACCACCTTTCCTTTGCTCTACACCCCTCGCTTCCTCTACTCTCGTCCTCTCCTGCCCTGTGGTTCTTCCAGCCTTCACCTCTAACTACTGACACCCTCATCCATCTACTGCTTCCACCTTCTCTTTTACCACCCACTACCTCCCACCCCCGCACCTCGATATCCTTCCGCCTATCCCCTTGAGATTCTCCTTGCAACACCTTGCGCCACTCCTCTATCTGTGCACCTCCTACCAACTCCACTAGCAGTTTGACCCCACAACAACACCAAATCTCCCTCCTTCCTCCATGCATCAACCTTCATCCTCTTTCCTATGAATGTTCATCCCACCATGCACTAGTGGGATTCAAACACCTGATAGTAGTTTCACTACTGCTTGCAACTTGTTGTTGCATTACGGGGTCATCTCATATGACACAATGTTATTACAACACATGGGCTTATCTTTCATGAACCAAGGGTTCTATTAATACATAATTCCTATTTTGATACATTCATATGACACTTCCAACCAATTCATTGACTCCCATCCAATTTCACTTCATTTTTCATGTTGAGGTATTATAAAGGAAAACAACAATGTAAAGGTGGACTCCACATTATTGATGTTAAATTATAACATAATGTGTGGCCCTTCTTTGCATATCAATATAGCTAGAAAATTGAATATGAGACCTCAAATTTTGGTTTTCACTCAATTGTAGTCCCACATTTAATTTTCCTAGAGAACTAAATTTAGAAGTCACCTTTTCTTAATTCTTAAAATAATCATCTAAAATATCATTCAATTCTAACTTACTTAAACCCTTAACATTCAATTCTAACTTATAAAAATTCTCAAGTTTACCAAAATACTTATAATTTGTCCCAATATTGAGCATCTTGATGGGAATTCTCAAAATATGCATGTGTATGATGAATCACTATTGTTAGATTTGCATCCTTCCATACCTAATTTTTGTATTAGAGCATAATTTTGTACTACAATTCAATAAACTCAAAAGGTATCTTATCTTTCAAAAGATAATAAACCTAGAAGCATTAAGCCTTAATCTATTAGAAAAAAATTCAAGTGAAGAAGAAGAATACATTTAACACCCTTATCATCTAAAATAAAAACACTTACATGTTGCATTGAAAATATGCTAGCTTACAATCCCCTTTAGTTGTATCACCTTTCTCTACCAATAATCTACATACAAATTGATGATAAAAGAAAAGACTATCTCTGCCATGGTTGTGTCATTATCCCATAATCAACTAAAAGGATTTATTTGTAAAAACTCATTACTTTATATTTCAAGTAATTTTTTTTTTATAAATAAAAAAGTTCTATCATTTCTAGAAACATTCTCAAATAAAACTATTCATGACCATATAAAATTAGTTTCCCCTCTTGATTAAAGTGTTCCATATTAATTAATTTTCAAAAAAAAAAAACCAAATAAGTTGTAGGAAGAATAATGGAAAAAATGTACCTTTTTGCTTCTCTATGTTTTGTTCATTGAAAACTCAAGTTTCCTTATCCTTCACTATTGATTGAACACTTATTTGCATTAGGAAGTAAGTGGGGAGAAATTAAAGAGCTAAATATCTTTGTAATTCTCCAAAATGAGAATTTTTTAGTAGTCTAATATTACTTATATCATTTTTTCTATTTTTTCTCACCTTTTTTGTTAGAATGTAAAAATGGGGGTTTTGATAGCTCCCCAAACCTTTTATAGTATCAAAAAGTAGATTTTTAAAAAAATAAAAATTGAAGTGGAATAAGCTTTCCAAAATAGTTGTGATTCTTAAATTAGAATACTTGTATGGATGCAAATGGTAGGAATTTATCCTAAAAAAAGAGACTTCTTTGTGTTGCAATTAATTTTTTGTGTTGCAACCAAACTTTGTGTGAACATGTTCACTCTCTTCTAAGAGAAAAGTGTATCCCTCTTTGAAAATGGAAAATAATTCCATCTCTTATGTATTCAAAGGTTCATTATCAACCCCCTTTACAACATCCTAAAAAAGGTGCTCTAAATCAAGGCCAAAATCTTATGTTAAGTCTATAGATCTCCTTCAACAAGGAGATAATAATCCTATTGGTACATCAAAAATAGGTCATGGAGATAGGTGCCACTTTGATCCAAGTTTTTTTAATTAACCTAGATCTCTTAAGTTTCCACAAGAATTTCTTACCAAGTGATCTATGTTGAATGAGGCAAAGGCTCCTCCTCTATGGATGAATTTCCACATATTTCGATGACACCTAAGAAGCCACTCATGTCTTTAGTTTTAGTGAGTTCTGCAAAGTTTTATCTCTTACTTTATTCCATGGATATAGTTTTATAATTTTTACCTACATAAGATAAACATGTTCTACTACAAAAACTAAATAGCTAGGAGCACCTTCTATTTTCCAACATTGATGATAAATTCCATTGCTTACACACTCATCGCCTATAAAAATAACTTTATCTTCTACAATATGATGTTGATTTTCTCCTCTAAGATATGTTGAAACTTGGTAAGAGTGTGTATTGGGCTAATTACAATCTATTGAGGCAAGATGAGGATCATGTAGTTTCTCTTCTTAGGCCTTTGTGGTAGGAATAACAAACTTCATTTTGAAGGCTATGAACTCATTAGAAAAATCTAAAGTAAGACTTTTCATTTATACTATTTCCTTAGGACCAAATAGCTTGAAATAGCTTGAGGAGGATTATTATTTTAAGAGAACAAAGAGGTTGGAAGTATAGGGAATTTTTTTTGGCTTGCATGAGGCTTTTCTTAGCTTGGAAAACTATACCATAGGCCTTTGTGATGATTTTAAAACCTAATAAATCGATCATTAAATTAATTTTAAAGAAAATATTTAAAAAAATAAAGATACACCAAACTCGGTGAAAGATATGTCTCATTAGGTATCCTCTCCCAAGTCCTCTTGAATATGAGGTTGAAAGAAAAAATGGGCTTCATATGAGCTTTCTTCACTATTATGAGATGTTAAGAAAATGATAGTATGTATCTCCTCTCCTTAAACTAATTATTTAAAAATGTTTCAAGTTGACCCCGATGTAGAATGGAGGAAACTGTTAATCATTTGAATCAATCCAATGCTCTTTCCTTGAGATGAAGCCAATAATTTGAGAGCCACATATAGAGCTACAAAAACATGTATCATGCATAGATTTGTTATATCATGAATGTGATAAATATGGGATATAGATCCATCCTCATTAAAATCAAATCATACTCTTAATGTCAATTTTTATGGGGATTCCATTTTTATAGGTGCAATAGTCTAGTAGAGTTCCAAGCAATAAAAGGCTAATTTATGGGGTTGTCATATTTTAGTCTAGAAAATATAAAGTTAAAGCTCAAATATGGTCCATTGAAATAAATAAATGGGGTTTTATAACCCATTGTAGTAATTAGATGGCTACACCTTAGAGTAGGTTTCTCTATGATTTTCCACCAAAATCACAAAATATTAAACTAAAAGTTTTATGTTTGTAGGAAAAATGAAGGTTGAAGCCTTGGTTTTTTCCATTATGTGTTCCATATACTATTGGTGTTCAAATATCACAACCACGTCAATTTTTTGTATCAAATGTGCTCAATACCATTCTATACAAAGAACATTATCATAGGTAGTCTTGTAAGTGTGGGACCATGAAATGTAAGATGACGTCCAAAATTGAATGGTTTTTACCTTATCTATGTTAGCTTCTAACTTAAATATAACATTGGAAAAAGGGAAAAGAGGAGCATGAAATAAAAAATAAATAAAAGGGAAATGCACCAAAAGAGAAGAGTTTTTACAAGCACACAATCTTTGCATGACTCTAAACAAAAATAAAATAGACTCTAATGCAACATAAAAGAAAATGAAATAATGTTTGCATGATTACTTTCCAACAAAATATTATCATGATTCTAAATGTATGCATTAAGTCTATTCTAAACATGTAAATATAATATACCTAACATTGTTGTGGTGTGTGTTTGTGCAATTAAGGAAATAGAATCACCAATTCAAGTGTCAAGAGTGGAAAAATATAAGGGTTTGATACGATTAGAAGATCTAAAAAGACTACAATGAGGTTTTACAAAGCTTTTATAGAATAATGATAGCAGAAGCAAAGGAAGCATTTGATTTTTTAGAAGAGGAAGAATAAAGATTACTCATTCCATTAGCTAAGTTATTTTCTTTTATAAATGTAAATTTGAATGGTCCATTAGAAGGTATAAACACTAAATGTTTTCTATTGTATGGCATGTTTAAATGTTAGGGATGATATTATGATCATAGTGGAGATCATGTCTCTACCATGATCATATTAGTGTCTAGGTGATTAGAAATTAAAATTTAGGCATAAGGTGTATTTTGGCATTTTGGTGAGGGTAAAAGGGTTGAGGATTTAGCTAAATGAAACCTAAAAAATGTAAATTGAATGTGTACTAAACGAGTGCATTATATAAAGTGGAAATTATAAATTAAGAAATTTATAACTCTAGACTTCTATCATTTCCACTTCCACCACTAGTGTCACATCTTCTCATCCTATTGTTAGTGTTATTCATATCTCCACTATTACCATACTTGACTATATTCCTATTTTTATACCTTGTTCCATTCCTAATTCCATATCACATTCCATTCCTCCTACTATGGTTATATCTGTGTTGTAATTCATTTTTTATCCTATTAACCTATCTATACCTAATCTTTTATATTTTGTGTTTATATTATCACCATCTCTACATCTACCTTGAATGAAGTTATTCAAAACCTAGATAGGGTGGAGCAAAAAATTGACACCTTTACTAATGGATAATATGAAGATGAATATATGAAAGTAAAATACTTATCATTCACCTAGTGGTTTTGTGGCAACTCAATTTGAAATAAATAATGGTAAAGGTGATTCTAATGCACATTTGAGATCGTTCGCTCTTGCATATTTAGATCATCTGATAAATTTTTGGCTATGTTATTTCTAATTACTTTGAAATATTATAACTTTGAGCAGTTCTTCTCTTTACCTTACGGATCTATTCATTCTTTTCAAAGTTGGTCAAATATTTTCTTAATCACTTAAAAGTTAATATGTACCTAAAGACTACTATTATCAATTTTTGTTTGAATTTTCCCAAGGTCTTAATGAGTGAATACATGAGTACGTTACTATATTTTTTAGTGCTTATGTTCTAATTTATACCATCAAGTTCATTGAAATTAATTAAAAACTATTTTTTAAAGGGATTGTTATCACCTCTTAGAAACAGTGTATTGTTGGATAAAATTGATTATATTATGGGCATGTGCATGATCATCAAAAGAATAATGAATTGTTGTTTCGTAATTCCAGTGTGCTTAAATATTTCTATTTTTTTCATTGTTCTTCTACATCTTCTTACCCTTCCAAGTTCCAAAAGTCTAAACTTTTTCGAAGGTTAATAACCATAAAGATAAAAAGGATAATATGCATCATATTACTAATACTTCTAATGTGCCTTACATTATGCATCACACTTTTAGAAATTTTATAAAATTACAATATCTCTTGGATAGTGTGCTTCAAATTTTATTGATACTCTTCCACCTATTCATCCATTTGATCCAACTAGGGGACTACCTAAGAAGTATAATGAAAATGCATTTTATAACTTTATAATTTTAAAACATAAAGCACAATATTTGATAGATAATAATATGATTCATACAAAGGATGTCAGTGATGGGGGTGATCCTTTATTTGCCCCTCATAGTTATAATTTTAAGATTTACACTAATATCTTTCCTAACTACAATAATAATCTACATGCACATCAAGAAAATAATCCCTATACTATAAGACACATACACATGTTGATAGAAATACTATGGATAATTATTAATTATTGATTCTCATGTAGTCCTATATAGATGCACCTTCTTCTCATGCTTCATCATTGTTTACATTTAATGAAGATAAGGTCACACATAACAATTATTATGTGCCTTTCTATGTTTTTGGAAATGTTTGAAATACTTTACCAATTTTCTCTCATTAATCCTAAATTGGAATTTGATATATGCATTGAGAAATTTTTATTTCATCATCATATATTAAGCAACATTTTTATGCGTAGAAAATGACATGGAATTTTTTTTGAGACCATGGGTTGCATCATTTTAGATTTGATATTCGGCCCTAAGGAGCTTAGAGTGTTATGTCATTTTATTCCTACTTCAGATAGATTTGGTATGCTACTTGATAGGCTGCAAATAGATCATTGTAAATCATTTCCTTCTATTTTTTTTTTGTCAATGTGTTAATGTTGTGCATGAAGGCACGATGGTTTTAAAAGTTATAAAACTCCATATAATCCTTTTATATTATTGGATTCATTTTTATTTGGATATTTTTGTGAAGGCCCTTAAGGAAATATATATATATATATATATAGAGAGAGAGAGAGAGCATGTAAGCATGTCTAACTTATGGGCCATATACAAATTTGTGAAACTAGAATTTTATAAGAAAATGTCTCCTTTTATTAAAGGTCTTCCTATATCCATGAAGGTCCTTCAATCCAAGATCCAACATATTATAAAGGGGTTAGTTGTGCCCAAGCCTGCCTCATTCATCTTTGAGTATCAAGGACCTTCATTCAAAGGTTCTTGTGTGGTGCCTAGGTGGCATTAATTTCCCTCAAAACCACATTAAATGTTTTTATTAGATAAAATGTTGATTTTTATCATATTTTTCATGGCATCTAACAAATTCACTACTAGCAATTTATCGACTAAAAATTCACTACCAACAATTCACCGTGGGAAAATTCACCGTCATGACAAATTCACCTCAAGAAAAATTCACCACTAGAAATTCACCACCACCGAAAATTAATTGCAAACTTTTAATGCGATGAATTTTTCGCGGTGGTGAATTGCTAGTGGTGAATTTTCCTTGAGGTGAATTTTTTCGTAGTGAATTGTTGGTGGTGAATTTTCCTAGAGCCATTTTTCATGATCAAATGAATTTATTATAACACAAAAAATTGCATAAGTATAGCCCTTAGAGTAAGCTTTATGAAAATATAGATTTTAGTATAAATTGTTTTGTTATTATTAATCAACATAGGTTAATCACAAAAAATAATATATCTATTTGATACACATGAACAAATAGAAAACAATGAACTAATTAGAAAGTAATACCACCCTCTATATCAATATTCTTTCAACAAAAAATGAATAAATAAATTTGGATATATATATATATATATATATATATATATATGAAAAGAGTTATGCATTATGAATGTGTCTTAGTTATAACTGTTCTCATTTAAAATATGATTAATAAGTTATTAAAAAAATTGTACCCTAGTGCATTGCATACTTAAGTGTCTTGAATGTCTGCTTTAGTGTGAGTTCAACAAAAATGGAATAAATAAATTTGGATATATAATTAAAAATGAGATATACATACTTTCTATTTTTAAGATTAGAAATAAAATCTACATAGAAAATCTAAAAAACGATCATTTTACAAATTATCTCCAAATTCTTAATGGGTTGCTTGATAGAATTGAGAGAAAATAAAAATATTTAAAAATATTAATTTTGTAACTAATTTAGGCCAAAAAGTGAGACATGCATTTATGCTTCCACCCACAAATTTCATGTAGAAAACAACAAAGAAAAATATGATAAATAATTAAGAAGCTACTTGTGCATCTTCTCCTAGAAATTTTGAAGATAAAAGACCTAAGGAACCTCCAGTTTAACATCCTACAATCTTTATGCATAAAGTTATCAGTTGATGTATTTCTTCAAACGATCATTATGAAGAACAAACAAACCATGTACCAAGAAAGTAATAGAAGAATAATGACATCATGTTAAACCCACATTCATTCTAGAGGCACTACTTCTTTATAGGTACTTAAGAAAAATGTTATATTTAGACAAATGCAAAATTTCTCGATAGAGGTAACTCCAAAGAAAAACAATGGGTAAAGAAATAAGTCTCTACAATTGCACCTATTAATATTATTTTCACTAATAGCACCACTTCTTATTAAGATGAAAGTCATTTACTTGAGGAAAAATAACTTGAAGTTACTTGTTAGAATGAGGATGACCTCTTGGATGGTGATTTCTCTAATGTTTTTTTTTTTGAAATCTTTTAGCATTCTTTTTTTTTTGATACGTAAGGTGTTGATTTTATTTATAATAATAAAAGTATACAGGCGTCTGCTATGCAGGAATGTTACATTAATGACCTTCAAACATTCAAAAACTGACATGGTGGATAACTACCCAGTTCCATATTGGAAGCGTCGATCAGAAGATGAAAACAGAGACAATTTTCAGCAAACTTACAAAAACTTAACTCCATTTCGTAGATACAGCGAGTAACAAGGCAAAAACTAGCAAGAAACCAGATAGACAACCGTACCCCACTTGATCACCAGAAGCCATTAACATCTGCAAAACAAATAAAACCTTCCACCCAGTCTGTTCCCTCCACTGGCACTATCTTCACTCTTTTCTTCAAAAACTCCACTGCCACGTCTGCAAGTGTGCGATGCCGGGACAATTCGGAGCCTTTGAGATCCAAAAGAAAAGGGTAAATCTTGATAGCGTCATCCGAGTCCCACATAGTGGCCAAGTCCGCAGGGCGTGGTATGCCCTTACCCAAGAGAGCCGCCTTCAGAGTAGTGTCGATGCCCCCGAGCAAGTCCTTCCGAAACAGTCGCACCAACAAATCCTTAGCCATTGACTTCGGGGTAGCAATATCCAAGAGCGAAGCAAGAAACCTGGATGATATTTGGGCATTGTCCCTTGCAAATTCTTTTCGCTCTAAATGTTCCTTTCCAAGGACCATTTTCACTGCCGCAACCGTCGCCGGATCATCTTCGAGCAAGATGCGTTTGAGACGCTGGTCCGTTACCTCCCGAAAGGCAATTTGCCTTTCCGTTGCCACTAAAGAAACAGGGGTGTCGACCCCGAAGGATTCAAGACCTTCCGCCGATATAATAATGGTGAACTTCGATTTCGACAGCCTCGCCATTGCCGAAGATGCGCCCGGAGCACCCTGCAACAAAAACATAAAAGCAAAAACCAGGGAGCCGAACCTAAATTTAGGAATGGGCTTCCTAAATTTAACATGAAACCTCAATAATGAACCGTCAGTCATCGTATACGGATACAGATTAAGGGCTTTGCAAATCTGTCCTTCGCATGAAAGGAAATTCCTCCCCCGCAAACCTGTGATCAATGCAATTTATGGTGCTTACCACTCGGCACGTCCGCGCACAGAATAAGGTAGGCCGTGCGCTACGTGTCCCCCAGCCGACGTCGTGATAATTGAGCCCATCATTCCACTAGACTCCCTTCAATTTGTCCGAGCAAAAAGGCGGCCGATTAATCCTTCCATTGCCATTCGCATACCGCTAAATTTGGTAGGTTGGTGTGACTACCAACGCCCGACCCGAATGCCACTCGTCCATCTCACACCCCACCACACGCCACTTAGACATCCATTGTTTCCACAAAATCTTTTAGCATTCTTATGGTTTATTTATTTACTTATATTAACAAATTTACATTTTCTTTCTTTTGTGTCCTTATCCTTATACTTTGACCTTTTTCTATGTCATCCTTTTTTGTGTCTCTTCTATTCATGCAATGTTTTTTATGTCTCTCCTATTCTCATTTTCAATCTCTATATTATTGTGTATGCTTTGTTTCCTCCCTTGGAAGCATATTTCATTTTGATTATTCTATTTTTTGTAAAAGATTTTTTATGTCTCATTTCCTCCTATGATTTTTACCACTTATGCTTTCCTATATTCCTTGTTAGCTCCTATGTATTCCTATATTTATTTTTCCTTCTATGGTCCATGTTTAAAACCTATATTTTTTCATATAGCTTGATTATCTTATATGTTCCTAGATGACATGATCTTCCTATGTCCCATACTTATGATGTTTATCTCTTATGTTATTCACATGGTATGCTTATTATGATATTCCAAATGATTATATGTACTTATGACATGACTCTTATAATTTTAGCATCTTATGATAACCATATGCTTCTTAGAAACATAAGATTTTCACAACCATAATATTGTGAGATAAATCTTCTAGTTGTAATCTTGTAACTTAGTTTTTGCATCAAAATTTCATATCGCACTTTGTGATCCAACTTCAAGGATCTAAAAGAAGACAATGATGGATCACAAACTATGATATAAAACATTGATGTAAATGATTACTACACAAGTACAACCAAAACCTCTCTCACACATATGAATCTTATTAAATTATATATTATATGATAATTACATGTTATATTTTTTACACTCACATGCCTACAAGTTTATGATCTTAATCATGCTTATGTCTTATGTTTCTGTGTTATAATATGTATCATGTTTATATCTTACATCTTACTTGTGCTTGCATGATTCTTATATAGCATTTATGACTCATTATTGATTGCTAATTGCCTTTATTCCAAGGTAACACTAGGGGCCATCTTGCCTTTCCCTTGTTATATACACTTTCATTATTACATAATATTTATGGTTTTGCATGAAGATACCTTTTACCATTTCTATGTCATATCATCTTATTCTTCTTATCTTCAATTCCTTGTGTCCTTTATATACAACCAATTGGAGGGGGGTAGATGTATGACTAATATTCCTTTTTGTGATGTATGATTTGTAACTTGTTAAGGTCATAGTCATACCATGTTAAAGAGAGCTTTATCAACCTTTTTACATTAATTTTTTTTCACAAGTAGTTAGATTCCTACCTTTTTTTTGGCTATATTTGTACCACTTTCTACTTAGACAAGATCTCTTACCCACCTTTTTAGTTTTTCTATTTTTTAAGACAATTTTCAAGCAAGTGTTAATTTTAAATTTGCAAAAAATGTCACTCATTACATATTTTTTTCCTATCTTGTAGTTTTTTGATGGAGCACTCGTTGCAAGGAGAGTATAAGAATCATCATTCATATTTCTATGGGATTTGAGTGTTTAAAATATTTACTTTCTATGTTGACTATTTTTTTTACTTTGACATGCATCCTCATAATATTTCACATGCACATCAAAGTGAGGGCAACATTTAATGATGAAAATCACACGCCCATGCTATTTTCTATTATGTTTTGGGTCCACTCCAATCAAAGTGCCCTTTTATACTATATTAATTTTACAAGTGGCATATTCTTACATGAAATCTATCTTATGGTATTATGTCAACTTGCTTGATTCCTATATCTCCCATTCACCATCCTAGATTAGATCCACATGTGCAAATCGACCCATCATTTCTTATTTATAAATTTTAACCTCAAAATTTTAAATTTTAAATTTAAATTTAGACCTTGTCAACTCCTCTGTGCTAATTATTGTGAGCTAATCTAGTGCATGTGTTTGTGTGTTATGTTGTTGTATTTAAGGAAACTCGTTATGTTATTTAGAATGATGATTTATGTTACACACCCTGATCTATTTATACAACATCATAACAACATCATTGAGAACTCTAGTTGCATTATTGTAGCACACATTATTCTAGGCATATTGCATGCTTGCCTATTGTATTCAATCTTGGTTCATCATCATTGAATTAGTATGCTCAAGGACTTGACTTAGGAGAACATGACCCTCACTTAACAAGTTGTCTAATAATGTATATAGATACCATACCACTTCAAACATAGGTACACCAAGTTGAGGCTAATTTTCTAGAATCTTCCTTTCTTCCCAATTCATTTTTGCTAGTCTATGTTCAATTATATGTGCCATATCATTTCCACAATCACAAATATTAGTTCCGCATTAGTGGATTTGAACCAAAGCAAAGCATAACCAATTTATATATTTTGAAGCATTCATTTAATCAAGGCCCCAATTTTCAACATGGTAGGGAATCAATTCCTATCATATTCAATAACATATTCCACCATCAGATTTAAACTAAGCATTTTTAGTTATTTAACATTCTATTGAATTAATTATAAATTTATTATTCTAGTCTCAACTCTAAAAACTCAACTAATTATTTCATTTATTAAATTATCCTAAAAATATGCATATATGAGGTCTTACAATAAGGAAATAAGCTACATGAACATATTAGACTCAAAGCAATAGACCTTAACATGACTATCCTTTGCAATTCTTAATCTATGTTTAATTCAATATTAAAAAAATAACTATCCTTGAGTATTCAAATTTATTTATTTTTTATATTAAATAAAGCTTTAAGTAAGAGATTACAAAACAACATACATCACAACTTGTTGTCAATGTTATTTTTTTTAGATTATACGAATCAGGTAGCCCCCCCTATAAACTACGTTTGGTAAACTTTTTACATGTGACTAGCCCTCCTATAAATTGCTGCGCCTGGTAAACTTTTCTCATGTGACTGGTGGTGTTGGCGCGACACGCCCTTCGATACCACGGGAACGGGGGGACCAGATCTCATGACTTCTTACCTACAAAAAAAATGCGTTAACCAATCGAACTAGGCCCCCCGATCTCCTTAGTCTCATTACTATCAAAATATATATATATATATATATTAGCAAATGTGTTTGATTGAATTCCAAATCATTTCTTGTATGATAGAAGTCCTAGGTAGTAACGGATTCAAAATAAGGGAAATAGTAGAAAGAAAATATCCACATTGAAGGACGTATGAGGGCCTCAAACATCCTTTTCTTAATGACAGAAATTGTACATTTGAGTGATCATGGTGAAATCATAACAGTGGAATTGAAGAAGTACAAATACCATATTTAAAATTGCACTCACTCTTATCACAGTCTGAAATGGGGTCCAATTTCATGAGTTTACCGTCATAATATCACGCCCTCCACAGTCGTAATGCCAAGTGTGCCAAAGAATAAAAATGATTGATGCATTAGACCAAGTTCAATATTTTTAAAAACAATCTGCCGTTATAAACTCATTATTATACCCGTTCCACATGGGTCGGCATGGATTACAGCAGAGCATCAATTCAAATCGTAACAGGTCAAGTCACTTCAAAGCAGTTAAACAAAAGTAAAAGCATCGCCAGTTTGAATGAATATAAACAACAGATAACTTTTCGATCCTTCATCATCCCCACTCTCAGTCTTGAAATTAGGTTTGACTTTGGAGACAGCCATCCACAATCTCATTGGGACACGCAACAAATATTAACAAAACTGTCAATTCCTATGTTTGAATATGACTGTTGCCCACAATCCAAATCTTACTGGTTGGGTTTTTTAGGTTGGAATTTGTTAGATAAATCTTCTTTTTTAAACATGGATTAGTCTGGTAAAGTCATTTTAGAGTCAGTTTGGTGGTTATGATTGGGGAATCAGCATGTTGAAGTCATTTTAGATTTGAGGTTGATAGATAAAATTATTTACGATTCAAATTTTGTTGTAGAAGGGGGAAACCAATCTATTAAAGTCGTCTAAGAATTTATTTTGATCTAATCACGACTTGAGTTCTGTTGTAGAAGTAGGGGAACTGTTCTGTTAAAGTCTACTAGAAGTCTATTTTGATCTAATCACAACTTGAGTTTGGTTGTAGAAGTAGGGGAACCAATCTATTAAAGTCATCTAGAGTCTATTTTGATCTAGTTACGACTTGAGTTTGGCTGTAAAAGTAGGGGAACCAGTTTATTAAAGTCATCTACGAGTCTTTTTTTATCTAATCACAACTTGAATTTAGCTTTAAAGTTATTTAGGAATCTATTTTGATCTAATTCCATCTTCCTTAAGTTTAAATTTTCATAAATGACATGACTTCCTCAAATTTAAAGTTTTATAAACGACATAATAAAAAAAAAAAAATTGTTCTCAACTAGTTAAATTACAATTCTTCCATTGATCCCCTAAATTTGACCGAAATACTTTTCAAACTTCTATTCTAAATTGAAGAAGACATGTTTGAAACATCCAGATTACAATTACAAAAGTAACATTATAAAATGTTTCAAATCGTCTAATAAAATAATGAGTGATGATTATTATATAGTTAATTTTAAATACTAAGGTCCGTGAGCATAACGTTGAAAGAGTGCGAGATATTAAATCAATGTTTTATGGTAAGTCGAGATGAGGAGTTGTCCTTTCTGGTTGTCGTTTATTTTTGGAGTATAAATGTCTTTGGAATGTTTGAAACTCTTAAATATTAAATACATTTTGTAAATATGTGCAACTATTTTGTTTATATGTGCAACTATTTTGTTTTTTTAAAACTTTGGACGGGGAACCTTGGTAACGTGAAAGCGACGAGCAGCTATGCCGTCAATTGACGCGTTTAGTTTTGCTGTCGTTTGTAGGG
Source organism: Sequoia sempervirens (assembly GCA_007258455.2). Lineage (NCBI taxonomy): Eukaryota > Viridiplantae > Streptophyta > Pinopsida > Cupressales > Cupressaceae > Sequoia > Sequoia sempervirens. The sequence goes on along the minus strand of VDFB02000015.1, from coordinate 269,906,899 downwards.
GATAAGTAGTGAAATTAATGGAGCATTTCGTACGAGAAAAGTAAATTCGATTGACAGGGTGGGTCACAGGATTTGCATCTGTTTCTTTCGAGTGCTGAATGCCCATTTACGATTCTCGTCGCCTTTTTTAACTCTCTTCATGTCCGTCAAAACACACAGCAAATTTTTTTCAGTGGAAAAATGGCAAGAAAACGAGGTGTCTGGAGCTTTGGAACAGAGAAATCCGGCAATGACAAAGCGAAGACCGTCTTGCGGCTCCTGCAAAAAGATGGAGCTTTGTCACCGAAGCAGGTTGCGTTTGGCTTGCTATAATTTAACGGAATTCTGATGGCTGGAAAAAGATTTAACGAAAATGTTGTGCACTTGCAGTTGCAGTTGTATCAGTGTTTTAATTGAATTTGATTCACATTATTGTAAATATATGTTTTAGCATTGTTTCTTCATTCTCAAGGTTGTAATTGAACAGAGAACTGTAGAAATTTGATAATGTCTGCTGCTGAATGCATCAACGAAATGGTGGCTAAGATAATGATGAAAATTAGTGCTCATTGAAGAATTTTTTGTTCCAAAATAGTTTTTGAAGCTCAGCACAAAAAATTTAGGAATAAACGATAATAATTTTGCTTCTTGACAATTTCGTTCATTTTTGAAGAGTTTCCCTTTAAATTTGTGAAATGTCGGTGAAGTTGCTCAAAGAATTTGCTCTGCAATGCAGAAAAGTTACTGTAACGAAGCTTGCGTCGAAAGATTTCTGAAAGCCCGTGGAAACAATGCAAAGAAAGCAGCAAAGCAGCTGAGGGCGTGCCTCACATGGCGGGACAGTATTCCTGTTGGTAATTTGCTTTTGTCCTTACTCTTAAATTATACAAAAGCCAAAACTTTTCCTGTAGAGATTGATAGCCTTTGGTTATAATGGAATTACTTTTGTCTCGCCCAAATGCTGACAAGTTTATTCAGCAAACTGCAAATGCGTTTATTCTTGTGTGCTTTTAGTACCAAAATTGAGTGCTTTTAGCATTATTACTGCCAAAGATTTGACTGAGTGTTTCCGTGAAATTGCCTAAACCACAAAAGTGATGAAGCTGGCCCCTTTTCCTGTGCAGATTGATGTTTGAAAACCCAATTTAGGGCTCCATTAGAGCTTTTTGTAACATGTTTTTTGTTTTAATTTTTTTTTTAAAGGTTTAATATCGTTTAAATGCTTAGACGTGATTCTATATACTGAAATTTTCACCAATGTTTTGATAAAATGCAGAGCATTTGATAGCAGATGAGTTCTCCGCAGAACTTGCACAAGGAGTAGCCTTTGTCGCCGGTCGAGATGACTTGGCTCGGCCAGTTATTGTAAGTAAAAGACTTGATTGCCACTAATTCTGTTTGAAATTTCAATAACGTAAACAGGAACTGTCAGTGCGCCGGATGAGCAATCTTTTGATAAACCGTGCAAGTAAACTTATTTCCTTTTTACAACTGACCCTTAATTGAAACTTTATTTTGTTTGTTTATATGAGTGCAGATTGTGAGAATGAAGCAGGATCACCAAAAACTCCAGTTCCAAAAACTGTAAGATCCTTATCAGCTAAAGCCACCCTTTATTAGTTCACTTGCATTTATTATTTCCCGATTCTTTTTTATTTGCCCCTTTAGTCTAAAATACCCTCAACAGCAACTCTACAATATTACTAGAAGGAAGATAATTTGTTTTATCTCAACCCATAGCCTGCCAGAAACATAAAGAGTATACCAGCAAAGAGAGAAACAGAGGTTTTCTTTTTAGAACAGTATTTCCAATAAGGGCGTGTTTCAGAGAAGAATGATTAGAATGTAATAGCTAGAGCCTAGATCTATCAATTTATAGTCTGATAACTGTTACCTAGACATTGCCTTTGTTCAGTCCAGACTGATTTTTCTGATGTTGAATGGGAAATCAGACCAAAAGCCGCTCATATGGAAAGTGTAGATTAATTCAGTTCAGAATTAAAGTCAAGAATCCAAAGCACTAGCACGCAGCTTTTATTTTTCAAAATCTTGATTAAAAGCTTGGTTAGAACTCATGCGGACATAAAATTTTGTTGACTGCAACAAGAAGGAACATTCACCTGGAAAATTGGAATATGCTATTACAAGTCAATTGGATCAAATTTCTGATCCCAGCAACAGGTCTCGTTGCATAAGTCCATGGTTCAAAAATAACCACGAATATCACTTTCTTAGTACTACTTATTTTGAATTTGAGTAATATTTCAAAGTATCTGAATGCTACTTATCTAGATAAAATGGTTAGTAATTTCCAGCCTATACATAATCAGAGATTTAGTTGAGAGTGATAAAATATTATATATTAAGAGAGAACTTAGTAATTAAGCAGAAAAAGCAATATTTTGAACCGAACAATAAACAAGGGGAGCCTTTATCTTTAAGCAGATTCACATTTGCTTCTGTGCTAATATTTTTGCCCAAACCATTTCAGGTATACTCGTTTGCTGGTTTTTACACTGGAGGTTGCTATTGCATCCATGTTACCTGGAATTGAGCAATGCGTACTTGTGTTTGATGCAGGCAAGTTCTAACTATAATATACATTAATAATGCATCTTTGAATTGGAAAACAATATGCCATCCTAAAATTTTAGCTTTCTCTTGTGCTTTCTGAAACTCTAGACATTGTAGACTTCACTCTAATCCATATTGTGTATCCTGTATGAGCTCTTCTTTTGCATTGTATGAGTTCTAACTCTGATATACATTAATAATGCATCTTTGAATTGGAAAACAATATGCCATCCTAAAATTTTAGCTTGCTCTTGTGCTTTCTGAAAATCTAGACATTGTAGACTTCACTCTAATCCATATTGTGTATCCTGTATGAGCTCTTCTTTTGCATTGTATGAGTTCTAACTCTGATATACATTAATAATGCATCTTTGAATTGGAAAACAATATGCCATCCTAAAATTTTAGCTTGCTCTTGTGCTTTCTGAAAATCTAGACATTGTAGACTTCACTCTAATCCATATTGTGTATCCTGTATGAGCTCTTCTTTTGCATTGTATGAGTTCTAACTCTGATATACATTAATAATGCATCTTTGAATTGGAAAACAATATGCCATTCTAAAATTTTAGCTTGCTCTTGTGCTTTCTGAAAATCTAGACATTGTAGACTTCACTCTAATCCATAGTGTGTATCCTGTATGAGCTCTTCTTTTGCATTGCATTTTTGGGATGCCCTTATCCAGAAGAAGAGATTTGGTTATGCATTTAAGAAATAAGTCTTGTTACACTTGAATACGATTTACACCAAACTTGGCCATGCCAACTAAGATTTAAAATTCTCTGCCAAGATGACATGCTGTGTACATTAAAGTTGGGCCTACCAACTACGATTTAAAATTCTCTTCCAAGATGACATGCTAAATCAGCTTTGGTTTTCTTTGGTACTTGGATTCATGATATTGTAATGTAGCATAGTTAAAAACAACAGTAGGCTATGAATATTTTCGAGTATTTAGATGAAACCAACTCATCATTCAATCAAACTTTAATGTGGCATGCATATGTTCTGCAGGAACGCCCACATAAAAGTTTTATGTGCATCTAAAGAAACATTTTGTTTAATAACATCTTTTTCTTATTTTACAAACATTTTTTGTGTGGACGCTTGGGACTTCTGAGAGTCTAGAACCTCTGTAATGATATATCAGCTATTATTCTTGTAGTATAATTATCTGCTTCATTCATTCTGCTCGAGTAGCATAACTTTATTCTGAAATTTTTTTAAATTCTATCTAATGTTTCATAAAAATTGAAAAGTTCCCCCATAAGTAACACATTTCCATAAATGTTTTCGAGTCATTTAATTTTGGGTTTGCCATTTTTCTATCAACATGGTGTTTGTATCCTGGTAATGAAGTCTATTTGAATGAGAATTCCTATAATGGAGATGTTTCATTTTGACAAATATTCAATTGCAGGTTATTTCAGATCAGGTTCTACATGTCTGAATTTAATCATGGCAACATTAAAGATAGCAGCAGACTACTACCCAGGAAGGCTAGCTAAGGCCTTTGTTGTTGATCCTCCTTCAATGTTCAACTACCTTTGGAAGGTACCAAACACAAAAGATTTGTAGCTACTGCAAGTCTTGCAGCTTGGTTAAGACATCCTTTTCGTTGAATATAAGCAATTTTATAGCTGATAAAGTATGGTTGACCTTCTGTTAACTGCAGGGTGTCCGGCCTTTTGTGGACTTTGCAATAAATTTATATCTAGTCTCTTCTCGAGACTATGATTCTCCTTTCATAATGACTGGATTCGCAAGAGCCTCATCCTTACGCCATGATTGTGCTTCAAATTTGGGAAGCTCTTTCCGCTTCTCATGTAAAGTGGCCTCAGAAAATGTCAAGCAGCCTTCTCTTCATGGATTGGATGGAGATCGATACCTAGCATACTCATTAGGGCCAGCATTGATTTCTCCGTTAAATGCACGGTCATTTTCTTTTGCATCACCAGCCACTAGCAGATACAATCCTAATGGTAAAAGATTTGGGGAATTTCAGAGCTTTAGATTTGAAGGTACCAAAAGCATAAATAACTCAACACCCACCCAAAATATTACCACTCCAAGCAGATATGACCTACCAACTAAACCATCAATATTTTCTCCAAGGGAGGGCATCGCCTCTTTTTTCAGTGGATTCAAGAAAGACAGTCAACGAAGTGAAACTGACAGAAAGGATAAAAATCTAGAGCACTTTCAACCATACTTGAAATATTACAGGCTGCGTTACAATGAAATTGCATACAGATCAATGATGAAACCTCCACTTGGTGGGCTTGCATCCATTGTTTCTCCTGAACTAAAGAGAGGACCTAGCTTTGACCTCAGGCAAGGTTTGCATTATTAGACAATTGAATTGCTTGGGAATTTGAAAATCATCTGCAAACCAGTTGCAGCAGCTCATCATGCTAGAACATCTCAAGATATTAGTTCTCCCTAACAGATATTTGCTGATCTCTTACCATGCATTCTTCTTTATTTCCACCTTTGTATCCACACAAATAAAATATTGTTGATTGTTACTTGGGTTTGTAGCTTTAAAATCAATAACAAAAACCTTATATTGTTTGTCTTCCCTGTTTATTAGTGAAAGTATTTGAAAGTTTACATAATCAGACGGTTTGCAGGAAGGGCCTTATTGAATAAGCATTTTTGCCTGCAACATTTTAGTTTAATAATACAAAATGTGAGCTCAAGGACTGTTGATATATTTTGACTCAAAAGGCCTTTTCAAAAGAGAGGCTTGTCACATTAGGTAAATATTGTAAATACTTTATGGTTGTATTATACATAATCAGACGGTTTGCAGAAAGAGCCTTATTGAATAAGCATCTACAACTTTGGTATTTTAAAGCATGTGGTTTCAGCTCTTGGATTGTGTTGATTTAATTTGACTCAAAGGGCCTTTTCAAAACAGAGGATTTTCACATTTAGGAACTGTTATAAATGCTTTCCGGTTGTAATATACTTGCTTTAGTGAATTAACTCATCTGGTATTCATTTTATTCCATTCGCAAAATTTGGTAGAGTGAAAATGTCTTACTAACTGGAATTCTTCAAATTATAATTTTGAAACATGGTAATATGACTGGTCAAAAATTAATAGGGAGGGAGACTTCAAGACTACAGGGTAGGTTCTCAGCACTCCTTTAAGAGAGAAGCTATCCTTCTAAAAGCATGGGGCATGTTTTGCCACCAGAAATATATTCCTAGATGCTCTGGAAACTTTGTAATCATCACCTGGAAAACTTAACCATAATTTGTCTGCGACTTCATGTTCCTCTTCACCTTTTTCAGATAGCCCAACCAAAGATGTTTGGCTTTGTCTGTCAAGATGGTATGATTTTCAGACATCTCTCTTCACAGTTGATGCAGAGCATCCAGGGTGTAGTGCTTACGTCTTGTTGCATTCATCTAAGAGAGTTCTCCTACATGTTTTCATATCTAATGTATGCTAAGCATTGTACCACCTGGTTGCTCGGTATCAAGACATTTTATCCTTGCTTGTACTTGCTATAAAATATCTATCATTCTACATTACAAAGCAATTCCAGGTTATCATAGCAGATGGAACGTTGAGTAAACATTGAAGAAAGAGAGTTCGGTAGTATTTCCAGAGATCAGGAGATAAAAGAGCATCATGTACTGAGGAACTGCACCTTGATTATACTTGTGAATCGTTGTAATTTGATAATTAAGGTCTCATTCTATTTGTAAGACCTTGCAGAAAATTTCATTGATATAGTCTAGACTGTTGTTGTTTTGGATAATTGATATTAAATAAAATCACTTTTCTAATATTTGTTTTGTTCTTTTATTCCACTGTGAGAAGCTTTTGAGTGTATATTGTGTTGGCTGCATGATTCAAGGGTTTTTAATTGAACCCTTCGTCCATGACTGTATGGACTCTTCTTAGACAACCACTTTAATTACATTGTTATTCTCTCCTATACTATTTTGTTTGGGTAGAACATCTAGTGGCCACTACTAAGGTTAGACAATCAAATATTTATAAATCATTAGATCGGTCTTGGAAGGAGAACTAAATCAACTTATGGGTAACGCAATTAATTATAGGGCTCCAATAGTAAGTATTAGAAGTGTTTATCCCACTAGTTGGGCTCTCTTTGCATGTTCAATTAAAGGTGAATTTTGTCAATAAATATAGAAAAATTGTTTACCACTTTTTTGTTGGATGAGGTGTAAAATTATTGTTGAAAATTTGACTATGGAATTATTTGATGTTTAAGTAGAGCAATCTATTTCTCTGAGTCCACTTCCTTGTGTGATTATTTTTTTGTGTTGAACAAACTTTATGTGTGTATTTTATCCATTGACAATTGTTGGAGTTTGTTGCACCATAGTTGTCTCTATGACAACAATTCTAACCAAGAGGGATAACCCAAATACAACCAAATAATGTAAATCATGTAATTGTGTTGTATATCAAAATCTTTCACAACTATTTTTAATAAGAATTTCAATTCTGGTGGGATCCTTTATGAGTTGTCATTTACTTTAATGATTTGTTTGCTCATTGTGAAGGAAAATAACTAACATTCACAAATATTATAGGGAAAATAAATTAAATTGCATTAAATTTAAAAAATATCCTAAGATACAAAGTTGAGGCTAACACGAATAAATAAATGCAAGAAATTTAAATTATATGCAATGGATGTGCTTTGCTCTAATTTTGATGTTGATATGTACATAACACATAGTTTAGAGTAGTTATCATTTGTATTGAAGATACACTACACACAGGAGCTCTATGAAGGTTTGAATTTTTCTATAGTCTTTTGGCGGTTTTCTCGCGTACGAAAGATAGGATGGGGGGTCCCTTGTTCCCCTAGAAAAAATCTTAGATTATAAGGCACGTGATGTTCCTAGTCCCAATGACAAGTGTACCAATGGCGTCGTTTCTAAGATTCTGTAGCTTAGGATTGTCCTTGCTCATCCAAAATATAAACCCTTTTTTATGGTTTAGGACCATCCTCATGGGTGGATAAGTTGGTTAGAGTGAATAGTTTGAATGGAGGAAAGAGTGTAGCTCCTATCATGACCTATTTTGAGGAAGGTATAGAGGTTAATGTTTTGAACATTGTCATGGATGAAGCAATTTTAGGGATGGAAAACTCCTTAATAGGTAAGTTTCTTGCCTCTAGGCCTAATGTAGATTTGGTCTACAAATGATATGATATGGAGTGGAAAGTGAAAGGTAGTGTGTCAGTTAGTGCAATGGTGGATAGCCTCTTATTGTTTTAGTTCTCAAATAAGGAGGATCTATTAAAGGTTTTAACGAGTGGACCTTGGTTTTTTATAAAGGGCATAAAAACTATTTATCTCTCTATAAATGGAACCAGGTTTTGACCCCTTTGCTAACCTTTATGTTGTAGCCCCTTCTCGGGTGTGTCTACCAAGGTTATCTATGGAGTTTTGAAGCTCAAAGATTCTGCAAAGTATAACCAACTCCTTTGGGAAATTGTTAGCAATAGATAAAGTTACCCTTCAAAGATTTAGGTTCGTCTTTGTGAGAATGTGTGTTAATGTTAATTGAAAAAGTCTTTACTAATGAAAATCACTTTAAATTCAAAATTTGGAAAATGGACACAATTATTTCTTTATGAAAATGTTGGATATTTTTGTTAGGATTGTAACCAATATAGTCATTTAGTGGACAAATGTACCAAGCCTTTACCTAAAAAGAAACTCTCAAAAATAAGGGAAGTGTGAAGGAAGTTTCACCTTTGAAGGGTCTAAATAAAGACTTGGCGGTGATTAATGTGGAGAAGGATTATGTTGAGGTTGAGAAGCTTGATAAAATAGAAATGTTAGTAGATTAGTTGAAATTCCCCCAAATCTTGAAGGAGAATGGAAATAATATAAAGGCTTATGAGTTGGATGAAAATGAGGAAGGCCCAATGGAAAAAGGTGGTTCCCAACATAAGGAAGAAGTAAAGAAGACAGAAAGAAGAAGAACATGTTATGGAAAAACAAATTAGATCCCCTATTCTGAGGAACATGAGAAGTACACAGATAAGGGATTTCTCTAAGGATGTCCCTACTATAAAAACTACTAGAAGAAGAGCTAGCTAATGAAGACCAATAAAAGATGATAATCTCTTCATAGAGACCTCCATGAATTTGATACCAAATAATAATGATTTATCCCTCTTACTTATTCAACAAAATAAGGAAATTAGTGAGACTTTGGAGCCACTAGAAGATGATAAACTAAGATTGAGTTTGGAAGAATAGCACAATTGTATTGGCCTACAAGTGGGTTCATAGATCTCACCAAATGAGGAAATTGGGATTTTTCAAAATGAGGAGGATTGGACCCCAATGAGTGTGAAATGAAAAGAAAAGAAAAATACAAATGTGGGAGGAGAATGTAAACAGGGAAGACATTCTTAGAGAGAAACCGGATCGAGGTAAAAAAATAAAAGAAGTGGCTATGGAAAAGAAAATGGCCTTGGAAAATCTCATAGGGTCAAGAAAACTTAAGAAATTATCACATTAGGAACATGGGGAGGCTTCCCCTATTCGTGGTCCTTGGATAGTGATAGAAGGAATAGCTTAGTAGTTTATTGTTTTGATTGTTGGCCTTATGAGAATCATCTCATGGAAAATTAGAGGACTCAATAGTCCTTATAAATAACATCTTATTAAGAGTTGTATTGTAGAAAATAAAGTGGACATTCTCCTTTTCCAAGAAGTTAAGATGAATAAGTCCAATTTTTCTCAAATAGTTAGTAAACCATGGTCGACTACTAAGTTTAGTTTCAACCCTAAGGAAGGTGCTTCAAGAGGAATAGCTACGTCGTGGAATCCTCTATACATTTACAGCAAAATAGTGAGTCATTGTAAGAATATCTCAATGGTCTCCTTCTCAAACTTTGGTACTAAAGAAAATTGGAACTTGATTAATGTGTATGCTCCAAACTCCAAATGCGCTAGAAAATAGTTGTGGGATACCTTCACGAACTATATCCACGACTAGTATTAAAGGTAAGACAACAGTTCACATTCAAGACACTAGCATACCACATATATTATTCTTATTATTTTAAATCCTAACATTCTAATTAAAACCCATAAATATAATAAATCATGATACAAAAAAATATCATGAATAAATAAAATAATTGATAATACTTAATTATGGTATTATCAATATTGATATATTGTCACTAAATAATCAAATCCCATTATTTATGAATTGGGTACAACTAATTTTTCAATATGATTTAAAAAACATATTTGTACATATTGTTTCCCGAGTTGTAAAAAAATTAGTCCATATAAATAGTTATAATCACTAGACCATACTAGTATTTCTCACCTCAATTAACCTAGTTTTATAAAAACATCCAACTTGTTTAAATCATTAAAGAAAAAAATAACACATTGAAGTGTAAATCTTGATGAAAATGTTTATTTGATAGTTTTGGACCACATATACCAAAATGAGGAATACCTAGAGCACAGTAATTTCATAATTTTCTTCTTGCACAAGAAATCAATTAACACCTTTTTCACAAGCAAGCTACACATTTTAGCCTATCATATGACCTTACCTAACTACACCTAATTTTAGCCTATCCTAAGCCATTAATTAAGTAAATATCTATTATTTATTTAATTATTTCCATCATTTCTCATCCTTATCATAATCCTTTAATTAAATAAATATTTATCATTTATTTAATTAATATCCCTTCACATGATCTCATTAATTAAATAAATACTTTATTTATTTATTTAATTTCCCTTTATCCTCTATCCTTGTCCATCTAATCATAACCTTTCATCTTGTTCGCATGGATCATAATCTAAATTTTTCCTCATGTGACAAATGTTCCTTTCACATGTCTAACTAACTCCTTGCCTAGATTCATTGAACCTAGACACCTACCCAAAAGTCAAACTAACTTTTCATCTTTTTCATACACCCCATTTAACCTCGTAATCCTAGCCATTTCCATGAGGATTTTTGTCCTTATTTTAGTCCTAAACCTATATCATATCCATCATTTAACACGTATCACATGATTGCATCCTTGACCCAAACCCTAATCCTCAATCAATCTTAGTCATCCATCATCAATCATTTCTAGCCATTGATTTTGCCTCTTCAAGACTCTATATCTAGAGCCTCTCATCTTTCATTTTTCAAGAGATCTCTTGAGCTATCATAACTACATGTTATTTTGATAATTGATTTATCAAGCCTATCAAGCTTATCATCATCATTATCAAATTATATCAAGGTTATGTTAGAGCATTAAGCAACCCACATATCAACATCAAAGAGAAAATAAAATGGAATAAGGGTGCACTCCATTTTTGATCATCAATGAGAGAAGCAAAAATTCTAGGTGAAGTTATTGTGCTTTTGTATTTATTTTATATTTCTTTGTTTTCCTTCAATATTTTCCAACCTCTTCATTTTGGCATGCCCATTGAGACCCTTGTCCCTAAACTAGCTTTTTTCGTGAAGTTTTTATGAGTTTTGATGATGCACATGTTTTTTGGATCTCCTCTGTGAAGTGGCACCTTTGTCTCATAGAAGGGTGCCTTTTTCTCATAGAGATACATCTCTATTGTATAAAGTGGTGCTTGTGTTTCATAAAGTGGTGCCTTCCTCACCCAAAATTGTGCTTTTATCATGAAGCTTGGATTTGATCAATTTGACCTAGAGATCTAGGGTTTTCCTAACCTTTGATGACTTGTTTTGTAGGATTACACCATCTTAACACTCTATTTTTGTAGGTTGATTCATTAGTTTCTTACAAAAATTAGGGTTTCTAGGGTTTTGCAAAACTAAGGTTTCTTGTAAGATTTTATAGTGGATCTAGGGTTTGCTTCATTTTGAGATATTTTGAGAATATAAACTAACATATTTTGGAAATATCTCTATATTTTCAAGTGTCCTATAACTTTATCTTGCAGGTTCCCCAACTGGGTTGGTGAAAATTCTCATGTTTTGGCTACCATATGCTATTTTTAGGCCTTGTTTGTGAAACCGTGCATCTATTTGATAGAGTTGTAGACACTTAAATTTATCCTAATCAATATCATGCATTCAAACTTGATTATTAACACTATTTTCATCTTGATTCGACCCTTTTCAACTATTTAATTAAATAATCTTGATTGTTTAATTAAATTCATCATTTTCTCCTATTAATCGAATGATCAAATATTATTTGATTAATTCATCCTTTTTATACTAGTTTTCATCCTATTTGATCAAACAATTCAAATTATTTAATTAAATTCCCTAAGTCCTCTCATTTGATTAAATAATCTAAATTATTTAATTGTCATTAATTCCCCCTTTTTAATTAAATGAGCTGATTATTTAATTAAAATCCTAAATTCCTCCATATTGCACAATTAAATAATATCCTAATTATTTAATTGACTAATATCTTTTATTCCCTCCATTTTCTCCCACTTGCAAGGGAATATTCTCAAGAATATTCCTCTGGAATTCAAATTCAAACAATTTCCCTCCAACATGGAAATATCTTGCACATTCCTCCTAAAATTAAGGATTTGTGTTTGCTGAAATCAATTTCAACCCTTGATTAAGTTTATCAATCCATGTGATTTTTCAATCTCCTCCATGGATTGGAATCCTTGATCCATATCAATTTTTCTCATCCATTTCTATCCCTTGATTAACCAAATTGATCCTAGCCATTGATTCATCTAAAAATCCTATAAATAGCCTCCATTTCATGAGTAATTCATCCACAAGCATTGATAGTAATTACACTATAGAAATTTTAAGAGCCATCTTTGAGATCATTTAGTCATTTTGCATCCACTTCATCCATTTCTCCATTAAAGCATCACTTCAAAGCTTTCTTCAACAATGGGATTGGGAAAGGTCTGATTATTCCACATCAATTCAACACCAATCCCCCAATGGGATAAGGTTTGCAAGTGTAATTAGGTTTCCTTTTATCAAATTGCTTTCAATTTCATTTTAATTTCTTCCTAGTTAGTATTTCAAATATTTCATTGGGAATACGGTTTAATTAGTCTAATTGATTGATTTGATTGTTTATTTTAGTTGTATTTAGCCTAGTTAATATTCATGTTCACATATTTGGCACGCCTGGTGGGACCAAATCCATCAATTTAACAAAATTTGCTTGATAATTTTGTGTTTTTAGGAACCAGAGGCAGGACAACGCACTTGTTTCAAGCCATGGCCATGCACTTGTTGCAAAGTCACACACTTGTAGCATTGGCGTGCATTTGTAGCATTGGAACACACTTGTAGTTTAACATTGGTACATACTTGTAGTTTAGCATTGGCACACACTTGTTTTACCAACACATTTGATCTTTCTGGCTTTTGTGAAAGTTTTTTCCAGAGCGACGCACTTGTTGTTTGACACAACCACACACTTGCATATTCCAATGCACTTGTCCTAAGGCATACTAGTGCACCTATAAACTCCAACACACTTGTCAGTGAAACTCCAACACACTTTTCTAATAGAACAATGCACTTGCAGGTAAACTAGAGAGGTAAAATCTTAAGTATAATTCAAATTTTAAATTTGATTTGATTTCCAACCCTAATGATTTCATGATTTATGTTTGCTGGATTAAGTACTAACAACTTGCAAGATCATATTAGAACATTAAAGCATGGAGTGAAGCAAAAATTGTTCATCAAAACTTATCTTGTCTAATTTTTCAAAGTATTTCTAAATACTTATGAGAAGGATGACCTAAGAGCACTTTATTTCCAAGCTTTGGCTATATCACACTTCATTTTTGGTTTTAAAATCAACTTCACACTTCAATTTGGGCTTATAAATGAACAATTTATCAAGTACTTTTCCAAGTTGGATTAAAATTGAACCAAACAACCTCATTTTACCTTGGGTTCTAAAAATGAGCAAGATAAACCTCACACTTAGTTTGGTGCTTTAAAATTAACCTCACATTTATCTTTAGTGCACTAAAATGAACAAGTGTTTTCTTTTCTTACTTTGATTGGTAGATTAATAGTGCATATCCTCTCCCCTTGTGTTTTGTGTGATCTTGGGTGAAGAGAAACACTCTTAGTTTGCACTTTGTCTTTGAGTCACCCAAGGCTTGCTATGTATCCTCTCCCCTTGTGCTTTGTGCAATCTTGGGTGAAGAGAAATAACATTCCTTTTTATTTTATTAGAGAGGCCTGCTTTGAGACACATCCCGCAATGGAGAACTCAAGGTGACCTCAAAACACGTTTTTAGGAAAGCTATATTAAAGGGTGCAAAAATGAAAGTAGCACTTATCCGAGGACATTATACCATGTGTGTCAAAATCTAGTGTGGACATATGGACTACTTAGAGGTGGATTAGAGACTTTAGTGTCTCACGTCTGAAGTATACATTTGGTGTTCACCGAGTCATTACAAACCTTTGTATGTAGAAGCCAAAGCCAATTTTTTCAAAACATTTTATCATAATAGTTCATTAGAATAGCACCGTTTTGAGAAGTTACTTACCACACGTGGTCTATGGTTGAGGCATAAGGCTTAAGAGATCATGCTCTTTCATAAAGCAAGGAGTATCAAGGTGGTACATGACCTTGGTATTTCCTATTTGACCCCTCCATTACAAATGGATTGCATCACTCTTTCAAGGGTGAGGTAAGCCTATTGTGAAGAAACGTACCTTTGCTCCAAACTAGGTTGTAATTGACAATTATCTTCTCCGAGATAGACTAGTGAACCTTATGGAAGAAGGTTTGTAAAATATGTCCCTCACCCATTGAGTCGGTAAACACTTTTCTTGTCATCTAAACTAAAAAAAAACATCAGCATGGTCATGATTAAAATTTTAAAACTTTTGAATATAATGGAGTGCACTTGAAGGACATCCTACTACTACATGCACCTAAATATTTTATTTTTTTATCAAAACAATATATTAGGGTAAACACACAAAACTGGTTTACAATTCTGTTGAGGGAGGAAAAATGCATTTTTAGATGGAAAACACTTTAGGGAGTGCACTAGAACTAGGGGGGTTCACTAGAAGCCCCTAAAGGGTTCGCTAGAACTAGGGGGTTCACTAGAACCCTCCCTTCTAGCGAATCCCCCTTTAATGGGTTTTATTTTTTAATAGCATTTAAAGGGGGGTTCACTAGAAGGGGGGTTCTAGCGAACCCTGGTTTGCTAGAACCCCTTGTTTCCCCCTTCTCCCCCTCTTCTACCAAATCTCTACAAAAAATTTCCCTTCGAAGCTTGGGTTGAGGATGAAAATGGAGGAGATTTCACAGACCCAACTGGATGATGGTAGTCCACAGAACGAGCTATCCATCGAATATAATTTTAATATGTTTTGGTTTTATTATGTATTTTTTTTTAGTTTGATTAAACATAGGTTTTTCACCGAAAATAAAGCTTTCTATCTGCACATGTGGAAAAATAGCAGATTATTAAAAATAATTGAAAAATATCAGTGCACTAGATATTGATGTCCCTGATCGAACAAAAAAGAAAAAGAATTTCGATACATACAAAAAAATTATGTTTTAGCCAGTAAATCATGTCTAAATTGTAATTGGTTTGACTTTGAAACTTAATTAAGAAAAAAATATTCAATGAAATACTATGAAACCAATTCCATGCACTAGATATCGTAGTTACGAATCTAAATTCAAAAAAAAAAGAATTTTATCCTTCATAGGAAAAAGTTATGTGTTAGCCAGTAATTCCACTCTTTAAAAATGGTGTTTACTGTTAAAAATTAGTTTTAGAAGGAGATGGAAAAAGAAGTGCAATATGATTCCAAAAATTTTGAAAAAAATATATTTAGAATCTACAGACAAAATTTCACTAATCACTAGTTTTCATCATCTTCAAACTCATGGTTTGGCCACTATAAGTGCTCGAAAGTGAAGATTTAGTTAAAAAAATTCAGTTCAATGTCCAATTTGGCCAAAAATTGTAAACCAGTTGTTATCAATTAGATTTGCACCCTACTGAATACAAGATTCAACAATCTAATGAAACATGGAAACCTTCTTTAGATGTGGGTGATCTGAACGAAGAAGGAATCTCCAAAGTGAGTTGGTTCTCCGAATGAGGGATCCTATTCTAAGTATTTTTCTGAGGGAAAGAGTTAGAAGGATAAACTTAAATTAAACCTTAAATCTAATTGGTATTTCACTAGAAGTTATGAGATTCAAACATTGACACCCACAACAGCTTTCCTATCACAATAAATCTCACAATCTCACTAGCACATACTTCCATCAGTATTTTGCATGAAGATTCCTAAATGAAATACAATAAACAACCTGAAACTATGCAATTCTGAAACACAACTTACAACAACAAGACATAAAAGGATTCTGATTTGAACCACAAGGACATCAAATTGCTATTATAAAAATGAGACAGAAATGAGAAGGAGAATTCTATTGCTTTATTAAAACCGAAAGAGTGTGTCTATCTGAAACTGAGTACAATTGAGTTTACAATCTCAAGAATGCTAAGAGTAAGAAACTGTATTTTGAACTGAGAAGAAGAAGAGAAGAAAACTAAGTTTCTTCGAGATATAATCCTCAAGAAACCCTAATCCGAGCTCACAAGAAAAGCTCAAGGAAGAAGGTTACAAACTGTCTCAAAGGTCTGCATAAAAGCAGAAAAACACCCTATTTCCATGTTAATACTGAAAAGCCTCTAAAAATAGGCTAAATCTGCTTTAAAAGCATATAAAACACCTTATCTCTCCAAGATGAAACTCAAATCCGGCCCAAGGCAGAAAAGTTAACATCAATTTGCTAAAAATAGCAAGAAAACATAAAACAATTTATAAAGTATTGCTTTATGCTTTTGCTTTACAAGGTTTGCAGATTTTACAATTGTTTTATTTTACCTATTTTTGCAATTAAAGATTGCTAAATCTTTTGCAAAAATAATACAACTTATATCTCCATTACAACAATTGATTTTTCTCAAAAAAAAATCATAAAAAATATGAATATCTCCTATCTATATCTCCTTTCCCTGAAAATAATTTCCCAATCTATAATTGATTTCTCAAAAATCAATCAAAATAATTGATATGCATGGATATTTAAATTGATTTTCTTAAAATCAATGAAGATATAACCTAATGCATATGCTTACTCTCAAGGCAATTTTCTCCAAAATCTGAATGATATTTTCAAATCCTTTTGAAAATAATTAAAGGCCTTAAATCACTTACCTCTTTTTACTAAGGCAACAACCAAGGCCTAAAGTCTTCGAATAACAAAAGACTTAGGGCAAAAATTCAGTCACTCCAACCTCCTCATGGCTCGACCTAGCATGTGAAATCAGCCATATTGAACTTTGCAAAAAGAGAAACCTAAGTTCGAATTAGGGCACAACAAAACAAGGGTAAACCCTAATTTGTTGTTCATTTGCATTTGACACTTTTTGGGGAAATAGCTCTGCAAGCGATGCCATGATGCATGCTAGGGTTTTGATTTGGAGCCTCCATTCGAGCCTTCCTCCTCTCAATCTTTTGCAAGCTCGGCCTCCAAAACTTAGGGGTAAGTATCTCTATCATTTTTGTTGTTTCATAGCTTCTTTTATGAGAGAAATAGCCTCACAGGTCGTGGCTATGATATAGTCTTCTGATGATTTTATTTCTTGTGCTTGTTATTGTTGCTTCTGTGTTTCTTGAGGGAGTTCGAGCCTTGAGCTTGGAGTTTCCTGTGAATGCTCTGGCCACGGCTTAAATGTTCTCCTACAGACAATGATGGTGAGCTCTCTTTGATTCATTTTTGTTGGCAACTCTCTTCAAAACATAAAGCTTATAAAAGCTTTATATCTCTATAAATTATCATCTTCTGTTTGTAAAATTCTGGCCATTACACAGGCCACACCATGTACATGCTTACTATGAGCTTTGAAAGCACTTAGAGCTCGACCCATCAAAGTATTTTAATACCTTTGTATTCTCTAAGACAAAACTAGATATGGGCATTTGTTATTTGTGAGCCAATGCCTTTCTATAGAAAATCCCCATGTGGGTGTGTAATATTCTGATGAAAACACATTTTTGGGGTACCACTATTGAAAGCCATCACATGAATAGCTTGAAAATAGTAAGAAATCTGCATATTTCAATTGAAAACCCCAATGTGGGTATGCTGATAGTAATGAGGAAAAACTGTGTTTGTTTAGAAATCCATGTATTTTAAACTGCACCAGGCCTTCAATTTTGCTCTCATATTTTACAGTTGGGAAAAAATAATGATGATCTTATTGCTTAATGATCCCATGAACTATGATAAACAATGAAATCTATATTCTTTATAGGTTACTTTAATGTTGTATCTTTATTGATATTTCTTTAAAATCTTAGAATGGTTGATCTCTTAATTTTGTTTTGAATTATACAAAGATTTCCATTAAATCATTGCAACTCCATAGACTGCATTCCCCTACAACCAACTAGCACTTTCAAAAACACTTCCTTCATGCTTGAAAGTATAAGCAAGAATTTATAATGTTATTTTAAGCCGGGTTGAACTCACCATGACATTCTGCTTTCTCAATCTTCTCTATATATCTGCATTTGTTGCATTTTCAAGTGTCATTTTTATGTTGTTTTACATCCTCCTTCACATAGAAAACTCTTCTGAATTAAATATGTAGGTTGTTGGTCCACTTTTCCTTCTTATGCATATTCTTCAGGGATACATTCTAAACCCTTACCCAAACCATTTCTTGCAAACTCTGCTTTTTATTCTAAAAGTAATCTTTCACATTATAATTCCTGTGTAATTGAAAGGTATACTTGTTTGCTTGATACTTGTAATCATTCAAGATGTAATTGATCGATGGAATGAATCTCCCAAGTAGTGTGTTTTTTATTGGATCCTTTTCAAATAACAGTGATACAAAAACTTAACTTAAAGTAACATTGTATTGTACTCTCAGCCAAAATGAACTGGCTGTCTTTGCTGTATCATTTTCTTTCCTTTATCAAATACATTAGATATTGTATTGATGCTTGTCATCCACTATTATTCTGATAGAAACTGAAAATCCCTTACGTGACTCCATGCTTGACTTTCTTTTAAAAGTATTCTTCTCTACCTGACACTCTTCATGCATTTTTATGCTCTATTTAATAAAGTTGTTTCATGCACTCACCCTCATCTAAAATGAAAATCTGAATCTTCGTTGAGGCATTATGTATGCTTATTCACTATCCTTGATTGTGAGAAAGAACACTGTTGATCTTTGCATGATGTTGTGAACATGATGAACAAATATTACTGTGGCAAAGGAACATAAA
The DNA here is from genome assembly GCA_007258455.2 of Sequoia sempervirens. Lineage (NCBI taxonomy): Eukaryota > Viridiplantae > Streptophyta > Pinopsida > Cupressales > Cupressaceae > Sequoia > Sequoia sempervirens. The sequence continues at coordinate 269,888,016 of VDFB02000015.1, read as the reverse complement.
CCATACAACAATGCTTTGAGATGAATGTACTTAGTTAAATGATTGAGTAGATTAAACCCATTGTTCACCTGTAGCTTTTAGAAAGCATTTACATGATTGTTATGAATGCATAGTTGGTTTAATAGCTTGATGGATTACTCTCTTTTACTCTTTCGGTTGCATTTCCTTTCTTGATGAAAATGATGATCGTAATCTCTATCTCAGCCCACTTGTAATGAATAAGGGGCAGCATGCCGAGCTCTACCCTTGTGGGAGCCCATTTTTCTCCACATGCTTGGTCTTTAAATGATAATCAACTTCATGATTTTCCCTATACCTGCACGAGGAAACAAACAAATTTAGCATAAAAATAATGAATGATGATGATGTCTTCTCCTTTTGTTCATATTTTTGCACTTCCTTAATAGTTCCAGTGTATGATTAGTAGCAGACTGCATTATTTTTGATGGTTCATATAGGTATCTTCATAGTCGGAGCCTCTGACATCCCTCTCTTCCTTCCTATAGGTCAATGGAGCTTGGAGAAGATAGAAGGTGCACCACTTCAACATCAACCATCAACCAATCAGGCAATGATGATTATGTTGTTACTTATGTGATTTCTTCCTTTAATGCATCTTCCATAATGTAGTGTGATGCTAGTGATGTACTGTAACAGTTACATCCATGGCTTGTGTGGATATTTGATTTCAATCCTATGCTTTTCATTTCGAAAAGAAAATGCATCTTAATGCAATGTTGTATTATCATTTGAATTCTTGCAATCAAATGAAGCTCTGTAAATATGAATTATTTCATGAAATAAATGAAAGCAATATGAAATGCTTTATTATTGTATGCTCAATTATGTACTCCATTTGATTCTAAAATATCGAAGAGCAACTTCTGAAATTCTGTTTCCTCATTTTAATGCACAACTGTCACTTGATGAATAATGAACAAAGTGCAAACAATGCTTAAGCATAATGCAGAAATAACTGTAACTTCACTTTTAAATATAATAGTATTAAATCCAGCTCCACCAATTGAGCTGTAATGAAAAATTGGTAACACCAGTATTGTGGGATCACCCATTAGTGTGCTTCCTAGTATTGTTGTCCATATCTATACTCCTTATTTTAAAGACAACCTAGGGGACTATGATTCAACACCTTGATTTTCATAAATTTTGAGCTTTGTGGAAATAAATTTGTTTGGTTGTAGACATCTTAGATTTAAACATAATCAAGGCCTTTATGTGGTAAAAAAAACTCATATTAAATTAGATTTTAAAGAATTAAACCCACAAAGTAGGTGTACCTTAGTCATATATTCAAAACATTTTGGTTTCCAACAACAAAGGTAAAGAATTAAATGCATGCTTAAATTTTTTTTATTAAAATAATTTTGGGTATATCACACATTGAAACATCACACCAAAGTTCCTTCATAAAAAATCATTTGGTTTTCTAGGTTTATAAACACTTAAAGGAAAAAGCATGTTCCTCAACACCTTGTTCTTGTCACAAGTCCCTCTTAAGTATTACATTAGGATCAATCAAACCAAACAATGACATCCAAAATCAAACTACTTTCCATCTCACAAACAACCTAAAATTTTGATAAACAAATCCCCTAGACTAAGTTTTCATCAAACATCATCTACTTTACCTACATGTTTGGAAACATATCCCTTTTCATGCATCTATTTCAATTAGCACACTTCCTTTTGTACACACTTATCCTAGAGTCACAAGTCTACTCCTAGGATTTGCGAGTTCATTAGCATCTTCGTCAAACATACATCAAAACCTAAGTCTAGATTTGTTCAAAATTGAGAGTTCCTTATCATTCACATCACTCACATTTTTTCATCACATCATCATTGGTCCTAAGTCCTTTAGAGGTTCTCTTTTAGGAAAAATTGAATCAACCCAAGAATTTAGACAATATAGATCACATCATACTACACCAAAGGTTGATACAAGTTTTATTGTAACAACAAGATCAAAACACAAGAGGGACATGGAACAAAACCCAAATTTACGTAGCATGAGTGACACAAACCAACAAAACCTTGGAATAAATGAGTTTAATCCTAGAGGTTTCATAGCTCCACTACACAATCTACCACAACCATCTCAAACTTCACAAGATACAGGGGTTCATATAGAAGATGTTACAAACAATCCCACAAAACTTACCATAGATGAGATACTTGAGATGCAACAAGATCCTAAGGTTCATCATCTTGTCAACACAATGTTAAAACTAAATCCTACCCAATATATGTTAACATTAGCAAAAGAAGGAGCCAAACTCCCTTCTGCATTTGATTTGAATACACTTGGGGAACAACCTTTGGAAAATGTTGCATCTATCACTCAAAATTCTCATAATGAACCCTTGGTCCATAATTTCATTCAATACATTTCACAACCATCCTCATTGTACATACCAAGCCAACCTACAATCACTAGGATGGATTCATCTAACATTGCAACCCAACAAGGAAATCAACTTGGCCATACTCAAAGTCTTGGGAACCACATATACTTGGGTATTCAAAACATAAGCATCCCCAAAAACACAAACATCCCTCAAAATACTCAACACTCAAACATTCCACTTACATCACATTGCCATAACACAAACATTGCACCAACATTTCATGCACAACCATATCCTACACTCACATCTAATACCCAAAATGTTCTAACCAGTGTCCCTTGTGTTCAACATGACCAAGTGAATCAACAACCTCAAGTAAACCTTCAAGGACAACACCAAATGAATAAAAATCAAGGAAATCAAACATTGCAAATTCAATTATCACAACACCATCAAATTGATCCCCAAAATCAAGTGATTCAACATCAAGGAAATCCATTGAACCAAAACCAAATTAATCAAGGTAATCCTCACAATCCATTGGTCCAAAATCAAGGTTTTCCACAAACATCACAACATCAAGTGGAATCATATCAAGGATCCCAACCTATGTCTCAACATCAAGGAATCCCACAAACAATGCAAAATCAAATGGGTCCTCAAACTTATGTCCCTTCACCACAACACCAAATTTTACAAGGACTCATAGCATAAAAAAATCAAGCATCATTGCACCAAGGACAAGTTTCCCCACACCAAAATCAATGCCGCATCAAATCTAAATTTACAAAATCAAGTTGTGCAATAACCAAAATTTGGTCTCACAACAATATCAAAATCAGCACAATCCTCCATCACAATCCACTCATAACATGATTTCACAAAATCAACACATCCCATCAAGCCAATACATCTAATCAAACCAATATGTCACAAATCCAAAACATCATTCCATCACCTCAAAGACAAAATTCTATTGCTCACCAAAAATCTATTACATATCAACAAGCCCAACAAGCATTTCTAGCACAACAAGCGCAACAAGCCTTGCAAGCACAACAAGCCCAACAAAAATTGCAAGTGCAACAAGCCCAACAACAATTGCTTGTACAACACCAACAAGGCATTCATTATAATTAACAACAATATGCAAATTCACAACAAAATGTCCTCAATCAAAATTCACATGGAGCATACAACACAACACCACCCTTATCACCATTAAATCTATAATATCAAAACAATACACCATACACACCATATAATACATTCAACACAAACACACCACCTTACCAAAATCCTGCATATAATTCATCTACCATTCCTCAATACAACACGTATGCTCCACCACCAAACAATCCTCAAGAGGACCTTTCTTCACAAATTTGGACACTTACTCAAAATATTCATGACATTCAAATTGAGAAGACAAATAAATCATATGTCATACAAGACTTGTTTCCATATCCATTTGATCATAACATTGCAATGATACCATTCCCTCTAGGATGTGAGATCCCTAAATTTGACAAATACAAGGGACGTGGAAATTTGGAAGAACACACTAGGGAATTTTATGTGGCATGTATGGAAGTGGCATACAATGAATCTTATTTGATGCATCTATTCCCATGGAGTTTGAGAGGCCAAGCCATAGAATGGTTCTTGCACCTACCTCTAGGAATTCAAACTTTTCAAGAAATAATAGATCAATTTGTAGCACACTTTTCCTACAATCTTGATATGGACGTAAGTTTGGAAGAACTATACACCCTTAAATAGAGCAAGGAAGAATCATTTGCAAAATTTTTGCAAGGATGGAGGCATAGAGCTAGTAAATGTAAATGGCCAATTCCCGAGAAATAACAAATAGAGATCATTGTTGCAAACATAGAAAAAGACTTAGGATTCTAGTTGAAAATGCAATGTGTGTCAATGTATGAAGAACTCATCCCTAGGGGCCTTAATATTGAAAGATCCCTCATTGCACAAGGAGAAACACAACCATACAAAGGAAATCATCCATCATCTAGTTCCAATGGCAAATCCCATTTATGGGCTAAAAACAAGAGTGTTACTAATGATGGCGTAGTTGACGTGAAAGTTATGTTCAATGCTCCAAAATAGGAAAACACACAACAAAAATACACAACCACAAAATAATCAACAAATGATCAATAATGCCAACCCTCAAAGAGGACCACCACCTCAAAATAGTTACCCTCAATGACACAAGTACACACCCTTGGGGGAACCTATTGAAGTGGTAATGCAAAAATTTATACAATCAAATCTCCTCACACTCCCTGATTACAAGAACTACTAAGAGCCTCAAGTAAAACCTCCATGGTATATAGAGACAATTGTGTTTGTGATTTTCAAAAAACTAAGGGACACAAAACATCAAATTGCATGAAGTTAAAAAATATTATTCAAGATCTTATTGATAACAAAGACATAACTATGGATCAACAAACTAGAAATAATGACCTTAAGATATACAAGGATCTTATGCCAAACCATAACAAGGGAAATGATAATGGAAAAGGGAAGGATTACCACAACGTAGGTTATGTTTACAACAATGTGGTAGGGGATTGTGATAATCTTATATCGGTCATCACCATCAAAGGACCTAGTTCAGAGTGTGGATTCACCACATGTAGAGGGAAGGTCACCATCCAAGGAGCACCATCACAACCTACAACACCATCACTAAAGTCAAATCCTAATGATTATAGCCTCTTAGACCAATTGAAAAAGACCCTTGCCCAAATCTATATCTTAGAGTTATTGAAAATATCTCCTGCACATAAGGACATCTTAGAAAAAGCTTTGTTTGTGTCATCCATGCCTAATGATCTTGATACTAAGAAATTTCAAGCTATAGTTGGAGACATCACCTGCCCTCATCTCCTTACATTTTTTGAGCATGACCTCCCAATGCAACCATCACATAATTGTACATTGCATATTGAGGTCCTGATTCATACAAACAAAGTCAAAAGAGTCTTGGTGGATGGAGGTATATGTCTTAACATTTGTACCCTTCAATTAATCAAGAACTCGGGATATTCAAAATATTTTATTGAAAATGAAAAAGGGGTTACCATTAGGGCATATGATGACAATGAGTGGAGTTATGAAGGAACAATCAAAATCCATATCCAAGTAGGACCCAAAATTGCAGAAACTACTTGCTAAGTGCTTGACCTTGATTTGCCATACAACATACTTCTTGGTTGTCCATGGATCCACGTCATGCAAGTCATAGCTTCCACCTACCATCAATGCATCAAGTTTCCCTATGAAGATAGAGAAATCACAATCCATGGTGATCCCAAACCCTTCTACTATTGCAAGAACCTAGAAGAGAAGTATTATAGGGTTCCACAAGTTCCAAAGCATGACGAAGTACCAAAACCCTCCTCTTTTTTTGACCCATCTACCCTACCTTCCACCGATGAATCAAAGGAACCTATCTTGTAGAACATCCTTGGTATCAAAGCAGTAATCAAAGACAATGGTTGTGGAGACTACAACCTAAAACAAGACTCTTTTATAATTGGAGAATTGCCTCTTTCTCCAAGATCCTATGGGAAGCCTCAACCTATTGACAAGGTATCAAAGACAATCGAGATGGAATCTAACACTTTCATAAAGTGGGGAGATTTGAACAAAGAATTTTTTGATGAGGAGAATGTATAACAATTTCTATATCAAGATAGCATACCAAGGACTATTCTTCCAATGGAGGATGACAACAAAGGACTACAGCTAATGAAGGGTTGGGGATACAACAAAAATGAAAAGCTTGGTCAAAATAATAATGGTTTGATAGAACCTCTTTCTCCTAAGAAACAACCTAGAAATATTGGTCTTAGATGTACCATGAGTAAAGTCACCCTTCTTGGCAATAGGTGATTTTGTTAAGGGATTCAAACCTTCCTCTTAGTTACCTACATCACATAATGATACCATCGATGAATTTCCCATCAATATCACATAATTATTTGAGGATACTTGTATATTCATGATCACCACCGCATCCTTCACTTCTAATAGCCAAATCACTGAATTGAAACTAGTCTATCCCCAACTTATAAATTGGGACCAATGACGACCACCTATTCTGGATTCAATTGAAAACGATGAGGCTATCTCTGATTTCATGGGGCTTAGAGACCAAATACCATTTGGGGATCATAGAGTAGGTTTTGATATTGATCTGTAAACACAAGCATACTATGGGGAAACGATTGAATCCCTCAGTCGCAAAATGGAAAATATGAGAATCATGTCTCGGTCCCTATGTGAAAACCACACTATGGAACTTTTTGATCAAAAAATAGTAAAAAATAAGGACATATCCGATGGTGAAAACCTCTCTGAGGTGCCTAAGGATGAGGGATTAAATCTTCTGGTTAGTGTAATACATCAAGAAAAATCAGCAATGCTTTTTGAGAAGTCCAATCCAGTCAACGTAGGGACAGAGGAGGCACCAAAAATCACCTTTTTATGTAGAATCACTCCTTAATAAAGAGAAAAAAAACTTGGTAGCTTTCCTAAAAGACAAAAAGATAAATTTTGTGTGGTCCTATGCAGACATGCCAGGCCTTGATCTTGAAGTAGTTGTTCACCATCTTACAGTTCATCCTCAAGCTAAATTGGTAAAGCAGAAGTTGAGAAAAATGCATCCACAAATAACATTATTGGTCAAACTAGAGTTATAGAAGCTTCTTGATGTGGGGATCATCAAACCAATAGATTATTCAGAGTGGGTTTCAAACCTTGTACCAGTCTCAAAACCCATTGGGGGCATAAGGACATGCACAAAATATAGAGATTTGAACAAGGCATGTCCCAAGGACGATTTTCCTTTACTCAATATTGAAATCATTGGAGATTTGGTAGTTGGACATGAAATTATTTCACTCATGGAACGGTTCTCAGGGTACAATCAAATCATGATAGCCAAAGAATATTAACATAAAATAGTATTTACATGTCCATGGGGAACATATTGTTGGAATGCGATGTTATTTGGTCTTAAGAATGCTAGAGCCACCTATTAGAGAGAAATGACTATTTTTTCATGACATAATTCACAAGACTTTAGAAGACTATGTGGATGATATTTTGGCTAAGTCAAGAATAAGGAGGGAACATCTAGAGGTGTTAGGACCAATATTTGATAGACTCAAAGAGTACAAGGTATGCTTGAACCCCAAGAAGTGTGTCTTTGGTGTCACTTCAAGAAAACTCTTAGGATACATTTTATCATGAAGGGGAATTGAAATAGATCTAGCTAAGGTCAAGGAAATCCTAGATATGGAACCACCACAGAAAACTAACATAACTTTGAGGTTTACAAGGGAGATTGTAGAGCCTAAAGTGCAGGGAATCCCAACCATCTTGGTTGATTTAGTTCGTTGGCCAAATCCTTGTTAAATTTGAAGAAAAAGCTTGGCATACTTTTAGAGTTTAGCAATATGTAGATTTGGGAACCAACACATTACACAATTGTGTTAGGTGCGAAGATGAATATTATTTTGAGGACAATGCCATCAGAGTTAGTTTTGATTTAAAATGGGGTTTCTCTAATTAGTCCAACCTAATTAGTGAAAGAAAATGTATATGGTATATATGTAAGAATTTTTTTTGTGAAGAAGAGCAAGTGAGTGAGAAAGAAAGCAAGCAAAGATGTGAGATAGAGATAAGATGAAAGTCAAAGAATGCAAATGTATGAAATTATATGTGTGAGCAGAAAGAATTGTTGAGTATATTGTATAGAGAAGTGTTTTGTATTTAGTGCTTCACCAGAACTGAACTCAAGCACAAGGGAGGTGCATTCTATCTCAGTTCATCTCTTGGAAGTGAGCCATGCTTTGTTTTGTAAATTATTTTAGGCTGTGAGCCTTCAAGGACAGTGTGTCCTGGCAGTGAGCCCTTGTAATATTCTATATCTGGATATATTATATTGTGAGTTAATCCTCACCATGGTTTTTCCCATTTTGGGTTTTCCATGTAAAAAAATACTTGTGTTCATGTGTATTGTCATCTTGTGTTGATTCCATGCTTTCACTATTAGTTACAGTTAGATTTGTGCTATTGTTTGGTTGGATATCATATAAATGGTTTAATGGAATACTAATTCACCCCCCCTCTCAGTATTCCAGGTATTCAACAATTGGTATCAGAGCCTAGTTCCTCTTAAGAAGTCTAATAGCTTGAGGAAGGTCCTGAAATTTGAATTCATGGGAGATAAGATATTTCCTATTCCTCTTGAAGAGATTCCTACAGAACATATTGAAGAAGATTTTATCCTAGATAATGATGGTGAACTTGAAATTTCTCTTGAAGATATTGACAAAACAAAAGAAGAAAACAAGGATTTGAAGGATATCCTAAAGGAAGCGAATGAGTGCATCAAGAAACTGAGAGAAAAAATAAAGAAATTCAAGGAGAGATATAGAGAAGTTAGTGATCAATTGAAGAAAGCAGATGAGGACATTACTAGACTAAAATAACAAGTGGAAGAAAAGAAAATAATTGAGGATTATCAGAAAGCCAAAATTTAGAGCAAGGTTGATGAATGCACAAAGCTTGAACAAGAAGTGGTAATTCTGAAATTAGATCTAGAGAAAGCAAGAGATCATGAGGATAGATTCAAAACCAATTCTACAAGGTTGGATGAACTGATTGCAAGACAAAAAAATTCTAAGGATAAAGGTGGTTTAGGACTTGAAGAAGGACAAAGTTCAAAAGAAAATCAATCCCTTAACATGATTGATAATGAAAGGAAGACTCAAGGAAATGGCATACAGATGAAAAATCAAAGAAGCAATATCAAGAGGATTCCTATTAGACAACCTAATGCTCAAAGGTACTCATCTTTTAATGGTATCTATTATTCATGCAATAGGCTTGGACATAGAGGAAAAGATTGTAGAAATAGAATAAAATAGAATGATGGAAAGAATCAAAATAATTTATCATTCACTGTTTAGTGTTTTAAATGCAAAAGTATTGGACATAAAGCTATAGAATGCAAAATTTAGATGTTGAACAAGATGATTTTCAAAGGCTACTGTTATCACTATAGTTTATTTGGACACAAGGCTAACCAGTGTGGATATAGATTGAATAAAGGATAATTTGGATGGAAGAATGTTGTTTGTTATAATTACAACAAACCATAACACTTTGTCCAAGACTGTAGAAGTAGAAACATGAAAAGAGACAATCTGGTAAAAAGATATGAACCAATCACTAAGATTGATCTGGTAGAGGTTAAGAAGGATATGGAAAGGATTTGGAGAAAGGAAGGGGAATCTGAAAAGCAAGGAGAATCAAAAGTATCAATTTCATCTGTGCCATTCTCTGGTGCAGATAATCATGTCAAAAATTAAATCCAGGCAGTGGCTAAGGGGGAGCAATAATTAGAAAATTTAATACCCACTTTCGATATGATGTCATGTCATGACATAAATGCATTTGTTGAAGGAGACTCAAGAAACTATCTAGGATAAAAGTACATCTTCAGATAGTTCCTAGAGCAATCACCAGTTCTTCACAGTCTATTGTGGAAAGAACAAATTCATTAAATAATAAATTCAAAGAACTGAAGAGTCAAGCAGTAAGTGAAATGGTCACTTGGGTCAAAGAAAAAGGATTGTTGGAAATTGAAGATAGGTGCAAGTCTACACACAACATTGCACTTGAGAAACTTAAAGAGGTTCAAGAGTGTGAAAAAGAGGCCAGAAATCTAATCTCATTTTGTTAGACATGGGTTGATACAATTCAAAGATTCAAGGATGTCGAGGACACAATTGAGACACAAATAAAGTATGCATCCAACACCTTTAATCCAACTCTAGATATGGATGATCAAACTTGGTATGGTTTACCAAAGATGCATGAAGAATATCTTGAATTATATAAGGAAAAAGGAGAAATGATTGATCAATATGGGCAGCTTAGAGATCTAATAAAGATTAAGTACACACCTGTCTACTATGCTCTTTCTTTGGCTGACAAGATTCTGAACTCAAATGTTACTCTTGGGACTCTAGTTGAAGGAAAAGACATCCTAGTTGATCTTAATTATCTATGCAAAGCCTTGTTAGAAGCAAAGAAGCTCTAGGATGAAGGAAAATCCTCTTGTATAGGTACTCTTAGCAAACTTCAAGAGACAACCACCTTCTGTTGATTATAGCTATTGTTTTAGATGTACTCCTAAGGGGGAGTATTTAGGTATGTAAAGGAAATTGTTAAAGAACTCAATATATTTTCATCATTTTCCATTGATGTCAATGGGGGAGAGAAGGTACCATGTGAAAAGTTTTTTTTGAACAATTTTTGGGGGAGAGAAATGAAAAGTTGAGAAGAAGACTTTTTTATGGTTTTTCACATCATGTGTTGTCATCAATTAAAAAGGGGGAGATTGTTGGAAACTAGAAGGTTGTCATTGATGTCAACTATGGAATTGGTAGATTGTCATTGATGTACATTACTTGTATAGATCAATAGTTGCTACGGTAATAATGAGTCAAGCTATGATCTCTCTGGTATTGGAAGTTTGTTGATCTGGTATTTTGGTCTGAATTATCTTATTTTGTTAAATTTGATCAAAAGTTAATATTATGTTCTACCTTGACATCATTTGCATCCACTGACAATATTTCAGTTGACTTGGCTATATGATTGGAAAGATACTGTTACCAGTAGTTTGGTGAATAGTGTTCATGTGTTGGTTTTTTGGTCCAAATTTTACCTCAAAGAAAGATATCTCTATAGGACCTTGTACATAGATTTAGGACTACAAGTTTCATCTTTCCTCAAAGTTTTTTGATGATATGTGAATGCATTTGGAAGATATGGGTAACAATTTTTTACTTTGAGAATTACATTAAGTTTCTATACAGTGCATTGATGTGGGAGATTCCACATCTTCTCATATTTAGTTATCTTGCCTTATGAAGTTGAAGATAAGTTATCCGATGTCATCCAAAGGAGAATTTGATGTGTTAACAAGTTTTTGTGTTACACATTTGAAAAATTGCGTATACATGTGAAGTCTTTGATGGTTTAGGTCTAACTTTGGACAACCTAATTATGAACTTGAATCAAGAAGATTAAATATGTGTTGTGAATGCTAAAGAGATCTATCGTAGGTTCGTGTCAACTGATACCATACATTACATGATTGTGTTGGGCATGAAGATGAATATTATTTTGAGGAATATGCAGAAAGAGTTGGTTTTGATTTAAAATAGGGTTTCTCTAATTAGGTAGACCTAATTATTGAAAGCAAATATATATGATATATATCTAAGACATTTGTGAAGAGTGAGTGATTGAGTGAGAAAGCAAGTGAAGATGTGAGATAGACAAAGGATGAAATTCAGAGAATGTGAATGTATGAAATTGTATGTATGAGTAGACATAATTGTTGAGTATATTGTACAAATAAGTGTTTTGTATTTAGTGCTTCACTGGAATTGAACTCCAACACAAGGGAGGTGCATTCTATCTCAATTCATCTCTTGGTAGTGAGCCATACTCTATTTTGTAAATTATTTCAGGTTGTGAGCCTTCAAGGACAGTGTCACCTGGTAGTGAGCCCTTGTAATATTCTATATCTAGATATATTACTGTTACCAAAATTTCACCTCAGCTCAATTTGGTAGAGCTAGAACAATTGATTACATTTAAGGTGAAAGGTACATTCATTTTATCATTTGCAATGAAGTATCTCAAATGGAATTAAGTTGATTATGCAAATTTCACAACAAAAGATATATCAAAATTGCATAGTAATGTTTTATTTTATTCATTTTGAAATCAAAGAACATACAAGATTGCATAAACATTGTTGTTTCATGCTTTGAAGATAAAAGAGTGTTTAAAAGTCCCACACAAGCCTTGGGAATGACTAAATTAATTAAATGCAACATGGAAAGCAAGCTATACATATGAAGATTGAAATATCAAAGAACACATGAAAAAGAACATAGCCATCATTGCTTGGAAATGTTGGTTTTGATTCCCCTATCTTTAGATGGGTCTTCTTGTGTTCAAGCCCCTCTCGTACCTAGTCTTCAAAAGAACCCGCAGTTGATTGAAAAAGTTATGTTAGAGCTCTAGATATGAACCTGATCATATATCCTATCAACAAACATATAACTTACAGCTATGAGGCATTAAATCAATTGAGCCATTATCAGATGAATGCAAAAGTGCAAGATCAGATCATTGAATGAACAACTGTATGAAGATATCCAAAGAAAATCATCAGAAGAGCATTGAATTTCACTGTTTTTATCTAACTTGTTTGTTCATTGTGTAGGTACAGGTACATGTTTCATTACTATTTCATCATGTTCAACATTTCAATATGTGGGGAAAAATGTGGCTCCCACAAGGGTCAAGCCCAACATACTACATTCTCTCATTTTCAAGAGAGAAGTAGAAGCATTACAGTCTTCACATGTCTTTTAATTGTATGTTACCAAGGAGACACTCTCCCAATATGTATTAACACATGAGAGCATACATAAAAGATCAAAAGAACAGTCATTTAATGAGACTGATGTCACAAAACATCAAGGGGTAATCATGGTCTTATAGTCTTCAACATAGGGAGAAAGGAACTTTCCCTCTTCATCATTCTCAAAGAGTTTCAAGACAGTAAAGATGGAGAGAATGAAAGAACAATAAATGATTCCCTTTCAAAGTGATGAATAAAGAAGCAAATTCAAATTAAACCTTTAGAGGATAGTCTTCAAGTCAATTTAAAATAGTTAAGCAAGATCTATAGCCAATGCCAATTTCATACAGTGAAGGTGCAGATTCAAGACAATAGAGTAATCTAAAGGCATAAGTCATGAGATCTCATTAATTATAAATGAAATGATACCAAGAATAGATCAATCAAACAAAGTAGCACAATAATGCAATAGGTGAGCAATCCATAGCAAGATGATGGACAGTCATTTCATGGAGGAGCAACCTCAATCTATATGAAACCAACACTAAAAGATAGTAATATTGCAATGTGAAGTTCTTTCATGATAGTAGCATTTAACACCCTTAAAGTGAACATTCCACTGAGCTAAATTTCTAAGATGGAAATATTTTACAGAAGGAGAAGGACGTATACAAGCATAACCATGATCTTCCTCACACTACTTGTGTTACTATTTCTGAATAGAGCAACAATAAGCCATGACTATGATGATGATGATTCGTAAGAATTAGAAGAACTAGAGAAAATTGACAATAAGGATGCAAAGTTCTCAGAAGCAGAGGTAGTTAATAGAACATAAAGAATAATCTTATTCCCAAATGGAGTTTTCTTCACCATAGTTTCCAAAACATGCACAAGAAGCTCTCAGATACTCAAGCCATGGCTTAGGGTTTCTAAAACTCTCAAGCACACCAATGGAGATAATCCCACGACCACAGTGTAGTGGTAAAGTGAAGCTAAAAATGCTAAAATTGATTAGAAAAAGTGAACAAGTATTGTCTTTTTGAAGACACATTCAGAAGCTAAAAAGTTACATTTCCTCATAGGAGAATACACAAGAGATGAAGATTCAACTATGGCGGCCTGGAGGATTCATAGGAAGAAATAAAAGAGCATGAGAAGGAATGAATTTTAGGTTACCTTGCAGATTTTATGGAGATTCAGGCACTTTAACGGAGAGAGTTCACATCCAAAATCTCAGTGCAAAAAGCTCCATGGTGGCCTCATAATGAAAAATGGCATCAACAATGAAGGCACCATAGAAATATATCAAAAAATATAGTTCAGGTCGCGACTTAAAAGCTAGAAAAAAGCTTTGAAAATGGAGTTTAATCTTATATTTATGAACTGTAAAGGACTTACCATGAGTTTCCAACAACTTCCAGAGGAAAATTGACATGAAACATGTTGAGAATATGAAGATTCAAGTTCCAAACCCTAGTAATATGGTGACGCCCTCCAAGTTCATCAAAAATGAATGTGAAAAATAGGAATCGATTTAGGGTTCAATATTATCAAATTTTACCTAATTCAAATGATGAGTGCTTTTAACTATTGTTTAACATAAAAAAGAAACCAAATCATTTCAAATTATTTCCATTGTCTATGAATTCAAGGTCAAAAGACCTAATCATATTAGGGGGAGCCATGAGTTTATAAGTTTGACTTCAAAATTATCATTGATTTTGAAATGTAGGCTTCACTTCACCTATACTTATTGCATGGAGTTAGATAAAAATAGCAATGTAAATTAAATATTAAAGGTAATATTTTATTACCTTAAATATTTAACATGCAAATGTGAAATAAGGAACAATTACATATTAAATATTAAAATAATCATTGATTGATTATCTTTAATATTTAATTAAATGGTTACCTTTTCCAAAGTTCATGCAAGGAATATACGTGAAAGTGAACTGGAGGGAAAGACATACAAGGACTAAAATCATACAAAAGAGGAGATTTGGAGGTGAAACTAAAATTTACGCATGCAACTGGAGGTTTCAGAGATTTCCTTTGACTTTTAGTCAACTAGATACTTTTTTGAGTTCACTTGAGTCAAGTGAATCATCATGTGGAGTTTGGAGCTATTGCAGTATGGATTACTTTAGTTTTACCCCTCTTTTTCTAGGGTTTTTGATTTTTCTCATGAGAAGCATGCATTGCTTTTTCTCACTTCTAGTTAGCTCGAATTTTCACCTCTTGGGCACATTATGCACGCCTTCATTATTTTTATTGGAAAAAGTCCTTTTTTTTCCTCAGTTCTTGATAGTTTTACCTTTGCATTTCTGCAAAGAAGAGATTGATTTTGTAACTCAAATGTTTTATAGTTAACATTATGCAGCATCTCTTTATAGGTTATTTTAGCTTTGTTATTAGCAAATGAATTCCTTTTGATTTTCAGTATTATCAAGTTTTTCCTTCAAGATTTCAGGCATCATCATTGTGTTGGATCTGATTAGAGGATTATTGTGTTTCAATTTTGAAACCTTTAATTTTCTGTCTCTTTCATAAGTGTGTGTATGCAGTAATACTTAAATTCATAGGTTATACATTGTGCATGTGATTACTTTATCATTTTAGTTGTGAAAACAAAGTTTTCCTTCAAAAGAGATATTTTATCAAAGCCTCTGTATGAAACATTCAGGTGATTAAGTTGTCAAATGTGGTTGTGCAAATATAAATATTGAAAATTCATTTGTGAGTTAGGTTGTAGATTAAGTTTTTATCATTAGGTGCATCACCTTCCATTTTAAAGTTCAGTTCATGCATTCATTTAAAGCCTTCTTCCCTTTTCCATCAAAATTTTACAGTCCATCATTAGAAAATAATAAAGGAAGCTGACCTATAATTTGGAGGTTAACTTTCAACATAGGCTAGCCACAACCTGAAAGTTTTCCCATGTTACACAGGATTATAAAGCATCTTTGCTTTCGCATGCAGGTGCACTCTTGTTGATAATAGGTTTTGGCATGCCTGATGGGACCCTAAAGCACACTTTAGAGAAATAATTCAAATTGCAAGCTGTTGTTCTAGTATATACAATGGTGTTTTTTACCTTTCAGAGTTTATAATTTATACTTGGTGACTCCGAGCACATCTATTAGTTTCAAATGATTCAGTGCTGGTATGTTTCAAATACAAGCTTTAAATCTTATTTCCAACTCTTTGTATGAGTAGAAATGTCAATTTTTCATAGTTGACATGTATACCCACCCCCTTACTATGAAAATATTGTCAACAAATCACCCTATCAGCCATATCAAGCCAATCATGATGTTGGTTTTATCCCAAACAACCATGCAACAACAACATATCAGGATGCTCAACATGCTTACCTCCCATCCACCCCTGCTCAACCTTCATATCAACATTTATATGTCCAAAATCAGCTCCAAGAGTGTGAGAGGCAACAAGAACTTGATTTGCAGCAACAAGAGTTAGACTATTAGGTCTAATTTTGGAGACTCAAAGGGTACAATTTGAAGAAAAGCTCGAGAGGGAGTTAGCTACAAAATAGGAGTAGATGAGAATTTTTCTCGCTCAAACATATAGGTATCAAGTTCAAGTAGCTCTTGTCATTTCGGATGAGAATATTCAAGAGGAGGTTCATATTTATAAATTCCCAAGTTTTAAGCAAAATGAACCTCTTAACTCTGCAAATTATCCTTCTCAGCTTAAGATTCCAAGTTTTAGGGGTAATAGTCCTGCCAATGTTAAAGATCAGCCCTTATAGGAGCCCATGAATAAACAAGATCAGTCAAACCAGTCCATTAATCCTCAGTTTCAGTCATATCAAGAGCCTGAACCAAATCATCAAAGTACTAAATGGTTATGGAAACCTTCTTGGACCAAGTATCCTGACTTCAAAATGCCAAATCTACTTCAAGAGGCTCCCATTCCAAGTTTCAAAGAACCTCTTCTATTGCAAAATCTAATGCATGCAAAAAATCAAGCTATGAAGGTTCATGAGTAGTCATCTCAAGCACCTGTTCTTCTTTAAGAGAGCCAACATGCGTATGCATGTCTTGATACCATTTCTTTGTTCAAAGGAGAACCAATTATTTGTCAAAATAATTGGTTCAATGAGCACGATCAGTTCAAGATAAATAATACATAAAAGGAAGAGGTGTTTGAAGAGAAGCAAAAAAAGTGTTTGATATGGATATGCTTATACCTGATGAACAAGATGGCAAAGAAGACTTGCAACAAGAGGAAAATGAACATGATTAGTCAAGACAATAGGTTGAGAAGCTTGAAAAAGGTATCAAAAGTAATGATTTCAAGTTTTTATTTGATAAAATCCCTTGTTTTATTGAGCTAGATGAGCAGGAAAAGGTCAAACAATTTGATGAGTTGTTGATAGAAGACAATCAATGTAATAATCAAGTCTTGCAATAGTTGAAAGATGAAAATGAACATGAGGAGGGGACGGTTCATGAGGTAAAAAGTATTTTTTTATGGAAAGACCAAGAAATATTTGATGAGGATTCATTTTGGAATGATCTTGAGTCCTTTTTTTCAAACTTAGATGGTAGACAAGAGCAGGTTGAACATGTTTTGGAGAAGGAAATAGAGGTTGAATCTCAGGATTTAGGCTTTTTGTTTGATGAATTACCTGAATTTGTAGATGAGGATAAAGATATCACATGCATACTAACATCAGTGCTTGCTTTTGAGCAGCAAAATGACAAAGCTCATTTAGATTTAATGCAAAGTTATGAGTTATATGAGAACATGTTTTTAGAAATCATAGATTTCTTTTTCTCTAACATAAATGATAATCTAGTATTATATGAACCACCAACATGTGATCAACCTGTTCCAATTCAAATCAAAGAGGCAAGAATTCCTTCATTTCATTCATGTGAAAATATTACACTGCAAATGGAGAAGCCTAATCAAAAAGATGGAGAGACAACAGTGTATAAGCATGAGGACAACAATGAGAGGCTGAGTTTTATCCTCTCAAAAGGGTGTGCGATTAGATATTTATCCAAAGAGGAGTCTACAAAATTACAAGTCATGATTCTGCCTCACAATAACATCTTTGATGGTCAATCAAATGAGGAAGGTGTGCCTTTTGTGATGTTCCAAACTTTGTTGCAGCAATTAATCAAATGTTTATCATCTCCATACCTCTTTTTGATTGATTTTAAGGATTTGAAGCATCCTCTATTGTTAAGGAAGGGAAACTATTTCTCACAACCAATGAATGGTCATGTCTGAGCACTACCATTGCTAGGTAGTGTAGGGTAGGGTATTTTTCAAGTTAATAAGTACCTATGGCACATTTCATTCTAGTTCAGTTTTGTTTTCAATAAGTGTAGATAGAGTTTTTTGGCTTTGTCATAAATAGAGTCATGATAGTTTGCTTTCATTTTTTATTTGTTGTTGTATTGTTCTAAACAGTTGAGTTACAGAGGTTTTTAAGTCAGAAGGACAAAAATGGACTCCATTCCCAATGGATATGAAAGGCAACTGATTTGGCATGCTTAGCAGGCAAGCATTTAGTAGAAATTGCCAAAATGTTACCAAAATTTCACCTCAGCTCAATTTGGTAGAGTTGGAATAGCTGATTACATTTAATGTGAAAGGTACATTCATTTTATGCTGATAATTCATTTACAATGAAGTATCTCAAATGGATTTAAGTTGATTATGCAAATTTCACAACAGACGATTTATCAAAATTGCATAGTAATGTTGTATTTTATTCATTTTGAAATAAAAAACATACAAGATTGCATAAACATTGTTGTTTCATGCTTTGAAGATAAAAGAGTGTTTAAAAGTCCCACACAAGCCGTGGGAATGACTAAATTAATTAAGTGCAACATGGAAAGCAAGCTATACATCTGAAGATGGAAATATCAAAGAACACATGAAAAGAAACATATCCATCATTGCTTGGAAATGTTGGTTTTGATTCCCCTATCTTCAGATGGGTCTTCTTGTCTTCAAGCCCCTCTCGTACCTGGTCTTCAAAAGCACCTGTAGTTGATTGAAAAAGTTATGTTAGAGCTCTGTACATGAACCTGATCATATATCCTATCAATAGACATATATACTTATAGCTATGGGGCATTAAATCAATTGAGCCATTATCAGATGAATGCAAAAGTGCTAGATCAAATCATCGAATGAACAACTATATGAAGATATCCAAAGAAAATCATCAGAAGAGCATTTAATTTCACTGTTTTTATCTAACTTGTTTGTTCACTGTGTAGGTACAGGTACATGTTTCATTACTGGTTCATCATTTTTGACATTTCAATATGTGGGGAAAAATTTGGCTTCCACAAGGGTCGAGCCCAACATATTGCATTCTCTCATTTTCAAGAGAGAAGTAGAAGCACTACAGTCTTCACATGTCTTTTAATTGTATGTTACCAAGGAGACACTCTCCAAATATGCATTAACACATGAGAGCATACACAAAAGATCAGAAGAACAATCATATAATGAGACTGTTGTCACAAAACATCAAGGGGTAATCACAATCTTACAGTCTTCAACATAGGGAGAAAGGAACTTTCCCTCTTCATCATTCTCAAAGAGTTTAAGATAGTAAAGATGGAGAGAATGAAAGAACAATCAATGATTCCCTTTTAAAGGGATGAATAAAGAAGCAAATTCAAAGTAAACCTTCAGAGGATAGTCTTCAAGTCAATTTAAAATAGTCAAGCAAGATCTATAGATAATGTAGATTTAGGACAATAGAGCAGTCTAAAGGCATAAGTCATGAGAGCTCATTAATTATAAATGCAATGATACAAAGAATAGATCAATCAAATAGAGTAGCACAGTAATGTAATAGGTGAGCAATCCATAGCAAGATGATGGACGGTCATTTCATGGAGGAGTAGCCTCAATCTATATGAAGCCAACACTAAAAGATAGTAATATTGCAATGTGAAATGCTTTCATGATAGTAGCATTTATCACCCTTAAAGTGAACATTCCACTAAGCTAAATTTCTAAGATGGAAATATTTTACAGAAGGAGAAGGACGTATACAAGCAGAACCATGATCTTCCTCACACTATTTGTGTTACTATTTTTTAATAGAGAAACAACAAGCCATGACTATGATGATGATGATTTGTAAGAATTAGAAGAACTAGAAAAAATTGATAGCAAGGATGCAAAGTTCTCAGAAGCAGAGGTAGTTAGCAGAGCATAAATAATAATCTTATTCCCAAATGGAGTTTTCTTCTCCATAGTTTCCAAAAAATGGACAAGAAGCTCTCAAATACTCAAGCCACGACTTAGGGTTTCTAAAACTCTCAAGCACATCAATGGAGATAAGCCCATGAGCACAATGCAATGGTAAAGTGAAGCTAAAAATGTCAAAATTGATCAAAAAAAGTGAACAAGTATTGTCTTTTTGAAGACACATTCAGAAGCTGCAAAGATACATTTCCTCATAGGAGAATACACAAGAGATGAAGATTCAACTATGGCAGCTTGGAGGATTCATAGGCAGAAATAAAAGAGCATGAGAAGATTCGACTTTTAGCTTACCTTGCAAATTTTATGGAGATTCAAGCACCTTAACAGACAAATTTCACCTGCAAAAGCTCAGGCCGAAAAGCTTCATGGTAGCCTCAAAATGAACAAATGGCGTCAACAATGAAGACACCATAGAAATTTATCAGAAAATATAGTTCAAGCCATGGCTTAAAAGCCAGAAAAAAAGCTTTCAAAATGGAGTTTAATCTCATATTTATGAATTGTAAAGGACTTACCATGAATTTCCAGCGACTTCCAAAGGAAAATTGACATGAAACATGCTGAGAATGTGAAGATTTGAGTTCCAAACCCTAGCAGTATGGCGGCTCCCTCCAAGTTCATCATAAATGAATGTGAAAAATAGGAAATGATTTAGGGTTCAATATTATCAAGTTTTCCCTAATTCAAATGATGAGTGCTTTTAACTATTATTTAACATAAAAAAGAAACCAAATTATTTTGAATTATTTCCATGGTCTATGAATTCAAGGTAAAAAAACTTAATCATATTAGGGGGAGCCCATGAGTTTATAAGTCTGACTTCAAAATTATCATTGATTTTGAAATGTAGGCTTCACTTCACCTATACTTAGTGCATGGAGTTTTCCTTCAAAAGAGATATTCTGTCAAAGCCTTTGTATGAAACATTCAGGTGATTAAGTTGTCATATTTGGTTGTGCAAGTAGAAATATTGAAAAGTCATTTGTGAGTCAGGTTGTAGATTAAGTTTTCATCATTAGGTGCATCACCTTCCATTTTAAAGTTCAGTCCATGCATTCATTTAAAGCCTTTTTCCCTTTGCCATCAAAGTTTTCAGTCCATCATTATAAAATCATAAAGGAAGTCGACCTATAATCTAGAGGTTAACTTTCAACATAGGGTACCCACAACATGAAAGTTTTCCCATGTTACACAAGATTGCAAAGCATCTTTGCTTTTGCATGCGGGTGCACTCCTGTTGATAACAATTATATTGTGAGTTAATCCTCACCGTGGTTTTTCCCATTTTGGGTTTTCCACGTAAAAAAATACTTGTGTTCATGTGTATTTTTATCTTGTGTTGATTCCATGCTTTCACTATTCGTTACAACTAGAGTTGTGCTATTGCTTGGTTGGATATTATGTAAATGGTTTAATGGAATACTGATTCACCCCCCTGTTAGTGTTTCGAGTGTTCAACATGACCTAATTTGAATTTGTACGCTTGAGGTGCATAGTCGACCTTGTAGATTATTTTTAAGGTTGAGGATGGTATATATGTGTGATGAATTAATGGAGGATGTGAGTGTGTTGTGTGGTGTGAAGTGTGAAAGTACAAAATGTAGTGTGAGCTTTAATACCTAAGACTACTGGAAGAAATGAGCAGAAGGAGTGTGAATGATTTGGTGATGTAGTGGTGGATCTTTTCTATTTCTCTGAGATGGATTTATAATTGTAAAAATATTCATTCTTCTTCTTTCTAGTATGGCAGTGATCCCTACTTTCTTTTGGGAAATGAGCCCTTTGACAATGAGCCTATTATATTCAGTGTTGTAATTACTTTATATTGTGAGCTAATCCTTGTTGTGGTTTTTCCCTTCTTGGGTTTATCATGTAAATTGGTGTTCTCATGTGTTTGGATGTGTTTGTAGTACTGTTTCTCATGTTTATATTTTGCTAATGCATGATAAGGGTTTAATGTTTTTTAAGGGTTTAAGGAATAATGTAGATCTAAATGTGAATGAGGGTTTTGATGTTTTAATGTACAAATGATTCACCCCCCCTCTCAGTTGTCCTGTGCATTCAAAAATTGGTATCAAAGCAAGGTTCCTTAGAAGAATGCTTAACCACTTGAGATAGATTTGATAACACACAAGAAGGAGTCTCCTCTATTTGATGGATTTGATTATGAATTTTGGAAGACTAGGATGGAAGGTTTCCTTGCTTTCCTAGGGTTTGGAGTTTGAAAGTCAATTGAATATGGATATGCAATGCCTACAATGGACCGTCAATTGATGATGAGATCAAGGATTATGAGAACAATGTAAAAGCAAGGTATGCTCTCTTGAGTGGTCTTTCTAATTCAGAACTTGTGAAGGTTATGAGCTACAAACCTGCTAAACAAATCTAGAAGAAACTGGAAAGTGTCTATGAAGGAGATGATAAGGTCAAGCAAGCAAAGATGCAAAATTTGAAGACTAAGTTTGAAATCCTAAAGATGATACAAGATGAAGATATTAAAGGCTACATGTGTAGAGTGGATGAAGTTTCCAATTCCATTAGAGGTCTTGGTAGAAAACTTGAAGAAGATGAGGAGGTAAAGAAGGTACTGAGAACTCTACCCAAATATTATAGTCATAAGGTTTCTGCTATTGAAAAGGCTTAGGATCTAGATCATTATTCTAGATATCAATTGTTTGGTGCTTTAACTACTTTTGAATTGAGAGAGTTTGGTCCAAGTGATTCAAGAAAAGAGACTACTTTTAAAATTGGAAAAGTAGAGAAGAATGCGGAATCAGATCTGGATGAGTTTGATGAGTTAGAAGCAAACTTTGTGAGGAGATTGAAAAAGGGCACTAGAAAATAAAAATGTAATTTACCTTTCAAATGCTTCAATTGTGGAAAGATAGGGCATTATGCTTCAAGATGTCCAATCAAAGCTTCAAATGGAAAATTTAAGGAGAATAGAGGTAAATCAATTAAGAGAAGTTATTATGTTAAACAAGATGCCAATATATTTGATGATGAATTTGATTACCTGGATGATGAAAATGATGTATGATATTTCATGGATCTAAATGTTGGAACTAATTGTGCTAACTTTGAGAGATGTATGAAGGAAGATTATCTAGAAGAAGGTCATAACAAAACTATGGTGACTTCTTTTCATGCTAGAGAGAACAAAATTTACTGGATTATTGACAACAAATGCTCAAATCACATGACAAGTGATAAAAGTAAGTTTGTTAAACTTGAGAAGTTTGAAGGTGGTCTTGTTAATTTTGGCAATGATACATCTACTAAGATATGTGGAAAATCAATTAGTTTTGATGGAAAGCATAATACGGATTATTTCCTTAATTTTAAGGGTCTCCAACATAATCTTCTAAATGTAGGACAAATGTGTAGCTCAAAGGATATAATCTTGTATTTCAAGATGGTGGTTGTGAGATCAAGAAAGGCTCCAGAACTCTGGTTGCCACAAGAAGGATAGATGGAAATATTTATCAGCTTAAGGGTGCTAATGGTATGTGATTTATGACTCAAATCAATGAAAGTTGGCTATGGAATAGAAGAATGTGCCACATAAATTTTGATAGCCTAGTGAGGATCAACTTTGCTCAAGCTATGATAGATTTTCCAAAGATTACAAAGCCTATAAATGCAATTTGCAAGGAATGTCAAGTTGGGAAGAAAACAAGAAAAAGGTTCAATTTCAAAGAATATTCTATTGTAGGACCTTTGGAGTTGGTGCATACAAACCTTTGTGGACCTACAGGAAAAAGAAGTTTTCAAGATGACATATATTTCATGTTATTGATTGATGATTACTCTAGAATGAATTGGGTAACTTTTGTCAAATAAAAATTAGAAGCTCTAGATAAGTTTAAGACATTTAAACCTATGCTTGAGAATGAGATGGATATGAAAATCAAATGTTTAAGATCTAAAAAAGGTGGAGAGCTCACCTCCAATGAGTTTAACCATTTTTGTGAAGATCATGGAATAAAGAAACATTTGTCAGCTCCTAGGACTCCTCAGTAGAATGGAGTTGTGGAAAGGGAGAATAGAATAGTTTAGGAAGTAACAAGGA
The DNA here is from genome assembly GCA_007258455.2 of Sequoia sempervirens. NCBI lineage: Eukaryota > Viridiplantae > Streptophyta > Pinopsida > Cupressales > Cupressaceae > Sequoia > Sequoia sempervirens. Next base: position 269,863,802 of record VDFB02000015.1, on the reverse strand, counting down.
AAATGATGAAGGAAGAAAATTTATTGAATTTATACTGAAGAGAATCAATTTATACTACAATCTACATACTTAATAGAGGGAAAGCAAGGAAAAATAGTTCAAAGACTCCCTATGAGTTATGGTATGGAAGAACTCCTACTATCAAATAATTTAGAGTGTTTGGAAGCAAATGCTATATTAGAAGAGATGAAGAAAAGTTAGGAAATTTTGATGCAATATTTGATGAAGGAATATTTCTTGGATACTCTACAAAAAGGAAGGCTTATCAGTGCTACAACAAGAGGCTAAAAATGATTATTTAAAGTGCAAGTGTCTAAGTGGATGAAGGCTTACATTAAAGCTTAGTACTAATAAAAGGATATGAATTAGATGAGTCCTCTTGTAGAGAAGAAGAGAAAGATGAAGGTAAGGAAAAAGAAGTCCAAGTTGAAGAGGAAGAAGCTCCAGAAAGGATCCCTAAGACCCCTAAGTATGTGCAGAAGAATCATTCTAAAGATTAGATCATTGGTGACAAAAGAATAAGTGTATTGACAAGAAGAAAGGTTGCTATGATAGAATAATAGGTAAATCTATGTTTACTTTCCAAAGTTAAACTGAAAACATTGATTAAGGCATGCAAAGATGAATTTTGGATCAAGGCTATGAAAGAAGAATTAATGAAAATTGAGAAGAATCAAACCTGGGAACTTGTCCCAAGACCAAAAACAAGAATTTGATTGGAACTAAGTGGGTATTTTGGAACAAGCTAAATAAGAATGGAGAAGTTGTTAGGAACAAGGAAATACTTGTGTGTAAAGGCTACTCACAAGTAGAAGGAATAAACTTTGAGGAGACATTTTATTTGGTGGCAAGGATGGAGGCTGTTAGGATGTTTTTGGCTTTTGCAACACATAAGGATTTCAAAGTTTATAGATGAATGTGAAGTATGCATTCTTGAATGGTAAGTTGGAAGAAGAGGTATACATTGAACAACCAAAAGGATTTTAGTTATCAGATAATCCTAACATGGTCTATAGATTGAAGAAGGCATTATATGGGCTCAAGCAAGCTCCTAAAGCTTGGTATTCAAGATTGAATAAGTACTTATTGCAGCATGGATTCAACAAAGGTACCACATATAGCAATATTTATTTTAAAGTTGAGAAAGATCAAATCTTGATTGTGGTTGTGTATGTTGGTGATATAATATTTGGAGGAAATGAAAGTATGTGCAAGAAATTTGTAGAAGAGATGCAAAAAGAGTTTGAGATGTCTATGTTTGGGGAGATGAATTTCTTCCTTGGGCTACAAATCAATCAGATAGAGGAAGGAATATTCATATCACAATCAAAGTATGTCAAGGAAATTCTAAGGACATTTGGAATGGAAGACTCTAAACTGATATGTACTCCCATGTTTATTGGTTGCAAGTTGAGTAAGAATGAAGAATCTCCTAAGGCTTATCAGAGCAAGTATAGATCAATGATTGGTTGACTGCTATACCTAATTGCTATTGAAGTGGATATCGTGTATGCAGTTTGTCTTGTGGTTATATTTCAAGAATATCCCAAAGAGTCACATGTGATAGCAGTAAAAATAATATTCATATATTTGAAGGGAACTCTAGAACATGGCTTGTGGTATCCAAAGGATATTGATTTCTCTCTAAATGCTTATACAGATGCAGATTGGGAAGGTTGTGTGGATGACAAAATAAGTACAAGAGGTGGTGCTTTATTTATTGGAAGAAGGTTGGTTTTGTGGCTAAGCAAGAAGTAGGATTAGGTCTCTTTATCTACTATAGAGGTAGAATACATTGATGCAACATCATGTTGCACACAGGTTTTGTGGATGAAGCAAACATTGAATGATATCAGAGTGTCATATGATGAACCAATTCCTATATTATGTGATAAAAGAAGTGCTATCAATATTTCAAAGAATCCGGTAATGCATTCAAGGACAAAGCATATCTCAATTTAATATCAATTTTTGAGAGAAAAAGTTGCAAAGAATGAGGTGAAGTTGGAGTATGTGCCTACTAAAGATCAAGTTGTAGATATCTTCACAAAGGATCTTCCTAAGGATTCATTTGAGAATCTCCAAGAGAAGTGAGGGGTTATTTCCCCTCCTTTCAATTATATGCATAAGGTTATGCATCAATCTAATGGATTTCAAGATTCATTCCTTGTTCTCGATTGATGTTGGTGGATACCTCTCAGGGGGAGCAGGTAGTGGCATTGTTGGTTGTTACGGTTAGGAGGAGTAAGTGTTGTCATTGTGTGGGAAGAGAGTAAGAATTTAGATGTTGTTCCTTATCAGTTATGTCAAAGGATATGGGTAGAAAAAGGAAAAGTGTAGCTTGCAGTGATTTGTGGTTGATGCAACATGTTGTGTACTCCTAAGCAGGAGTGTGCAGAGAACTGATTTGAAAAGGAAGTTGTAGAGAAAATTTATATTTGATTGATGTCAAAGGGGAAGTAAATAGGAAATATGTGTTTCCCTTTGCCATTGATGTCAAAGGAGAGAAATTTAGCTGCAAAACCATATGGAAAAGGGGGAGAGAAGTCTTGTGTAAGAGGGATCAATGTGCACTAATGTGTAGTATATGTGTTGGTGATCAAAGTTATTGTTGTTATTGATGGTTTTTTATATCATATGTTGACATCAATGACTTAGAAGGGGGAGATTGTTGGAAGTTTATGTTGTCATTGATGTCAATAGAGCTTTGTTGTTGCATTGATGTCAACTTATGGAGATGCTTTGATTGGTTGCATTATGTTGTCATTAGTAGTCTCACTGATGTCAACCTCTAGTGTTGCTTTGATGAGCATTTTTTTGTGGATGTTCAACCTCTTGTGTGGCTAAGATGTTGAGAAGGTGTTGCAGATGTTGAGATGGTGTTTGTGGTGCTTGGTTTCCAAGCTCTCTTGAGAAAAAATGATTAAAAGAGAGTTCAATGTGGCAGCGATGTTCAATTTTTTTCTCTGTATTTCTTCATGGTTGAAGATTTTCTTGTGTGGTTTGGATATGTTGATCAGAGATGTTATATCCAAAGTTTCATGTTTTGGATTGTTCGACAGAAGAAGTTGTGTTCATTAGTGTGTGAACTATGATGCAGTGTTGTCTGGGAGAAATGGTTTTGCTCCATATTTCTCCACATTGTGGTTTTGGGTCTTGTGGATCTTGAGGTGTGCTTATAGTGTTCATATCTATCTTTAATCTGGGTTGTTTGAGTTTTGGTACTCCACAAGGTTAGATTCATGAGTTACAGTGTGTGGAAGGTTAATTGGGTGTACCTAATGATTATGTTCTTTAAGTGTATGTTTTTGTGAAGGATTTGTTGGATTTTAGGGTGTTGATGAAATATTCTAGATTTTGTTTAAGTGTTATGTGTGGTTTGCAAGTCATCTTTGGATCAAAGGAAACATGTACTTAAATGTTTAATGGTGTTAATATAGGTTCGAACAACCTTGGGTGTTTACACTAATTGCATATATGATTTGGTGTTTTTGGAAGCATGCTATGGTGTGTATATGTGGATTTGGGTCATAATTAAGTTTTTTTGTGGTCCGCCTTCATTTATCTCCATCATGGGAATGTTTTGGTGTTAACCTAATTTGAATTTGTATGCTTGAGGTGCATAGTCGACCTTGTAAATTATTTTCAAGGTTGAGGATAGTATATATGTGTGATGGATTGATGGAGGATGTGAGTGGGTGTGTGTGGTGTGAAGTGTTGAGATGTGAAGTGTAAAAGTGTGAAATGTAATGTGAGCTTTAATTCCTAAGACTACTAGAAGCAGTGAGCAAAAGGTGTCTACATTCTTCAGAGAGAGTGCAAATGAGTTGGTGATGCAGTAGTAGATCTTTTTTGTTGCTCTGAGGTGGATTTCTCTTTGTAACAATCTTCTTTCTTCTTCTTTCTAATCTGGGAGTGAGCCATTGGTAGTGATCCCTTCTTTCTTTTGGGCAGTCAACCCTCCAACAGTGAGCCTATTGTATTCAGTCTTGCAATTACTTCATATTGTGAGCCAATCCTCACTGTGGTTTTTCCCTTCTTGGTTTTTCCACATAAATTTGGTGTTCTCATGTGTTTGGATGTGTTTTCATTACTATTTCTCATGTTTATATTCTGCTAATCCATGATAAGGGTTTTATGGTTGTTAAGGGTTTAAGGACTAATGTAGATTTGAATGTTAATGAGGGTTTTGCTGTTTTAATGTACAATTGATTCACCCCCCCCTCTTAGTTGTCTTGTGCATTCAACAAGTAGTGGGAGTAGGCCACATAAGACAAATATGAGGTGGAAGTATGAGAGGATTTTAATATTATATTCTTGAATGGTCACACATGTGTGAGTAGGGGAGTGGGTTGAGGAGGCATGCTCACACATGTGTGCACATTAAAGGGAATTTAGACACTTGTCATATGATGACAAGTTTGAGAATTTAAAAATAGAAGAAATTTTAGTAGGGGCTAATGAAGCTTAATTAACTAATTATTTAAGTAGGAAAAATTAAAATGGGCTAAGGCTATTTAATTAATTTAATTTAATCAATTAGCCTTAGGGAAAAAGTGGGAGAACAATTAATTATGAGAGTAAAAATTAATTAAATAAAAATTATTTAATTAATTATGAAAATTTGGGAAAGTGGTTAATTAGAGATTAATTAATTAATTAAGGAAATGTAAATTCAAGAGTTAGTGAATTTTAGGTGCCTACACTTCACATCAAACCTCTTTCTATTTGAATGTTGATCCTCCTGAACCAAATCTTTCCATGCCTTCCTTTGCCACTCCATTCTCCATAAAGATTACAATTTTATTATATTATATTTTTGCCAAATAAATTTCATACATTGCTAACTACCTAAAGAAAATAATAAATAATTAGATAGGTAGGTAGTGATGTAATTAATAATGCATTTTTTTGCTATAGAAGATTTGGTTAAGTTTTGAAACAACATTAACAAAATTATTTATCATTGATAAAACAGTTTAATATTCTATTTAAAATTTTAAAAATTTATGAGATTTGATATATATAATTTTGAAATATAAATTTATTAATTTTATAATATGCTCTCCTATCGTCTAGGAATAACCATGTGTGGTGACATTCCCCAAGTTCAATTTCTATTTTTCTTTCTCAAATGCATCCCTTTACATAAAGCCTTAATCCTAACATGAATCCAATGGGTAGAAATAAGCATTATATTTATAAAAGATGTTTTTAAAGGAAATGGAGATTGTTAGGAAGGTACGTCAAGCACAACCAAGCACGTACATACCAACAAGGGCATCATGAACACTTAATAGTTGTTAGATCTTCCTTAAACCCTCTTTCACACACCTCTATTGCTGCACACACTATTTATTCTCAAGAACACATGTTCTCACACTCCCAAATATGCTAGTTATCTACTATTCATTCAACCTAGGGATTTGACTAATGCAGATTTCCCAAACCATTATGTACCCATTTTCCCACAAGTTGTCTTTGATTTTAGCTCCAACAATCACAAAGGACATAGCAACACCAAGGAGAACACTAGAGCATTAGAGGAGACGCCAACATGAAAGTGAGTATAAGAACATCCTAGATCATACATGACTATGTGTGCTAGTATCCCTAACATAGAACCAAAGACTTGCCTACTTAGAACCCCTCTCCCTCCCTCTCCTCTCCCTCTCTCTATTCTCATTCCATTCTTTTATTTTATATAAAATGAACATTCTCAACATCAACTTTGTAACTTTATGATTGTTTTAAATCTAAAATGTGATATTAAATGATTTTTACTATTAGTATTTTATTTTTGAACATTCTCAACATCAACTTTATAATTTTTTTATTGTTTAAGACCTAATATGTCATTTAAATAAAACCACGAGTAATCACTTCCTATAGTTTAGAGCTAATGTCAAATCATGCTAGGGCATAATCTTGGTCTCATCTATTTTGATATTGAGACTTATACATTTATCAAGACTTGATCCGTAATAAACTCTTTATGAACCATTCAGCTAACATTAAAATTATATCAAAACTCTATCTATATATTTGTTTTTCATTTACTGGCCTCAGTTGTATGGAAAGCATCAAGTTTAACACTGTTCCAAGGGCAGGTTGTCCAGTTATGAAGTTGGAGGTAAGTCGAAATGGATTTTCTGTGCTGGTGTGCATATGGACTTGTGAACAGTTTCAACAAGTGACAGAGTTTGTGAGGAATAAGAACAAAGCGACAATGCAACACTTGATTGGAATGGGTGTTTCTTTTGTTTCTTCCTTCGTTGTAAAAACATTAAAACCTCTGAAAGAAACAAAAATATTCAATACAAAAGGAACACAACAAGCTTAACACTTAGTGCGAGGTGAGTTTAGGCAACGTACAGAAATTGTATGCAGTGTATTGACAAAAGACAAACGGCGACAGCAATTCAGAGCAGTGCCATTTATGAATTAGTCCCACATTCACTGAGAAAAAGATAAAACAAACATTAATTTTCTGCCTTTCGAACGTTATAGCAATGTTTTCTACACAGCTGTTGGCAGTTGGCAGTATATTGGTCTTTAAAAAGAAGAATAAAAGAACAAAATTTTGGTTTTTTTTTTTCAGTTTGATATTGACGTTTTGGTGATTCATTTAATTAATAAATGTAAATAGAAATAAGAGTTATTTAGTTTGATAATTGAAGATGGCTTTAAGATTAATGCGGATTTAAGTTTGAGGTTCTTGTTATCAGAATGATGGATATTAGACTTGTAAATTGCATTTGAATCAAAATATTATTTTGCATTATGTAGGGATGAGTCCAAGGGTTAAGGACGAATTCAATACTATGATTTTGTCTTGCATCTTTGGACTTATCGTGCGTGATATGTAGTTTTCTTTTCTTTTCTTGGCCTAATGTATTGCACTCTAATTTGCTCTTCTTGAATATCTAGGGGCATGCCAATGTTTAGATATACTTTAAGAGTTGTCAATTAGTTAAAGTGAGACAAGTTATCTTAGACCAACCTCCAAAATGGACAATGATTGAAAATATCAATATTTAGTCATGCAAGTGGTTCTAGAATGATTGTGCAAAACTAGATTCCTTTTCGAGCACCAATTGAAGTGTGCACATATGAATCATATTTGAATTATTGCTTGATTATGAGATGATTAGAGTGAATTCATTGAATGCTTTTACATATAATTACATGTCAACATATTTTGTAAGTTATATTTCATAAGCCCTAGGTGAGAAGGGTAAAGGTGAGAAGTTGGTCAAATTTAAATTTGGGTGGGACAATTCCATGGCCACAATGATGACCTTGCAACTAAAAACTAGTCTTGGGACAAAATAGGGGTTACATCTTGGTGGATAATATGTGCATGAAAAAAAGTGTGGGTATAGGTGTGATAAACAATTTAATATGGTGAATATATAAGGATGTGTGAACATGTGAATGGGGATGAGTGTAGGTGCATATGAATACATGTAAATGAGGTAGGTGGATAGCATAAGGAAAATGAAGTAGATTTGCACAAAATTATGCCATATGTCAATATGTCTATGTATAGGTGGCATATAGGTCATTTTCCTTATGCTATCCACCTATACATAGACATATTTACAAGTTTTTTCTTGAAGAATCAACAACATATACTTGAATTCCAGTATTCTCCATCTAAACTTTCTTAGTTTCAACCATTTTCATTACAAAATGATATTGCACAATAGTGTGATTAGTAGATAGCATGATTAAAATGATTTCTTTCTAGATAAATTACACTATGGGAATCACATTTCAACACTATGTGATTCTTAAAATCAGCATTGTCACATAAGCTTCTTAACCATATTCCATCTTTGCAAGCATATTTTACAACCATATATTATACTTTAGTTGTGGATGGTACAACTATATATTATGGCTTGCTCATATGACTAACCGAACCTCCAAATGAAATAAAATTATAACCACTAATCAACCTTCAATTATGTAGATCTCTAGCCCAATTAATCCTTGAATGCTCAACACTTTACCCACATCATTTATACAATGAAAAGTGAAATAGTAATATAGATTTCCTCTTAAGTACTTAAATTGTATTGCCTCAAGTGTATGTGCTTTGTATGAACTCTTGTTTATGCTTTGTTTTTTAAAGGTGAGTGCAAGATCAAAAATGGGTCAATCAGTGGTGGTGGAGGGAAAAATCACATGAAGTATTAGCCAAAATTTCAAAACACTTTTTAGGATCAAAATTTTATTTTATTTTTGGCTTGGTAAGTCATATAAATGGATATCCATTTTGACAAAACATATGCCTATTTTGAAAATCGATATCCATTTTGACAAAATAGATAAACTATTTATCTATTTTGTCAAAATGACTATCTATATTCAAAATAGATATCCATTATTAAAAAAATTGAATATTCATTTTTGAAATATTATTTTAAAATAAAATATCCCCCAAAAATCTACTAATTACATAAAAATAAATGGATATCTATTTTGGTTTCAAAAATGCCCCCCAAAATATTGCATGGAAACTAAGCTTGGGAATCAAACCCTATCTTTTACATGTAAATAGTGAGTTGGGATGTTTTCACATATAATTCTCGACTTCACCTTTGATGTTGACATAACTTTTTTAATTAAAAATTGAAAACATGAAAAGGGTTATCTGAAAAACATGCAAGATTATAAAAATATAATATATGTTTAATTATAATCTTAATAGGTAACTATTAAAATCTATCAATTGCATTGAAAAATAAACACAAAATGGATGTTTATTTTGGTTTCAAAATCTTATAAAAAATTGCATGGGCCAAGCTTGCCTTTTACATGCAACATTTGATGAGTCGGGATGCTTTCACATATTTTCCTCAACTTCACCCTTGATGTTGAAAACCTTTTTTGATTGAAATTTGATAAAATGAAAAAGGTATATTTGGAAAAAATTTAAGATTATAAAATATAATATATGCCTAATTATTAAATTTAATAGTGAGTGATTAATATTTTTCTAAATATATATTTTCTTAACTCTTAATAGACACATTGATTGAAACAAATACATAGCTTTCAAAATTTAAAACCTCTTCAAATTCAAAAGATGTGTCACACTTTAAACTTTGTTGGCTATAGGTCTAAAAATTTGAATTTCATTATTTTGATTAAGTTCGATTGGATATAAAAAAAATTTAATATATTTTTAAAAATTTATGACTAATTACTTATTAAAAAAAAAAACACAAAATTGTATGTTATAGCTAGGCATGTGTCATTTATTTATATCTAAAGATGACTTTTTTCTCATACTTAAATTGGTTGAAATGACCTTTTTATTTTTTCCAAAAAAATCGGTGTCATTGAAATATTCAATTTTCACCAAATTAATTTAATTTTTTTTTTAAATAGCTTATCCTATAAAACTACATTCAATTTTTGCAAATTGTGTTCCTACATATTTTTCAAACTTTGTAATAAGTTATTCAAATTATCATGTGAAGTTCCTTAAGTCTATTTTTTAACCTTTTCAATGCCTCTTAGAGGAGTTGTTTAGCCCACAATGATTTAATAATCACCCTCTATACTTATTGGTGATGTTTTGGATTACCATTGATTTAATTTATTGGCAATGCTTTGTATTGGCTTTTGGTGTCCAACTATGTATTATGGGATGCATAGTTTATGAATTAAATGTTTGGATTATTATAGTGTTTCAATTTCATTATTTTCACTATATCTATTATATGTGATTTGATTATGTTATTTGGTTTGGTAACATTATGCTTTTGATGATTATATGGATCACGTGACTTTATGATAATTTTTAATTGATGTATTTTATTGATTTAATTTAATTTATATTAATCATGTTGAATGTTTATGATGTTCTTCAACTATAATGTATAGAGTAGATATGCTTGATGTTTTATTGAATGTGTAGACATATGTTTTACACCCATGATGGCTAATTGGAGATAGTCAATTTGGATAAATATGTTGCATAAACCTCTTTATCTCACACAATTTGAATTGCAAGATATATCTTGTGAAACCATGATCCAAATTGATGTTAATTCTAAATCTATGTTGTAAATAAATACATGAATTTTGTGCTCTTTACGTATTTTTATTTAACTCTTGACTTTCATTTATATTTTATCATTTTATAAAATGCTTACTTTGAATTATTTTTAAATAATCTCTATGCATAAAATTTAAAATTAGTTAACTACTTTTCCTTAATGGAACGACCTTATGCATTTTAAATATTGAAAATATTAAAAAAATTATTGAATTAAAAGATTATTTTGACTTTTATACATTGATCAAATTGATTAAGTTAGATGTGTTAGTTGATTAAAAATGAATTTAATAATTTTATTATAATTATTAATGGTAGAATGTTCCTAATTAATATCTAATTAAAAATATGACCACTTTCGATTTGACTTCTTGGTAGGAAATGAAAAAAGAGGACTTTTAGGATTTTTAGAAATAAAAAGGAAAAGGAATGGGTTTTAGGTTTATCATTCCTCTTTTCTAAAATGTATATCTCTCTCCTTTCTTAGTGGATGTATGTTTTGAGAGTGGATTTTTCTTTCTTGATGAATTGTTACATTTTTGGAGGAAGAAGGATCTTGGGAGAAAATGAGATATGTTAAAAATTGTGTGAAATTGTATTAAAATGTCAACAATATTCTTTTGATTAATTAATGATTATATTTGTTCATTCATATTTTTAAATTCATTCATATTAGGTGGTTACATATGTTGATTCATATTTTTAAATTCATTTATATTAGGTGGTTACATATGGTATTCTATTCTTTGGATTATAATTGAATTTGAATCTTATAATAGATGTTTTGTGATTATTTTCAATTATATATAATTTTAATTTTGGAAATCTTTTTTTAGTATCATTATAATAGAAAATTTTTTGCAAAACTTTATGAAATGTGAAAAATTGAATGTTGTGCATATTAAGGTCAGATGGGTATATTTGGATTTTATAAGTTTTGGGTTTTTTATGTTTTTAAAAATTTAAGCTTTCATTAATGGTTAATGTGAATAGTTTTTAGTGATATAACATGAATTTACAAAATTCAAAATATAGGACATGTGTATCATTTATATTTTATGAGACAAAATGTCTCATGTTGGATATGTGTTTTCTAACCTTTTGGATTCAAGTGTTACATGTTTTGACCTTATTTTTGTGTTTTGAACTTTGTGGGCCAAGTTTGACTTTTAGACTTAGGGGTACTAAAGCTAAGGCATAGAATGAACTCATACTTGATATTTAAAAATTTATATGACCGTGTGAAATGCAATATGGGGTACTAACATAAATGAGATAAAATGAAAGGGGAATCAAACATTTAAAATGTACTTAATCAACAACTAAAAAAGACATCAAGCTTATACTAAAGGGATACATAGAATCATGTAAGATAGTACTAAAACATCCTTGCATTGAAGACCTATATAGAATCATGCAAGATAGTACTATAACTATGGCACACATTGAAGGACTATATGGAATTGTGCAAACTAGTACTATAGTCATGACTTGTATTCAAGGGCTAAAAATAATGATAGATAGTACTAATACCATTTCTTTCACTAATATTATATAGAATTGGGCAAGATAATGATGAAACTCTACATTTGATGCATAGTAGTTCCTTTCTTTATGTTCATCAAATTATTGGTATCTATTATGTCCTTGTGATTTATTTGGATGAGTATTAATGGTATATCTACTCATTGATCTATTTTAGTGATTGTTGTACCATGTCATCTTGTGTGTTATTCAATTTGGTGTCATAACCCCTATATGCCTTTATGGAATTGATTGTATAATATATGATTCTTGGTATGTTGTGATACCATGATTTATTTTTTACTATTCCCATATTGTATTATAATATATGATTCTATGTATGATTACCTACTAAATGATTTTCTACATGTTCCTCTTCTTTTCGGGACATTGTTTTTGGTTGGAGGCTTCTTAGTCCTTCACATTGGTTTGAAAGATTTTTCAGTCCTTCATTCGCCTTTCTCTTTTTTGGAGAGGAGTTTTTCCCATGTGATTTTCTCCTTTTCTCTAGTTGTGAGAGATTGGATTGTTTGTACATGGGTACGTCACTAGGTCTTGTTTGTCAAGACCCATCATGCATTCTTGCTTTTTAGGGTTTTTAGCTACTCCCTAAGTTCATCTTAAGGGGGGTGTTAGAGTAATCATGCATTAGCTAATAATTAATTAAACTTTAATTGATTATTAGTCTAATTTATCCTCATGCACTTAAGCTAAACTTATGAGTGTTTTTTATGTTAACTAAAAATCTATTATTAGATCATTCTATCTCATTGCATGAGATGTTGACACTTGCCATGATCTAAACCATTTATCATTTAGGGTTTCTCCTATATAGCACTCAACCCTTATTTTATTATCATACCTTTGATAACCTTTGAGGACTCTTGATTGCCTTGAAGATTCTTGAGGTTAATTTTGTAGAATTTTCTTGTTGAGGATATTGCATATTATTATTTTGTAGCTCTCTTTTGTGGAAGGTGTCTTTGTTCATTTTTTGATCCTATGGCTCGTGTTTTTCACAATTCTAATAGGTATTCATCTTTTTCAAGATATTTTTGTGCTTTCTTGCCTCCTCTAGGGCTAGAAAGACATTTAGCCTATAAATTGCCAACATGTATAGAAGAATAAATTACTATAACCATTTGTACTTGGTACTTTCTTTGGAGACATGGAGAAGACAATCCCCTTTAAATCCTCAAGAGATAATTCTACCATTAACATTATGGCTTTATCATCACGAATGAATTGGGGAATGGACTATAAGATAAATTTTGAATCCAATGTAGAGTTAGTGTTAGGTTTAGAGATTATATTTTTAAAGAAGAGGATGTATTCTCTTTCTATTTCACTTTTTTCCAACAAGAGGGTACCTTCTTTGAGTTTATAGAATAAATTTTATTTGATTGTATTCTAGTTTTAGTTGAAGCAAAGAAGTATTAAATTATGTTTCTATCTCCTTCCTTTAACCATAGTTCTCTAGATTTCTTCCTCCAATATATTTCTTCTATGATTAAAATCTCTTGAACTTATTCAATATTAGGATCTTTTCCTCTTCAAAAAAATTTAGATCCATCCTAAATTTGATAAACTTTTCATTTAGAATTGATAGCTACTATTTAACTCTTAGTATCTTGATGCAAATGTTTTTGAAATGAGTTATGTTCCATTCCTTTATCTTCCCTTTCAAAATATTCAATTTTCTAAAAAGCTATAGCATTCTAAATCCTTGTGTGAAAGGGGAGTGTAAGAATTGAAATCAGAAAATAAGAAATTAAAAGAGCTTGAAATCATAAATAAAGAAATCAAATTAAACTCTATTTTACCGATCCCATTGCAAACCTCAAAAATAAATGATGTTGATTCACCTTGAAGGTATGTGGATGCTATCTCAAGTAGCATAACAATAACAAGAAAATAAGTGATAGATTTGATATAATGGACTTTCTTAGATGTATGATGGATCTAAATAATGAAGAAAATGACTAAATTTATAGACCTAGGAGATGTGGATGAGGAATAGAACTTAAGTTAACTAGAAAATTAGTGGAGTCAAACTCAATTGATTTTTAGATTTTTTTTAACTCAAGTCATGAGAGGATAATACTGAGTTTTCTAATTAAAATTTGATAGATAAATATGCACATGAAGTTTCCAATTTCATGCTTAGTTAATTGATGAAGACTGAAGAGGTTTATAAAATAGAGAAGAGTTAACTTTTGAGAGAAGATTAAGTTTCTAATATGAAGAAGAGTTAACTGATGATGGAAAGAAGAGTTCACTGAAGAGAAAAGAGAAATTAAGTGATGGGTGAAAATGGAAATGAGCTCACATTTAATTAAATAATAAAATATTATTTAATTAAATAGATAAATGGAAATCATTAATTAATAAATGATTTTGAGTTCTAGCCAAGTCCTGAACAAATTCGAGAACATATTCCACAAAATTTTGAGCTCCGTTCGAAATGATTTGTGGGTCTCAAATAGCTAGAGTAGTTGAACCTAATAAGACAACAATTACAATCCAGGAAGTTATAAGTACCTGTGCATGAACTTGAAACCCCCCTATTTGCCAATAAAAATGTTGACCTACTTCCACACCAGATATCTCGTAGAAATAATTCAGCATGTTAATAGGAAATTGTACAATATTCATATTACCCTTTCTATATAAAGATGAACTTCAAAAAGAAATGGTTTTGGTTCAATGACCAATTCCTCAATTATTTCACTATCATCAATTAGGCTATGAAATAAAATAATGGAATGATTATTTGATTGATTAAGAAGATCTCTTTATTTTTATAAAAAATATTTTATCTTAATCTATTCTATAAGATTTGGGAATAGTAGCCAACTTAATTCTAGCTTATCTTTTCTTTTTCTTTTTTTAATTTTCTTTTTATAGAATTACAATTCTCTACCCACGTGAATTGCTAAAATTAATTTATTTAGGATCATCCGGATTGTTCCTCTACCATCATCATTGGTTGGGATTGGGATATCCATGAGATCTGGTTCACAATATGTATCAACTAAGCAAATTGTTGGAATACCCAAAGTTCTACATTCTCGAATAGCAGTATATTCTCCTTTTTAATCGAGAATTATTACAATATCGGGCAATTTTTTCATGTATCTAATCCCCCCTAGATCCTCCTACAATTTGTTCAATTCTCTCTTGAGTATTGCTGCTTCTTTCTTTGTAAATCGATCAAACCCTCCCGTATTTTTTTCATTAATTTTTTGAAATTTTCAAGTCTTGCTTCTGTATTAAACCAATTAGTTAACATACTCGTGAGCCATTTTTTATTTACATAATGACATCAAGCTGCTAAAGCAACTAATTTAGCAACATTAGTTGTTTGATGTTTTGTACCAACTATCATAAATTGTTTTCCTCTCTTTGCTCCATCAAACACAAAATCACAGGCTTCTGATAAAAAACGAGCAGTGTAAGTTAAATTTATAATATGACTATCTTTACGTTCTTTAAAAATGAAGGTGCCATTTTAGGATTCCATTTTTTGGTCTCATGACCAAAATTAACTCGTATTTTTACCATCTCTTTCAAATTAATGTTCCAATTTTTTTCATCATTTTGTTTTTATTTTTTACTATGAACTGTAATATCTACATTCCAATGGAATGGGTTAGATTGCTTGCCATAGCATACTTGGTACTTGAGATATTCATTTCATTTTTTCTTTTTATTTTAAAAGAAATTAAAAGAAGTCTAACAAGAAATTTATTCATTTATAAAAATTACTTTTTTTTATTGCTCGTTTTAATTTTTTCTTTTTTATTTTTACTAGTTTTTTTATCACTTTTTTTCTTCTTTTGTTTAACAGATAAAACAGAGAATTTATATTCATGATCAAAGAAAAAATCTTTCACTTTATTGATAAATATTTTTTTGTTCCTTGTTTTTGGATCCATTTTGCTTCATTTTCCCAAATGGTTGAATCCAATACTGATAGGTATCATTCCCCTGAGAATAACATTTTCCTTCAAGCCCTTCAACCAATCAATATGACCTTGAAGAGTAGATTTAGCTAGGACCCGAGCAGTTTCCTGAAAACTTGCTTCTAACATAAAACTCTGAGTATTCAGAGATGGGTTTGTCATTCCCAATAAAATGGTTTGGCAATTGATTATTTTTTGTAGAGCACAATCCATTCTTTATACTCATGATAATCCAATGAGTTCTTTGGGTAAAAAAACACTACCTAGTCCATTTTCCAAATTTTTATTTTCTGACTTTTCCACATCTACAACTAAAACTTTCGATGTAATTTGGCGCACAATAATTTCTATATGTTTATCAGAAATTTGTACCCCTAGGATCAATAAATCTTTTTAATTTCATTGACCAAATGATTTTGACTATGCTCCATAGTTATTCTAACACTGTTGAATGACACCCAAAAATTTCCAAAAAATATTTCCAAGTGTATGTTCAATTTTTGATTTTTTTTTTCAATTTTCGATATTGAAGTATTTGAATGGGCTTTTGAAAATTGTTCAACTTTAGGAAGACCTTGAATTATATCATCGGATTTTAATCTTTCGTATAAGATAGTTATTAATCTATCTCCTTCGTAAAGAATTTCCCCATAAAATGATTAAGAGTTGCTCCTCGAGTACCCAAATAGGGTTTAGTTGATCTAATGATGAAAGATTCCTCATGAAAAACTACAATTTGACCAGATCTTTGGATTTGTTTATCTTCAGATATCCATATACATTCACAAAGAAATTGTCCAAGGCTGACTACTGGAAAAAAAAATTCAAAAATATTGGATAGGGAAAAATACAAATTGAAAAAATTGAAAATAATAATCCTGCATGAATCAAATTTAGAAATTCCCCTCTTTTTGTCCATAAAGTAGCATTTAGCTACTTGGAAAGTATTCGAGTCATTGTTAGAAATTGAGCATTCATTTAGTAACACTTTTTTATAAGTTATGAAATGAGAGTATGAGAAACAGTTAGCAATACTATGTAAATGACCTAGGAGACCTGACAATTCAATTATTTTTCTATTTGCATTCGACTTTTTTACTGTATTCAAACATTTTAAATCATTAAATAGAACTATTTGCAAAAAATCAGAAGGAGAAAGAATCGAAAAAGATTCATCTTTTTTATTCTCACTAGGTAATGAACGAATAGTTCCCTTACTAAGTAATTGACTTTGATCATTTGAAAAAAAAGAATTAGTGTGATCTAATTTGTTATGAAACAAAAATTGAGAACTTGCTCTATTTTCCCTTTTTGCCATATTTAAAAAAAAGGTATTTCAACAAGCTAATTTGAATCATATGGATAATGATCTTTTTTGTTCTTACTGAAATAAGAGAAGCATAAACCTCTTTTATTTTTGATCTGGGCCCTCCATCTAATTTATTTTCAAGAGAATTCCATTTTTTTTCAATTGAATAACCTCCGATAAGATTGTTATATTTTATCATTTCTGAACGAGTGTTATTCATTGATTTGGGCCCTCCATCTAATTGATTTTCAAGAGAATTCCATTTTTTTCCAATTGAATAACCTCTGATAATATTACTATATTTTATAATTTCTTAATGAGGGTTATTCAAAAAAGAAAAAATGTCATTTTTATATAGAATACCTTCTCTGGGCATTCTAAGAATTAAATCAGGACAAGGGATTCTTCTCTTTCCCCATTGTTTATCACACCATAACGATACGATGAGTTCCTTTTTTTTCTTTTTTACCCTCATATTGGTGTTTTGAGAAAGAAAGGTGAAATAGATAGAGTCTTGATGTTCGTTAGGTATGGTTCGATCAGTTTCGAAATAATTCCATATATTTTTTTCCTTTTTCAAAACAGTTTGAGTCAACTGATTCGTATTTAACTTGATCCATCGAATAATTCAAAAGTGATTTATGTTTATCAAGAAGTTCTGGAATATCCACTTGATCTTGATCTTTATGAGAAGAAGAAAAAGATACTACAACAGATTCATATATACCTCCTGATAATACCCATAAATGGGTTGTATTTAACATCAAATTAGACATAGGGATACTCGGGTGCATTTCTCCTGTTAGGCCAGAATATATATGTTTCTCCATTTTTTCTTTGAATGGGAATCTTTTAGCGTGAACCTCAATAATAACTTGTTTTGATTCCACGAGTTGATTATTTTGAATGAAAGGAAAAATTTCTAGCGGAATGGTTAAGTTTTGTACTTCATATTGATTATCGATAGTCACGTCTAAACTATTATGACATATATAAGCAAGATGTCCGTGACAAGTACGAGTAGGATAAACCAAATTTTGATTGAATTCAATCTTTCCAGTGAACGAGGCTCATAGATGTTCTGCAATATCACCTATAAATACCCCACCAGTATGAAAAGTCCTTAATGTTAATTGAGTTCTTGGTTCTCCAATTGATTGGCCTGCAATAATGTCAATTTCTTCTCCTATGGTTAAGTTACTATGAGTAGTATTCTGACCATAACATAATTGACAAATCCAAGATATGTACTTTTGCAAGTATAAGGGGTTCTATATTTATTGCTTGTATTTGGAAATAATACAATTGATTGGCAAGTTTAATCCCAATATCTTGATTGTGTGTGGCAATACATCTCCCATTTATATACATCATCTGCTAATACACAACCAATTAGTGTTTGTAGAACAAATTTATTTTTGATTGTTTCTCGATCTTGAGTGAGATTTACAAAAAAGACCTTGGATAGTACCACAATCTACTTTATGTACAACGAGATGTTGTACTACTTCAACAAGTCTATGTGTGAGGTATCCAACATTTGTTGTTCATATAGAAGTATCCACAACTCCTTTACAAGCACCATAACATTAAATAATATATTCCGTTAAAGAAATTCCTTCATGAAAATTCCCTTGAATGGGTAGATCCACAATCTTTCCTTGAGGATCTGACATTAATCCTCTCATACCTACTAATTGGTGAACCTGCAATGTACTTCCTCTAGCTCCTGAAAAGGACATCATATGTACTGGATTAAGAGGATCAGTCATCCTAAAATTTAGATTCATTTCTCGTCTCAAATATTCACTGGTAACATGCCATATCTCAATCAATTGACGTAATTTTTCCACTGCATGTACATTCCCATAATCATGTTGTCTTTTTGAAGCAAACCCTTGTTGTTGCGCATCTTAGATAAGCCATGCTTTAGATGGTGTTGTTAAAAGATCATCAATTCCTAATGAAAGAGTTGCATCAGTAGCTTGCTGGAAACCTAAAATTTTCAGTTGATCTAATATATGTGATGTATATGTCATTCGAAATTGATTTACAAATCTTCTAATAAGGTGCTTCATAACAAATGTATCCATCCCTTTATTAAAAAAGGGAACTTCAAAAGGAAAGGGCACTTCAAAGGGAAAGGACACTTTGATGAAATTAGGTTGTGCCATAAGAAGAAAATATCCCCATTTTTGGAAGTAGGATTTAGCAATGGGTTTAAGCTGGGAGGATCCCTTGATCTTTATCTCTGCATGAATGAAAGAGTCATAAGATTAATAACATCAAATTTTGAATAGTGACATTTCTTGTTGGATATCATAAGTCCACAAGCCTTTTATAGCTTCTTCTATTTCTCGATTAAAACGAATACAACTGATGGTTGTTCGAATTTTTTTATTAATTATTTCCCCCACTCTATCTTTTCTTATTCGAAAATGATCATAGATTTCATAGAAGGTACCTAAATATTCATACTGAACTTCAATAGGAAGTTCTCGGTTTACTGAATTAATAATAGAGGTATCTATCTCTCTCACCCATCAGAGCCACAAAGGACTGTCTAAATCAATT
This sequence comes from Sequoia sempervirens, assembly GCA_007258455.2. NCBI lineage: Eukaryota > Viridiplantae > Streptophyta > Pinopsida > Cupressales > Cupressaceae > Sequoia > Sequoia sempervirens. Next base: position 269,844,355 of record VDFB02000015.1, on the reverse strand, counting down.
TTCTTTTGTTCATAAGCTTTAAGTGCATCATCATAGCTATAAAATGAAGGCAAAACAATCTTCTTTTTTGAGTTATTTGGGTAGTACATATTTTCATAAATACCCTAGGTTTTTTGAAGAGTTGATCTATAAATTCCTAGAAGCATATCTTGAGTCAGTACACAAATAGGATCTCTTATAGTTAGAGAGCTAAGATTGAGATGAGAAAAAATAAGTAAATGAGCTTCTACTTGAGCTTCCATAGATAAAGGTAAGTGGATAGCCATCTGATCTCCATCAAAGTATGCATTAAATCCTGCACAAACCAATGGGTGCAATTGAATGACACGTTCTTCTATTAAAATAGGTATAAACGCTTGTATTCCTAATGTATGTAAGGTGGGTGCTCGATTTAACAATATGGGATGTTTTTGCATAATATATTTAAGTACATTCCATATAATAGGTCCCCTATCTCGAATTAAAAAATTAGCAGCTCTTAAATTGGGAGCAATTTGTTCTTCAACCAACCCATGAATTAAAAATGTTTGAAAAAAGTTCTATTGTGATTTCTTGGGGCAATCCACATTGATACAATGAGAGAAGGGGACCTTCGACAATAACAGAATGACCTGAATAATCCACCCATTTTCCAAGTAAATTTTCATGAAATCTTCCTTCTTTACCTTGGATGAAATCTAAGAACGATTTATAAGGTATGTCGTGACTATCTTTCACCAGTTGTGCACCTATGCTATTATCAAGAAGTGCATCTACGGCAAGTTGGACTAATCTCTTTTGATCACCCAATAAATCTGAAATAAAAAATGCATGAGTTTCTTTTATTAAATGTGAAAGATTATTATTTTGATGGATAACTGTTAGATAAAGTTCATGTTGAGATCTAAAGTAATAACTCCACCTTCATGTAATTGAAACATTGGCCTCAGGTCGGGAGGAAGAACTGGTAATAGGCATAGAACCATCCATTGTGGTTCTACATTTGCTCGAATCAAATATTTAGCAAATCTCATCCGTCCAACCAAAAGATCCTTTCTTCTTGAAAGTTTTTGAAGTTTTTTCTCCTTAAATTGAGAATATATTTTTATATTACCAACTGCATTCTTTGACTCCAAGAATAATATAGATAGTAGCTCATCTATTATCTTCCATTCTCTATATGAACAATCTATAATAATTTGTAGATCTAGACCAGCTAATTGGTCTTTGATAGCTTTTCTTCCAGTGGCTATTTCTCGCTCTTGAAATAGTGCAAAATCCCAAGAGAGAAAATAAGCAATATCTTTTGGCCAGGATTCTTCGTCATATTTAAGTGAACCCTCAAATCGCAATAAATTTGGCTTGTTAACTGCGGGCCTAGTAATAAAAACATTTGGATAGGGTTTTCTAATCTTCCCCCCCCCTCAGAATCAGACATGAAAGTTTCCTCTCATTCGGCTCAAGTAACTATATTGAAATGGAAAGTGATTATGTATCATTGTGCGAAAAAATGTTTTTTGCTCTCTATAAAACTAAATAGTTACTCTTTTCTCAAGTTCTAAGTGAATTCAATTATTGCTTTATGATTTGTATTATGACATAAATATGGAATTAGTGAGCAGTCTCCTCCCTTTTGAACGATACATTTCTTTGTGAAAGACCTTCAATTCATTTGAAGTTCATAAGGGATTTACTTGTTTGTATCTCGTTAATAATTGATCTTGTAGGTTTCTATTTTACTTCGGTGGTTACAATACTATTTGAAGCATATGTGTGATGAATAGATTCCTATAACCATATCTTCTTTTTGGTCTTGAATAAATCAAGGATAATAAGAATGAACCAGATTTTTCATTCCATTTTTTCTTAGAATAAAAGAGGTATTTTTACGAAGTCCAATTAGCAATTTAATATACAAGATATTAACCCTAGATTCATTTCTCTTTATCAACATCTTTTTAAGATGCTTCTAATTATGAGCTTCATGCTACTCTTCTCAAGGGGCATGTCAGAGCTAAGGGCATCCCAATTAGATTGAATAGGATGACAGTTCCTATACATCTGTATAATCGAAGCTTGTGATCAAGTCACACATCGCAATATACTAGTTTTTCTAATTCTTTACGAGTCGTATCTAATAGATCCGCGATATAACTGGGGCGTCATTTGAAATACCAAATATGAACAACTCGACATGCCAGTTTAATGTATCCCATTTGATATCTTCGAATTCAAGGATCAACAACAAGTTCAATTCCACATCGAGTACAAAAATTATTTTCCTTCTCATTTTCCATTATTCAAGGTTTTACACAAGCACAAACTCCCCTTTTCTTAGGCCTGGAAATATTCTTTCACAAAATAATCCATTTCTTGTTGGTTCATAAATTCTATAATCTAAAGTGAGGTCTTTAGTAACTTGTTCGACTCTTTTTCCATTAGGTAATATTATTTTAGACCAAGCGAGAATCTGCTCAGGAGAAACTAATCCAATTCAAAGTTTTTGATGTTTATCCTGGTCACTCATAAAAAATAAATTTTGATTCATTTGGATCAAACTTCCTTCTTATCTATCTAAAATTCTATCTTAGATAGAATATTATGATTCAATTGTAGAGCTAAAGATTGTAGTTCTCAACTGAGCAATTGAAAATATTTTGTAAGAGTGCTCGGTTTAGGCATTGGTTCTCCATTGAGAATGGCACCAAATATTTTTTCACAAGGGTCTATATGGCCGGATTTTAAAGTAATCATCTCGTGTAAAATATAAGAAACACCAAAACCTTCTAGAGCCCAAACTTCCATATCTCCTACTTGTTGCCCTCCTCGGTGGGATTTTCCTTTTAAAGGTTGTTGTGTAACCAATTTATAAGGTCCACTGGAATGTGCATGAATTTTGTCATCAACTTGATGGCACAATTTTGATATATAAGCTATTCCTATTGTAACAGGTTGTTGAAAAACCTTTCTTGTTCTTCCATCAATTAATCTATATTTTCCAGGATGATCAGGTTCAAATATCGATGGATTAGTTGTTTGCTCATTAGCTTTATAAAGCTCAAAAAACACTAGTTTTCTAGAAGCTTCTCGTTCGTATCTTTCGTCAAAAGGTGCTAGTCTATAATGTTTGTTCATTAGTTTTCCTACTAAACCAAGCAAACATTCGAAGACCTATCCTACATTCATTCGTGAAGGTACCCCTAATGGATTTAATACCATATCCACTAGTGTTCCATTTTGTAAATAAGGCATATCTTGTCCAGGATTTTTTTTTGAAATAATACCTTTATTACCATGCCTTCCAGCTACTTTATCACCCACTTGTATTTTACATTTTTGTGAAATATACACATGAACTTTTTCTACACTATCGTCTAGAAAATATTCTTCCTCAAACTCCTAGAAGCATCTCACATCGAGAACTCGGCCTTTTACACCTTTAGGGACTCTAAGATAATTTTTTTTTCCAATAGGTAGGTCTTAATATCAAATAATTCTTGTAAGAATTTTCCTTCTGAAGTATTTAATAGTGAGTCTTCTTCTGCTTCCAGTATTAATTTACCTACTAATACATCACTTGTTTCTACCCAAGAACTTATCATTACAAGGCCATTTTCGTCCATATGACGAAGTAAGTAAGTATCTAAATGAGGTATTTTTCTAGTGATTACTTCAGGGCCCTGCTTCGTAATATAAACTCCAATTTTGTATCTTACAATCTAGAAAGAAGTAAAAATGTCTTCATATACCAGATGTTCACTAATAAGTATTGCATCTTCAAAATTGTATCCTTCCCATGGCATATAGGCGACTAAGATGTTTTTTTCCCAAAAGTTCTCCCCTTGCTATAGCTGCACTGTCTGCTATAATTTTCCCCCTCTTTACATATTCTCCTTGGCGAACTCAGGGTTTTTGATGCACACAAGTGTCACTATTAGAACATTGATATAGAATCAATTTTGTTTCTATATTCTCTCGAGCAATAGATGAAGTTATAGTGATATTTCCACCATCAATATACTTTATTTTCCCCCTTGCTCCGCTATAGCTATACTTCCTGAATCTAGAGCTACTTGACCCTCCAATCCAGTTCCAACAATACACTTCTCAAGTTGAAGAAGTGGAACTGCTTGATGCTGCATATTAGAACCCATTAAAGCATGATTCACATCATTATGTTCGATAAAAGGAATAAGGAAAACTCCAACGAAAAAATATTGGGAAAGAAAAATACTTCTAAAATGAATTTGGTCCCATGCAAAAAATAAAAATTCTTGTTGAAATTGAGCGGGAGTAAATTGTTCCTCTGGAACCCCTTGATTTAATGCCAGAGAATTTCCTGTAGCTATTTGACAATAGTCATCTTCTCCTAGTAATAGATAAACCATATGTTCTTTGTTTGATCTTTCAGATAGCCTATGGAATGAACTTTGTAAAGAGCCGTAATGACCAAGCGTTGCATAAATAGATAATGATCCAATAAGCCCAACATTTATTCCTTTGGATGTCATAATCGGACATATACGTCCATAATGACTAGGATGAGTATCCCGTGCATGAAAAGTATACATTCGACTTGTCAATCCTCCAAGGCCCAAAGAGCTCACTTTTTGACTATGAAATATTTCTACCAATGGATTAGTTTGATCCAAAAACTGGGATAAAGGGTGTAAACCAAAAAAAACTTCAAAAATATTCGTTAATGGAATTAACGTTTCCAATTTTTTCTTAGTTATTATCTTGTTAGGATTGGTTGATGCAGATAATAGAATTTTTTCAACTGCTTCTCTGAAATCAGAGAGAGCTAATCGCAATTGCTCTTGTAATAAATTTTCTACATAACGAGTATATCAATTTTGTAAGTGATCTATATCATTGGGTGTACCCGTTCCAAATTGCACTTTGATAGGGTAATCCACAACAACCAATAAATCATGCGGTAATGAAAAAATATCGTTCTCAGGTATATCAAGACTTATTTTTTTATTCATATTTCGTCAACCAATCTTTCCTAATACACATTTAGTTTGAAAAAATGTTGTTTGCACTTATTCATATAGAGACAAAAATTCCAAATTTTCTTCCAAATTTTCTTCATTGTCATCACTTATGTAGAGTTTGTTATAAAGTTCCAAAATGGCATTTTGCTTCCCACCACACCAATAGAAATATTCTGCATACTCTTATATTCCCCTATAAAATGCTTTGAAATTATTATAGTTGAAAATATCTTTGGAATTTAGCCCCATAGCCAATAATAAAAGTAAAAAAAATATTTTTTTTATCTGTTTACACTTGAATCCATATCTTTTTTGTTTTTTTATTGAACTCTAATCTTGATCTTCCTCCCCAATCTAAAATTATAGTGCCAATATAGATAATGTTTCTTGACGATTTTCATTCCCAAGTGTAATAAATACCGAGACTTCTTACTATTTGATTGAACACGACTCTGTAATTTCCATTTATTACAAAAGTTCCTTTAGAATTCATCTAAGGAATATCTCCCAGATATAAAATTTGGTTTTGTATCTCTGCACGAGGTTTTTTTTTCTTAATCAATCTTGTTGGTACACATAATTTACAATGATATGTAAGAGACATATATACAACATCTCTCTCTTTAATGAAAGGTTCTATTAATTTGTATTCAAAACCAAAAAGGCTAAATTCTATTTCTTTATTATTGAGTTATTCTGCTAAGCCTTGATCGATAAAACGAGAAAATCCTTCAAGTTGTATTTTACCAAATTGGGGAATTGTAAATATTCCTTTATTTTCATCTAATCGCATTGGATGTTTCCTATATATATAAAGTATATTTTATATTTAGATATTTATTCCTTAGTGATCTATACGAATAAATTCGACCAAAAATTGACATGTATATTTTTTTTGTTCACTCTATCCCAAAAATAGAACAAAAATAAGAGGTCATTTTTAAATCTTTCTTAAATATATGATGGGGAGTAGACAAATGTGGATTTAGTGTATTATAATTGTAATTGCAATGGGGGACTCAAAATCTCTTGAAATCCCTAGAGGAACCGATAGGGACTCTAAATCCCTAACCTATTTCCTATTGGAAAAGTGGAAATCCCCCTACTTGGGGGCTCTAAATTGGTTATACGACATATCTGAGTGATAAAGAAGGATACGTGAAGTGAATTAACCTGCATAACATATATGATGGAAAAAGAAAAAAAGACTTTCCCTTAGTTCAAACTAGATCTAGGGATGGCGGCATAGCCAAGTGGTAAGGTAGGGGACTGCAAATCCTCGATCCCCAATTCAAATCCGAGTGTCGCCTTGATAGTGCAACTAAGGTTAAAGGAATGTAAAAGTCTCCATTTGTATTCCATGTCTTTTGGAGACAACTTGTGTAGCTTCAGGTCCTATTGCTAATATAGTAGATAAAATTCAATTTTATCGTTAATGTATGATCCTATAGGTAGTTGAGAGTAACTAGTTCCAAGAACTAATTTTTAGAAGTCTCTACTATCAACTTATCCTTTTAGAATAGGAAGATAGAGGATTTCCACTTTGCACTATCCTTATTAGTTACATTATCATCAAGAATCAATAATGATATTATTCTTTTTTATAAAGAGAGGGATTCGTATGGATATAGTCGGTATCGCTTGGGCTACTCTAATGGTAGTTTTTACTTTTTCTCTTTCACTTGTAGTATGGGGTAGAAGTGGACTTTAATAGAATTAATAGTCCTGATATTTTGAATCATTCTATTCAAAATCAATTATTTTACAATGATAATTTTGTATCATCATTAATGATATAGGCATATTGAATCATCAATGATATGATCGAAATAAAAAATGGATCATGTTAGAAACACAATTCTACTTCACATTTATCAAATATGAAGTAGTTCTATTTCCATTATATAGTGAACTTATGTTGTTAGGCATAATATGCTTTAGTATGCATCTATTGTCAGAACAAAAGCATATCGAGCATTATTACTTTGCTTTGTCTCAACTCTACATAGATCCCTTTTCTATATGAATTTTTCCCATTTACGATTCCCAATTTTGTATTTTACTATGTACTAGTAAATTACCATATTAAAAAAATTGATAAATAAAAAGAAAAAGAATACTATTAAAAATAGATTCTATTTGGAATAATACCTATGTTATGTCTACAACAAGTTCCTTTTCCTAGAGATATGTAAGAGATTATGATTAGTTTCATTTTATCAGGTATTAATAAAAAAGTACCCACGAGACAAATGATAAATTAAATTTACTTATCTAAGATCTGTTTAGAAGTAGTACAAAAGAAAAAGGAAAGGAATATTTTTTGTTTCCTTTGTACTACTTCTTTTCAAAAAAATATCTATCCGACCCCTATTACATTTTTTACTGATGACCTAGAATTCATCTAGATCATTAGTAATCACTATATTTTTCTTTGACTCACCGTTTTTACGTAAATAGTAGGAAATGAAATGAAAAATGCAACAAAAATAAATGCAAGGGTATTTACTTCCATGATTGATTTTCCCTTCGTTTTACAATAACTCAAGATTTGATCTCATAGAGTATCTCATTTTTTTACAAAAAAAAATGGAATTGAATCCATGGAATAATTCCACAAATAGGATCAATCTAAGTAACATAATTTAACGGATTTGATGAATTCTTCAATAGAAATTAATTATTATAACATACTATTATCTCTTGTTCATATCAAATTTAGTAATTTGATCCCTAATGGATCGATCCCATCGTCTTATTAGTATAGTTCCAGGGTTTGATTCAATTCAATTTTATCGCCACTAAAAAGAAAATTAGACATGCAAATTTAATTTGATTAATGAATCAAGTCTTTGTCTCAATCAAATATTTAGATGTTAATGATGATTTGAGTTTCCTTTGCCTATTTGAGGAGCAGAAAAGTACCATAAAGATTTTTCTGATGGATTATACTAATTGATTTCTTATTTAAATTAGACTAACTAATAGTTAAAAATTACCTTTATTAGAATACATAAAACGAAAAAAAGAATGAATTCTCTTGTTTGGTTGAGAAAGGTGTCGAAGCTTTCACCTGATTTTACATAATAAATCACTAAGGGTAATTGGAGCTAAAAAAAAGGGGGGGAAGGGGTGACAAAGTTCTAATGATGTTGTTGATGTGAATTTTTTGAGTGATTAACTCAATAAATACATATATTTATTTATGTTCTGAAGATTTTTTTCAATACTTTTCAAATATTGACCATAGGTTCCTTCCTTTTTAATTAGGAGGCATCCCAACATATGTCTATATTTTAGAATTACATATATATATATTCAATATTTTGGAATATAAAATTTCATACAAAAAACCTTTTGTTTGCTAATTTTGGAAGACATAGGTATTTATAGGCATTTCATTTTGATTTCCAAAATTGAAAGGAACAAAATATTATACTTATCAATATATTAAAAATAAGGACAACACTTTTTTTCTTATTCATGAGTTCGATGAATCCAAGTGGATGGGGACTTGGAAAGGATAATTCAAATTTCTTAAATTGCTCTGTTTTATGGAAAAACAAGAAAATATGAAGGAAGGTAGATTTCCCTGTACTCCTACTTTTTAAAATAATATTACTTACATCGTGCAAGAGACGAATAGGACCTATCTATATAGATAGGGTTTCAGTGACCCCGCAAATAGTATTTTCATGAAAAAAGACCGAAAAGTGTCTAGTAAAAAAATTGATTAGATTGAATCAAATCCTATCGCTACTTGTATTTGTACCTATACATATTTGGGAGCACTAGTAAATGATTAATGATAATTGGTAACAACTCTTATTTACCTTAATTCATTTTTGTGAAATGAATAGCTCCAAATTATCTTAGATCCTAAGAGTTTCCCATGACCCTAGAAAGAGCAGAATTATTTGGATAGTAAGCCAAATAGAATCCAATCTTTATTTATGAAAATTGGAATCTTTTCTCATTTTTTAGAAATCATTAAAAACCCTTATTTTTGTTTCTTAAAAAATGGGGAACTAGCACATTTGAAATATTTTATTTCCAGGCACTCCTATCTTATTCTTGCTAACAAAGATCTATCTTCTTACAATACCCTTTTTTATCTCTCAAGGATAAAAGAGGATTGTAGATCTATCATGTCAACAAAAATAACCATTATAGATTTGGATAATTATGTAGATCCAAATAGATCTACATAATCCCTAGTAAATCTATTCTAGTCTATTCTCTTTTCCTTTTTTTGCTTTTCTTTAAGGCAGGGATCGCTCAAAGAATTTTTCAATTTATTGGATTGGGACTGACGGGGCTTGAACCTGCAACTTCCGTCTTGATAGGGCGATACTCTAACCAATTGAACTAGAATCCCACTAGGTACAATTTATTGACTAATTAGTCATAGTAATTCAACTGTGTCGGGTCGATAAAACATATTGTAAAACTTTTCTCTTTCAAATCTTTTGAAAGTCTCTATTCGTTCCGATTCTTTCTATATAGGGTATATGATATTCAAAAACCAATTACCTTTTTTTACCAATATCATTGATTGATATCTATATCAATCTATAGATCAATTTGGTATTAGGTCAAGCTGGATTTGAACTAGCATAGGCATATTGCCAACAAATTTACAATCCATCCCCATTAGCCACTCAGGCATCGACCCAAAAAAAATGGGAAGTAATTATAATACCTAATTAGATATTATAATTACTTTCCTAGCCTAGTACCCCTAGGGGAAATCGAATCCCCGTTGCCTCCTTGAAAGAGAGATGTCTTGGGCCACTAGACGATAGGGGCCTACTTATTATCATAATATTCAAATCCCTAGGAATTTTTCAATAAAAAGAATCTTTCTTCATATTCATTATTTCATATTCTTCTTGTGTTATTAGGATCGACAATATAAGTATATTGAATAGAGTTATATATTCTATTTTAGTATATAGTATATATATTCTATTTTATATTTAGACCCCATTATACTATTCATATCTATCGAATATGTAGTAGACTTATTCATTGGTCATTTCATGACCAAAAGAAAGCCCTTTTAACTCAGGGGTAGAGTAACGCCATGGTAAGGCGTAAGTCATCAGTTCAAGCCCGATAAAGGGCTCTTGCAATGATTCCTACAAAGTCCAGTGTTCATTTTGAATAGTTGATTAAGGCAAAAAACATGCAATAAACAAGAAAAATACCTGTCATGATGAGTTTTTTGTTATAACGGAATAGAACATGTAATATGGTTGAGGACAACTACGATAGAATTCTATTAAATAGAGATTTTTTTTCTTTATCTTGCTACTAATAAGATGAGGAATCGTATAAGATTGGGCATAATATACTTCACTTTCATAATTTTCATTGAAGAATAATAATTTTAATTATTAATACCTAATTGAAATTTCAATTACTAGAATATTCTTACTTTTTTCTCTTAATTATTTTGTATTAAAATACAATAAAAAAAATGAGAAGTGAACCTAACCCATTAACTGATTAATATATCAGTTATTTTGATATTGAAAATTGAGGTAGATTTTGAAAGTGAACCTTTCAATTCAATCACTTTAAATGATTCAAATAATTGAATAATTGTTTGTTAATTAGATATTCTGTCGAATGATTTTTTTCTTTCTGAAAAAATGGATATATGTTTGAATTCTAGATGGAATTATTTTCCTTTTATCTTTAATATCTAATTCGATTATGATGTACCAAACATTCTTATATTAATGTACTAGACATTTTACTTTGGTCGTTCTACCAATGGAAAATAGATAAGAATTCAAATATAAAGAAAAGATAAGAAAAGGTAAATGGAAAACAAAGGAACTATTCATTTTTCATTATACTCAAATAGTAGCACTTTTTTTACTTATGAATTGGAAAAATGGAAAGGAATGAATAGAGTTCTTTCCTCTAGCTCTATGAGCTATAGAAATATCTCCTTCTTGTTGTTCCTATTTATTCATAGAAATAAATATTGTAGTAGTAAAAAAGCATAGAGATTCATAAAATAGTTAGAAATATTACTATGAGTAAGGTTTGAGACATAATAATATTCAACATAATAGATTTTGTGAACAGTCTCTAGTGAAGAGTAGGGAGGAAGACAAACTAACTTGCTTTTCTGGCAATTGTTTTGTTTCTATTTATTACATTCAAAAGATAATTTTAGGATAAGAAAAAAATGGAATAGAAACAACTTCGGGTTAGCATGCATTTACTTATATTGTATTAGTTGAGTTTAACAGAATAAAATTTGTGCCAATAAGGAATATTCAGAACCCGATTTGTTGAAAGGGATGATGGATGAAAAATTGTCCATAAATATAGAAATCAGTGTATACCCTTTGATCCTATCAGATAGGGTGCTCGGAAAATGTTGAAATAGTTAAATAGGAGGATCACTATGACTACAGCCCTTGGAAAGTCTTCCAAAGAGGAACAAACTTTATTTGATATTATGGATGACTGGCTATGTAGAGACTGTTTTGTCTTTGTGGGTTGGTCCGGTCTATTACTTTTTGTAATGCCCCGTCTTGTTACCTAAAGAATAAAGCATTGACTATGAAAGTGTAATAATTTTTTTTTTAAAGTGTATTCATTTACTTAATTAATTGCAAACATTCCCTAAGTAACGCGACGACACACTATCTGAAATTTCCCATAGATGACTTTAGTATTTAGCATTGCATATATATTAATTTACATAAACTTAAAAGTATACATTGAATAACATTTAAATCACATCATTGAAAGCATAAAATACATAAAGGATTCTTTCTTACATTGCATTTGAAATAACATTACAATACTCATTTTCCATAATGAGGTAAATCAAATAAATGTATATAATTACATATTACAGATGTTCACCTCATAACAATTGAGGAGAGATACAAATATACAATTTCCAATGATATAAATAAGGAAGTACATATATCCAAATATGAGCTCTCCTTCCAAGAAGCACTCTTTGCCACAAACATGAACTGGGGACCCAACGGAGTAAGGTGCACGTTCCACCCAACCATGTGGTACACGTAGGTCCACCCCCCATGCTAGGAGATAGTAATAAGGTTCCCTAGACATAACCTACAAACCCTAGACACAAGTAAAAACCATAGAAAATCTATACAAGTACACACCTAACTTATTGGTTACATTGCTTCCAGAATTAAGATAATCGAATATGCTAAGTTCACAAGGTTACTGTTATTTTAGGTGGAGTGTCATCACAACGTTGCATAGGTTACCCTAGTGTTTCTTCCTAGGTTCCGGCCCCCAACTTGGGTTACCCTGGTAACCTCTTACAAAACCCGCCCCCTCATGCAAACTATTGCGGAATCGAATATCTTTTAAAATAACAAGATATTGACTTTTCCATTCCAGGCCTTCTTGACTCATTCTCAAGACTGAACTAGCTCTTAAGTCCATGAGTGAGGCATCATTAATCTAGTTAAATATTTTAGAATACCCAATGCGTTGATTTAGTTTTCACTGAGTTACTAACTCTACATAAGTTACCCTGACACCACTTTGTGTGTCGGCCCTCACACAGAGCCACTCCCCTAAAAATAACACAAGGAATCTAAGTTCACTAACTAAGGTAGGCAAGGTGCACATAAATCCAATTCTAATACCAAACATAACACAACAGACAACACATCCTGTTCATAGAACTAGGTGTCAAGAGACCATACAAAGTCATGTGCACTACCCTAGTAAACTCAAAAATATGAAACCATTGTAAAACTTAACTCCCTTAAAGAGATCACATCTAGAAGACTTGAAATCACGTGAAATCCCCAATTTTCCCAATCAAAAGTTAAAACAATTTAAAACTAATTAGGCATAATAAAAATCTAATTTTAGGATTTACTAAATCCAATCAAATCATAGAAAAAAAAACTTTAAACATAAAATTGTTCAACTTTGAAAATAACACATCTTCTATTCAATATGAGAATCTAAACTATAATTTTCCAAATTCCATAATCATGTATAACAATGAAATTTTGTTTTCTCTACTTAATACACTTCAATATTGACTATCTTTTTAATAATTTTTCCATATACAATTAAGCATTATAACATTTATTTAAATAAATACACAATAAAACATTATAATTAGATATCTATTTTAATAAATAGATATTCTTCATTATCAAATTTAACTTATAATCCCACATAATAAAAGCACAAATTATAACTTATATATTATAACATATATATACATTACATATATAATATATACATTTAATAGCATATATTATATATATGAAATATATTTTATATATTATAACTATAAATTAAAAGTAAATTTTAATCATTAAAAGAAAACTTATAATAAAGAATTGGGGCAGGGCCTGGCTGTCTACACAGCCAAACCCTCCATGGGAGGGCACGACTGTGCAAGCAGCACCGACGCTGTCCTCATAGCCGGCTCCCCTATGGGGGTCGACCGTGGGGATAGCCCCCGGGCCTTCTCACTAATAAATAAATAATTTTTTTATTTATTTAAAACTAGGAATAGTTCCGACAGATCCTGATTAAAATACGCGTACAAAATTCAAAACAAAAGAATTTCGTCTCAGAAATATATCAATTAAAAATATTATTTATATATTAGTTTATGTATATGTATATCTATCAATATACATATACATATATTAATATATATATATATATAATTCTATATAATAAGTAAAATTACCCAGATTGGGCAATTAATTTCAACAGAGTTTGTTACAGGTAACTGAAAAATTTATCAATGTACAAAAAAATTTCTCATAAAATTCCAATTCAACCACAGAGGGTTTCAATTTCTTTTTTTTGAAGTAAAAGATTTTCTTCACTATTTAATTACTAAAATATTTTCTACAGGAAACTTTGAGCAGAGTTTGTAACAAAGGTTTTCAATTCTTCAATTTTATCTACAGAGTTTTCTTTTGAAACTTTTCAACTGCTTAAAAAATTCTACAAGGTTGCTCTAAAATTTCACTATAAATTCTTGTTTAAAAGATAACAGGGAAGTAAAAGTTTCTACAGAATAATTTTTACAAAATTCACAGAGAAGAAATACAGGAATAACAACCACCATTATTTCCTTAGGCAACCTTTAAAATCCACAACTTTACAAAAACTTACACAAATCTAGTTCTTACACATGCAATCTTTCAAAAGAAGACAAATTAAATTAAATAGAGGAATACCTGTATTCCTGTAGCTTGATGAACTTGGCTATAGAAGAAAAGCTTTGTTTGTCTATTGCATGTAATCTTTCAAAGCCTTTACAAATCACCTCTTAATAGAAGAATACAAATTTCTATCCAGAAGCAATTCCAAAACTTCTTCCAGAAGCATTCAACAAAACCCAATGGAAATCACAAATAAACACAATTCCCAAAAAAATTTAGCAGAACTCTGTTCTTTTCATTTCCCGTGAAGTGATTTCCTGTTTTCCCCAAATCACATAATATCTTCCGAGAGAATCCTCAACAAGAAAAAACAATTAATTTAACTAACACACATGTCAAGAAGAAAATATCTTCTAACAACCTTACGGAAAATCTTTCTTTCTTCCTTATCAAGAATCCAATGCATATTAAAGAATTAAAGAATTCAAAATTCAAAATCCAATTTCCTTTTCTTTATTTATTTATTTCATAATTAAAATTCCATTTCCCACAAAACAATTAATTTAAATTTAATCTATTCTCACAATTAAAGTAACTTTAATTTAATTAATTAATTTATTTAATTAAATAATTTTAACCTCAATGATTAAATTACTTAACCAAATAAACTAATTAATTAATTAAATAAAATGTAAAGCTTTATTTTCAACATTTAAAATTAATTTAAATAAACATTAAATTAAAAGAACATTAATCTATCATTAAATTAACAAAAAATTTCTTTCAAATCAATTAATCCAATCAGGCACACACAAGACAAACAAAGACACCAAACTTAACTAACGACATACTTTGACTGAGTTTAAGACTAGACTAGGATAAACCTTGTTACAACCTCCCAATCAACATTTTCGTTGAGTCTTGACACGCTCAGACCTGAGTAACCAGGTGGAGTTGGTGTCATGTACCTGCAATCCTGCAATCAAACAAATAACATACATATATAATCCATTATACAAGCACACCGTGTAGAGAAAATCACGGAAATCACAAGGCACTCGCAAGCGAGTGATGCAACTCTGTTCTCCACACCAATACACATCACAACAAACTGACGAATTAAGTAGTAGTTAATCTACATAAACATATATACAACAATAACATCTAAAAGAAACATCTATGGTAACATAAAGCATGATAGAATTAATTACCACCATAAAATGTATCATCATATCACAAAATAAATCCACTATCACTCCAATGTCAGCGATCAAAATATCAAAACCAAATACCAAGGTCTATCAAAGTGAAAACATGCTAACATAAAACATAAGTAAAATGGAGGGGTACTACACTTTTTCCTTGTGCTTATTTTGCGCTAGGTGGATGGTTCACGGGTACAACTTTTGTGACTTCATGGTATACTCACGGATTGGCTAGCTCCTATTTGGAAGGTTGTAATTTTTTAACTGTTGTAGTTTCTACGCCTGCTAATAGTTTATCACATTCTTTGTTGCTATTATGGGGTCTTGAAGCACAAGGAGATTTTACTCGTTGGTGTCAATTAGGTGGTCTATGGACTTTCGTTGCTCTTCATGGTGCTTTTGGTCTAATAGGCTTCATGTTATGCGAATTTGAACTTGCTCAATCTGTACAATTACAACCATATAATGCAATTGTGTTCTTTGCTCCGATTGTTGTTTTTGTTTCTATATTCTTGATCTATCCATTAGGTCAGTCTGGTTGGTTTTTTGCGCCTAGTTTTGGCATAGCAGCTATTTTCTGATTTATCCTCTTTTTTCAAGGTTTTCATAATTGGACCTTGAATCCATTTCATATGATGGGAGTTGTTGGAGTATTGGGTACTGCTCTTCTATGTGCTATTCACGATGCTACCATGGAAAATACTTTATTTGAAGATGGTGATGGTGCAAATACATTATGTGCTTTTAACCCAACTTAAGCTGAAGAGACTTATTCTATGGTCAGCGTGAACCGTTTCTGGTCCCAAATTTTTGGGGTTGCTTTTTCTAATAAACATTGGTTATATTTCTTCATGTTATTTGTATCAGTGACGGGTTTATGGATGAGTGTCATTGGAGTAGTTGGCCTAGCTCTAAACTTACGTGCTTATGATTTTGTTTCCAAGGAGATTCATGCAATAGAAGATCTTGAATTTGAGACTTTTTATACAGAACATATTCTTTTGAATGAAGGTATTCGTGCTTGGATGGCGGCTCAAGATCAGCCTCATGAGGAGGTTCTACCCCGTGAAAATGCTCTTTAATGGAACTCTAACTTTAGTTGGTCATGACCAAGAAACCACTAGTTTCACTTGGTGGGCTGGTAATGCCTGACTCATTAATTTGTTAGGATTCAAATTACTTGGGGCTCATGTGCCTCATGCTGAATTAATTGTATTCTAGGCTAGAGCAATGAATTTGTTTGAAGTGGCTCATTTTGTACTGGAAAAACCTATGTATGAATAGGGATTGATTCTACTTCCCCATCTAGCTACTCTAGGATGGGGAGTTGGTCCTGGTGGGGAAATTGTGAACACTTTTCCCTATTTTGTATTTGGGGTACTTCACTTAATTTATTCTACAGTTTTAGGCTTCGATGGTATTTATCACGCACTAATTGGACCCAAAACTTTAGAAGAATCTTTTCCATTTTTTGGTTATGTATGGAAAGATAGGAACAAAATGACTACAATTTTAGGTATTCACTTAATCTTGCTAGGTGTTGGTTCTTTTCTTCTAGTGTTTAAGGCTTTGTATTTTGGTGGTATATATGATACCTAGGCTCCCGGTGGTGGAGATGTAAGAAAAATTATGAATCTTACGCTTAACCCAAGTACTATATTTGATTATTTACTCAAATCGCCTCTTGGAGAGGAGGGATGGATTGTTAGCGTGGACAATTTGGAAGATTTAATTTGAGGACATGTTTGGTTAGGTTCCATTTGTATCTTCGGTGGTATTTGGCACATCTTAATAAAACCTTTTGCATGGGCTCGCCGCACATTTGTATGGTTTGGAGAAGCTTACTTATCCTATAGTTTAGTGACTCTCTCTGTCTTTGGTTTCATTGCTTGTTGTTTTGTTTGGTTTAACAATACAACTTATCTCAGTGAATTCTATGGACCTACCGGCCTAGAGGTCTCTCAAGCACAAGCATTTACTTTTCTACTTAGAGACCAACATCTTGGAGCTAGTGTGGGGTTTTCCCAAGGGCCTACTGGTTTAGGTAAATATCTAATGCGTTCTCCTACTGGAGAAATTATTTTTGGAGGGGAAACGATGCATTTTTGGGATCTTCGTGCTCCCTAGTTGGAACCTCTAAGGGGTCCTAATGGTTTGGACCTAAGTAAATTGAAAAAATACATACAACCTTGGCAAGAACAACATTCAGCAGAATATATGACTCATGCTGCTTTAGGTTCTTTAAATTCTGTGGGTGGTGTAGCTACTGAGATTAATGCGGTCAATTATGTCTCACCTCAAAGTTGGTTCGCCACCTCTCATTTTGTTCTAGGATTTTTCTTTTTCGTAGGTCATTTGTGGCATGCAGGAAGAGCTTGCACAGTTGCAACAGGATTTGAGAAAGGAATTGATCATGATTTTGAACTTGTTCTTTCCATGACCCCTCTTAATTAAACCAAAGATAAAACTAGATAAATATCCAATTTATTTATATTGGAAGGCCGGATAGCGATATCCTTTTTCATTATTCTTCCAACTAAATCCTTGTTGCTCGGCTATATTATATATAGCCGAGAGCCGAGCATTTTTTTGGTACTGAACTAAGTTATAGGATTTTTCTTTTTCATAAGTTAGTTTTAGTTGTTCAACGAATAAAAGGAGAGAGAGGGATTCAAACCCTCGATAGTTTTTGAACTATACCAGTTTTCACGACCAGAGCCATCAACCACTCGACCATCTCTCCCAAACTAGCATAACTCATTTTATCTCGACGGATAATATTTGTCTATAGGGCTAATAGACATATATATATATAATATTCATATATCATGATGATAAAAATATATAAATTCCCTGATTCTTTTACACTAAAAGAAGAATCTGATAATTTTGATGAATTTATGATCAAATAAAAATTTGTAGTGCATTTTATTCAAATTTGACCGTATAGGGATCGAATGGTATAGCCTTTTGAATTTGTTGGAAACTTTTAAGATCACAACCATGACTATTGTGTTCCAATCATCTGTGTTTGTATTAAACACAATTTCAGTTCTACTAGTGATTGGTGTACCTATCACACTTGCCTCTCCTAATGGTTTCTTCAAGTAACAAAATGTACAATTTTCAAGTGTATCATTATGGATTGGATTAGTCTTTTTAGTAGGTATTCTAAATTCTTTCATATCTTAAGATATGTTTTAAGATCTTTTGGGTTTGAAATCCCCCCCTCTTTCTAGGGGGCATTATAAATTCACAAGGGAATTTACGAGAAATTTTCAAAAACCAGGTAATGTGCTCAAGGGAGGGGTTCTTTTTTATTAGTATGATTGATAATTGATCAATCAGTCTATTCAAATTTCAAATTTACCTACATAGAATGGTAATAAATGGGTATATATTATACCCATATAAAGAGTCAAATGCAGGTATGGTTAAATGGTAAAATTTCTCCTTTCCAAGGAGAAGATGTGGGTTTGATTCTTGCTACCCGCCCATCTGTAGGATAGAATAGAACTATGCACTAGTTATTGGTTTAGTCATATTTTTCTCATATTTATACATACAGTCAAGATAAATGAGATGAGCCATCCTTTTTGGATATAAAAACTTATTGTGTCTTTGAAGAGACGAGATTTGAACCTGTGACTTCAAGGTTATGAGCCTTGTGAGCTACCAAACTACTCTACTCTGTGTTATCCCTTCATATTACCTTTGTTATAATACCCCAAAAGGGGCACATCAAGAAATCCCTTGGGTATGCTATTCTCCCTCGCTATATAGGGAGGGAATTTTCTATCATAACAATAACTATAAAGAATCTATTTTTTTACCCTACCAACTCGATTTTGTTACCCTGACCAACAAACATGCGTAAGCCATTTCACGGATTATATATCTGGATAATTCAAAGTCTCTATAATTGGCTCTAAGTCTTTGAGTCTTCAAACAACATCGACAAAGATGTGTAGGTGCACTATTACGTGATGGAGATTGTAATTTTCTATAAATTTCCAATTTTTCATCTAGTGATGAGACTTCACTCATCTCTTTTTTCCAATCTTTGTTTTTTTCTCTTTGAATGAGACTTTTTCTTGCCATAATGATTCAAACAATTTATATAAAAATATAGATCAAATTTGAGATGGAGAAGTATTACGTGGATGACTCCTTTTTATGAATAGAGATTAGATTGAAAATCTAAATAGCCTCTAAACTGAAAAAGAATTAACTGAATTTTCCTGATGTAGAGGTGATTGAGAAAGCTGCATAGGTGAATATATAGCCTATAGAAAAGTGAGATAATCCAACTAATCGTGCTTGAACAATGGAAAGAGCTATTGGTTTATCCCTCCATCAAACTAAATTAGCCAAATGTGTGCATTCATGAGCCCATGCAAGAGTTTCAATCAATTCTTGCCAATATCCACGCCAAGAAATAAGAAACATAAATCTAGTAGCTGAAACAAGATGCCCAAATAAGAACATCCATGCCCAGACAGATAAACTATTCATACCAAAAGGATTGTATCCATTAATTAGTTGTGAAGAATTTAACCAAAGATAATCTCTTAACCATCCCATTAAGTAAGTGGAAGACTCATTAAATTGAGCTACATTTCCCTACCATAAGGTGATATGCTTCCAATGTCAATAGAAAGTAACCCATCCAATGGTATTCAACATCTAGAAAACTGATAAATAAAAAGCATCCCAGGCTAAAATATTGTAAGTATCACCCTGTCCTAGGCCATCACAAGGAAAAATATAACCAAAATATTTCTTATCAGGCATTAGCTTAGAACCACGTGCATCTAAAGCACCTTTGACTAAAATCAATGTAATTGTATGCAAACCTAGAGGAATAGCATGATGAACCAAAAAGTCTTCGAGACCAATTGTTAAGAACAGTGAATTTTTACTATCGTTAATAGCATTCAACCAACCAGGTAACCATATGTTTTTTCCATCATTGAATGTTGGATCATTTGTTGAAGATAAGAGTACATCAAAACCATATAAGGCCTTACTATGAGCAGGTTGTATTCATTGAGAAAATATAGGCTTAGTCAAGATTTGTTTTTCTAGAGTACCAAAAGCGAGCATAAAATTGTTATGAACATAAAGTCCCAAGGTATGAAAACCTAGGAATAAACTAACCCAACTCAAATGAGATATTATGGCTTCCTTATGCTCCAACATTCTCGCCAATACATTATCCTTATTTTTTTCTGGATTATAATCTCTAATGAGAAATATGGCTCCATGAGAAAATGCCCCTGTCATAACGAATCCAAAAATGTATTGATGATGAGTATACAATACAACTTGGGTAGTAAAATCTTGTGCTATGAATGCATAGGCAGGTAAAGAACACATGTGTTGAGCTACCAAGGAGGTAACAACTCCCAAAGAAGCTAGAGCAAGACCTAATTGAAATTGAAGAGAATTATTTATTGTGTTGTAAAGACCCTTATGCCCATGTCCTAATAAGCCTTTCAAAGGAATATGTGCTTCTAAAATATCTTTTATACTATGTCCAATCCCAAAATTGGTTCTATACATATGACCAGCAATGAAGAACACAAATGCAATAGCTAAATGATGATGAGTGATATCAGTTAGCCACAAACTTTGAGTTTGTGGGTGGAATCCTTTGAGAAGAGTTAGAATAGCAGTTCCTAATCCTTGAGAGGTAACAAATAAATGACTACTGGAATCAGGATTTTGAGCATAAAGACTTCACTAACCTGTAAAAAGTGGTTCCAAACCTTGGGGATATGGTAATACATTCAAGAAATTATCCCATCTTATGTGATGTCCTCTTGATTAAGGAATAGTGACATGGACTAAATTCCCCATCCAAGCCAAAGAACTAACTCTAAAGAGTCCCAACAAATGATGATTGAGACGAAATTCAACATTTTTAAACCATGAAACACTTGGTTTCCATTGAGATTGTAGATGCAACAACCCATTGTTAAAAAGAGAGCAGAAAAAATTAGCAAGAAAAGAGCTCCAGTATAAAGATCTTCATTAGTGCGTAAGACAATTGTATACCACCACCGATAAACACCAAAATAAGCAATATTGATCGGACCGGGGGCACCTCCTCGAGTAAAGGCTTCTATGGTCAGTTGACCAAAATGAGGATCCCAAATTGCATGAGTAATAGGTCTTATATGTAAGGGGTCGTGGACCCATGCTTCAAAATTTCCTTGCCAAGCTACGTGGAACAAATTACGAGAGGTCCACAAAAATATTATCGCTAACTGACCAAAGTGTGAAGCAAAAATATTTTGATAAAGGCATTCCTTAGTAATATGATCATGAATCTCAAAGTCATGTGCAGTAGCAATACCAAATGAAATATGATGAGTAGTTGGGTCCTGGGCCAAGCCTTGGCTGAACTTTGGAAATCTTGATGCCATAATGCTTTTCAAATCCTCCTAGCCATTATCCTAATGCAATAATTCTTGCTAGGAAGAACACCCATGTTGTGGCAATTCCACTGAGAAGGTAATGAGCTACTCCTATAGCACGTCCTTGGACAATACTCAAGGTTCTGGGCTGGATAGAAGGAGCAACTTTCAATTTATTATGGGCCCAAACAATAGATTCAATAAGTTCTTGCCAATATCCACGACCACTAAATAGGAACATTAAACTAAATGCCCAAACGAAATGAGCACCTAAGAATAAAAGACCATATGCAAATAATGAAGAACCGTAAGATTAGATTACTTGAGAAGCTTGTGCCCATAGAAAGCCACAAAGCCACCCATTAATTGTAATGGAACTCTATGCAAAGTTTCCTCCTGTAATATGAGTTACCACTCCTTGATCACTTATACTACCCCAAACATCAAACTATATTTTCCAGCTAAAATGGAATATTACTACTGAAATTGCATTGTACATCCAGAATAACCCTAGGAATACATGATCCTAGGCAGATACTTGACATGTTCTTCCTCTACTAGGCCCATGGCAAGGAAAACGAAAACCAAGATTGACTTTATCGGGTATTAAACGAGAACTGCGAGCAAATAAAACACCTTTAAGTAATATTAATATAGTCACATGGATAGTAAATGCATGAATATGGTGTACTAAAAAATTAGCAGTTCCTAATGGAATAGGTAACAAAGCTACTTTGGCACCTACTGCTACCAAATCACCACCTCCCTAGATTAAGCTGGTGCTTGTTGCATCAAGAATTGTCAAACTGGGTGCTAAAGCATGAGTGTTTTGTATCCATTGAGCAAAGATAGGTTGAAATTTTATAGCAGTATTTGAAAACATATCTTTAGGACATCCTAAAGCACTCATAGTATCATTATGAATATATAGACAAAACTATGGAAGCTTAAGAAAATACATGCCCAGTTGAGGTGTGATACAATTGCATCATGATGTCTCATAACATAGTCTAAAAGATTGTTGTATTGAGTAGCCGGATCATAGTCCCTTACAATAAAAATAGTTGCATGTGTAGTAGTGCCAACTATGAGAAATCCACCAATCCACATATGTTGCGTGAACAGAGGTAGTTGGGTACCATAGTCAGTAGCTAGATATGGATAGGGAGGCATAGACTACATATGGTGAGCTATGACAATAGTCAAAGACCCTAACATAGCTAGGTTCAAAGCTAATTGAGCATTCCATGAAGTAGTTAGGATCTTGTAAAGACCTCTATGCCCTTCTCCTGTAAATGGATCTTTATGGGCTTCCAAAATTTCTTTGAGGTTATGACCAATACTCCAATTGGTCCTATACATATGACTAGAGATTAGAAAAAGAATTGCAATAGCCAAATGGTGGTGTGTAGTATCAGTCAGCCATAGACCCCCCGTTACTGGGTTGAGTCCTCCACGAAAAGTCAAAATTTTTGAATATCCCGATCAATTCAAGGTGAAAATGGGGTCAATCCCTTAGCAAAATTGGGATAAAGTTGAGCTAAAAGCTCGTGATTTAAAATAAATTCATGAGGAAGTGGTATCTCTTTAGGGTCCACTCCAGCATCTAAGAGTTCATTAATAGGTAAAGAAATGTGTATTTGATGTCTTTCCCAAGATAGAGACCCAAGTCCTAGTAACCCTACTAAATGGTTGTTTAACATGGATTCTAAATCTTGGAACCAAGCCAATTTTGGAGCAGCTTTGTGATAATGGAACCAACTAGCAAAAAGCATTAATGTTGCAAAGATCAATGCACCAATTGTGGTGCAGTAAAGTCATAATTCACTAGTTATTCTGGATGCACACCAAATTTGGAAGAACCCGGAGGTGATTTCTATTCCTCAAAAACCTCCACCTACATCTCCATTCAAAATTTCTTGACCTACTATTGGCCAAACTACCTAAGCACTGGGTTTAATGTGAGTAGGATCGCCTAGCCATGCTTCATAATTAGAGAAATGAGCGTCGTGAAAGTACATCCCACTTAGCCAAATAAATATGATATCTAATTGACCAAAATGAGCACTAAATACTTTGCGGGAGATCTCTTCCAAATCATTGGTATAGCTATCAAAGTCGTTAGCATCAACATGTAGGTTCTAGATCCAAGTGGTAGTATTAGGTCCCTTAGCTAGTGTCTTTGAGAAATGGCCGAGTTTAGCCCATTTTTCAAAAGAGGTTTTAATAGGATCCCTCTCCACTACGATCTTTACTTCTAGTTCCAGTGAATGAATGATCATTGAGTTCTCCTCTTTCCAGATGAGACATGAGAAAAAAACCTATCAAAATTTTGAAAAAAGAAAAAATATATATATATATATTCTCAACTCATTCCTCTCCTTATTTCCCAGTTCAGAACTGGAGTGACTATGATACGGAAGTTGCTTTGAGGCAGGTGTTCAAATTTATTATGACATATCTGATAGGTGCTCAATGGACCATTATGAGATGTAAAATGCCTTTTCCACCTAGTGGTAAAAAACATATCTTAATATAATCATTATCTTCATAACTAGATGTATTTATCCATATCTTTGGACCCATATGTTGCAGATCACTTTTATGATTTAAAAGAACTTTGAATTGATAAATATTAATGAATCTTTAATTAAATTGTATCTCTGAACGAGATTTACCCATAATGAAAAGATCCTTTTCATTAACGATCCAAAGAAAATATTCTTTGTTATACTTTCAATATATTTTTCTATAATGACAATGCAATAAGAGAAGCTAATTCACTTGAATAGTATGAAAATTTGATTTATTATGAATTTCATAATCTTGATGATTTCCTAGTATAGTAATCAATAGATTTTCATTCTCCAAAACATCATGTAATCTTTAACCGATTTTGTGCTTCGATATAATTGCTTGGAGCAAGCGCTATGGCTTGTTTCCAATACTCAACAGCTTGATCAAACCATGCTTCCGCAATTTCAAGATCTCCCTATTGAATGGAATGTTCTCCTTGGTCGGGATAAATCAACTTGTCAAATTTTTCTTCCCTTAGAACCGTACTTGAGAGTTTCCTACCTCATACGACTCAATTAACTATTCTTTAGTCCTTTATGCAAACTTCCAAAATAGGAGATAGTTTGAAATGTGTTCAGGTTAACCAAAAGAACATAATGGGTCAATGGCATGAGTTTCAAACTTACTTTTGATAAATGATCAGGTTTTCTCTTTTCTCCCACCCTAAAAAAGATGAAGTATTAGAAATAAAGAAATCTACTTCAGATTATCCAAATAAAAATCTTTTTAAGAGGTAACTATCTATGTTCTATATAGAAATTTTGAATAATACTTTCCTGGTAGGAAATTACTTCACATCTTTAGGATCTGATGCTACACTACTACTCCATAGCCTAGTAAATCAACTCTATTACATAAATTGATTCCTTATTTTTTCCCATAAGAAGATTTGATCGTATCAGTCTGAACTTTCAATAATTGATCTTTATGGTGCTTTCTTTATCAATTGAATTAATTTTTTTATCCATGGACTATCCAAGCATTTACCCATTCATATTTGGGCTCCTATGAGGTATATTCTTTTTACTACAGCTGATAAAAAACTGTTGTTTTGGGCAGTGCATATGTAGAAAGCCTCTTTTTTTTTCCATAGTTTTAAATGAATTCATTCTATAGTACAAATAGCCGCACGTAATGATCATATGCACTACGATATTTACGTTTGGTTCTATTGAATGAATGATCATTGAGTTCTCTTTCTAGACGAGACATGAGAAAAAACCCGCCAAAATTTTGAAAAAAGAAAAATAAATAAATATATATATATATACCCTCCACTACAATCTTTACTTTTTTTTCCAATGAACGAATGATCATTGAATTCTCCTCTTTCCAAAGGAGACATGAGAAAAAACCCGTCAAAATTTTGAAAAAAGAAAAATATATATATATATATATATATTCTCAACTTGTTCCTCTCTTTATTTCCCAGTTCAGAACTGAAGCGACTATGATACACAAGTTTCTTTGAGGAAGGTGTTCAAATTTATTATGACATATTTGATAGGTGCTCAATGGACCATTACGAGATGTAAAATGCCTTTTATGCCCAGTGGTAAAATACATATCTCAATATAATCATTATCTTCATATCTAGATTTATTTATCCATATCTCTGGACCCATATGTTACAGATCACTTTTATGATTTAAAAGAACTTTGAATTGATAAATATTAATGAATCTTTAATTGAATTGTATCTCCAGACAGGATTTACCCATAATGAAAAGGTCCTTTTCATTAACGATCCAAAGAAAATATTCTTTGTTATATTTTCAATATATTTTTCTATAATGACAATGCAATAAGAGAAGCTAATTCACTCGAGTAGTATGAAAAATTGATTTATTCTGAATTTCATAATCTTAACGATTTCCCGGTATATTAATTGAGAGTTTTTCATTCTCCAAAATGTCTTGTAATATTTAACCGATTTTGTGCTTTGATATAATTGCTTGGAGCAAGCGCTATAGCTTGTTTCCAATACTCAGTAGCTTGATCAAACCAAACTTCCGCAATTTTAGGATCTCCTTGTTGAATGGCTTGTTCTCCTAAGTCGGGATAGATCAACTTGTCAAAGTTTTCTTCCCTTAGAAACATACTTGAGAGTTTTCTACCTCATACTGCTCAATTAACTATTCTTTAGTCCTTTACCCAAACTTCCAAAATAGGAGATAGTTTGAAATGCGTTCAAGTTAACCGAAAGAACATAATGGGTCAATGACATGAGTTTCAAACTTCACTTTCGATAAATGATCAAGTTTTCTCTTTTCTCCCACCCTAAAAAAGATGAAGTATTAGAAATAAAAAGATCTACTTCAGATTATCCAGATAAAAATCTTTTTAAGAGGTAACTATCTATGTTCTATATAGAAATTTTGAATAATACTTTCCTGGTAGGAAATTACTTCACATCTTTAGGATCTGATGCCACACTTCTACTCAATAGCCTAGTAAATCAACTCTATTACATAAATTGATTCCTTATTTTTTCCCATAAGCAGATTTGATCGTATCAGCCTGAACTTTCAATAATTGATCTTTATGGTGCTTTCTCTATCAATTGAATTAATTTTTTTATCCATGGACTATCCAAGCATTTACCCATTCATATTTGGGATCCTATGAGGGATATTCTTTTGACTACAGCTGATAAAAAGTTGTTGTTTTGGATGGTGCGTATGTAGAAAACCTCTTCTTCTTTTTTTATTTAGTTTTAAACAAATTCATTCTATAGTACAAATAGCCGCATGTAATGATAGATCAAGGCTGTATTATTAAGAGCTTGTGGTAAAGACGGGTTTCGTTCTAATGCCTAGAAATAATATTCCAAAGCCTTAGTATGTTCCCCATTACTTGTGTGGATAAGACCTATATTATACATTGTATAACTTCGGTCCTAGGGGTCAATTTCCGGTTGCATGGCTTCATAATAATTTTGTAAATCTTCCACGTATTCCCCTTTAGATTGAGCTAACATTCGTTACGGTCGTTCATTAAATTGAAATGATCTCCGCTTCAAAACCGTACATGAGAATTTCACCTCATATGGCTCCTTTTTTTACAAAATAAGGGGAGTAATCCCTTTAATTGACAAAAAGAAGGATTTTCCTATATTATGAATTAACAGGAACTAGTGTATTTCCAATGAATCTCTAGCAATCCTTCTTGCAAAGATTTTTTTCTAAATACCAAGTATTTTAGCTTAGCACTACAAACATAACCTCTAACAATTTCTTTGTTCTTAACGCACTGTATTTTACAAGGATTATTCACTTCAACAGTCTCTGATGGTTCTAGCAGTATTCGAAGTACAAATGAGATGGATGTTTGTTGCCTCAACCATTCTAACTAAACCTTCATAAAAAGGTCATGTGTATTATAACGAAGCATTTGTGTTGTCAATTTTAATGCTTAGTGCTTTTTCCCCTATGCGTACCTATCATATAGGTTTGGCCATTAAGATCTATGTAATAGTATAACCTTTTGCTTGATACTAGAATCTCATAAGATCAAAGCATCTAAGGCCCTGCATAAATTTGGGATACACGACAAAAAGAATTGTTCTATTTCTAAAACTCACCTTCACTAAGTGTAAGTTTTCTTTAACTTAATAAATATCCTGCCATTCCACGATAACGAGAAAAAGCAGAAAGAAAAAAATATCAAATCACACCATCTCTGTAATAGGTAAATGCCTTTTTTTCCCCTGAAGCCATTGGGATTATTTGCAATAATATATCCGCTACAATTGTGAAAGTCTTGTCAATAAAATTTTCATTTCTCTGAGATCTAGGCATAGTCAATTATAATTTTGATAATTTTTTTCATTCCCCCTATGGAAATGATTCCATGAACAAAATTATTTTCCAATGTACAATAGCATAATAAATGGATTTCCTTACAATCGTAAATGAAATATGTGAACATTCCAATTTTCTCAGAATAAAGAGAAATTGGAAATATTTGAAATAAATCTTCATTCAATTTATTGATGAACTAATAAAAAAAATTGTCTAAAATGTTTCTCTATATTCAACAACCTCAATAAGTCTCACACTTGTATGCTCGTGATCCCAACGAGCAAATGAGTAAGTGAAAAGATCATTGCATGCATAATGAGAACGAAATGATTGTGCGTGCATACCCATTATAACACATATAATATATTGAGTATATAAAAAATAGAGTCACTATGAATTAATTTGTACCATTAATTCTTACCGAAGAATTATTCATAATATATATATATATATATATATATATATATATATATATATATATGATCATTATGGATCAATAGATCCAACTCAATTTCACAATTGGATTGGCAATATAAACCTGAATAAGATAAAATAAAATCATCAGATCAGATTGATAATTTAAAGAAAAATCTCTTGAAATAAGAGGAAAAGAAGAAGTATGGTAAAATTCTCTTTTGTCTTTATGCCAGATTTCCAAAATACTTTACTTAAGCAAAAGGAAGTAAGTCTTTTCATTTTTTCGATTCAAATGAAGAGATCGCGTAGGAAAGATGGTTGAGCAGTTCAAGGCGTAGCATTGGAACTACTATGTAGGCTTCTATTTACCGAGGGTTCGAATCCCTCTCTTTTCATATATTCATCTTATTCTTTTTTGCATCATTTTCTCATGCATCTAAACCCAATAGGATGATTTTATCCTCCCAGAATCTCTTTCTATTTTGAATGAATATCGGTATGGCAAAGGAAAATAATAGTTGAAAAAAAATAAAAATCAATCAATGTGTTATTGACAATAACATTGTTATGTAACATACAGAGGGATAGATGTGGAGAAATACTTTAGTTTCATTCTCCATATAAACTCGACGGGAATAGTATTCTACGACATCTTCAAACCGATCTAGCTATTATCTATTATTTTTTTAACTAATCCACTATATTGTGATTTTTTTTAATAAGATTTAAATGGGGTGGCACCCTCATTTTATCCTTTTGGAAATTATCTATATTTTTATTAATTATATTTCTCAATATTTGTTTATCTTTTATAGAGGTAAAATCTTGGGGTTTACAATGATAACTTGGTATATCTACTATATGATCATTGACCAGGATATGCCTATGGATGACTAATTGTCTGGCTTCAGGAATGCTAAGCACCATACCCAATCGAAAAAGGATATTATCCAAATGCATTTCAATTAATTGCAATAGAACCTGACCTGTTGATCCCTTGGTTCTTTTAGCAATATGAACATATTGAAGTAATTGACGCTCTATAAGTCCATAATGAAAACGTAATCTTTGTTTTTCTTTTAGACGGATAGGATATTTAGAAGGTTTAGGAGGTTTAGAATGTTTCTTTTTACTAGGTTGTTCACTTCTATTGGGTGTTTTCTTACTTAGTCCTGGTAAAATTTTGAGATGATTTATTATTTTTAAACAAGGTTCGTGATAACGGGACATAAAAACTCCTTATTTCAAGAAATGAACAAATAATGTTGGAAAGAGGAATAATATAAACAGTACGAATATTGGAATGATTTTCTATAGAGATAGAGAAACAAATTATTTTCAATTTTGTTTAGATTGTCAAGAGAAAAAAAGAAAATTTTCAATCATTCATTTTGTTTCTAGTTGAAACGGATCATGCCATGATAGACCCGATGAATTGACGATCAGAAAAGGAAGAGTCTTTTCCCTATTTCATATATTTTAACAATCTATGGTTGATAATGGAAGAAATGAAATGAATAAAAATGAGCCAGCTATCGGGATCAAACCGATGAATTTTTCATTACAAGTGTGATGCTCTAACCTCTAAGCTAAGCAGGCTCATATGCATGCAGTATGCAATCATATACTTATTGGCGTGAAATTAAAAGATCTCTTCGAAATCACTAGAATTATAGTGAATCGAATTATAATATGTAATTCAGATTACAATAAAACATTGCTTCAATTTCTATTAATTGATTAAAATAAAACAACACCAATGGGGCGTGGCCAAGTGGTAAGGTAGCAAGTTCTGGTCCTATTATTGTGAAGGTTCGAATCCTTCTGTCCCAGGTGGAACAGTATTATTTCAAAAAAATCAGAAAAAAAAATCTTTTTGATTTCTCATCCATTCGTAGACTATACTTATATAATGGAAATATGATTTCAATAAGATCTAAATCGAGAAAGGGATATTTTTGTGGTGTAGGATGAGAATACAAATCAAATTAAGATAGAGCTAAAGTCTAATTTATGAAATTATCCTATTGGATGTATGTTGGTCCTGCTCATATTGGAACCCTACGAGTAGCTAGTTCTTTCAAAAATGTGCATGACATTATGCACACTCCTCTAGGAGATGATTATTTTAATGTAATGCATTCTATGTTAGAACGCGAAAGAGATTTTACTGCTACAACTGCTAGCATAGTAGATCGTCACATACTAGCACATGGACCATCTCAAGAAAGAGTTGTGGATCATATTCTTCGGAAAGATAAGGAGGAACATCTTGATCTTATCATATTGACACCTACATGTACCTCTAGTATTTTGCAAGAAGATTTATAGAGCTTTGTGAATAAAGCATCCATAATTTCTGATTCTGAAGTCATTTTTGTAGATGTTGATCATTATCAAGTTAATGAAATTCAGGCAGCGGATAGAACTTTAGAACAGGTTGTTCGATATTATTTAGATAGATGTCATAGACAAGAAAAATGGGATCAATTTCTAACCAATGCACCTTCTGTCAATATAATTGGAATTTTTACATTGGGTTTTCATAATCAACATGATTGTCATGAGTTAAGACATTTATTATGAGATCTAGACATCGAAATTAATCAAATAATTCCTGAAGGAGGATCTATAGAAGATCTTAAAAATTTACCAAAAGCTTGGTTCAATTTAATTCCTTATCGTGAAATGGGTTTAATGACAATGATGTATTTAAATAAAGAATATGGGATGTCTTACATATCTACAGACCCCATGGGAACTGTAGATATGGCTAAGTGGATCCGCCAGATTCAAAAAAATGTGAATACCTTGGCTCTTAGTCTATTGGGTAAAAGAGTGGATTATGAACCTTATATCGATAGACAAACTCGATTTGTTTCCCAAGTTGCTTGGTTTTCAAGATCTATTGATTGTCAGAATTTAACGGGCAAAGAAACAGTCATTTTTGGTGATACAACTCATGCTGCTTCAATCACTAAAATACTTGTTCGAGAGATGGGGATTTGTGAGTTGTGCAGGTACTTATTGCAAACACAATGCAAAATGGTTCAAAGAGAAAATCCAAGGTTTCTGCAATGAAATACTTATCACAAATGATCATGCTGAGGTAGGAGATATGATCGCTCACATGGAACCATATGCAATATTTGGTACTCAAATGGAACACCATATTGGTAAACATCTTGATATTCCTTGTGGAGTTATTTTTGCACTAGTTCATATACAAAATTTTCCCTTGGGATACCGAACCTTTCTAGGTTACAAAGGTACTAATCAAATAGCTGATCTAATTTATAACTCATTTGCTCTGGGTATGGAGGACCATCTTCTAGATATTTTTGGTGGTCATGATACTAAATAAATAATATTCAAATCATTGTCTACAAATATAGGCCTAGTTTGGAATCCTGAAAGTCAACTAGAATTAAGTAAAATTTCTTATTTCTCTAGAGAAAAGGTAGAAAGAAATACTGAGAAATTTGCAAGAATAAAGGGGATTAAAACCATTATTGTCGAAGTAATGTATGCAGCTAAAGAAGCATTGAATACCTAGCTAACTAGAACAAATAATTTGAAAAATGTATTGTAGAAATTGAGTTAATGACTATTCATAATTACATATCCATTTTGGATCAGATAAAGAGATTTATCTTATGATAAAAATTTGTCTAAAATGATGTGGTAGAAAGCAACGTGCGACTTGAATGTCATGATTAGTTCTGTGGATTATGACATCCACCATTTTGGCTCGAAGATGCTCTTAGCTCAACATTTATCTCCTTAAAAAGATATGTTTAATAATGGAGCTTGACCAATCAATTTCTTTTTCAATTAGGGCATAATCTAGGGTTAATGTAAATGAAATCAATGAGCTATAACCATTTTGTAAAAAATGCATTGAGCTTAAAAAAAAGAATAGCGAATTAGAATAACTCAGAAAGATTTCGAGAAAACTTGATCCAATTCTATAAGGATCAAACATTCCTATTGCTCAATGTGGAAAATAGTGGAATGTATGTTGCTATCATTCTGTAAGGATGGGAACCACCAAAGTACAACTTAGACCTAATGATTCAGAAAAATAGATCTCAAAACAAGAAAATTATATTTTCGATCAAACGATTTGATCCATCTAATGGATTGAGATATTATTTCACATAAAATGGAGAGAGAAAATAGATGAAATACGACTCAAAAAGTAGAAATGTTCTACTCTTTTAACAATATCATCTTATTTTTTAAGATAACTTGAGCATACTTGAGCTAAGAGTACAAATTCTATTTGTTATTCTCCTTAATAAGTAAAAGGGCTAAGATATCTAATATTATCTCTATTCTATAGATAGGGAGATCTTATTTAAACAATTCAATTATTACTCGAGTTGTATGAGGATAAATCTTCATATATGTTTTCTAGGGGGGTAGAAGGGTGTATCTTGTCTATCTATCCCAATGAGTTGCCTATCAAATTGTTGCAATTGATGTTACGTCTCAAAGGGAAGGAAGAGCTCTTCAGGAATTGGGTTTTTATGATCCAATGAATAAGAATCAAACTAGTTTAATTTATAGTGATATTGTTCATTTTCTCGAATTAGGAGCTCAACCTACGAAAACTGTTCATGGTATTTTTCTTAGGGAATTTTTTTTATCATTTTAAACGTGCTTTAAATTTATTAAAAAGGGGGGATATAATGCATCTACGTCTAGGTCCAATAAATTTATCAACAGGTTTCAATCATATAAGATTTTTTTATTATACATGTTTTGTGTCATGGTTGTTTTCTTATTATCCATTTTTTATTTTTGTTATTATATGTTCATTTCATGTATTTTACTATTGTGCGATCTTATATAGAGAAGCACATAAAGAATCATTTTCAACATGTATGGAAGAAATGAAAAATATTAGAGTTGTTCCATCAAGAATGAACTGAATTGATGAAATAAAATACTAAAACAAAGTTATTATTTTATTTTTAATGAATAACGGCTTGATATTTCTAATAATTTTTCATCTTAATGTAGTGCCAATCCAACAAATCTTCCCAAAATTTTGAGGTTGAAAATATGCATGGTGTTTGAATATAATAAAAATGAGTATCTCCACCATGCATATTGTTAATATCCATATTGTTTGAATATAATAAAAGTTAGTATCTCCACCATTCATTTTTTTATGGTGAATTCATTTAACAGATCATAAATAACCTAATCCGGGAAGATGACTTGATTTGATTCAGAAATGGTAAATTGAAATTATATACCCTTGATGCTGAAAGGTTCTATTTATGTCATTCAATCAAAATGATTGTTAAAATTTCATATCGGTTTGAATAACTGGGTATTCCATTTTAACTATATCTTTCCAAATAAGGGTTGCTAACTCAATTGTAGAGTACTCAGATTTTAAGTGCAACTATGGTCTTTTACACGTTTGGATGAACTACTCAATTCGTTTATACCATCAATAAAATTAGTAAGACAACGACTGAACCTGAAAAGTCAATAAAATGGAAAAAACACCATGTCGTTCTAAGAATGTCGACTTTCTTTTTTGATCAGAAGTGGATTTTATCCAAGGAATTCAATGCATGTGTAAATGCATATTATTTACATGTGTCCGTATTTTTTTTGAACAAATGGATTCATTTTGAAATAAGATCAAATAAATTTGAGAGTGCGAGTGATTAATTCAAGTGACTCAATGGATAAAGCTAGATGGCTTGAATCATAAGTAAAACCAAAAGAACAAGATTTTGTTCCTCATTTCAATGAGGAATTCCCTTTACTAATTGGAAGTTAAGAGCCTTTTAGTCACTGATAAGGGAAGTTTTTCCCTATAGTAAATCAGGGATTTATACATCCACAATGAGTCCTAAGTAGTCGAAGACAAATGTGTAAGAGAAATAGTGTATTGACCATGGAATTATATTCCATGAGTCAGGAGAGCGATCAGACTACCAAAATAAAATATGTTCATTCTTCCTCATGACGAATGAAGATTTATGTGAAGAAAATTATCAGATAGATATTTTCTATTATGTCCTAACTAGATTGCACCATGTATTATTTAATAATCCAAGGGGTTATTCTTGGGTCCGAGGTTTTTTTTAAAAATGGATGAATTACAAAGAAATAAAAACAAACATAGATCTTGGCAACAATTCTTTTTTATATCCACTTTTTTTTTTGGAAGATCTTTACACAATTGCTCATGATCATCATTTAGATAGATCTAGTTCCTCCAAACCAACAGAATTTTTAGTTTCTCATTTTTTTAGTTTCCTAACTGTAAAACATTCGATTTGTCAAATACATAAACAAAATAATTCAATTAGTTTGTTGGGGAATTGTGATCAAACTCAATTTCTTGAATGCAATAATATTTTTTGTTCTAAATTGATACTAGAAGGTTTGACAGTTGTCTTGGAAGTTTTGTTCGCAATGTGATCAAAACTTTCATAGAAGGAATGGATGGATGGAATAGTATCTGATCTATCCATTGCATATTTCCTCTTATGGAGGATAAATTACCACATTCCAATTATATATCATATATACGAGTGCCCTACTCAATTCATCCAGAAATTTTGGCTCAAATTTTTCATTGTTGGATCCGAGATACTCCTTTTCATTTATTATGATCCATTCTCCTTGAATGGAAAAATAGTTTTAGTCGAGAAAATTTGCAGAAAGCTATAATTACACAGCGAGAAAATATGAGGTTCTCCCTGTTCCTGTGGAATTCTTATGTGTATGAATGCAAATCATTTTTAGTTCCTCTTATGAAATTATTTTTTAATTCACAATCATTGTTATATGGATCTTTTCTTGATCGAACTCATTTTGATAAAAAGATCAAACATATTGTTATATTTCCACGTCAAATATCAACAAAAAAGATCTGGTTGTTGAAGGATTCTTTCATCCATTATGTGAGATATGGAGAAAGATCCCTTATAGCTCTAAAGGGCACTCAACTCAAAGTGAAAAAATGGAGATATCATCAGTTTCATTTTTGGAAATACTATTTTCATCTTTGGTTTCAACCGTATAGGATACGTAGTCTTGAATTATCCAAGACTTATTCTTCTTTTTTAGGTTTTTTTTGCATGTTAAAATGAAACCTCTCGTGGTTAGAGCCAAAATGCTAGATAATTTATTCATTACTGATCTCATTACCAATGAATTAAACCCAATAGCTCTGATTAGATCAATTCTTTTCTTTTTGGCTAAAGAAAAGTTTTGTGACATCTCAGGGTGGCCAATTAGTAAATTGTCTTGGACCAGTCTATCAGATGATGATATCCTTGATCAATTCAATCAAATTTGGATCAATATTTTTCATTTCTATAGTGGATCAATGAATTGAGATGGTTTATATCATATAAAGTATATACTTCTACTTTCATGTGCTAAAACTTTGGCCTATAAACATAAAAGTACAATGTGTAGTTCGGGAACAATTAGGTTTGAAACTCTTTACAAAATCATTTTCAAAAGAACCAAAATTCAATTCTTTGTCCTTTTCAAAATATTGTTTATAGAGAGAACGAATTTGGAATTCAAAAATTAGCCAGATAAATCCCCTGGCTAATTTCTTGCAAAAGATGCAGAATAAACAAATAGAAAACTGATTTGACAAATGAAATGCTTATTGAACAATTTCTAGGATCTTATAGATCTTTTCTACGCGAAAATCCAACCAAATGATTAATAAATCACTACATGGAGAAAGTCGTGTGCAATGAAAATTGCAAGCATAGTTTGGGGAGAGATTTCTTACTCTTATAAAAAGAGCAGATAATCCACTCCATCCGATGAGCTTTGGGTTCAAGTCTTGGGCAACCCAAAGTACTAGAATCTAGTACCTAAAGATATTTTTGTATACTTATTATGGATCCAATCCAATTCATGTTATCCATTGCTCTTAAGAAGCAAGAGAATCAGTCATTCAAAAAAAAGGGGGGTAATAAATAATATTATTTATTACCTCCAATCATAAAGAAAGAAGGAATGCTAATAGACCGCATTAATACTGGTATTAATATCTATGGATATAGAGTATTGAAAATTATTTCAATGTGTGTGAAATAAGCATCTAATTTATTGAGGACAATACTATGAATTTCTATAGTATTCATAAAGATGTCAAAATATTGGTTGACATACAGATATCAATCATATTATACTATTCAATAACAAGCCTTATGTGTATGCTTGGGAGCTTTTAATGATTAAATAAACGAAGTTATAACCATGACTGCAATTCTAGAAAGACGCGAAAGCGCAAGCCAATGGAATCATTTTTGTGATTGGATCACTAGCACTAAAAATTGTCTTTACATTGGATGGTTTAGTGTCTTGATGATTCCTATCCTATTGACTGCAACCTTTGTATTCATTATGCTTTCACTGCATCTCCTCCAATAGATATTGATGGTATTTGTGAACCTATTTCTGGTTCTCTTCTTTATGGAAATAATATTATTTTTGGTGCTATTATTCCTACCTCTACAGTCATTGGTCTGCATTTCTATCCCATCTGGGAAGCAAATTCTATTGATGAATGGTTATACAATGGCGGTCCCTACGAGCTAATCATTCTACACTTCCTACTTGGTGTAGCTTGCTATATGGGTCATGAGTGGGAGCTTAGCTTTCTTCTAGGTATGCGTCCTTGGATTGTTGTTGCATATTTAGCTCTAGTAGCAGCAACTACTATTGTTTTCTTGATTTACCCTATTGGTCAAGGAAGCTTCTCTGATGGTATGCCTCTAGGAATCTCTGGTACTTTCAATTTCATGATTGTATTCTAGTCTGCGCACAATATTCTTATGCATCCATTTCACATGCTAGGTGTAGCTGGCGTATTCGGTGGCTCTCTATTTAGTGCTATGCATGGTTCCTTGGTAACTTTGAGTTTGATCAGAGAAACTATCGAAAATGAGTCTGCTAATGTAGGTTACAAATTTGGTCAAGAAGAAGAAACCTATAATATTGTAGCTGCTCACGGTTATTTCAGCCGATTGATTTTCCAATATGCTAGTTTCAACAACTCTTGTTCTCTACATTTCTTTTTAGCTACTTGGCCAATAGTAGGTATCTAGTTTACTAATTTGGGCATCAACACTATGGATTTTAACTTAAATAGATTCAATTTCAACCAATATGTTGTTGACAGTCAAGGTCATGTAATTAACACTTGGGCTGATATCATTAATCGTGCTAACCTTGGTATGGAAGTTATGCACAAACGTAATGCTCACAAATTCCCTCTGGATCTAGCTGTTGTTGAAGCTAATTCTATAGACAACTAATTACTCAATCCGATGGATTGTTAGTGTGTTTCAATCCTTGAAAAGCAAAAAAATAGTATCAAAATCAAAAGGTTTGGTACTACTTTTTTTCCTCTCATTTTTCTATCATAAAACCAAAATATAGTGTGAGCAGAGAAAAATAACTGTTTATTGTGCATCCAGTAGGAATTGAACCTGTGACTTCCCAATTATGAGTTGGGTGCTTTTACCATTCAGCCATGGATGCATAATCATAAGTATCAACTCAGATCTTAAATTGGGTATTTGCCTATTCTTTTCAATAAAGAAATAAAGAAATGCAACTAACTTGTTTGAGAGTTGCATTCAAGGTTATTTATCTTGCAATGCACCACTTTGATGTCCAATTAGAGCTTGTCAACCGAACTGAAAAATTAAGAACTACTAATATATTAGTTCATTATTAATTCATTTTCGGAGCTTAGAACCACTCTTCTTGAAATGGAATGACCATAGACAAAGACTGTCAATTAGTTTTGGGTGGACATAGCCAAGTGGTTCCAAGGTAGTGGATTGTGAATCCACCATGCATGAGTTCAATTCCCATCATTCGCTCGGCAAAAAAATTGACCGGATCACAATTCATTGTGATTTTATATAATCAATCAAATGATGAGTGGTTCACGATACATTGTTATATATGTATACATACATATATATATAATGTTGTATATATATGTTATGTTATAACATATAACAAAATAGCTGAAGAAAACAAAGATATTTGAAAAAAAAAGAATGCAATAAATTGGTTTTTCCATTCTATTATTTAAATAGAGATCTAACTAAGTCTTAATTAGCAGGTAGTTTCATCTGCTGCAAATTAATGAATAAAATTGCCTTTATCTGGGAATGAAGGAGGGGTATTTTTCTTGGATTCCTCCATTTACTCAGGAGAGAATAAGGTTTAAGATGTGAGGGAGCTAAAAAAAAAATCAAGGCCAAACAATGTAATATGCTACAATCATATAAATAAGGCAAAGTAAAACTAAAAATGAGATCTTTCGAATAAAAAATTCGGAAGATAAAAAAGAAATAATAGGAGATAAAAATATGAAAATAGCAATTTATGGAAAAGGCAGAATCGGTAAATCAACCACTAGTTGTAATATTTCAATTGCCCTAGCTAGACGTGGTGAAAAAGTGTTATAGATTGGATGTGATCCTAAACATGATAGTACTTTTACTCTAACAAGATTTTTGATACCTACAATTATAGATACTTTGCAGTCCAAAGATTATCATTATGAGGATATTTGGTCCAAAGATGTCATTCATAAAGGTTTTGGAGGGGTAGATTGTGTGGAAGCTGGGGGGCCACTCACAGGATCTAGATGCGGGGGATATGTGGTAGGAGAGACTGCGAAATTGTTAAAAGAATTAAATGCATTTTACGAATATGATATAATATTATTTGATGTATTGAGTGATGTGGTTTGTGGAGGTTTTATTGAACTGTTGAACTATGTAGATTACTGTGTCATTATCACAAATAATGGATTTGATGCATTATTTGCAGCTAATCATATTACTGCTTCTATCAGGGAAAAAGCTCGTACACATTCACTCTGATTAGCAGGTTTGGTTGGAAATTGTACATCTAAAAGAGATCTTATTAATAAATATGTAGAAGCTTGTCCAATGCTCATAATAGAAGTGTTACCTCTTATTGAAGATATTTGAGTTTCGAGAGTCAAGGGGAAAACTTTATTTGAAATGGTTGGATCCGAACCATCTCTTAACTATGTATGTGAATATTATTTAGACATAGTAGATCAAATATTGTCCCAACCAAAAGGTATTGTGGCAAAGGAGATTCCAGATTGGGAATTATTCAGTTTACTCTCTGACCTTTATCTCAATCCTATTGATGAGGGGAAAGATCAAAATAATAAGGAAAATTTACTTGGATTTATGATGATTTAATCAACATAGTTATAATCATTTATGTCACTGAACATTCATGAACCTCTCACTGTCGAATGCGAGATAGGTAATTATCATACTTTTTGTCCAATTAGCTATGTATCTTGGTTATATCAAAAGATTGAAGATATTTTATTTTTAGTTGTGGGCACAAAGACATGTGGTTATTTTTTGCAAAATGCACTTGGAGTAATGATTTTTGCAGAACCTTGCTATGCAATGGCAGAATTGGAAGAAGGAGATATCTCGTCTTAATTGAATGATTATGAAGGATTAAAAAAGATTTACAGCATTCGAATAAGAAAAGATAGAGACCCCAGCGTGATCATATGGATAGGTACTTGTACTACAAAGATTATCAAAATGGATTTGGAAGGTATGGCACCCAAACTAGAATGGGAAATTGGAATCCCAATTCTAGTGGCAAGAGCGAATGGACTTGATTATGGTTTTACTCAAGGAGAAGATACTATGTTAGCTATGATGGCACATCGTTATCCAAAATTAGAATTCTCTGTTCGTGAACAAAAAGAAACTATACAAAAAAAAATTCACTTTTCATTCTAGAAAAAAAGAGGAATTGGTTGAATATGCAAATCACCCACCCTTAGTTCTTTTTGGATCTTTGTCATCCAATGTGGCTTCTCAACTAAATTTAGAATTAAAACGTTAATCCATCAAGGTAGCGGGTTAGTTACCTGCTCAAAAATATACTAATCTTCCATCATTGGGTGATGGAGTTTATGTTTGGGGTGTTAACCCATTTTTGATTCAAACAACAACTTTGGTAAGACGGGAAAAATGTCAATTAATTGGAGCTCCTTTTCCTATCAGTCAAGACAGAACGTGTGCTTGGATTGAAAAGATTTGTCCTGTATTTGATGTTGAACCCTAAGGTTTGGAGGAAAGGGAGGAATGGATATGGGAAAGCTTAAAGGATTATCTTGATTTGGTATGTGGTAAATCTGTCTTTTTCATGGGAGATAATCTGCTAGAAGTATGGCTAGCAAGATTCTTAATCATATGTGGAATGATTGTTCATGAAATTAGCACTCCATATATAGATAAGTGATATCAAGCTGCTAAATTATCACTTTTATAAGATACATGTATAAAGATGTGTGTACCAATACCACGAATTGTGGAGAAACCAGATAATTTGAATCAAATATGATGTATATGTGAATTACAACCCGATTTAGCTATCATGAGAATGGCTCATGCTAACCTATTCAAGGCAAGAGGAAGTAGTACTAAATGGTTAATTGAATTGAATTTTTCCCAGATTCATGGGTTTTCCAATGCAAGAGATGTACTTGAATTGGTTACCCGACCTCTACGTCATCAGAAAAATCTAGAAGACTTGGGTCCAACCACTTTGGTGAGAACTTAATAAGTTAAAAATGTTCTAGTAATTCTAGATCAAATTATTTGAGATAATTCGATCTATCTCATTTTATTGAAATTCTTGAAATATCAATGTATAGAAAATTATATTTGTGAGATAAAGATCAGAATTGATTCAAACTCATATTATTTTGAATGATATTTGTGGATGTGAGCGATAACTAATATTGATTTATTTTCATGGGAGATCCCAAAAATGATTTCTATAATCATTTCAAATCTCCCCATTCTTAAATGAGAGATATCATAGTCATTTCTTTAATTTCTAATGTTACACCATCGATGGACACAAAAACATTTTTTATTTTATTTATTAGATGGACTTCTAGACAAATATAGAAGTACAAGTATGAGATTATAAAAAAAATGGATATCAAAGCTTTCCATAAATAAATGGAATTCTTTTCCATGAGTAATAGTAATTAATCAATTTTATTTTTTTCTTTCTTATATATATATATATATATATTCTATTTTTTCATGTAGAGCCTATCTAGATGGACATACATAGATAGATACATATAGATATATGTCTACGTGCATAAACTCTTTTCATATCGAGCAAGATATGTTTCATTCTTTTTTTTTTATGTTTGTATATGTGTTCCCTTTTCTAATCAAATCTTGATACTATGTATCATATATCAAACTCAAATAAAAAAAGATTCGATGGTTAGACTTAATATAGTCTAATAAAAACTTAAACTGTTATAGGAGCTTTCCTTTTTGTAGATGAGATGTGTGTGGTAAAAGATTATTGGCATATGAATAAAACTATTTTATTCATCATATATTCTTCAATGAATATAGGAGAATAAAAATGAATAATAATTTGTTTGCAGCCAAATTCTTATCTTATTCTAGAAGATAGATATTTGTATCTATTTTTTTTTTTTTGCACTCAATGAGAATCTTGTATTTCATAAAAATCAGGTGTAATATAGTATTTGCGTAAAGGCCACCGAATCCAATTTTCTAGCATCAATATACGATTTAGACATGGATGACTTTCGTAAAATATTTCCAACATATCATAAGATTTCCATTCCTAGAAATTAGCACCTTTCCAAATATGTAGAACAGACAGGATTTTGGGATCTTCCCTTGGGACAATTTTTTTATACAAACCTCTTCGGGTTGATCTGCATTATCCTTTATTCTTGTAAGATGATATACACTAGCTAAGGAACCCCCTGGTGCTACATCATAAGCACACTGAGAACGAAGATAATTAAAACCATAAACATATAGAGCAACGGCTATAGAGGCCCAATCCTCAGATTTGATCTATAATGTTTCTATGCCTTGGTAATCAAAACCCAAAGGTCTATGAGGTAACTTATGCTTGGCTAGCCAAGCAGATAATCAGCCTTGCATTTGATTACTATTT
Organism: Sequoia sempervirens; assembly: GCA_007258455.2. Taxonomy (NCBI): domain Eukaryota; kingdom Viridiplantae; phylum Streptophyta; class Pinopsida; order Cupressales; family Cupressaceae; genus Sequoia; species Sequoia sempervirens. The sequence goes on along the minus strand of VDFB02000015.1, from coordinate 269,801,730 downwards.
ATCATCAAAGTATCTGAATAAGGATTTGACATTTCTAATGGAATTTCAAAAATTTATTTCCTGTTCGCTACTTTTTACTAACTGTTGTTCATTCGCTAGCAAACTCTCGTATTTTCAAAATTTTCAAAGGGTATGGTATCTCTGAAATGGATTTAGATGTTTTGAGAGTTATCTCTAAAGTCGATTCAAACCGAGATTCATAAGATTGATGAAAAAACTTCTCTTCCTTATTTTCAATAAGGATACTGGACCCAATATGAAACCTATGCTTTCTAGTGAAATATCTCTTTCCTTGTTTAAAACTCGGTTCTATCTTTAGATATTTCTTGGGCTATTTTTTCACGAAGTTTTATTATAGCATCTATAATAGCTCTTGGTTTAGGAGGACAACCCGACAAATAGATATCCACGGGAATTAACTTATCTACTCTGCAAACGGTACTATAAGAATCTGTACTAAACATTCCTCCTGTAATAGTACACGCTCCCATAGCAATTACATATTTTGGTTCGGGCATCTGTTCATATAATCTCACTAAAGAAGAAGCCATTTCCATGGTCACAATTTCGGCTATTATAAGAAGGTCGGCTTGCCTAGAATTGGATCTTGGCACCAAACTGTAATGATCAAAGTCGAATTGCAAACCTATTAATGAAGAAAATTCAATAAAACAACTAGTACCATGAAGGAGCGGCCATAAACTAGAGAGTATCGCCCAATTGGACAGATCGTTTAGAGTAGTTGAAATCACTGATTTTAGAGTTGCTTGATCAAGTAAAGAGGATTTTATAGGATTTCTTGTTTTAGATTTAGATAATTTTCTACTTGCCTTTTACCACTCCAAAATTTGGGAGTTAAGACCATTCCAATGCTCCTTTTCCCCATGCATAAAATAAACCAACAATAAAGATAATCACGAAAAAAAAAGCTTCTATAAATGTAAATAGACTCAAAATATAAAAACTCATAGCCCACAGATAAAGAAAGAATGATTCCACATCAAAAACAGCAAAAACTAAAGCAAACATGTAATAACGAATTCTAAATTGGATCCAGGTATCTCCCATTGGTTCTATACCCGATTCATAACTAGTGGATTTTTTCGGCCCTTTACTTATTGGAGCCAAACTTCTAGAAATTGAGAATGCCAGAATCGGAATAAGGCTGGATATGGATAAATATATCCAAAAAGTATCATATTCAGAAAATAGAAACATAAATAGATTCTTGTTTAAATAGATCAAATTCTTCTATTTATTATCAATTTACTAATCGCTTCTCTCCCCTCTCAAATGATTCATTATTATTTATTATATTAATTCCATGTTTCATTTGTTACTTAACACATAAATGAATAAAATAATATTATGTAATACATTTCAAATAATCTAAGAAATGGTTCTTAAAGAACCCATGTAGTTTGACAGACTTCACGTTGGTTCGTGTTGTAATGTGTGAACTAACATGGTTTGATGTAAGGGAATTTTCTCTATTGAAATAAGGGGTCTTTCAGGGTTGTAGTTTCTAATGATGTGAGATGCGCTAGCAAGTTAAACTTTATCTATTTGTTTGATATTACATATTGAATATTAATATGAAAAATAGAGTTGACAAACTTAGAGAACCTCAAATTAATATATTATTCGAATACTAGAAAAAAAATGAAAAAAAATGGTTAATAATCTTGGATAATATCGATTATTAATTTTATTTAAATAAGGGATAATGATGCCTTGATGGTGAAATGGTAGAAACACAATACAAAGAATCGCACGTAGGTTAAGAAAAACCATGGGTACTCCACCAACCTTCTCTGATGATTCTGCTCAGTACCACACAAAATGTAAATAAACTATGTCCTACCTCCAATAGTAATAAATCCCCACTATCTCAAGAGCAGACGTGCTTAACCCCCGAGCAGCAGACATGTTGAGCTATTAAATAAGAGTAGACAGAAAGAAGTTTCACGTTCGAACAACGAAGAGGTGTGAGTCCTCTTCAAGGCATGCATACTTATATGCATAAGCCTTTGGGTATATAAAAAATTTTGAACTAAACTACTCTACTTGTTTAGATGATGAGACAAGACAGGCTTTCAAACCTATCAACCTAAATGTTGAATATTACGTGAAAAAAACATAGTAAGTATTGGAAATAAGGGGAATTCATTCATTTGAAATAAAAATAAATAATTTGAATGCGTTTTGATCCATCAGTTTATTATATGAATACCATGGTTCATAGAATGCATACGAACGATGCAATGATGCTTTTCTAGCAGTCTATTCGAATCAAAGGCTGAAGGTTGTTCAGTTGTCCATATGTCTAGCAATGCAATGGATTTTGTATAAGAAACATAGTATCAAATTGATGCTATGTCTTTCTAGCAAATTGAAAAGACAATGGATTTTGATTATATATGATTATATTTGATAATAATCTTTGATAAAAAAAAATAATATGTGCCCACATTCTGCCATGATTTATGATGTATTGTTTAGTATCACAGAGATCTTGGGGAATAAGACTCTAGGTCACAATCAAAATAATTTTCATTCTTATAATTCTAAATCCTTTTTTTATTTTTTTCTTTTCATTCATATTTCCTCTTTACTCATTTTTGAATAAATTCTCTTCTATGTAAGTCGTCGATTCCACATTTAACAAAAAAATGCGATGCTTTTTAATCACAATTTAGCATCGGATCATAGGGAAAATATGAGAGAGAAGGAATAAAAAAGTTTCCTAATTGTAGAGGGCTTTACGGGCTCAAACCATAGACCTTCTTGGTAGAACAAATCAAATTTATTATTACCAAAATGATTCGAACTGTTCCAAGAACCCAACATGCATTTTATATTGCATTGGGCTCTTTCATTAACTGATGGAAAGATTAGTTAGTTTTCCATTCTCTTCATTCTAGAAAGATAATAAGATGGCTCTGTTTGCTTCAAATAAAAAAAAATCAAAAGCAATCCCAAAGTGCTTCAAAAGGTTCCATTGACGTAGGTATGTCATGCTCAGACATAGATTCTCCAAATGGAGTCTCTATCACCCCAAAAGAATAATATGAGACTTCATACACCTCAAAGTTCATAGAGCGAAAATAATTATTTTTTGAGGTCCTCATATTGTACTCATTATGTCTGACATTACATGTCCCCAAGATTGACCATATCAACTAGATCTAGAATTCGAATAAGAGCGAACTTCATCTTTGTCATGCTATTGTTCTCCCAATTCATAGAGTAAGACTCATATCCATTTTATGGACTAGATGAACCAATAAACTCTCCTAAAAACCATTGGTGCAAGTGTAAATGAGTTGCTCTACCTAGCTGAGCTATAGCCCTTCATAGTTTAGTCTTGAAGATATACTAGCAAAATGGATCACTTTATGTGAAGATGGATGATATTTAATTGAATCATTCAATACTATCCCATAGTTAATGGGCATATTGCTGATATGTTGAATTATACCTATAATTTTTGCTAGGTATGACTCTATCTATGATAATAAATAACCCACTTAACTCAATGGTTAGAGTATCGCTTTCATATGGCGAGAGTCATTGGTTCAAATCCAATAGTAGGTAAAAATTATTTGATGAAATTGAGTAATTAAATAAGTTTTACTAAATTTATTTTATAAGTCAATTATTTCCCTTTAAATAATCACTATTTTTAGATCGTTATCGAAGTTGAAATTTATAAAGAAAAAGATGACTAAGTTAAAGTTCTAACTCTCAATGATTATTGACTGATCAACTCATTACAGAACATTTTTTCTTTTTTTAGTTTTTTGCTAGTATTAGCAATTGGAATCAATATCCTTTATTTATTTATTTTTTATGAGAACCAATCCTTTTATTCTTGGTTTTTATGTACTTGTAGAAAAGAAGGCAAGACATATTGCTCAAATCATCGGCCTAGTATTAGATGTATCTTTCCCTCCAAGTAATATGCCTAGAATTTACAATTCGTTGATCGTTAAGGATAACGATACAACTGGTCAGCCAATAAGTGACTTGTGAGGTACATAAATTATTAGGAAATAATAAGGTTAGAGTTGTAGCTATGAGTGCTAGAAATGGTTTGATGAGAGGAATGAGAGTAATTGATATAGGAGGTCCACTTAGTGATCCAGTTGGTGAAACTACTCTCAGGAGAATTTTTAATGTTCTTGGGGAACCCGTTGATAACTTAGGCCATGTAGATGCTCTCACAACATCTCCTATTTATAGATCTACTCCTACCTTTACACAGTTGGATACCAAACTTTCAATCTTTGAAACAGGCATTAAAGTAGTGGATCTTTTAGCTCCTTATCTCCGTGGGGGAAAAATTGGATTATTTGAGGGAGCTGGAGTGGGTAAAACAATGTTAATTATGGAATTAATCAACAACATTGCTAAGGCTCATGGAGGTGTTTATGTATTTAGTAGAGTAGGAGAATGTACTCATGAAGTAAATTATCTTTACAAGGAAATGAAAGAACCGAGAGTCATTAGTAAACAAAATATATCAAAATCCAAAGTAGCTCTGGTCTATGGTCAGATGAATGAACCACCAAGAGCTCATATGAGAGTTGGTCTAACTACTTTAACTATGGCCGAATATTTCTGAGATGTCAATAAACAAGATGTACTCCTATTTATTGATAATATCTTCCACTTTTTCCAAGCAGGATCAGAGGTATCCAAATTATTAGGCAAAATGCCTTCCGCGGTGGGTTATCAACCAACTCTTAGCATGGAAATGGGTTCTTTACAAGAGAGAATAACTTCTACCAAAGAGGGATCTATAACCTCCATTCAAGAAGTTTATGTACCTGTAGATGACTTGACTGATCCTGCTCTTGCTACAACATTCTCACATTTAGATGCTACTATTATACTAACAAAAGGATTAGCTACCAAGGGGATCTATCCAACGGTAGATCCGCTAGATTCCACGTCAACTATGCTCCAACCTTCGATTGTAGGTGAAGAACATTATGAAACTGCACAAGGAGTTAAATTTTTTTTGGAACATTATAAGGAACTTCAAGAAATTATAGGTATTCTTTGATTAGACGAATTATCAGAAGATGATCATTTAATCCTGGCAAGAGAACGAAAAATTGAATGGTTTTTGTCACAACCCTTTTTTGTAGCAGAGGTATTCACTGGTTCCCCTAGTAAATATGTTAGTCTAATAGAAACAATTAGAGGTTTTCAAATGATCCTTTCTAGAGAATTAGATGGTCTACCCAAACAGTCTTTTTATTTGGTGGGTAACATTGATGAAGCTACCACAAAGGCTATGAACATAAAAGAAATTTAATGAAACAAAATGAACCTAAATCTTCGTGTACTCACTCCCAATCAAGTTGTTTGGGATTCATAAGTTCAAGAAATAATACTAACTACTAATAATGCTCAAATGGGTGTATTACCCAACCATATCACAATTGTAACAACTTTGGATATAGGAGTCATGAAAATACGACTCAATGCCCAATGGTCAACTATGGCTTTGATGGGCAGTTTTTCCAAGATAGACAATAATGAAATAACATTATTGGTAAATAATGCAAAAAGAGGTATTGATATTGATCTTCAAGAGGCTCAGGAAATTTTTAGATTAGCTAAAGTTGATCGTGCACGAGTTGAAGGCAAGAGACAAGCAATCGAGGCTGATGTAGCCCTCAAAAGAGCTAGAACACAACTAGAGGCTGTTGATGTGATTTTTTTGAGATAAATAGGTATTCATCCAATGAAATTAGAAGTAAATGGATAAAGATCGGAAGTCTTCAACTTATTGAGCCAATAACTAGTCACATTTCTACCTATGCCCATATTGTTTGCTACTACAATTTTTTTCTTTTTCTTTTTCGCCTAAAATGAAATGTATCACATTTACTTCTAATATAGAATAAATTAGAATTGCGGAAAGGTCCACAGGTCAATCGAAATAAGAAATCGGGTTGTCATACATACATAACATGACACAATATCACTTGAAAGAGAAGCCTTTTTGACAATAAAGGCTACAAAATGTGTATTTTGTACAATTTTTTTTAAATACAAAAGTGATTCTTTACGTTCGACACCAAAGTCGAGTAGACCTCATCCTTGTAAGAGCTATTAACCAACAAATCATAGGGAGGGACTTATTTATGTCACCAAAAACAAAGACTAAAGCAAGTGTCGGATTCAAAGCTAGTGTTAAAGATTATAGATTAACTTATTATATTCTAGAATATGTGACCAAAGATACTGATATCTTGGCAACATTTTGAGTCACTCCTCAACCTGGAGTACCCCCCAAAGAAGTGGGAGCAATAGTAGTTGTCGAATCTTTGACTGGTACATGGACCACTGTTTGGATTGATGGACTTACCAGTCTTGATCGTTACAAGGGCCGATGCTACGATATTGAACCCATTCCTGGAGAGGAAAATCAATTTATTTTCTATGTAGCTTACCCCTTAGATCTTTTTGAAGAAGGTTTTGTTACTAACCTGTTCACTTCTATTGTAGGTAATGTATTTGGATTCAAGCCCTTACGAGCTCTACGTCTAGAATATTTACGAATTCCTCCTGCTTATTCAAAAACTTTCCAAGGACCACCACATGGTATTCAAGTGGAAAGAGATAAATTAAACAAATATGGTCATCCTTTGTTGGGATGTACTATCAAACCAAAATTGGTTCTATTTTCCAAGAATTATGGTAGAGACGTTTATGAATATCTCTGTGGTGGACTTGATTTTACCAAGGATGACGAAAATGTGAATTCCCAACCATTTATGCATTGGAGAGATCATTTATGCTTTTGTAAAGAAGTAATTTACAAAGCTTAGGCTAAGACGGTTGAGATTAAGGGACATTACCTGAATGCTACTACAAGTACGTGTGAAGAAATGATGAAAAGAGCAGTATTCACCAGAGAATTGGGAGTTCCTATCATTATGCATGACTATATGATTGGAGGTTTTACGGAAAATACTTCGTTGGCTCATTATTGCTGAGATAATGGCCTACTTCTTCACATTCACTGCACAATGCATGCAGTTATTGACAGACAAAGAAATAATGGTATGCACTTTCGTGTACTAGCTAAACCACTATGTATGTCTGGTGGAGATCATATTCACGTTGGTACTATAGTAGGTAAACTTGAAGGAGAACAAGAAGTCACTTTGGGTTTTGTTGATCTATTACGTGATGATTTTATTGAAAAAGACCGAAGTCATGGTATTTATTTCACTCAAGATTGGGTCTCTATGTCAGGTGTTCTTCTTGCAACTTCAGGAGGTATTCATGTTTGGCATATACCTGCTCTAACCAAGATCTTTGGGGATGATTTTGTATTGCAGTTTGCTGGAGGGACTTTGGGGCACCCTTGGGGAAATGCACCTAGTGCAGTGGCTAATCAAGTCACTTTAGAAGCTTGTGTACAAGCCTGTAATGAAGGACATGATCTTCCACATGAAGGTAATGAAGTGATCCGCAAAGCTACAAAATGGAGTCCCGAACTAGCTGTCGCCTATGAAGTATGGAAATAAATCAAATTTTTATTTGATATGATTGATCACTTGTAATCAAGTGACTTTCATTTGTTTGGTCCCTTAATTAAATTGAACTTGGCCCAATCTTTTCTTTTAAGATTGAGCCAAATACCGAATGGATGGGAATAGATAATTCGGCTAGAAAAAAGGGTTTACCTCTCATTTTCTTGGATTATTCGATTAGGTGGATGGATCAATAGATCCAAGACCAGGGGGAAAGGGGCTTCAATCTCTTCTAGCTCAAACCCAAAGTGGGCTAAAGAGAATGTTATCTTTCACAAATTAAATCCTCGTGATTGAATGGATTTGTCAAATTTGTTGTAATATAATAAAAGCTAATTTTAACTCAGCTTTATTCGAAGCTTTAAGAATAAAGTAATAAAGTAAAAAAAGGTACAATAGTGTATTGTCTAAATAGAAATAGATATTTTATTAAGTCCACTATTCATTATTTTTCAATGAATCATCATGAATTCGTTGGATAGATCAGAAAGAACCTGATGGAGACTTCATTTTCTATTTTTTTTATCAAAAGTGGATTTTATCCACTCAAGAAATCAAATGTTTGCATCTAAAATATTATATATATATATATATGTATATATATACTATATGCTATTTGAACAAATAAATGAATTACGACGATAAGATCGAATGAATTCTCGATTAAGTCAAGTGAGTTAGATAGAGAAATTTATTTTTTCAAAAAATACAAAAAAGATCCTTTTGCCCAAGATCTAAAAAATGGAATAAAAATGGAGCAAAATTTGGATTTTATCTGTTCAAAGTTGTACATTAATAATATCTCAAAAAATATATAGGAAAACAAGGATTCTAAATATATCGAAACATAACCCGTAGAAGACAAATTCAATTTGGAATGTTTTAAGCATTTGTGGTTTTTGTGCAAAAATTGTGAGACCATTCTCTATAAGAAATCTTTAGTAGAACAAAAAGGTGTTTGTGCAAAATGTGGAGCTACTCTACAAATGACTAGTTCAGAGTGAATTGAACTTTTAATTGATAATGGCACTTGGTGCCCTATGGCCATGAATTTATCTATGATAGATCTTTTAGAGAAAAAACATACGATGTTTGACATCAAAATGGTTCAAAAGGTCTCATTTTTACAGTACAAAGTAATTTATTACAAATATTTTTACAAAGAGTTTTTAAAAAAAAATACTAAAGCATTGAAAAGATTAGTAGCATACAACAATATTGTTTTTAATATCCTTAAGATTGTACTAGAAAAGAAATTCATAAAATATTTGAATTTAGGTGCAAAAGAAACTATTACGATACTGCAAGACATTATTGGTACAGGTTTGAAAATAGTTCAATTTGTACTTCTTGAAATACGTAAAAGAATAAAAGATGAATTACATAGGTTTTCACTTTTAAATAAAGCATTATTTAATGAGGAAACGTCTAGGTTGCTTCCTAAAACTTCTTCGGAAGATAGGGGGAATGTTGAGTTTCAAATCATTTCTATGGATTTCAAAGAAATGGCTCTTGAATTTGAAAAATTCCTAATTTTCAAATTGCTAATAAAATTAAATAAACAATTAGCCCACTTAGTAGAATAACTACGAACACAAGATAAGTTCTTGAAAGTAGTGGGGGTAAACTTAGTCAAACTAGCACTTTATTTTTCGGAAGAAAAAAGAAAAACAAGAAAAATAAAAAATAAAAAAATCTTTTTTATCTAGGAAATGATCGAGAGACATTATTTTTTATCTCTACGAAAACATATGGTGATTTGTTTGATGGAAACATATTTGGTCTTGAAAAAATTGAAATATTGCTTTAAAAATCATTGTTGTGGTTTACCCAAAGGAGAAGAATCTTCTCATTTTGGTTTTGGTATTCTAGTAGAATACGTGAAAAAACAAGATCACTACCCATGTTATCAGATGATACAATATTACCTAGATCAGATGATATAGGAGGACATGGATCAGATGATAGTGGATCAGATACAAGATCAGGCAGATCAGATGATAGAGGATCAAATACTGTATCAGGTGGATCAAATATAGGATCTGGTGGATTAGCTGATAGAGAATCAGGTGGATCAGATGATCGAGAATCAAGTGGATTAGATGATAGAGAATCAGATGATAGAGGATCAGATGATACAACATTACCTGGATCATCTGATACTGGATTATCTAGTCACTAGTAGAAATTAACTGGATTAGTTGATACAAGATGATCTAGTCACTAGTAGAAATAGTGTGGAGTTTTTCTAGTGTTATGATATCCTGGGTCATATTGATTATGATTATCGACTCTATATTACAAATAGTGAGTTTTTTCACCAAATAGAGAATCTCTACCTTCATCACAAGAAGAATGAAAAAGATTGTGACAACAATTTATTGTCGTTTACTGAAGATACTAAGAGTATTTATTTCTATTTACTAGAGATAATGAAAGAGTTTTCTACATTAGCACTAGATAGCAAAGAAAAAAAAATTAAGAAAAAAGAGACTTATATAGAAGATATTGAAGATATTGAAGATATTGAGGATATTGAGGAAGAATTTCTTTTAAGTTATCACTCTTTAACTAAAGAAGAAAAAGAGTATGTCAACGCTAACTTAAAACTAATAAAGAGTACACTTAATTTAGGAAAGGAAGAATTTATAGAAACAAAAGAACAATCTTATGAAGATTATAACACTTCATATAAAAAAGAAACAGGTTTACCCGATGCTATTCAAATAGGCATAGGTGAAATAAATGGTATTACTGTCGCACTCAAAGTTATTGCCATCTCAGCAAATACTTTTTGTTCCACAAGGAATTGTGATGTGTTTTTATGGGATCGCAGGTCTATTCATTAGCTCTTATTTGTGGTCCACTATTTTGTGCAATGTGGGTAGTGGCTATAATGAGTTTGATGAAAAAGAAGGAATTGTATGCCTTTTTCATTGGGGATTTCCTAGAAGAAATCATTGTATTTTCCTCCAATTTCTTATTAAAGATATTCAGGTGATCAAAATGGAAGTTCAAGAAGGTATTTTTCCTCATCATGTTCTTTATATGGAAATAAAGGGCCAACAAGACATCCCCTTAACTTGTACTGAAGAAAATTTGACCCTGTGTGAAATGGAACAGAAACCTGCCGAATTAGCCTATTTTTTGCGCATATCCATTGAAGGATTTTGAAATGGGGGGGAAAGTCCTCTTTTATAATATACAAATGGATAGATCTCGTATTAGTAGATACCAGAAAAAGTTTGACATAACATTTGTCTAGAGGGGAAGTATAGTCAGTTTATTTACACTAACACGAAATGTTACTTATAGAAGCATACCAGTATTCTTCAAAAGTTTGCAAACACTTGATATCATTCTTTATCTATTAGATAAGGACAAAAGTTCTAATAAATATGGATATAACATCTAAAAAGAATACAATGAAGTAAATGACTAGTTTTTTACACTTTTTGACATATGTGCCTGAAATAATTTGATCTGCTATATGTACCAAAGAGTACAAATTTGGTATCATTAGACTTAAACTTCAATTTATTTTCTGCTTGAATTGAAGCGATTCTTCGGTTCAAGATTTAAATAAGAAAAGAATAAATAGAAAATGAGTCCAGATCAAAGCAATTTTCAGGACTGATCCTTCCTTTTTACTCCACTTCTCCTTCCAAACAAACTGTCCCTCATCCGAAAGATATTTCAAAGAATTACGCATAAGATCATTCTATGAATCTCATACCTCATTCTATAATTCGTACTTTGTTCAGATTTTGGACAGAGCTAACGAGCCAATCGAGTTCGTTAACGATTCATGAATTGGAAGTCGCCAAATACAAAACATTAGCTTCTCTACAATATCTTACATGTTTAATAAAATTTCCTTGGGAAATTTCAATTTCATTACAGAATGGTTTGGAATCTTGGGTTACAAATTGGTGGAATACTAGTCAATCGAAGAAAAAAAAATTATTATTTACAAGAAGAAAGTGTTGTAGAAAAATTTGAGAAAATAAAAGAACTATTCCTGTTAGAAATAATGATGGAAGATTATTTGGAACTGCATTCACAAGATATTTGTGTAGAGATGTAGAAAAAAATGATCCAATTGGTCAAAATATATAATCAAGATTGTATCCAAGTTATCTCACATTTATTAGCGAATATAATAATTTTTGTTGTTCTAATTGTTTGTCTCATTCTGGGTAAGAAGAGACTTGGCTTTCTCAATTTTTGAATCCAAGAAGTCTTCTACAACTTAAGCGATACAATGAAAGATTTTTCTATTCTTTTAGCAAGTAATCTATGTATTGGGTTTCATTCACCCCATGGTTGGGAACTGATCATCGATTCAATCTTCGAAAATTATGGATTTTCCCATAACAAACGAATAATATATGTTCTTGTTTCAACTTTTCAAGTCATCTTAGACACAATTTTCATATATTGGATCTTCCGTCGTTTGAATCGTATATCTCCTTCACTTGTAGTAATTTATCACTCGATGAGTGAATAACAAATCCCACCTTTTTTACTTTTTTTTAGGGTGATACTTCTTATTTTTTAGCTTTAGTTTTAATATAGTATAAGAATTGCAAGCAAGTAACTATGATAGTTACCTACTACTATTTATTTTAAATAAAAGAATTGTAACAAAAAATTGAACCATGCAAAATAGAAAAACTTATGATGACTAGGTGAAAAAGTGGATAACTCAATCAATATCTATCTTAATAATGATCGATGTAATGAATTGGTCATCTAGTGCAAATGCATATCCCATTTTCACATAGCAAGGTTATGAAAATCCTCAAGAAGCAACTGGACATATTGTATGTGCCAATTGTCATTTGGCTAAAAAACCTATGGAGATTGAAGTTCCACAGTCCGTGCTTCCTAATACCATTTTTGAAGTAGTTGTTAAAATACCCTATGATAAGCAAATAAAATAAGTTCTTGCTAATGGTAAGAAAGGAACTTTAAATGTAGGAGTTGTTCTTATTTTACTTGAAGGTTTTGAATTAGCTCCTGTAGATCGTATTTATCCTGAGATTAAGGAAAAAATAGGTGATCTTTATTTTCAAAACTATCATCCCAATCAAAAATATATTATAATAATAGGTCCTGTTCCTAGTCAAAAATATAGTAAAATTGTGTTTCCCATCCTTTCACCAAATCCCGCTACTAATAAAGAAGCTCACTTCTTGAAATATCCCATAAATGTGGGTGGTAATAGAGGAAGAGGACAAATTTATCCTAATGGTAGCAAAAGCAACAATACAGTCTATAACGCTTCAACAACGGGTGAAGTAAGTAAAATTGCACATAAAGAAAAGGGTAGATATCAAATCACTATTGATAATCCATCAGACAGTCGACAAGTGGTTGACTTTGTACCTCTGGGACTGAAACTTCTTGTTTCAAAAGGTGAATTCATCAAGCCGGATCAGTTGTTAACAAATAGGCCTAATGTAGGTGGATTTGGTCAGGAAAATGCAGAAATAGTACTTCAAGATCCTTTACGTGTTCAAGGTCTTTTATTATTCTTAGCATCTGTCATTTTAGCACAGATATTTCTAGTTCTTAACAAGAAACTGTGAACCCCATATCCTATACCTGCAAGAACACAACAAATGAACACATTAATAAGATCAAATGCAAGTTAGAATAGAGATTCTCCATAAAATCCATTAACATGATTCGAAACAGGAAATGAAAGCAAGAAATGAAATGAAAATAAATAAAAGAGATTAATCATATTCAAATAATAAAAACTCTTGATCCTATGGGGGAGTTGGTGCCAATTTGATGTGGAAATTGGCCCTTTCCCAACTCCTAAGCAAGCTTGATGAAGATTTGATGATTATGATCCACTTGGTGATTGCTTCAAATTCCTTCCATGGAGTAAACCTACAATAACCTAGTTACAATCGATGGATTTGATGCAAATGCTAAAGCTCTAAGATGAAATTGAAGTATAATAACTTCGCTCAAATTATGGATGACCAAATGAGGAGATTAGCCTCTTATTTATAGAATGTCAAGTTGAAGAGATGTCCAAAATGGAGCAATGTGGGACTAAGAATCAACAAATGGCAAGGTGCCACTTGTCAACATGTGAATGGATGGAGGATGTGCAAGTTTTGAAGAATGTGTCAATAAATGCATATATTTGAATTTTGAAATCGTTGAAATGACATGTAAGAGGGAAAGAAGGTGCATTGAATGCCACTTGGCTCAAGGAAAAATGACTTTTTAGGTGGAGTAAATGCCTTGTTGGAAGGAAAAAGTCCACTTGGATTTTGAATTCAAATTTGAGGAATATTCCTTTATTATGCCTTTTGAGAGAAAATAGAGATTTAATAAATGAATTAATCTATTTTCTTGTGCAAGTTACAAAAGCTAGAGGATGGGACATGAGAAAAGATTAAATTAATCAAGGTTAATTAACTTAATGAAAGATTAGAATGATGTGACATATTGATTTAGATTTATGGATTGATTTAAATCAAATATGAGAAGAATATGATTTTAAGATTAATTAAATAAAGATTTTTGTTTTATTTAACCAAGGAGATGAAGTTAGATTAAACTAAATAAGGTTTTAATTTATTTTATTTAATGGATGGACTATATAGATTTAATCAAATAAAATTGATTATTTAATTAAATAGGGATAATTAGATCAAACTGATTGATTTAATTAACAAGGAAGGATGAATTAATTAGATAAACGATTTATTTAATTAAGAGAGGAACATTGATGAATTTAATCAAATAAAGGTATTTGATTAAATGGTTAGACCGAGGGATAATTTAGGATGAAACGGTGTTAGTGGTCGGGACCAGATGTGCAATGTCGATCAGTACATTTTCTATGTCTAAATTTTTCCCCTCTTTGAAGCAGTGCACTCGTTGCGTTGGTTCAAAGAATAAATAGTCTCGATCAAAAGCCAAAAAATTTCCGATTTTAAAAATTTGCCTCACTCCTACCCTGGCAAAAGAAATTATGGTAACATATTGCCCCCTCAAGAGATCGGACAAAAATTTTGATTTTTGGGTGATCTCGCAAAAAAAGAGGACAAGGTGCCCGACAGGTTTAGAAAGGCTCCAGGAGGTCAAAAAGCGAGGTAAAACGCCAAAAAATGGTGTGAAATGACCTTTAGACAGACAAAAATTGGATCGGAGGTCCAAAACCCTAGCAGGATGGCCAAAGGTGGTAAAAAAACCCTAATTTTTAAACTTAAATAGGCCTCGAGGGGCCACTTCCAATTCATTTTCACATTCAGCCTTCAAATATTTCACGATTTGAGCCTTGATATCTTGACAAGATGGCACAACGACAGCTCCCGTTGCATATCTCTGACCGAGTACAGACATACCAGCAACCTCCCGACATTGGGGCACCCGTATGTGATCCTTACTTGAGCTTCATTTTTTATTTTACACATTCATTTATTGCATTTAGAACTAGGTCTTTCGTAGTGGTGCTATATAGCGGTGCTAAAATTTCAAATTGGACCACTTGGTCTTTTAAACTAGACCGCCATCATAGGATGGACCGCGGTGGTGGAGTTTAGAGTTTGGGTCCACAAA
The DNA here is from genome assembly GCA_007258455.2 of Sequoia sempervirens. Taxonomy (NCBI): domain Eukaryota; kingdom Viridiplantae; phylum Streptophyta; class Pinopsida; order Cupressales; family Cupressaceae; genus Sequoia; species Sequoia sempervirens. Next base: position 269,786,581 of record VDFB02000015.1, on the reverse strand, counting down.
CTTCAAACTCCGACGCCTTCGTGAGATGGAGCGCTGGATTTCAAACTTCGACGCTGCGGTGAACTTTAGAATTAGGATTTGGAACACTTAAGCAAAGTGCACCACCGAGGTGCATTTTGGGATTTGAAGATGCTAGCGTCGCTGTTTGCAAATTTCAAACTGCGATACCTTCACAATTTGCAACGTTGGGCTAGTTTTTTGAATGCTCGAGATAAATTTCTTGATGATTTTAACACGGTGATCTTTCCTAATGCAAAAGGGGGCGAGGGAGCTCTATTCTTGTGAGCATAAATCGCAGGAGATATTCGGCTACTTGTGAGATCTGTCTGACAGGTAGCAGGACCGACTTCGAGAGATGGGGCTATGGTACATTGCCTATGCAGCACCTGTGTGGACCCATCTTGGCATGATGCATGTGCTTGTCGAGAGATGGCATAGTGAGACATCGTCCTTTCATCTTCCCACTAGCGAGGCCATCATTATCTTGGAGGACGTGTGGCACATCCTTAGATTGTCGATACATGGTCAGCGAGTTATTCATGATATGGATACTGGACGGGATGCCTGCCATGCAATCCTAGCCATAGAGGACATTATTTTTTGCGAGGGCCAAATAGAGCTGGAGCACCACAAGACACTCATGTCACCATTTCGTCTAGTGATTGTTGCCACCATTTTAGGTCTTGTCGCTCCAGATAGACGAGGCTGATACTTCAGTCTTGGCTGGGGGCTTCGCTGGGAGCGAATGGTTCGTGACAGGCCAGTCTATTTTGCATGGGGTCCCATTCTTCTTGCCTCCCTTTATAGGGATTTACATAAGTATGCATACTTGGACGACTGGGAACTTGGTGCAGGTGTCACGCTTCTTCATGTGTGGTCATGGGAGCATATCTCCTTTCTTCAGCCTTGGGTTGTTACAGCGTTGGTCAAGCCCAATGATCCAATGGTTTGGCACTACAGGGGTGCTGTGTCCTTCACACACAAAGGAAAGTATGAGATCCCTCACTGGAGGAGGGTCATTGATGAGATGACGGTGTTCACATGGCGCCCATACCTTGGTCGGCCCAGATGGGCTGATGATGTACAATAGTTGTTCTTTTCTTTCCAAGACCAGTTTATGCAGGGGTGGGAGCACACTATGAGCTAGGGGAGAGGGGCAGGTCGAGGACGAGGAGGTGGCAGTCCTCTAGCAGGATAGCCAGCACAGGTCCAACCAACACATATCCAGTCGGCATAGATTCTGATGGATCAACCTCATGCTGATGTACATATGCAGGACTGAGATTAGGGGCCGGAGCGTGGACATGACGAGCACCAGGATCAGGTTGCCACACCACCATTAGTCAGGGGTGAGGACCAACCTCACATGCAGCCTCTGCCAGGATAGCTAGCGGGTCAGCCGAATCGAAGGGATGGGATGATATTACAGTTGCAAGCCCAGGTCTAGGCCTTGACAGCAAAGAGGGACTAGGCCCATGCAAAGAGAGATCAGGCGCTTCTACAGAGGCCGGCCACGAAGTTACAGGTGGCTGCAGAGATGGGCCACATACAGTAGCTAGAGAGTATGGTGGCCTCCTCCTCTCATAGCACAGTGCCTCTTTGCTCATACAAGGAGGCCATCTGGGAGGCAGATTATTATCGGTTGCTTTACCATCAGGCCGTACCTAGACCAGCCCGGGCCCCAAATTATTCACAGCGGACTAGCCACAGACCAACAAATGGTCACAGTGATATAGGTGAGAGCAACAGATAGAAGGGTTAGACCTCATTTTTTATCGAGATATTATTCTTTCGTGCCATATGGGCTCATTTTTGATCTCTTGTTAGGCCTTTTTGTACTTATTGACATACACACATGTATAGTGATCTTATTATTATTTTGTACTATGATAGTTACTTCATAATATATATGAGATGATGATGTTGATGCGATGTGATGTTTATTTATTATGCATTGATGAATGATTCTATTTCTATATGCAATGCAATAATGTTACGGTATTATGTGATGGATATATATATATATATATGGATGCATTTCTTTCTGATGGTGCAATCTATATGATGATTTTATGTATGTTGATGCAAATGTGATGAAATGATTTCTTTTTCAGTTATGATGGTGATGATGATGCGAATGTAGTGATCATGATATATGACTATGCAATGATGAATGTATGTGATTTTCCATGTATGATATGTACTTATGACGATGTTATGCGATGATGTGATGTGATGTTTATACATGAAATGATATGTTATGCTAAATGGTATGGAGATGATTTATGGTGTATATGCAAAATGATATGAGTAATGACTTTATATGTATATGTGATGGCATAATGAATGCTTTTATGAGATGTTTTATATGATTATGGATGGATGTATGCACTTAATGCAATGGGTTTTTTATAATGCTTATGTACTTGTTATGCTTCGTTTAATTGTGCACTGATATGGGATGATTTATGAAATGTTTATGCGAAATGATTGCGATGTGGTGATTTACAAGATGTCCTATTATGATATGGATGGATGATAGATGATATATTTTATGCCAATGGATGCAAATGCCTAACCTATTTATGTGATGTGATGGTGGTTATATGATCATGCAATGGATGATATGATGGATTATTTATGTTTTCTGTAATTATGTATGAGATGGTTATATGCAAATGTGTATCTGATGTTGTGATTATGAGATGCTTAGAATAAAAAATATATATTATGATGCATATGAGATGATCACATTTTCTATATGATATGCATTGTGCTGACGATTTTGTGGATGCAAGATTAATGATGGTAGTGATTAACTATCATAGTACATTGTTAGCGTGAAAAGCGAGAATGAATGAAAGAAAGAAGAGATTTCAACAAGACAAAAGATGATGATGATGAATATCTGTCGTGGAGTTTGGATTTTCAAAGGGCCAATTATCTTATGTTTGATAACACACATAAATACGATGCATCAAGGTATTAAGAACCATGATGACGTTGTATCTAGTGTGATGGATTTTGACTCAACAATCAGATAGGAGTATGCTTGTTCACACCTAACATACAAAAACCTTACTAGGATGCACTTTAGGTATTTCAAACATCTCAGACCAAAACATAGGAAGGTAAGCCTTCCTATGTGGTCAACAAGATATCTAAAACACCCTCCGTACATACCTAAATAAAGCAAGTATGTGCCAAGTTATATTACAAGAATGTCCAACAAGTGCAATAGATAAAAAGATCACAATCATTGCCCCATTCCTATCTCTCTAAATCCCTTCGTTGGGGACATCATTGAGAGGTCCTTGGAATGAGCATAATAAGATAAATCAAAAGACAGATACAGTAAACAAACAAGTTGATGTTCTTCAATACTGCTAGCCAAGACTAAACTATGGTGATGTCTGGCGTTGATGTCCATTGTAGGAAGGATGCATCATAGGACATGACAATATCAGATGATTTGATATGGGACTGATTGGATGATAGGCTATTGACACAAAGAGTTGACCAACTTTCTTACATACTAACCTTAGATTTTGAGATTTGACGTTTTGAGTTTTTACTTTTTAACCTACTAGACTTGTTTCTGATTGTTTCACCAAAGGTTGGGGATGATGATTGATTTATTGTGAATGATGTTATTGTGGGTGAAAGTGAAATGAGGTGGATGGATTTTTTCAAATATTTGGATTTTTTTTATTGTTTTGAAGTGTTTTGAGGCTATTTTTGGTATTTTTTGAGATTTTCAAATGTTTTGATTTTTTTAATTTTCCAATGTTTTGGGGTTTTATGAGATTTTGACCAAGAGACTAACCTAAGGACCTATCCTAGGGGACTTAGGGGCTGATCAATAGATTATCCTTGCCTATGTTATACATGCAAAGACCACATAGTTCGAATGACAACTTGACCGATTTACAGATGAAGATATACATGATGAAATGTCAGTTTATTATGACATACTCCTAAAGGACTGACCTAAGTGTCTCGGGGGATGATCAAAGATCAACCTTTCCTAAGTTCAAGGCTTAGAGACCCATAGTTCGACAAGAAGACTTTTTGACCTATTTTTTAGATTTTGACATGTTTTGAATGTTTTGGATTTTTTGGTTTTAGGAATGTTTTTGGATTTTCTAATTTTAGGACTTCAAGAATATACACAAATCCGATTTGATGAGAACATGCCCCTAGCGTGATGCAATAGACTACTTTGATAAAGGCAGGACAAACTGACCTTGAGAATGGGCCAAGTAGTACTAAGAGGGATCATGATACGAACACAGGACCAAGCTATGGTGTAGATGCAGGTGGATGATGGATGGAGATATGGAATGGGATGGAAGATGGATGATGCAGAACAGGCCGTGAAGATCCTGGTGGATGGAAAGTGCTTATTTACACAAGGCACCTATTTTCTAGGTTTTCACCAAGGTACTTTCCCAAAGTGCCACTAAAGTGGTTTTCTCTAGAGGACAATTTTTCTCTTTACTGTTTTCAATCCTTTTTTGATTTTTTGATTTTTGATTTTTGTATTTTTATTTTTATTTTTTTGTCACCAAGACGCTTGTTTGCCAGGTTTTTGCCAAGGTAACCATTTTTTCAGGACATTTTCTAATTTTTTTGATTTTTTGGGTTATATACCTTGAAAGATTAGGCATAAATTTTTTTGAGATGAGAGTTGTTCATGGACTTTTGCATAGGCTCGCCTTCTGGTGTTGATAGTTGATATGCCCTTGACTTATAGCTTGTTGTGACAACAAATGGTCCCAACCAGTTGGGTTCAAACTTTCCTTTACTATTTGGATTTGGGATGTTCTTATGATTTTCCTTTAGTACCAGTTCTCCCACTTAGAAAGTTTTGCTTCTGATTTTCTTTTTTATAGCTCCTCTTCAGTCTGTTATGATAGAATTGCAAATGATTTAAAGCATCTATACATCACTCATCCAGTAGCTCTAGCTCATTCAGTCTTGATACTTGGTACTCTTCATCCATGATGAGGTTTTGCAGTGATATTCTTAGTGACGGGAGCTTGATCTCAATGGGGAGTATGGCTTCTGATTTGTAGACCAGGGAGAATGGGGTGGTGCCAGTGGGTGTACGGATGCTGGTTCGGTAGGCCCAGAGGGCAGGATTGAGTTGTAGATGCCAATCATGACCTACATCATTGACTATTTTCTTGAGGATCTTTAAAATGGTTTTATTTGTGGCTTATGCTTGGCCATTGCCTTGGGGATAGTATGGGGTGGAGAAGTGATGTTGGATTTTGAATTTTTCACATAAGTCACAGACATCCTGATTCTTAAATGGTGTCCCATTATCTGAGATAATGGCTTGTGGGACACTGTAGCGACAAATGAGATAGTTCAGGATGAACTTTGATATTTGCTTCCCAGTTATATATGTCATGGGTATGGCTTCCACCCACTTGGTAAACTAATTAGTGGTAGTTATGATGAACTTATGGCCATTAGATGAAGTAGGAGTGATTTTTCCAATGAGATCAAGCCCCCACTATGAGAAGGGCCATGGTGTAACATAGGATGGAGCTCTTGAGCTGGAGCATGGATGAGGTCCCCATGTTGTTGGTATTGTAGACATCTTCTGACGTAGTTGTGTACCTCTCTTTCCATTGTGGGCCAATAATACCCCGTCCTCAACAGTTTCATGGCCAAGGCCATTCCACTCGAGTGCGAACCACAAATCTCGTTATAAACCTCAGTTAAAGCAGTCAAGGCTTCGTCAGTATTAAGGCAGCGTAATAAGGTTGCCTCTATGTTTCTACGATATAAGGTATTTCCTAGGATGAAAAACCTAAAGGATTTTTTAATAAAAGTTCTTTTTAAGCTTGAGGGTAAGTCAGCAGGTAAGACACCTATTCGTAGGTAGGTATAAATGTCATGGTACTAGGGATCTCTAGGACCAACGATTTTGCACACAAATTCCAACTTTGGTACCTCAAATGTAAGCACGAGAAGCTGCTCTACCAAAATCTCATGTTTTAGGACGTTGCGAGGGATTTCCAGTAAGGATCCAATTGTTTCCATGGCATCTGCAGCTCTATTGTTTGCTCTAGGAATTTGCTCGAATGTGATCTTGATGAAGGATTCTTTGAGAGTCTCCACCAATTTCTTGTATGGAGTGAGCTTATCATCCTTAGTCTGGTATTCACCATTCACTTGATTTATGATCAACTGGGAGTCTCTTTATACTCTGAGGGCCATGATGTGCCACTGCACTGCTATTTTGAGGCCTATGGTTAAAGCCTCGTATTCTGCAATATTATTGGTGTAGGGGAATGCTAAGTTATATGATCTAGGTATGTAGTCCCCCTATGGGGTGATGAAGAAAACACTGGCTCCTAATCCATGTTGTGTGTATGAGCCATCAAAATAAAGTTTCCAATGGTCGGCTATGTTGAGATTGAAGATGGATTCATCTGGAAACTCTAAGATGAGAGGATTCTCTAAATAGATTGGTGCTTCTGCAAGCTGATCTGAGATGACTTGGACTTTAATTGCTTTCCGTTCCACATATTCAATGTCATACTATGATAATATCATAACCCATTCAGCCATTCTTCCAGTGAGTATTGCTTTTGATAATAAGTAATTGAGGGGATCAATCTTGGCGATGAGTTTTGTTTTGTGAGCCAACATGTAATGTCTGAATTTTTGTGAAGTAAACACTACTGCTAGACATGATTTTTCAATGAATGATTAGTTTAACTCATTTCCAACCATTGTTTTGTTGATTTAATAGATGGCCCTTTCTATCCCATTTTCGTCGTGTTGAGCTAGAAGAGCATCGAGGGCTACTGTTGTCGCTAACACATAGAGAATTAATGGTTTTCTTGGGATTGGTGGCATGAGGATGGGTGGTGTAAGCAGATATTCTTTGATCTTATTGAAGGCTTCTTCACAGTTGTTATCCCATTTGTACGCTACTCCCTTGTGAAGTAGGTGAGAGTATGCATTATGTTTATCAGCCAGCTATGTTATGAACCTTTGGATGGACTGAAGTCTACCTTGGAGACCTCTCAATTGTTTCTGTAATGCCCCACCATGCAACCCTAGGGGAAGTTGCAAACTACTAAACAAATGCACAAATTTTTATTTATTTTTAATTACAAATACATGTAAGATTACAACACAAATCCAACAATCCCCTAAGGTTATGAGACAAAGATTATTTAAATCACAAATTAAAACAACATGCATGAAATGAAACATAACATCATTCGCTTAAATAATTAAAGCACATACATCCCATACATGAGATTTTCATTTAAGACCATGAGATCCTTCATGGTTACCAATAACAGAAGTTATACAATTACAATTACATCACTCATTCCCATAATGAGGTAAATCGATAACATGATTGCTTATTACAATTTCCACCTTGATAACAATGATGGGTAAAATAATACAAGAATGACCAACATAAAAGAACCAAGGTAGCAACTAGCTCCCACCAGCTCTCCAACACGAAAGTCTCGTCCACTCAAGAAAGAGAAAAGAAACCAACGAAGTAAGGTACACGTTCCACCCAACCAAGTGATACCCGAAGGCTCACCCGCCGTGCTAGGAGATAGTAACAAGGATTTCAGGTCAAGACCAACAACCTCTAAACATAGGCAACATGACTCAACTGAAAAAGATACGAACAAGACACCACATGACACAAAGGTTACAATGCTTCCAGATTTTAAGTAAATGATCACATCACGAATACAAACATATTGTTGACTTAAGAAAAGTGTCATCACAATGTCGCATGGGATATCCTGGCAAGTCTTCCTAGGTCTCAGACCCCATCTCAGGATATCCTAGTAACCTCTAACGACTCCCGGCCCCACATGCAAACCAATGCAGAATCAGTTATCTTTCGAAGGGACAAGATAATGATCTTTCCATTCTAGGCCTTCTCGTCTCATCCCAAGTCTATACAAGCACTTGCGTCCATGAGCGAGGAAAAATTAATCTTTATAAATGTTGATACCACCTTCACTAATCAATTGGTTTAAGTTTTCACTTAATTAACCAACTTACATTGAGATCTCTTGGCACCACTTTGTGTGCCAGCCCTCAATGTAAGCAACTTCTCTAAGACAACACATAGAACTATACCACAACCAAAGAGTACTCAAGTGCAACCTAGGGAGAATGAATCCCTAAACACGACATGAAGTCAACAAAGCCCGTTCATGATGATCGGGTACAACATTGGACACTATTACACACTACCCAAGGCAAACAAGGTTGGCCGACTTGACAGCAACCCCAAAACATGGAAGACGGTTCTATCTAGAAGACTTACAAAATCTGACTCAAATCTCAACAAGAATGAACACCCCGCGACAAAAGGAAGCTTGCAAACAATGTAAGGTAATCTACATAAGGATTTTGTAAATCCAATCATTCATCGCATTAGTACACTTAATCAAGTTAAATAAACTATGTTCTTGCACAATCACATAAGAGTTTGACTATTCGTTTAATTCTTGTTGATACAATCGACCCAATAAATTAAGTCAAATTTTCTTTTGATAAACAATGATTTTCCATAAACAAATTTTCATCTATACCTTTTACAAATACCTTTTCTCTTTTAAAAGAATAATTAACATTTAAATATAAATATAAATATAAATATATATATATATATTACACATTTATGTAAAATAATATATATATATATTTTAAAAAGAAACATAAATAATTAATTTCTAAATACCAATGATAATCACTTTAAAAAATACGTTAAAATATACTATAAATATATTATAATATATATATTATATATAAATAATTTTAAATTATTATATACAACATATATATTAAAATATATATATAAATTATATTTTAATGATAAAATAAAACATTAATTTCAAAATTCATATTGTATATATTAAATATAAAATATATTATATACTTTATATTTAATAAATATAATAAATATAATATAAAAAGTGGATTTAAAAAAAAAACATGAGTCAAACAGGGTTTGGGCCGCACCTTGCCCTAACAGGGGACGCAGCCACCATTGTTGGGGGCTGCGACCCGTGAGGGCAGCGACGGCGCTGCCTTCACAGGGCACCGTCCCCAGCCATGGGGGCTACCAGGGGTTGAAACCACCCCCCCAAATACCATGCACAGCACAAGAAATGAAAACATTTCGCCATTCGAAATGTTAAAAATTTTTTTATTGGTAAACAAAAAGATTCTGGGTAAAAACCAGAATGAAGAAAAATCCGAATTCTTTTATTTCTTCAATTTTTTTTTAAATCAACGAACTCATAAATATCTAGTATATATATATTTGTATATATATGTATATATATATACATATAACCAGGTATGTATATATATATAAATATATACACAGTCAAAATAAAATGACTATAAAAATATTTTTCTTCAATACCCAGATTGGGAAAATGCTCATTCTGAGAACAAAAATAAATAAAACAACATTGAAACATATAATTTAACCCAGCTATTTGAAAATTTCCCATTCTTTCCCAAATTTAAATGAGGGCCATCACAAGCAGACAAAATTTCACAAGAATTTCCATTTGAAACACCATGTTTTGATCAAATTTTTCTGTTGCAAAGTTTGATGATAGAATTTTAATTCACTAAATTTTCACAATACCTTTTGAGAATTTTTTATTCAATTTTGAATGGAGTTTTTTTGATGGGTTTTTCTTCTAATTCACAGTTTTGAATCCTTTAAAAATTTGAACAACTTCTAAATGATTTTCAAAATAAGAATTGCACAAAATTTAAACATTGAACCTTGTGTTTTCTCCAAGTTTGAAGTCTTTCAATGGAGGTTTGTCTTTTCCTTCCAATTCAGCTGCACCAATTTTCAAATCTTCTCTTCCCAATTTTTTTTTCTTCAACCAAAATCCATTCCAAGTTTGCTCTACAAAATTCCAAAATTAAAATTTTCAAATAAAACGAATTACCTTATGCAATTTTCTCCCCCAAATTTGTCAAACCCCTAAAATGGACTCACCCACCAAACTTATTGCTAAAACCAGATATTTTATTTTTTGCAAATTCATAAACAATTTCATTTCCAAGTGTAATTTGCACAATATTATTTTAAAACAAAGATCTATTTTTGCAACCAAATGATAATTAAATTTTCCTTTTTCAATAAAATTGAATTTACCAATTCACATTTAAATCATTCTCTCAACTTTATTTAAAAAAATTAAAAAAAAGGAAATATAAGGCATAGTTCTATTTTTTTTTCTTTTTGATTTAATCTCAATATTTAATAATGCTAACACAAATATTTTAATTTAATTTATCAATAAATAAATCTAATCCATGATTAGATTATTTTATTGATTGAATTAAATTAACTAATTAATTAATAGTCACTCATTTATTTATTTTGACAATGCAATTAAATAAAACAAGCACCGATTTAAATTGCAAATTAAATACAAGGGCAAGGGGAGAAGAGACAACAAAGAAAATAACTTATCCCAACTAACAACCCAACACACTATGGCTAGGGTGATGTCACGACATAGAAAATCTAGCTACTATCTCCCAATCATTTTCCGTTGGACAAGGGACACACTCAGACCTGTGGAACCAGGTGGAGTCGATGTCTTGTACCTGCATCCTGCACACAATACGAGTGTCGAAAACATGCACATAGATATACATTAAAACACACCGTGAAGAGGAAATCGCGGAATCACAGGGCGCTCGCATGCGAGTGATGTGATCCTGTCCCCTTCACCAATACAATATCGCTAACTGACGTATCTAATCATCAATAATATAGCAAAGCATAAAGCATCAATAATTCACATACATGCTAATTTAATCCATAACATGAAATAATAATAACATCTGATTAAAGTGTCATCATATCAAAACATAATGTTTTCATCGCTTAACAATTAGCGGTCAATAGTAATCAAGTTTATAACCAACATGCTAACAAATCAAAACATACATAACGAACACTGTTCGATCAAAAGAACAAAATGGAGGGGTGTTACATCCTCCCCCCTAGGGTCAGGCTTACTCCTGGAAGCCTGCAAACAAATAGGGACAAAGTTCCCTCATCCTAGCTGCATCTTCCCAAGTGGATGATGTATCATCCCTAGGATCCCACTGGATCCTAACCTGATCAATATCTCGCCCTCGAAGAGCAAGCATTCTACGCTCCACCATGGCCATAGGCTCCAAAGCTAGTTGCCCGTCCTCTACCTGCAAAGCATTCCAATCAAGGACATGAGAAATATCTGGATGGTACGGCCAAAGAACTGATACATAAAATACGTCATGCACACGCGAGAGACTGGGCAGTAAAGCAAGACGATAAGCAACAGGACCAATCTTCTCAAGAATCTTGAAGGGTCCAACAAAGCGAGGTGCCAACTTAGAGCCTTTTCCATAACGGATTGGACTCTTTCATGGACGCACACACAAGAAGACTCTATTGCCTACAAAAAATTGACGATCCACTCTATGCGCAACTGCATACTTCTTCTGCCTATCCTACACTACCACCAAGTGCTCTCTAATCCTATCCACCTGCTACTCCATATCCTGTAACATTTCAGGACCCAAAGTTACTCTGTCCTCTAGTCGATCCCAACTCAAGGGAGTGCGACATGGTTGCCCATACAATGCTTGGAATGGAGCCATGCCGATAGAACTCTAAAAGCCATTATTATAGGAAAACTCTACCAAATAAAGATAGTCCTCCCATCGTGTCTGCTGGTCCATCACATACATATGCAACATGTCTTCAAGGATCAGATTGACCCTCTCAGTCTATCCATCTGTCTCTGGGTGGTAAGCTGAACTGAAGTTCAATTATGTTCCCATCGCATGCTGTAATGATGTCCATAGAGCTGAGGTGAACACTAGATCCCTGTCAGAGATAATCCGACGTGGAATACCATGTAACCTCACTATATCCTCCATGAACACTCTAGCTATGGACGATGCGGTATAGGAAGAGCGCATAGGTGAGAAGTGTGCTACCTTCGTCAACCTATCCACTGTCACCATAATTGCATCATGTCGTCTCTAAGAGTTGGGTAAACCAACAATGAAATCCAATGAGATTATATCCCATTTCCACTCTGGTACTAAATGCGACTACAAAAGCCCTGCTAGATGTTGGTGTTCGGCCTTCACCCGCTGACACTCAAGACATCTCAACACAAAAACCACAATATCTCGCTTCATCCCTGGCTAAAAATATAACTGACGCAAATCTGCATACATCTTCTTCACCCCTGGATGGGCTGAATAAGGTGCATGATGTGCTTCGGTCATGACCAAAGCACAAAGCTCACATGATGGGGGAATGTATATGCATCCCATGTGTCTCAATATTTAATCAGCATCGAGAGAGTATCCCGAATATCTACCCTCAAGGGGTCTTCCTACCTCTATCACCGATCTAACATCCTGATACCAATTGTCGGCTGGGAGGGCAGAAATAATCTGACTCCGCATATCAACAATAAGAGTCAACTTAGATATCTCATGCCTTTGCCTACTGAGGGCATCTGCAACCACATTCTCTTTCCCTTGGATATACTTCACCTCGAAGTCATATTCACAGAGAAACTCCATCCAATGCCTTTGCCTTGCATTAAGGTTGGGCTGCGTGAAGATATACTGAAGGCTCCTATGATCACTATGCAACACAAACCTATGCCCAAGAAGAAAGTGCCTCCATCTCGTCAATGCATGAACCACTGCTGCCAACTCAAGATCGTGGGTAGGATAATTTAGCTCATGATCCTTGAGCTTCTATGACTCATATGCAATGACACGACCCTCCTGCATCAATACTACACCTAATCCCTCCAAGGACGCATCTGTACAAACTACAAAGTCCCTAATAGGATCTGGTATCACAAGTATAGGTGCACTAGTCAACTTCCCCTTAAGACACTGAAAGGCTGCCTCACACTTCTTAGACTGCTCAAACCTCTTTCCTTTCCTCTGAAGGGAGGTGATAGGATGCCCTAGCCTTGAAAAGTCCTTCACAAATCACCTGTAATAACCCGCTAGCCCCATGAAGCTATGTATCTTGGCCACATTCGTGGGCGTAGGCCAATCTAAGATCACTTGGATCTTTGCAGGATCCACTGAAATACCCTCCCCTGAGATCACATGACCAAGGTATTGGACCTCAGTCCTGAAGAATTCACACTTTGACAAGTTAGCATATAGTTGATTATCTCACAAGCACTGTAATACCTATCGTAAATGCTCCTCATGTTCCTCCATTGTCTTAGAGTATACCAAAATATCATCTATAAACACAAGGACAAGCTTGTCTAGGTATGTACAAAATACCCCATTCATAAGACTCATGAACACTGAGGGTGCATTCGTCAAACCAAATGGTACAACTGTGAACTCATAGTGACCATACCACGTTCGAAACGCAGTCTTATGAATATCTGACTCGAAGATTCGAAGTTGATGATATCCTGACTTGAGATCTCTTTGAAAAGATGGTAGCACCCTTGATCTGATCGAATATATCATCAATCCTAGGAAGAGGATACCAATTTTTGATGGTCACTTTGTTCAACTGTCGATAATCAATGCATAATCAAAGTGAACCGTCCTTCTTCATGAAGATGGCAGGTGCTCCCCATGGAGAAACACTAGGGTGAATAAAACCTTTCTCTAGCAATTCCTCCAACTACAACCTAAGCTCTTTCAGCTCCTGGGTAGTCATACAATAGGGAGCTCATGAAATGGGCTTTGATCTAGGTACCAAGTCTATCTTGAAGTCAATGTCCCTCTGAGGAGGCATCCCTAGAATCTCGTCTAGAAAGACATCAGAAAACTCCTGAAGGATGGGGTGACTATCAAGAGAAACATTCTCTTCTCCACCTCCTAGATCCAAATCATCCACTATAACAGCAAACAATTGGCAACCCTACCGCACACACCTTCTCAACTGCATAGCTGAGATGATCCTCAAGGAAATCGGCCTCTAGACCCCCACTACCTCTACCTCTCTACCAGATGCCCCAATGCATCTAATTGACTTATGTCGACAATCAATGACTGCACTATGAGCCTCTAGCCAATCCATTCCTATGACAACGTCATAAGAACCCAATGGAATAACATGAAGGTCCAAGGTAGTTTGGAGAGGTCCAACCTCTAACCTACACTCTGGCACAAGGGAAAGGGATGCAACTTTTTCACCTGAAGCTAACTCTACCTACCACCTATCGACCTGCTTTACCACATCCAGTTTACATCACGTCACGACAGATGAAGAAACAAAGGAATCAGATGCTCCAGAATCAAATAGAATAGAAACTGGGTTACCCCTCAACATACCATAAGCCTCAATGACTGTACCCTGGTGCTCTGCCTGGCGATTGTCAACCACTGCAAATACTCGATGCCCATGGCCTGCATCTCCTACAGTTGGCTCTGACGTTGATGGTCCCTGAGAATAACCTGATGCGCCCTTATTGGGACACATCCTCGCTATGTGACCCTATTGGCCACATGCAAAACATCTAGTGCCTCTACCGAAGCCCCTACCTGCAAGTGGTGCACTAGACTGCTGCGCACTACCCCTGAAAGATGAATGAGAACTCTGTGCTGGCTGCTCAGAGTTGAAGCATCTCATGCGCCTCCAACTCATGTCCCCCTACCTCTGCTGGAAACCCTTCTGTTTCCCTTGGGAACCCTACTGCTGTTGACCACTCTGAGACGGACCCTGCTGAGTTCTAGAAGGTGCACCTCCCTAAGACTGACCTCCTCGAGCACTAGTCCTAGCTGCTAAACCACTGCCCACCTGCACTCCTACATGACCACCTAAGGCCATCGCCAGGTTCTCCTCAATGAGCCTATCCTTGTCGACCGCCACCTCCATCGTCCTGGGTTCAAAAACCCGCACTCCACCACTGATACGGGCATTTAGGCCCCTGAGAAAATGTTGTACCAACATACCCTCATCATCGCCTATGCCTGCATACTGTTTGAGCTCGTAGAAATGATGCTCATACATCTCTACTGACATGGTCATATGTCGAAGGGTGTGGAACTCATCCCCTCGACGCTGCCTCCAATGCTCGGAAAGAAATCTATCCCGAAGCCACTCTAGGAACAACTCCCAAGAAACAGTACCAATGTCCAGATGGAGCTTATGCTCCTCTAATCTCCACCAAGTGGAGTAAAATCCCCTCAAGTGCATGATAGCGCACCTAGCTCGAGTGTTGCTACCGTATGGGTGTATAGCAAAACACCTAGTCAAGTCAATGAGCCATGTCTCTGCCTCCAAACCACTGCCTGATCCATCAAAAATGGGTGGTCGTGCTCTAAGCAAGTCCCTCATATGGGTTGCTACCTCTGAATTAGACTGAACTGGTACCTCTCTCTCTTTAACCACCACTGGATCTACCTCCTGCCTAGGCCCAAAGCGGGCAAGGGTCTCCTCTAACAATTGACGCAACTGAGCATCCTCAATCTTGGGTGGATCTGGATTCTGATTGCCATCTCCCTGAATATTCTGAGAAGCCTGTTGCTCCTCATGATCAGAAACAAGTGGAACATGTGGCGGTTGGTCTTGCTATTCCCCAACGTGACCACCTGAACGGCCACGTCTATGACCCCCACCTCTTCCACGTCTGGGAGGCATAATCCTACACAGACACAAAAAGGTATTAAGCACAACACACAATTAAAACCCACACAACTAAAAGCTTAATGGGCTCATCATAATCCTAGAGTACCCAGTGTTTAAACCTAGGCTCTAATACCATGTGTAATGCCCCACCACGCAACCCTAGGGGAAGTTCCAAACTACTAAACAAATGCACAATTTTTTATTTATTTTTAATTACAAATACATGTAAGATTACAACACAAAGCCAACAATCCCCTAAGGTTATGAGACAAAGGTTATTTAAATCACAAATTAAAACAACATGCATGAAATGAAACATAACATCATTCGCTTAAATAATTAAAGCACATACATTCCATACATGAGATTTGCATTTAAGACCATGAGATCCTTCATGGTTACCAATAACATAAGTTATATAATTACAATTACATCACTCATTCCCAGAATGAGGTAAATCAATAACATGATTGCTTATTACAATTTCCACCTCGATAACAATGAGGGGTAAAATAATACAAGAATGACCAACATAAAAGAACCAAGGTAGCAACTGGCTCCCACGAGCTCTCCAACACGAAAGTCTCGTCCACTCGAGCAAGAGAAAAGAAACCAACGAAGTAAGGTGCATGTTCCACCCAACCAAGTGATACCCGAAGGCTCACCCGCCTTGCTAGGAGATAGTAACAAGGATTTTAGGTCAAGACCAACAACCTCTAAACATAGGCAACATGACTCAACTGAAAAAGATACGAACATGACACCACATGACACAAAGGTTACAATGCTTCCAGATTTTAAGTAAATGATCACATCACGAATACAAACATATTGTTGACTTAAGAGAAGTGTCATCACAATGTCGCATGGGATATCCTGGCAAGTCTTCCTAGGTCTCAGCCCCCATCTCAGGATATCCTGGTAACCTCTAACGACTCCCGACCCCACATGCAAACCAATGCAGAATCAGTTATCTTTCGAAGGGACAAGATAACGATTTTTCCATTCCAGGCCTTCTCGTCTCATCCCAAGTCTATACAAGCACTTGCGTCCATGAGCGAGGCAAAATTAATCTTTTTAAATGTTGATACCACCTTCACTAATCAATTGGTTTAAGTTTTCACTGAATTAACCAACTTACATTGAGATATCCTAGCACCACTTTGTGTGCCAGCCCTCAATGTAAGCCACTTCTCTAAGACAACACATGGAACTATACCACAACCAAAGAGTACTCAAGTGCAACCTAGGGAGAATGAATCCCTAAACATGACATGAAGTCAACAAAGCCTATTCATGATGACCGGGTACAACACTGGACACTATTACACACTACCTAAGGCAAACAAGGTTGGCCGACTTGACAGCAACCCCAAAACATGGAAGACGGTTCTATCTAGAAGACTTACAAAATCTGACTCAAATCTCAACAAGAATGAACACCCCGCGACAAAAGGAAGCTTGCAAACAATGTAAGGTAATCTACATTAGGATTTTGTAAATCCAATCATTCATCGCATTAGTACACTTAATCAAGTTAAATAAACTATGTTCTTGCACAATCACATAAGAGTTTGACTATTCATTTAATTCTTGTTGATACAATCCACCCAATAAATTAAGTCAATTTTCCTTTTGATAAACAATGATTTTCCATAAACAAATTTTCATCTATCCCTTTTACAAATACCTTTTCTATTTTAAAAGAATAATTCAAATTTAAATATATATATATATATATATATTACACATCTATGTAATCAAATATATATATATATATATTTTTTAAAAAAACATAAATAATTAATTTCTAAATACCAATGATAATCACTTAAAAAAATACGTTAAAATATACTATAAATATATTATAATATATATATTATATATAAATAATTTTAAATTATTATATACAACATATATATTAAAATATATATATAAATTATATTTTAATGATAAAATAAAACATTAATTTCAAAATTCATATTATATATATTAAATATAAAATAAATTATATACTTTATATTTAATAAATATAATATAAAAAGTGGATTTAAAAAAAAAACATGAGTCAAACAGGGTTTGGGCCGCGCCCTGCCCTAACAAGGGACGCAGCCACCATTGTTGGGGGTTGCGACCCGTGAGGGCAGCAACGGCACTGCCTTCACAGGCCACCGTCCCCAGCCATGGGGGCTGCCAAGGGTTGAAACCACCCCCCCAAATACGACGCACAACACAAGAAATGAAAACATTTCGCCATTCGAAATGTTAAAAAAATTTGACTGGTAAACAAAAAGATTCTAGGTTAAAACCAGAATGAAGAAAAATCCGAATTCTTTTATTTCTTCGATTTTTTTTTAAATCAACGAACTCATATATATATATATATATATATATTTGTATATATATGTATATATATATATACATATAACTAGGTATGTATATATATATAAATATATACACAGTCAAAATAAAATGACTGTAAAAATATTTTTCTTCAATACCCAGATTGGGAAAATGCTCATTCTGAGAACAAAAAAAAATAAAACAACATTGAAACATATAATTTAACCCAGCTATTTGAAAATTTCCCATTCTTTCCCAAATTTAAATGAGGGCCATCACAAGCACACAAAATTTCACAAGAATTTCCATTTGAAACACCATGTTTTGATCAAATTTTTCTGTTGCAAAGTTTGATGATAGAATTTTAATTCACTAAATTTTCACAATATCTTTTGAGAATTTTTTATTCAATTTTGAATGGAGTTTTTTTGATGGGTTTTTCTTCTAATTCACAGTTTTGAATCCTTTAAAAATTTGAACAACTTCTAAATGATTTTCAAAATAAGAATTGCACAAAATTTAAACATTGAACCTTGTGTTTTCTCCAAGTTTGAAGTCTTTCAATGGAGGTTTGTCTTTTCCTTCCAATTCAGTTGCACCAATTTTCAAATCTTCTCTTCCCAATTTCTTTTTCTTCAACCAAAATCCATTCCAAGTTTGCTCTCCAAAATTCCAAAATTAAAATTTTCAAATAAAACGAATTACCTTATGCAATTTTCTCCCCCAAATTTGTCAAACCCCTAAAATGGACTCACCCACCAAACTTATTGCTAAAACCAGATATTTTATTTTTTTGCAAATTCATAAACAATTTCATTTCCAAGTGTAATTTGCACAATATTATTTTAAAACAAAGATCTATTTTTGCAACCAAATGATAATTAAATTTTCCTTTTTCAATAAAATTGAATTTACCAATTCACATTTAAATCATTCTCTCAACTTTATTTAAAAAAATTAAAAAATAAAAAGGAAATATAAGGCATAGTTCTATTTTTTTTTCTTTTTGATTTAATCTCAATATTTAATAGTGCTAATACAAATATTTTAATTTAATTTATCAATAAATAAATCTAATCCATGATTAGATTATTTTATTGATTGAATTAAATTAACTAATTAATTAATAGTCACTCATTTATTTATTTTGACAATGCAATTAAATAAAACAAGCACCGATTTAAATTGCAAATTAAATACAAGGGCAAGGGGAGAAGAGACAACAAAGAAAATAACTTATCCCAACTAACAACCCGATGACACACTATGGCTAGGGTGATGTCACAACACAGAAAACCTAGCTACTATCTCCCAATCGTTTTCCGTTGGACAAGGGACACACTCAAACCTATGGAACCAGGTGGAGTTGATGTTCTGTACCTGCATCCTGCACACAATATAAGTGTCAAAAACATGCACATATATACATTAAAACACACCGTGAAGAGGAAATCGCAGAATCGTAGGGCGCTCGCATGCGAGTGATGTGATCCTATCCCCTTCACCAATACAATATCGCTAACTGACGTATCTAATCATCAATGATATAGCAAAGCATAAAGCATCAATAATTCACATACATGCTAATTTAATCCATAACATGAAATAATAATAACATCTGATTAAAGTGTCATCATATCAAAACATAATGTTTTCATCGCTTAACAATTAGCGGTCAATAGTAATCAAGTTTATAACCAACGTGCTAACAAAGCAAAACATACATAACGAACACTGTTCGATCAAAAAAACAAAATGGAGGGGGGTTACAATTTCAATGTTTTGGGTGCCTCCATCTCAAGGATTGCTTTTACCTTTGCAGGGTCTATCTCAATACCTCTCATTGACACTATGTATACTAGCAACTTTCCTAATTGTACATCGAAGACACATTTCTTTGGATTTAATTGAACCTTGTATTCCTCCAGCCTGTCAAAAATAGTACTCAAGGTCGCTATGTGATCCTTCCTCTTTCTAGATTTGGCTAGTATGTCATCGACATAATCTTCAACATTTTTATGGATCATGTCATGGAAGATTAATGTTATGGCTCTTTGGTATGTTGCTCCTGCATTCTTCAAGCCAAATGGCATCATATTCCAGCACTAAGTCCCCCATGGACAAGTGAAGGTTGTTTTGTGTTGGTCTTCTTTAGCAATCATTATCCGGTTGTATCCCGAGAAACCGTCCATTAGGGAAAGCATTTCATGTCCCGTCGTCATGTCTATGATCATGTCAATGTTGGGCAACGAGAAATCATCTTTTGAACATGCTTTGTTCAAGTCCCTGAAATATGTGCAAATTATGATGCCCCCATCAGGTTTTGAGACAAGAACCAGGTTTGACACCCATTCTGGATAGTCTATTGGTCGAATGAATCCTGCATCTAATAGCTTCTTTAGTTCCATTTTGACTAGCAGGGCGATCTAAGGGTGCATTTTCCTAAGTTTTTATCAAACAAGCTTTGCTTCAGGGTACACGGCTAGATGATGAACTACAATTTTTGGATCGAGCCCCGGCATGTCAGCATAGCTCCATGCAAAATTAACTTGTCTTTCTCTTAAGAAGGCTGCTAGGAGCTCTTATTCCTCTAATAGTAATGACTTTGCATAGAATGTGATGTGCGAGATCTCCTATGTGCCTAGATTAACTGGATTACATTTTTCTGCTAGGACCATTGATTTTTCCTGATGAAGAGCTCTAAAATGAAGATTGAATTCCCCATCCTCAGGCACCTCGAAGAGGTTTTCACCATTGGATGTGTCCTTTCTTTTTACTTTTTTTGGGTCAGAGAGTGCCACAATGTGGTTTTCACTCAAGCACTTAGAGATTATTCTCAGTTTTTCTCTTTTGTGACTGAGGGATTCAATCGTTTCCCCATAATATGCATGTGTATCCAGCTCAATGATGAATCCTTCTTTGTGATCCCCACATGGAATATTATCCTGTAGTCCCATGAATTTTGAGAGTGCCTCATCATTTTCGAATGTGTCAAGAATTGGTGGTCCTCGGTCATAATCGATAAGTTGTGGGTAGACTAAACGGATTTCATGGTTTTGGTTTTCAGAATCATAGGATAGGGTACTAATCATGAGAAGGGCGGTATCCTCAAAGAGCCTAGGTATGCTGGTTATGGGATCCTCATCATCACTGCTACTATAGACATCAGTTATGTCAAAAGTGAAATTATCTAAGATGTGGCCAGTGGATACAGGTAAGCGAAGTTCAACTGGTGTTGGTTCACGGGGAGTCTTGACTGCTTTAACTAGGGGACCTCATCCATGCATGGTTATACTCAAAGGGGTACATCTAAGGCCAATATTTCTCATTCGCATCTCAGGAATGAGGGGTATTATAAGCCCATTGTCAATTTTCCCAAGTCTCTGATTTCTATCATAGCCCATTGCGAGCATCATTTGCAAACCTTTGCTTTTGTCATCTATTGGTAGATTAGTTGTTGGTCTATCATCTTGATACAAGAGATGAGATGGGTCCTCCTCTATGAATTCTCGGTCGAGATCCCCCCAACTTCTAAAGTTGGGATATTCAGGGGATGTTTGTGAAGTGGAGGCTTGATTTGATTGTGGACGTCCTCGTGATCTAGGAGATTGTGGTAACTCTCCTACCACAAAGTAATTTTTGGGAATCATATAGTTTCCACAACCATTGTCCTAGATGATGACTTTGATATTAGAGATGGTGGGGATGGCGAGAATGGTGGGTGTCTCTATCGCAGAAGTGGAGGCGGGAGTGGCTGGATCAATGTACGGTGTTGATGGGCCTTCATCATTTTTAGGTACTTGAGGTATTTTGTAGTATTTTGCCTCAAGGTTCTTGCAATAGGAGAATGATTCAGGATCTCCATGGATGGTGACCTCTTGTCCTTCATATGTGATATTGACACATTGATGGAAAGTTGATGCTACTGCTTGCATTGCATGGATCCATGGACGTCCTAGGAGAATGTTATAAGGCAAGTCGAGATCCAAGATTTGATAGGTGGTTTCCATGATAGCTAGCCCCACTTGAATAGGGATTTGAATTGTGCCTTGGGACACTCTTTCCTGATCATCATATGCTCTAATTGTAATACCTTTGCCTTTGTCAATGGAATCTTCTGAGATTTTTAGGTTCTTAATAAGCTTGAGGGAACAAATATTCAAACCTGCACCTCCATTCACCAAGACTCACTTGACTTTATTTTTTTGCACTAGGACCTCTAAATGGAGTGCATGGTTATGAGATGGTTGAGAGGGAAAATCTTGGTTGGAGAATGTAAGGAGAGTTTGGTTGAAGATGTTTCTGACCATAGCTTGGAATTCTTTCGCATCAAGATCTGTGGGGGCAATGGATGAAGTCAATGCTTCCTCAAGGATTTTCTTGTGGGCGGATGAGATTTTTAATAACTCCATGATGGAGATTTGTGTTGGGGTTCTTTTTAGTTGATCAAGGACATTGTAACCATTGGGAACAGATCTAGGTGCAGGTACTCTATTTGGCTGGGATGATCTTGCGATGGTAATTTTGTTGCCTCTTGTGGTGACTCCACAATCAACATGGGCTCCTTTGATGGTGATGATAGCGCAGTAGTCATCTAGAGATGCAACGACATGGTCATACACATGATTCACGTTCTTGAAGGTTCCTTTTCCCTTGTGTAATTGTTCCCTTTATTGTTATGGTTAGGCATTGGATTGGTGTATATTTTGAGATTCTAATTCCATGTTGGTTGTTCCACATTTATGATTCTTTGATCAATGAGGTCTTGGACTAGGTATTTTAACCTCATGCAACTGTTAGTGGTGTTCCCTTTGATTTTCTAGAAGTCGCAGAGCTGATTTTCGTTGTACCAAGGAGGTTTTACATCTGGTTCTTGGTAGTTCTCATAGGTGGGAGCTTTGATGAGGTTTTTGTTTTTCAGTTTCTTCATGATGACTTCAAGTGGTTCCCCAAGAGCGGTGTACTTTTGCTTGGTGAAGTTCTTGTTTCGCTGGGGTGGTCCTCTTTGACCGTTGATGTTATTAATCACTTGATTGTTTGGTTATTGTGTTGTTATGTTTGTCGATGGTTGTTTTGATGATGGTTTTGGATTTGTTGTTGTGGTGGGGGTATGTTTTACTGAGGGGCACTGATGACAACTTTGGAATCAATGACACCATCATTGGTAACATTTTTGTTTCTTTCCCATGTGCGAGTTTTTTCATTATAGCTTGTAGATGGGCGATTATTCTGTTGTTTGGGATATGAAGTTGATCCTCTAGGTTGTGTTATAAGGGCTCGTTCGATGCTAAGCGCCTTGGAAATCAACTGGTCGTACGTGGTGATACCTTAGACTTTGAGATGGAATGCTAAGAGGCCATCAAGGTTGGATATGACAGTGCACACTTGTTGTTCTTAAACATGACCCATTTGCTCTGATTGGCCTTGCATCGCCATCGTTGTAGGAATGAAGCAAATGATTCATTCTTACCTTGTTTCAGAGCTGATAGTTCCTCTAGACTGACATCCATGGCAATATTGCATGCATATTTTTTGATGAATGTGTCTATTATTTCTTGGAATGTCTTCATTCCTATAGGTAAGTGAGAGAACCATTCCATGGTGTGGCCATCCAAGCTCCTAGGAAATAGCCGCATCAGATAGGTATCATCATACATGACTTCCATGCAATGAACCTGGAATTCCCTGATGTGATCTTCAGGGTTTCCCGTCCCATGGTACATGTCAAACTTGGGGATCTCAAATCCCTTTGGGAATGGTTTCATCACAAGGCTCCTGTCGAACGGATAAGGACACAAGTTGCTAGATTTTTTTGTGGTTTTCCTTGATTGAAGATCGAGCACTTGTTGCGAGAGCAACTTGATTTGTGTTGTGACATCATTTTGCGCATCATGGGGTGGGATGAAAGTGTTTTGAGGTGGTTCAATTGTTGGTTGGATGGATGTGTTTTTTGGTGTGTTGTTTGATGGTATTTTCACATTTTGTTGAGCCATGTATGCTTGCACTTTCTATTGTATAAACAACACTTGTTGTTGGTCTTGTTGTTTTTGTGCCAGGATTACCTGTTGCTGAGCTTGCTGTTGTGCTTTTTGTTGCACCAACAACACTTTTTGTTGCATCAACAACACTTGTTGTTGCACCAACAATGCTTGTTGTTGGGCTACTAATTGGGTTGCTTCTTGGTACTCTTGGTATTGTTTTACCGCTTTCTGATATGCTTGTTGTTGTGCAAGATATTGTGCTTGTGCTTGTGCTTGTTTTGCTTGATATTGGGCTTGGGCCTCAGCATGCGCTTGAGCTTGTGCCACTCGTGCTTGAGCTTGTGCTTGTGCCTGTGCAGCTTGTTGTTGCTTTTGTTGCAATAATATTTGGGCTTGAGGAGCCATTTGTGCTTGTTGCACTTGTAATGCGGCTTGGGCTTGTGAAACCTATTGTGCTTGTTGTGCTTGTAATGTGGCGTGGGCTACTTGAGCAACTTGAGCGACTTGCTGAGCAGCTAGTTGTGTGACTTGTTTTTGTACTTGTAGGAATGTCTTTTGATAGGAAGCTTGCAACACAATACTATATTGGCTTGATGTATTGGAGCTTGGTGGTGGTGGTGGTGGCGGTGGAGGTGGATTCAAAATGGTGATTGTTGTGGTGGTGAGAGGCATTGTCATGTTGATGGTTGGGTTTTGAGTGGTGGATGGTGTGATTGATGTGGTTGGTCCTTGAGAGATCATGTTTTGAGATGTTAGGGAGGTGGTTGATGATGTGATGGTGGTGGTTTGGGTCATTGGCATAGTTGTCATCTATTTTTGTGATGTTGATGACAATTTTTGAGAGTTTGGCATGATGCTTTGATTGATATTTGGTACAGGGGGAATCCCTAAGCCAAGGAGTGGTGTGGATGATGATGGCAATGGTGGAAGTGGTGAAAACATGAGGGATGTGATCTCTTGAGGAAATGGTGTAGTGTCAAAAATGCCCCCTGGTCTGAACATGTCACCCTCTCCTTGTGAGGTTATGGGGAGAGAGGTTTGGGGTGTTGCACGAAAGGATGATGATGATGGATCATTGGGATCATGGAAAGTGAGAGGGACATATGTATGTGATGGATTTTGGGGTACGGTTTTCCCCAAGATGGTGTTTGCATCCAAGTCTTGATTATTGACAAGGGGGTGTGTTTGTAAGGCATTGAGAAATGTGCTTCCCTTGTTAACAATAGGTTGAGTTGGAGCAATGGATGATGTGATTTGTAGGATGTTTTGAGTGATACTTTGGGATGGGGGTGAAGATGAGATGGGGAGTGTGGATGAAATTGGGGGTGTGATCCCAAAAGATGTTTCCACAATAGTACTCACATTGAAATCAGAAGGGAGTTTAGCCCCTTTTTTTTCTAATTCGAGCATGTATAGTGAAGGGTTGAGTCTCATCATGATGTTGATAATCTTATGATTCTCTATATTTTGAACCATTTTGGTGATTTCCTCATGTGACATCCCAAAGGGATTATTGGTAACATCCTCCACTTGGCCTTCCTTTTGTGATGATGAGGGAAAGTTAGTCAAAGGATTGCTTGATTCAACGAGATTCATTTCGGAGTTTGTTTGGATTAGGTCACTTGAAGCGGGTGTTTCTTTGTTGGCTTCCATGTTCTTCTTGTGTTAAGATCTAGTTTGCACCATAAAATAGGGATCAATTTTCAAGAATATGAGAGATGAACCTCTAATTCTTTGGATTGATCTAATCTTAGGCACAAAAAGAGAAAATTTTAGGATGTTTTTCAAGGATCAAACGTGATATGATGGGGATGATGTAAAAGATGGATGATGTGGATGTTTGAACTTTTGAGAATCTTGAGGGGATGCTAGAATTTTTAGGACTTTAGGATTTGCTTCTTGGATTTGTTTTGGATTTTGAATTGACCTCGATTTTATTTTGGGTTTGCTTTGTTTCTGGATTTATGAACAAATAGACCCTAAGATGTTGGATGATTATCTAAGAAGTAGATTTTCTCAAAGGATGATAATTTGAATATGTGTAGGGAGAAGGATACATCTACCCACACCTATTCAAACAAGATGATAATTTAGCCAAGCATATGAAGAAGGATGCATCTACATATACCTAGCTAAAAAAGATGGTTTGATAATTTGACTAAGCATATGCAAAAGGATGCATCTACACATACCTAGCCAAACATGATTTGATGCTCAAAGATTTTGTTTCAAGTTTTTCATGATTTTGATTTTTCCAAAAAGCCTAGCATGGAGGATAATTTCAAGATTTTTCAAAAGGTGAACCCCATATCCTATACCAACAAGAACTCAACAAATGAACACATTAATAAGATCAAATGCAAGTTAGAATAGAGATTCTCCATAAAATCCATTAACATGATTTGAAATGGGAAATGAAAGCAAGAAATGCAATGAAAGCCAATAAAAGAGATTAATCCTATTCAAATAATAAAAACTCTTGATCCTATGGGGGAGTTGGTGCCAATTTGATGTGGAAATCGGCCCTTTCCCAACTCCTAAGCAAGTTTGATGAAGATTTGATGATTGTGATCCACTTGGCAATTGCTTCAAATGCCTTCCATGGAGAAAACCTGCAATAACCTAGCTACAATTGATGGATTTGATGCAAATGCTAAAGCTCTAAGATGAAACTGAAGTATAATAACTTTGCTCAAATTGTGGATGATCAAATGAGGAGATTAGCCTCTTATTTATAGAATGCCAAGTTGAAGAGATGTCCAAAATGGAGCAATGTGGGACTAAGAATCAACAAATGGCAAGGTGCCACTTGTCAACATGTGAATGGATGGAGGATGTGCAAGTTTTGAAGAATGTGTCAATAAATGCATATATTTGAATTTTGAAATTGTTGAAATGACATGTAAGAGGGAAAAAAGGTGCATTGAATGCCACTTGGCTCAAGGGAAAAGGAATTTTTAGGCAGAGTAAATACCTTGTTGGAAGGACAAAGTTCACTTGGATTTTGAATTCAAATTTGAGGAATATTCCTTTATTATGCCTTTTGAGAGAAAATAGAGATTTAATAAATGAATTAAATCTATTTTCTTGTGCAAGTTACAAAAGCTAGAGGATGGGACATGAGAAAAGATTAAATTAATCAAGTTTAATTAACTTAATGAAAGATTAGAATGATGTGACATATTGATTTAGATTTATGGATTGATTTAAATAAAATATGAGAAGAATATGATTTTAAGATTAATTAAATAAATATTTTTGTTTTATTTAACCAAGGAGAGGAAGTTAGTTTAAACTAAATAAGGTTTTAATTTATTTTATTTAATGGATGGACTTTAGAGATTTAATCAAATAAAATTGATTATTTAATTAAATAGGGATAATTAGATCAGACTGGTTAATTTAATTAACAAGGAAGGATGACTTAATTAGATAAATGATTTATTTAATTAAGAGAGGAACATTGATGAATTTAATCAAATAAAGGTATTTGATTTTAAATGGTTAGACCAAGGGATGATTTAGGATGAAATGGTGTTAGTGGTCAGGATCAGATGTGCAATGTCGATTAGTACATTTTCTATGTCTACAAAAACAATTTGAGAAAGTTCAATTGGTTGAAATGAACTTTTAGGTGCATAAAATATTTGAATCTCCATCTTATGGATGATTAATATAATTATATAAATTTTATATTTTCTCACCTTGATTTATCATATTCAAAACAAATCAATAGAAGTTCTTTCGATAATGGAAAAGGAGAAAATTATTATAACTTTTTTTTGTATCTAAAGAGGTTAAGGTATGAGGAGTTCCTCTATTATGCTTGAACATGCACTTATTTTAGGTGCTTATTTATTCTCTATTGGTATTTATGGACTAGTAACAAGTTGAAACATGGTTAAAGCACTTATGTGTCTTGAACTAATACTCAATGCGGTAAATTTAAACCTAGTAACATTCTCAGATTATTTTGATAGTAGGCAAGTAAAGGGGGATATCTTCTCGATCTTTGTTATAGTTGTTGTTGCTACTAAAGCAGCTATTGGATTAGCTATTGTTTTGGCAATATATCCTAATAGAAAATCAACTCGTATTGATCAATTTGATTTGCCAAAATGATAATAGAGATCTCCTTCCATATGAAGAATTTGTAGACCTATTCCTATTCAAATAGATACTAGCCTGTCTCTCTAAAAATAGATCTAGATCTCTCTTTTCTCTTTATTTTAGAGAGATTTATTATAAGTATTACGATCAATCAAGAGCATAATTCATATTTAACTCACTATCCAAATGATCCGTCTAACATGATTAGACTAGATTTGGTCAATTTTGTCTCTTTTATAAAACAAATAGATAGAATATGAATCTATTCATTATATCACCGATAATACAATTATTGATTTGCTTGATATTCATAATATACCATAATTGGCCATATATTAAAAAATATTATTCAATTAAAAACTTTTTATATGATAACTAATGGAGTTCTTAGATCCAATGGCACATTCAGTCAAAATTTATGATACATGTATTGGTTGTACCCAGTGTGTACAAGTGTTTCCCATAGATGTATTAGAAATGATACCTTAGGAAGGATGTAAAGCTAAGAAAATTGCTTCTACTCCAAGAATAGAACATTGTGTATGTTGTAAGAGGTGTGAATTGGCTTGTCCAATGTATTTCTTAAGTGTACGTGTTTATTTATGGCATGAAACAACTCACAATATGGGTCTAGCTTACTGGTCCATAAAAAAAGAAAAATAGTTAGATCCATCCCATACATATTTTTCATTCTCCTTTTATTCTTTCACTGATCAAAACCCATACTCGACCCAAAATTGAAAGCATGGGTTTTGGTATCGAAAGTCTCTTTTCTCTTCATTATGAGTAATTTACCTTGGTTAACAATAATTGTTATTTTTCCCATATTTGTAGGGTTATTAATCTCATTATTTCCCCATAAAGGAAATAAAATGATTCGATGGTATACTCTAGGCATTTTCTTATTAGATCTACTTTTAATGACCTATATATTATGTTATCATTATCATTTTGATAATTCATTCATCCAATTGGAAGAGGATTATAACTAGATAAATCTTATTCATTTTCATTGGAAACTGGGAATTGATGGATTTTCCATCAGACTTATTTTATTAACGGGATTTGTAACTACTTTAGCTACTTTAGTTGCTTGGCCAGTTACTTGAAATATGTGATTATTGCATTTCTTGATGTTGGAAATGCACAGTGGCCAATTGGGATTATTTTCTTCTCGAGATATTCTACTTTTCTTTCTCATGTGGGAGTTGGAACTAATTCTTGTTTACCTACTTTTATCCATGTGGGGGGGAAAAAGATGTCTATATTCGGCCACAAAATTTCTTTTGTATACTGCGAGTGGTTCCATTTTTATCTTAATGGGAGCTTTAAGTATGGGTCTCTATGGATCTCATGGGCCAACATTCGATTTTGAATTATTAGCTAAAAAATATTATCCCATCACACTTGAAATACTATTATATTTAGGGTTTTTGATTGCTTATGTAATAAAATTGCCAATCTTTCCTTCACATACCTGGTTACCAGATACTCACGAGGAAGCACATTATAGTACATGTATGCTTTTGGCCGGAGTTCTATTGAAAATGGGAGGATATGGGTTGATTTAGATCAATATGGAATTGCTACCTCATGCTCATTCTTTGTTTTCATCGTGGTTGATAATAATAGGAGCACTACAAATTATCTATGCAGTTCCCACTTCTATGGGTAAATGCAATTTGAAAAGAAGGATAGCCTATTCATCAATATCTCATATGGGCTTTGTAATTATTGGAATTGGTTCCACGACATATATAGGGCTCAATGGAACCATTTTGCAAATGATTTCTCATGGATTAATTGGTGTTGCACTTTTTTTCTTGGTAGGAACAAGTTATGATAGGATGCGTACTCTTTTCCTTGATGAAATGGGAGGAATCGCTATACCAATGCCTAAAATCTTTACTATGTTTAGTAGCTTTTCAATGGCTTCTCTTGCATTGCGAGGAATGAGTGGTTTTGTTTCAGAATTTATGATATTTTTGGGAATAATTAATAATCATAAATATTCTTCAACCTTTTGGGTCATTATTACTGCAATAGCGGCAATTGGAATGATATTAACTCCCATTTATTTGTTATCTATGTTACGTCAAATGTTCTATGGATATGAGGTTTCAAATGTCCTGAAACCTTATTTTAAGGATTCGAGACCACGCGAACTTTTTATTTTGATATGTCTCTTTCTACGAATCATAGGTATTGGTCTTTATCCTGATCTATTTCTATTTTTACATAATGCTAAGGTAGAAGCTACTTTATCTCAATATTTTTATTAATCGTAATCATTTTTTTTTGAGCTTTCAAATGAATTGGAAACTATCTAATAGGCCTAGTTATACCCTTTTCTTTATGAGATATAAATAGAATGAAATAGAGAAAATTGCTCTCTAGTTCGAGTTATTTCAAGTAGTTATTACTCTATGACACCCTTTGAAATAACTTGGACGAACTCTCTATTAATTCAATACCATAGAATCACTAATGGTTATTACAAAAAACTCATAATAGATAGAGTAAAATAAGGCTTTTTGATACTTATAAAAGTATACATGTCAGGAACCAGATTTGAATTGGTGACACAAGGATTTTCAGTCCTCTACTCTACCAACTAAGCTATCTCGGTTGTTCCCCTATGCATCATACTAGTACAATAACCAAACTCCTGTCAACTAAAAACAAAAAGGTAAAAGACAACATTTGAAAGAGTAGAAGCAATGATGTAAATAAAAACATACATACATGTTATATATAGTTATATACATACACATATACAAAGATGTATATATATAGAAGTAGACACAAATTGATCATACAATTAAAACTTCTTATGTGATAAAGTTTTCTTATGTTCTTATTAACACATCTAATAAATAATAATAAAAAAGAAAATAAAATAGACCTCTTTGATAAAGAGGCCTAGGGATAGAGGGACTCGAACCCTCACAATCTATACAACCAACGAATTTTCCTCCTACTCCAATTTTCATTGTTGTTGACATTGACATGTAGACTTGGACTCTATCTTTATCCTCGTTCAATTATTACTTCCAAAAATGGAATTAAACGCAACTCTCTTTCTAGAGAAGCTCTTAATTGGAAAGCCTAATGAATCCTTCAATTTCAATTTGAAGCTAGGCATATTCTTTTTAAAATAAAACCTACAACAATTCAAGCTCTAATCATTATTTTTGTTTATGGGTGATATATAACACTTTTTCAAGCATTAAATAAAATATAAAAGACATTTTGTAAATAAAGTATCCAATTCAAATTATGTTGATTCGTTAGAATAGCTCCCGTTGAGTCTCTACACCTATCCCTTTCTCAAAAAGGAAACTATTGTCTCTAGAAATTGGATTTAGCTCAGGATTGCCCATTCAAAATATCCCAGGGTTCCCTAGATTTGGATTCTATCACTTGGTAAGTTTCCATACAAAGGCTCAAAAAATTTAAGTCCATAGTGTCTACCGATTCCACCATATCCCCTTCTTGTAGAATGAAATCATAAAATAATAATTGCATCCCATCAATTATTTTATTTGCATTAGCATTATATTCTTTCTCCATTTTTTATGCAATGTTCTTATCTATATTCCCATCCTACACCACAAAAATATCCCTTTCTCTATTTAGATCTTATTGAAATCATATTTTCGTTCTATAAGTATAGTCTACGAAAGGATGAGAAATCAAAAAGAATTTTTTTCTTCTTTTTTTTTAATTTTTTGAAATAATACTATTCCACTTGCAACGGAAGGATTCGAACCTTCGCAATAATAGGAACAAAACATGTTGCCTTACTGCTTGGCCACACCCCATTGGTGTTGTTTTATTTTAATCAATTAATAGAAATTGAAGCAATGTTTCATAGTAATTCATTAGAGATTCATTATTATCTAGTGCTATGCAATTATGCATAGAAAAACCAAAGGGGCATAGATTCTTGAGTGAATAAAATAGATATTATCTATAGAGGAACCTAAAAAGAAACAAGAATATATATTCATTGGTCATTCTCTATCAGAATGGTTAAAATATTATATGAAGAAATGATCCCTTCCAACTCGAAGACTAAAAGTCTAATCTTGGCGAAGAAATTCAATTGATTGGCCAAAAACTTTTGGGTCTTTACATCATTTTTATTCATTGGAGAATCAAAATGCTAGTTATCCTCAACCTCCCTATTTGTCTAGACGATGCCGCTTTTCATTTGAATAACCCTTTTTTTCCAAATTTCCCAAAGCTTATGCAATTTTTGATCCAATTGTTAATGCAATGCCAATTATCCCTCTCTTTTTTTGATTAGCCTTTGCTTGGCAAGCTGCCATAAGTTTTTGATAATGATAATTTGACAAAAAAAAATTGATTCATTTTTGTATTCACTTGATACAAAAAAATGGATTATTTCAATAGTTACATTCTAACTATTTAGATTGGATCACTTTCATTAATCAAATTTATGTAACACTCTTTTTACTTGCTCTGATGCTTATTTTGTGGTACATCAATTATTCTCAATAGATCAAAATACCTCAGATTAGTCAATATCAACTCCATCATAGTTGGAGTTTGGGCTATTAGGTATTGATTATAATATGTTGTTTCTATTTAGAGATAGCATATCTTTGATATTTATTTAAAGAACGTGTAAGAATGAGAATTTGTATATGCATTCCAATTTTTTTTCTATTTTAGACAATTTATAGACTTGTTTCTATTTTTTGTTTGAAAAGATGATAAATAAATTTGTTGATTGTGATAATCCTAGACTTGTTTAGGATAGTTTAATTAGTACTTGAGTTCCTATTTATCCTATTCAACCCTGAGGAAAGAAGAAAAAAAAAGATTCAAAATGGAATTTATTTTGTTTCTCTTTTCTTCTTTGCTCTGGATTGAGGTACTAATATATGATACAAAAATTGATGATCTATTATGTTGTAATTCTAATAAGAATCCTGAAGATTACATAATGCTTACTCTTAAGTTGTTTTTTTACACAGTAGTTATTTTTTTTCTTTCTCTCTTTATCTTTGGATTCCTATCGAACGATCTAGGATGAAATCCTGGGCGTAAAGAATAGTGATGAAAAAATATTAGAAAGTAGCTTTTGTAAAAGGGCCTATTTCTATAGTTTTTGAGGAGTCATCTCAAGTGACTGAACGGAGAGAGAGGGATTCGAACCCTCGATACAAATAGTTTGTACAACAGATTAGCAATCCACCACTTTAGTCTGCTCAGCCATCTCTCCTAGATGGGAGATCTAAAATGAATATAGCATTTGACTAAATAAAGACCAACATTTGTGAGAATCCAATTGTATTGATTTATTCCATTTGAAATGATTTTTCGCTTTCTCTAGCCCAACTAGTATCTAGCCAGGCCATTATCTTTCCTAGATAAGAATAATTGACCAAATTATGAAGAATACAGTGCTCTACCTAATCTGAAAGCTAAAATAATTATTATAAAAGGAGTAAAAAGGGCTATCAAAATTTGACCCTCTGATATCATTTCTTTATTTCCTCTCCAATCACTTTTTTTATTATATAGATAATAGATAAGCACCTCTATATTTTTTATTATTATTTTAATAATTCTAGCTATTTCAGGCTATAATCTGGATGAAATGTTATAGATTAAAAATGGATAGATCATATTGGAAGGGTAACAAAGAGGTTTCAAAAACTAAGAGTGGATCAAAATGATGAAAATGATCATAATTTTCATTTTCTATATCTTTCATAAAGAAAAACTATGGTTCAAAATCACTTGAACCATTCTAAGGAATGTGTTAATAATCATAATAGCTATTATAAGTTATTACTATAATAATACTTAAGTAATAGGGTATTACTTTTAATATTGATTAAGGAGTGTTCTTACAAAAGTAAAAACTCTTAAGTTAAGGGGGGGATTTGAAAAGAACCATCTCCTATGGAATTGAATTTTTGGGAATAGGGAAATATGATGATAGGAACTTGCATTAAATTCTTATTAGAATCTAATAATTACTTTTTTCACTATTGGACAAAAGATTGATCTATATGATACAATGAAATTGTGACGGGTATAGTTTAGTGGTAAAAGTGTGATTCGTTCTATCATTATATTCATAGAGTTGAAGGCTCTCATCCATATTTTGAAAAAAACTCTATTTCTAGATAGAGGTTCCAAACCTCTCCTATGAATACCCTAGTTCAGGAAAGGAATTGTACACATTCTCGTAATTTTGATCTGGAATGATAAAAGGACCATATTTTCCATTCCATCCAAGATAGCAAAACAAAATGTAGAATGTTTTCAAGGATTAGACCGATCTATCTAATCAAATCAATCAAAGATCCATGGATATCAAAAGATTCTTTTTCATCATAACTAAATGTCCGACTACTAGAACAACAAAAGTTGGAGTAAAATAGCTAGAAAATAGTGACTTTGGTTTACTTTAGTCACTGTTATTTTGTTTGAGCTCGGTGGAATTTGATTTCCTCTAGGATCACAATCAGTAGAAATAGGGAACGAAGTAATTAGAAAGATTATATAGTTATTCCAATATTCATATGTTTGAATCTGATCTTTCTATAGGGATCATCTATCAAGTGAATAGGTATTCTATATTGAAGGTTGTTCACTTGAGGTAAAGAGGGAAAAAAGAACTACAAATAAACTAACATAGATGTTATGGAGCAGAGAAAATTTGATTTTTCTTTTTTTATTCACAAAAAAGATTTTTTTATGTGAATAATCATTTTTCAACGACCTCCCTTTCTATCTCTCTCCCATGGAGGAGCGGAATGAAAGAAAATTTTCATGTTCGGTTCTAAATTAGAGGCATTAATCAACGTCGACTATAACCCCTAGCCTTCCAAGCTAACGATGCGGGTTCGATTCCCACTACCCGCTCATTCATATTCCTTATTCAAAATATTTTTTCATGTCAACTTCTCTCTCATTCACATGAATTTTTCATGTCCATGTTACATATCTATTCTTTCTCTTTCTTTCCCAAACCTCGTTGTGGATAGAGAAAGAAAAAAATTGTAATTTTTTGTTAATGATAAAGTATTTCAAGGAATAATGAAAATAAAGCTTCCATCGTCTAATGGATAGGATAGAGGTCTTCTAAACCTTAGGTATAGGTTCAAATCCTATTGGACGTAATAATTCATTGTATTTGTAAATGTTGCAAAGCTTTTTTATGCTAGAAGAAAAAGTTGGATATTTTCTTCAATAGCTTCTGTTAAAAGATCTTCTACTTTTTCTGTGAATGTCCCAGTGGAACGTATAATTTCTCCAATTGAAATAACTAGGGTTTCTTTTTGACTAGATACTCGCGCAACTTAAGGATAATTTTTTTTACGCGAGTTGTTGAAACAATCTCAATCAAATCCTTTGATAGTGGAAGAACAAATAGCTATGATTTATACTACAACGAATGGAAATCTAGATGTATTAGATATTGTACAAGTGATCATTGACCTCTTTCCAATTGGTCTTGCCTAGTTTTATCAAGATCAGAAGCGAATTGTGCAAAAGCTTCTAACTCTACAAATTGAGCTAACTCTAATTTTAATTTTCTAGCTACTTGTTTCATAGCTTTCATCTGAGCTACGGATCCTACTCTGGATATGGAAAGACCAACATTAATGGTAGGTTGAATTCTTGCATTGAAGAGATCAGCTGATAAGAAGATTTGTCAGTTGGTAATAGAAATTACGTTAGTGGGAATATAAGCTAAGACATCTCCAACTTGAGTCTCCACAATTGGTAAAGGAGAATTATACCAACCTTCAAGTTCCCTAGGCCGACAATTGGTAGATTACGCAAACCCAGAGCAATCATTAATCGATTTCATTATCTTAACGATCATCATCAAAAGAACCAAAATAATGGTCATTATGATCATCGTCATAATCATACGATATAGGTGCAAAATCCAGTCCTTCTATGCCTATTGTGTCGACAAGACCAAACTCTATTGCCTCCTTTAGTGTCATATAAATATCTCTTTCTAATAGATAAGTAATTAATTCTTGATCCTGCTTTGTCGTACTTACATAAGCATCCACAATATACGCACGCAAGTCATTCAGATACTCTGAATTGAAGCCTAATTCTATTGAAGTGGAGCAACAATCATAAGGAGACATATGGGGTTGGTGGATCATAATTGAAGCATTTTCGATCATTACCCATTTAGTAAACGACCCCCCTGTGTAGAAGGAAAGCTCCCATTGAAGCATTTAACCCGACACCTATTGTAGATACATCCCCTGTTACGTATTGCATAGTATCATAAACAACGATTCCCTGTACCATTCCTCCACCTCAACAGTGAATAAAGAACATAAAATCCTTTGTTGGATCTTCTTGATTTAAATAAATCATACTTTTCATGATTTGATCTGCAGGTTGTTTTTCTAGTGGTCTAGCTAAAAAAAAATATCTCCCAAAAAATAATCGGTGATATATCTCAACCCAGTCTGCTTCCTCTTCTTTCGGCCCCTAGTAAGGCACTTTAGGGACGTTGGTTATGTCCATTTTACCAAGTTCTTTCTCTTCTGACATTTTTTCATCCTCTTTGACCTTTATTAGTAAGAAAGAAAAGCTTATATATATATATATATATATATATATATATATATATATATATATATATATATATTAGTAAGAAAATAAGTTTATATATATATATATATATATATATATATATATTAGTAAGAAAAAAAGACTTTTTTTTGTTTTTTTTTTTTATTCTTTTTGTATTATACAATATATAAACTTTATTAGTAAGAAACAAAGAATTTTGTGTTTTTTTTTGTTATGTTTCAGCTAAACGATGACTTTTTCTACACAAAACCAAAAAACAAAAAAAAACATAAAAATGGATTTTTTTGCATGACTATTGCTAGTATTTTTTTTGAGTTAGATATAAGTTTTAAATTAAAAAAAAAAATCTTATTTTGTAAATGAATTACAAATGTATATAAATAAATTGAAATTATTCTTAATACAGTTATAATAAAGAATACAATTTATTATAAATAGATTATATCTAGTATAATTATAAATATGTTTCTAATTAAAAATAGAATGTGTTATAAACACTTATATTATTTTTAGTATAAATTTAGACTAAAAAAAGGATAAAACCTCTACATAATTTCAAAACTTTATGCATAAGTTTGATCCCCAAAAAACAATTCTTAAGGGATCAAGACTTGTTTTTGGGAATCTTATAATAAAATGAATTATTTTGACCTTTCAATCACTTAAAAAATACATGTATATTTCGATTATTTGGCTCAGAACATTTTTTAAAAGAGCTCGTGGAACCATGGTATCAAAAATTCCAAAATCAAATAAAGAATCAGATATTTGATCTTCATCATCTACTATCTGGTTTAATGTATGCTCAATAACTCTTTTACCTACAAATTCAATGTATGCATTAGGCTCGAAAATTGTGACATTAGCCAACATACCAAAACTAGCAGTGACTCCACCAGTTGTAGGAGATGTAAGAATTAAAATATATAGTAAATTATTCTCTTTTTGATGTGTATGCAACATAGCAGCTATTTTATTCATTTGCATTAAGCTAAAACTTCCTTCTTGCATGCGCACTCAGCTAGAAGCACATACGAGAATTAATGGAAGAAAATTATCAGTAGCATACTGTATTAAACGGGTTATTTTTTCACCCACTACCGAGCCCATACTACCTCCCATGAATTGAAAATCCATAACTCTAAGTGCCACAGTAATACCATTTATTTCACCTATGCCTGTTTGAATAGCGTTGGGTAAACCTGTTTCTTTTTTATAGGAAGTGTTATAATCTTCATAAGATTGTTCTTTTGTTTCTATAAATTCTTCCTTTCCTAGACTAAGTGTACTCTTTAGTAGTTTTACATTAGTGTCAACATACTCTTTTTCTTCTTTAGTTAAAGAGTGATAACTTAAAGGAAATTCTTCCTCAATATCCTTAGTATCTTCAATATCTTCAGTATCTTCTATACAAGTATCTTTTTTGTTACAAATTTTTTCTTTGCTATCTAGTGCTAATGTAGAAAAAAAATTCATTATCTCTAGTAAATAGAAATAAATACTCTTAGTATCTTCAGTATGTACGACAATAAACTGTTGTCACAATCTTTTTCATTCTTCTTGTGATGAAGGTAGAGATTCTCTATTTGGTGAAAAAACTCACTATTTGTAATATAGAGTCGATAATCATAATCAATATGACCTAGGATATCATAACACTAGAAAAACTCCACACTATTTCTACTAGTGACTATATCATCCGGTATCATCTGATCCAGGTAATTTCTACTAGTGACTAGATCATCCTGTATCAGATGATCCAGGTAACGATGTATCATCTGATCCTCTATCATCTGATCCACTTGATTCTCTATCATCTGATCCACCTAATTCTCTATCAGCTGATCCACTAGATTCTGTATCTGATCTGCCTGATATTGTATCTAATCCTCTATCATCTAATCCACCTGATCCTATATTTGATCCTCTATCATTTGATTCATGTCCTCTTGTATCATTTCATCCAAGTAATCTTGTATCATCTGATAACACTAGTAGTGATCTTTTTTTTCACATATTCTACTTGAATACCAAAGCCAAAATGAGAAGATTCTTCTCCTTTGAGTAAACCACAACAACGATTTTTAAACCAATATTTCAATTTTTTCAAGCCCATATATGTTTCCATCAAACAGATCACCATATTTTTTCATAGCCATAAAAAGTAATGTCTCTGGATCATTTCTTGGATAAAAAGGAAATACTTTTTTTATTTTTCTTGTTTTTCTTTTTTCTTCCAGAAAATAAAGTGCTAGTTTGACTAAGTTTACCACCACTACTTTCAAGAACTTATCTTGTGTTTGTAGTTGTTCTACTAGGTGGGCTAATTGTTTATTTAATTTTATTAGCAATTCAAAAATTAGGATTTCTTCAAATTCAAGTGCCATATCTTCAAAATCCATAGAAATGATTTCATACTCGTCATTCCCCCTATCTTCTAAAGAAGTTTTAGGAAGCAACCTAGACATTTCCTCATTAAATAATGCTTTATTTAAAAGTGCAAACCTATGTAATTCATCTTTTATTCTTTTACATATTTCAAGAAGTACAAATTGAATTGTTTTCAAACCTGTACCAATAATGTCTTGCAATATTGTAATAGTTTCTTTTGCACCTAAATTCAAATATTTTATGAATTTCTTTTCTAGTACAACCTTAAGGATATTAACAAGAGTATTGTTGTATGCTACTAATGTTTTCAACGATTTAGTATTTAAAAAAAAAAACTGTTTTTAAAAATATTTGGAATAAATTACTTTGTACAATAAAAATGAGACCTTCGAACCATTTTGATGTCAAACATCGTATGTTTTTTCTCTAAAAGATCTATCGGAGATAAATTCATGGCCATAGGGCGCCAAGTGCCATTATCAATTAAAAGTCCAATTCGCTCTGAACTAGTCATTTGTAGAGTAGCTCCACATTCTACACAAACACCTTTTTGTTCTACTAAAGATTTCTTATAGAGAAGGGTCTCACAATTTTCACACAAAAACCACAAATGCTTAAACGTTCTGAATTGAATCTATCTTCTACGTGTTTTGTTTCGATATATTCAGAATCCTTGTTTTCCTCACACATTTTTCTATATTTTTTCTAGATATTATTAATGTACAACTTTGAACAGATAAAATCCAAATTTTGCTTCATTTTTATTCCATTTTTTTAGATCTTGGGCAAAAAGATCTTATTGTCGTAATTCATTTATTTGTTCAAATTGCATATAGTATATATATACATATATATATAGTATATATAATACATTTTAGATACATACATTTGATTCCTTGAGTGGATAAAATCCGCTTCTGATCAAAAAACAGAAAATGAAGTCTCCATTAGGTTCTTTCTAATCTTTCCAACGAATTCATGATGATTCATTGAAACATAATGAATAGTGGACTTAATAAAATATCTATTTCTATTTAGACAATATGCTATTATACCTTTTTTTTACTTTATTACTTTATTCTTAAAGCTCCAGATAAAGCTGAGTCAAAATTAGCTTTTATTAGATTATAAAAAATTTGACAAATCCATTCAATCATGAGGATTTAATTTGTTAAAGATAGCATTATCGTTAGCCCACTTTGGGCATGGGCTAGAAGAGATTGAAGCCCCTTGCCCCCTCGTCCTAGATCTACTAATCCATAGAACCAATCGAATAATCCCAAAAATTGAGAGGTAAACCCCTTTTTCAAGTTGAATTATCTATTCCCATTCATTCAGTATTCGACTCAATCTTAAAAGAAAAGATTGGGCCGAGTTCAATTTGATTAAGGGACCAAACAGCCGAAATTCACATGATTACAAGCGATCAATCGTATCAAATTCAAATTTGATTTCTTTCCATACTTCACAAACGGCAGCTAGTTCAAGACTCCATTTAGTAGCTTTGCAGATCACTTCATTACCTTCACGTGCAAGATCACGTCCTTCATTACGGGCTTGTACACAAGCTTCTAAAGAGACTCGATTATCCACTGCACCAGGTTCATTTCCCCAAGGGTGCCCCAAAGTCCCTCCACCAAACTTTAATACGAAATCATCCCCAAAGATCTCGATTAGAGTAGGCATATGCCAAACATGAATACCTCCTGAAGCTACAAGCAAAACACCCAACATAGAGACCCAATCTTGAGTGAAATAAATACCACGACTTTGGTCTTTTTCAATAAAATCATCATGTAATAGATCAACAAAACCCAAAGTGACTTCTCATTCTCCTTCAAGTTTACCTACTACAGTACTAGAATGAATATGATCTCCACCAGACATACGTAGTGCTTTAGCTAGTACACAGAAGTGCATACCATGATTTTTTTGTCTGTCAATAACTACATGCATTACACGGTGAATGTGAAGAAGTAGGCCATTATCTCAGAAATAATGAGCCAACAAAGTATTTGTCGTAACACCTCTAGTCAGATAGTCATGCATGATGATAGGAACTTCCAATTCTCTGGTGAATACTGCTCTTTTCATCATTTCTTCACACGTACCTATGGTAGAATTCAAGTAATGTCCCTTAATCTCACCTGTCTCAACCTGAAATTTATAAATTGCTTCTGCACAAAAGTAGAAATGATCTCTCTAGCGCATAAATGGTTGGGAATTCATGTTTTCATCATCCTTGGTAAAATCAAGTCCACCACGAAGACATTCATAAATCACTCTACCATGATTCTTGGCAGATAGACCCAATTTTGGTTTGATAGTACATCCCAAAAAAGGACAACCATATTTGTTTAATTTATCTCTTTCCACTTGAATACCATGTGGTGGTCCTTGGAAATTTTTGAATAAGCAAGAGGAATTCATAAATCTTCCAGACGTAGATCCCGTAAGGCATTAAATCCAAATACAATACCTACAATAGAAGCGAATAGGTTAGTAACAGAACCTTCTTCAAAAATATCTAAGGGGTAAGCTACATAGGCAATAAATTGATTTTCCTCTCCAGGAACGGGTTCAATATCGTAGCATCGGCCCTTGTAACGATCAAGAATGGTAAGTCCATCAGTCCAAACAGTGGTCCATGTACCATTCAAATATTTGGTAGCTACTGCTACTCCCGCTTCTTCAAGGGGTACTCCAAGTTGAGGAGTGACTCGAAATGCTGCCAAGATATCAGTATCTTTGGTCACATATTCTGAAGTATAATAAGTTAATCTGTAATCTTTAACACCAGCTTTGAATCTGACACTTGCTTTAGTCTCTATTTTTGGTGACATAAATAAGTCCCTCCCTATGATTTATTGTTAATAGCTCTTACAAGAACGAGGTCTACTCGACCTGGGTGTCAAATGTAAAGAATCACTTTTGTATTTTAAAAAAATTGTACAAAATACACATTTTGTAGCCTTTGTTGTCAAAAAGGCTTCTCTTTCAAGTGATATTGTATCATGTTATGTATGTATGACGCAACCCAATTTCTTATTTCGATTGACTTGCAGACCTTTCCACAATTCTAATTTATTCTATATTAGAAGTAAATGTGATACATTTCATTTTAGGTGAAAAAGAAAATGAAAAAAATTGCAATAGCAGATGGTATGGGCATAGGTAGAAATGTGACTAGTTATTGGCTCAGCAAGTTGAATACTTCTGATCGTTATCCATTTACTTCCAATTTCATTGGATAAATATCTATTTATCTCAACAAAATCACATCAACAGGCTCTAGTCGTGTTCTAGCT
Source organism: Sequoia sempervirens (assembly GCA_007258455.2). Classification (NCBI taxonomy): domain Eukaryota; kingdom Viridiplantae; phylum Streptophyta; class Pinopsida; order Cupressales; family Cupressaceae; genus Sequoia; species Sequoia sempervirens. Next base: position 269,744,156 of record VDFB02000015.1, on the reverse strand, counting down.
CTTTTGAGGGCTACATCGACCTCGATTGCTTATCTCTTGCCTTCAGCTCGCACACGATCAACTTTAGCTAATCTAAAAATTTCCTAAGCCTCTTGAAGATCAATATCAATACATCTTTCTGCATTATTTACCAATAATGTTATTTCATTATTGTATATCTTGGAAAAACCGCCCATCAAAGCCATAGTTGACCAGTGGGCATTGAGTCATATTTTCATGACTCGTATATCCAAAGTTGTTACAATTGCAATATGGTTAGGTAATACACCCATTTGACCATTATTAGTAGTTATTATTATTTCTTGAATGTTTGAATCCCAAACAACTCGATTGGGAGTCAATACACGAAGATTTAGGTTCATTTTTTTTCATTAAATTTCTTTTAAGTTCATAGCCTTTGTGGTAGCTTCACCAATGTTACCCACCAAATAAAAAGACTGTTCGAGAAGACCATCTAATTCTTCAAAAAGGATCATTTGAAAACCTTTAATTGTTTCTATTAGACTAACATATTTATCAGGGGAACCAATGAATACCTCTGCTACAAAAAAGGGTTGTGACAAAAACAGTTCAATTTTTCTTGCTCTTGCCACGATTAAACGATCGTCTTCTGATAATTCATCTAATCCAAGAATAGCTATAATATCTTGAATTTACTTATAACATTGAAAATTTTGTTTAACTCCTTGCACAGTTTCATAATGTTCTTCGCCTATGATCGAAGGTTGGAGCATAGTTGACGTGGAATCTAGCGGATCTACCGCTGGATAGATCCCCTTGGCAGCTAATCCTATCAATAGTACAGTAGTAGCATCTAAATGTGTGAATGTTGTAGCAAGAGCGGGATCAGTCAAGTCATCTACAGGTACACAAACTGATTGAATGGAGGTTATAGATCTCTCTTTGGTAGAAGTTATTCTCTCTTGTAAAGAACCCATTTTCGTGCTAAGAGTTGGCTGATAACCCACCATGGAAGGAAATTTACCTATTAATGCGGATACCTCTGATCCTGCTTGGACAAAGCAAAAGATATTGTCAATAAATAGGAGTACATCTTGTTTATTGACATCTCAGAAATATTTAGCCATAGTTAAAGCAGTGAGACCAACTCTCATATGAGCTCCTGGTGGTTCATTCATTTGACCATAGGCCAAAGCTACTTTGGATTATGATATATTTTGTTCATTAATGTCCCGGTTCTTTCATTTCCTTGTAAAGATCATTTCCTTCATGGGTACATTCTCCTACTCTTCCCAGTACAAAAACACCTCCATGATCCTTAGCAATGTTGTTAATTAATTCCATAATTAACACTATTTTATCCACTCCAGCTCCCCAAATAATCCAATTTTTCCCCCATCGCGATAAGGAGCTAAAAGATCCACTACTTTAATGTCTGTTTCAAAGATTGAAACTTTGGTATCCAATTGTGTAAAGGAAGGAGCATATCTATGAATAGGAGATGTTGTGAGAGCATCTACAAGACCTAAGTTATCAACGGGTTCCCCAAGAACATTAAAAATTCTCCTGAGAGTAGTTTCACCAACTGGAACACTAAGTGGACCTCCTGTATCAATTACTCTCATTCCTCTCATCAAACTGTCTGTAGCACTCATAGCTACAACTCTAACCTTATTATTTCCTAATAATTGTTGTACCTTACAAGTCACACTTATTGGCTGACCGGTTGTATCGTTATCCTTAACGATCAACGAATTGTAAATTCTAGGCATATTACCTAGAGGGAAAGATACATCTAATACTGTGCCAATGATCTAAGCAATACATCCTGCCTTCTTTTCTACAAGTGTGGAAAACCCAAGAATAAAAGGATTGGTTCTCATAAAAAATAAATTTAAAAAGGATATTGATTCCAATTCCTAATACTAGCAAAAATCTAAAAAAGGCACAAATGCTCTGTAATGAGTTGATCAGTCAATAATCATTGAGAGTTTGAACTTTAACTTACAAGTTTAGTCATCTTTTTCTTTGTAAAGTTCAACTTCGATAATGATCTAAAAATAGTGATTATTTAAAGGGAAATAATTGACTTATAAAATAAATGTAGTAAAACTTATTTGATTACTCAATCGCATCAAATAAGTTTTACCTACTATTGGATTTGAACCAATGACTCTCACCATATGAAAGTGATACTCTAACCATTGAGTTAAGTGGGTTATTTGTTATCATAGATAGAGTTGTACCTAGAAACAATTCTAAGTATAATTCAACATATAAACAATATGCCCATTAACTATGGGATAGTATCAAATGACTCAATTAAATATCATCTGTCTTGATAGAAAGTGATCCATTTTGTTAGTATATCTTCAAGACTAAACTGTGAAGGGCTATAGCTTAGCTAGATAGAGCACCTCATTTACACGTGTGCCAATGGTTTTCAGGAGAGTTTATTGGTTCATCCAGTCCATAAAATGGATTTGAGTCTTACTCTATGAATTGGGAGAACAATAGCATGACAAAGATGAAGTTCGCTTTGATTCGAACTATAGATCTAGTTGATATGGTCAATCTCGAGGAAATTCAATGTTAGGCCTAATGAGTACAATACGAGAACCTCAAAAATGAATTCTTTTCGCTCTATGAACTTTGAGGTGTATGAAGTCTCATATTATTATTTTGGGGTGATAGAGAATCCATTTGGAGAATCTATGTCTGAGTGTAGTACCCCTCCATTTATGCTTATGTGTTTTGTTGCATGTTTTCATACTGTTAGACTTTGGTACCTTGGTTTGTATCTTTGATCATTGATTTTGAGTGACAGCGGTTTCATTTTGTGACATGATGATACATGGTATTGCGATATTTGATTTTTGATATGCTTTGATATAGCGTAGATGTTTTCCTTCAGATGATTATTGCTATGAATATGTTTATGATGGACTAACTGTTATTTAATTTGTCAGTCTGATGTGATGTGTATTGGTGTGGAGAACGAAAGTGCATCACTCGCTTGCGAGTGCCTTGTGATGTCCGTGATTTTCTCCGCACGGTGTGCCTATACAATGGATTATATATATATGCATGTTATTAGTTTGATTGCAGGATTGCAGGTACATGACACCGACTCCACCTGGTTACTCAAGTCTGAGCATGTCAAGACTCAACGAATATGTTGATTGGGAGGTAGTAGCATGGTTCATCCTAGTCTAGTCTTTAACCCAGTCTCAGTACATTGTCAGTTTAGTTTGGAGTCCTTGGTTGTCTTGTTTTGTCTTTTTCTGTTTGGATTAATTGCTTGATAGGAAAATCTTGTCAATTTTAATGATAGTCTAATATTCCTTGATTTATTGTTATTTAAATTAATTTTTAAATGTTAAATAAGGTTTTTACATTTTATTAATTAATTAATTAGTTTGTTTAGTTAAGTAATTTGATCGTAAAGATTAAAATTATTTAATTAAATAAATAAATAAATTAAATTAATATTGTTAAATTGTGTGTGAATAGATTTTATTTAAACTAAATATTTTTGTGGAAATGGCATTTTTAATTATTAAATAAATATGCAATTTGAAAATTGAAATTTAAAATTTAAAATGAATTAAATCCATGCAAATCTTGAGAGGCAAGATTGCCGAGAAGTTGTTAAAGATATTTTGTTCTTCTCGACAAGTGTGCTAGTTGCATTTATTATTATTTTTGGTTAAGGAAATTCTCAGAGGATATCTGGGATCTGGAAAATACAGAAGGGTTATCAGTTTTCTTCACGGGAAATGAAAAAAATATCTTGCTATTAAAAATTATTTTTAAAAGAAAATTATGATTTCCTCTGTTTCGTTGTATTTTTGTGGAAGATCCCTTTGGTGGGAGGATCTTTGTGGTTGGTTCTAGATTGTTTTGGATTTGGTATTTTGGAGAAGCTTGGAAGATTGCATTCTACAGGCTACAGAGGCTTTCTTCTACAAACAAGTTTTCAAGTTACAAGGATTTTCCTTTGTTTTAATTTGTTTCCTTTAGAAAAAGAATGTTTGAGAAAATATTAGTTTTGTGATTCTTGTATTCTTCTCAGGGAATTTTGTGAAGATTTTGTTTAAACAGTAGAAAAATTCTCAAACGAAATAGGAAAGAACTTGAAAAATTTTAAATGAAGTTTCTTGTCAAAATTTGTTATGGGTATCTGTAGAAAAGAATTTGATATTTTTATTTGTGAATCTGCTGTGTTTTTAGTTGATAATTCTTTGAGGAATAATCGTTTAAATGGACAAATTTCTTAGTTTGTTCTGTAGAAAAACCCTGTGGAAAGTATTTACATAGTCACAGTATTTTATTTACTGTTAAAAATCTATATACATATATATATATATATATAATATATATTTTATATGAACATTATTCATGAAATTTCTTACCAAAATTGTGAAATCCGTATGCGGCTTCTGTAAAAATTTGCACGGAATTTATTTATTTTCGGAAATGTTAAATAGCGGATGAAATTGAATAATGGAAAAAAAAATTTGTTTTAAAAATTTTTGTTTTGAATGGGAGCCGCAGGGGGCTATCGCCACGGCCGACCCCCCATAAGGGAGCCGGCTGTGAGGGCAGCGCTGGCACTGCCTACACAGCCGTGCCCTCCCATGGAGGGTTCGGCTGTGTAGACAGTCGGGCCCTGCCCTATGTTTTGTTTTATATATATAATTTAAATTATTAAGATTTGCTTTTAAATTATAATTATAATATATTATATATTACATATATAATATATATTATTTAATATATATGTTACATATGTAATGTATAAATATTATAATATAAAGATTCTTTTTAATTTTTGATTTAAATATGAGGGAATATAATTCCATTATGGATAATTTAAAAATGTTTATTTAATATAATTATATATTTAAATAAATATGTAATTATATGGTTATGAAGTGTATTTATTTAAATGAATTAAATAATGTTAATTAGTATATGAGAATTAAGAATAGATAGTTTATAATGAGATGTATTTTGTAGGGAAAACAAAATTTCATTATTAAACATGATTGTGAAATTGGGTTAATCGTAGATTTGATTTTCATATTAAATGGAAGATAAATTATGTATCAGTTGATTAATTTCATACTTTTAGTTCTTGAATGACTGGATTTAGTAAATCCAAATGATAGATGTGAATTTTCTTTAAGTTGCTTTAAATTTTTATTGGGCAAATGGGGATTATTTTATGTGATTTCAAGTCTTCCAGTTGTAGTCTCTTCAAGGGAGTTAAATCTTACTATGGTTTCATGTGTTTGAACAAACTAGGGTAGTGCACCTGATTTTTGTGAACAGATTGTGATGTCCATTGTGGTATATCTGGTATTATATGTTGAATTTTGTGCACTTTGTCTACCCTAGCTAGAGAACTTAGAATTCCTATGTTATGTTTAGGGGAGTGGCTCTATGTGAGGGCCGACACACAAAGTGGTGTCAGGGTAACTTACAAAGAGTTAGTAAGTCAGTGATAACTAAACAACACAGTAGTTAGAATTAAAATTCTTAACAAGATTAGTATGCCTCTCTTATGGACTCTTGAGCTAGTTCAGTCTTGAGTATAAGATGAGAAGGCCTGGAATGGCAAATCGATATCTTGTTACCTTAAAAGATATTCGATTCCGCAATAGCTTGCAATGGGGCCGGGTTTCGTAAGAGGTTACCAGGGTAACCCAAGTTGGGGGCCAAAACCTAGGAAGAAACACCAGGGTAACCTTTGCAATATTGTGATGACACTCCACCTAAAATAACAGTTTACCTTGAGTACTTAGTACATTCGATTGTCTGAAATCTGGAAGCAATGTAACCATTAGTTAGTAATGTACTTGTGTCTAGGGTTAATAGGTTATGTCTAGGTAACCATATTACTATCTCCTAGCATGGGGGGTGGACCTACGGGTACCACGTGGTTGGGTGGAACATGCACCTTACTCCGTTGGGTCCCCAGTTTATGATCATGGCAACGAGAGCTTCATGGATTGAGAGCTCGTACTTGGATGCATATGTATACTTCTTCATTGTAAATTGTAAATCTTGTATTTGAAAACATCCCTCAATTGTATATGAGGTGAACATTTGTAAATTGTAATTGTAACTATTATTGATCTTCCTCATCAAGATGAATGAGTATTGTAATGTCTTATCAAATGCAATGTAAGAAACATGTTTGTACTTTATAGTATCTTGAATGGAATTTTTGAATGATATGCAATGTTTATTTTTAAGTTTATGATTAATTAAATATATGCAATGTGAAATACTAAAGTCGTCTATGGAAACTCAAGTAGTGTAACGTCGCGTACCTTAGTGAATGTATGCAACTAATTAACTTAATATTAATACTTTTAAAAAAAAAAATTATTTCACTATTATACACAATTGCAACATTCCTTAGGTTATTATGACGGGGCATTACACTGAGCATGACAGAGCTACATCAAGGGAACCTTTTGAAGCACTTTGGAATTGCTTTCGAAACATTTTTGTTTGAAGCAAACGGATCCATCTTATTATCTTTCTAGAAAGAAGAGAATGGCAGACTAACTGATCTTTCCATCAGTTAATGAAAGAGCCCAATGCAATATAAACTACATGTTGGGTTCTTGGAATAGTTTGAATCATTTTGGTAATAAGAAATTTGATATGTTCTACCAAGAACGGTTCGAGCCCGATAGCCCTATACAATTAGAAACTCTTCTATTCCTTCTCTATCAATTGTCCCTATGATCTGATGATTGCTAAAAAATCGCATTTTTTTTGTTAAATAGAACCAATGACTTACACAAAAGAGAATTTATTCAAAAATGAGTAAAGAGGAAATATGAATGAAAAGAAAAAATAAAAAAAGGATTTAGAATTATAAGAATGAAAATTCTCTCGATTGCGACCTAGAGTCTTATTCCCCAAGATCTTTATGATACTAAACAATAGATCATAAATCATGGCAGAATGTGGGCACATATTCATTTTTTTTATCAAAGATTATTATCGAATATAATCATATGTAATCGAACTCCATTGTCTTTTCAATTTGCTAGAAAGATAGCATCAATTTAAAACTATCTTTCTCATATGGAATCCATTGCATTGCTAGACATATGGACAACTGAGCAACCTTCAGTCTTCAATTCGAATTAGACTGCTAGAAAAGCATCACTACATCGTTCGTATGCATTCTATGAACCATGTTATTTGTATAATAAACTGATGCATCAACACACATTCAAATTATTTATTTTTATTTCAAATGAAGGAATTTCCCTTATTTCCAATACTTATTATGTTTTGTTCACGTAATATTCAACATTTCAGTTGATAGGTCTGAAATCCTACCTTGTCTTGTCATCTAAACAAGTAGAGTAGTTTAGTTCAAAAAAATTTATATACCCAAAAACTTATGAATATAAATATGCATGCCTTGAAGAAGACTCACACCTCTTCATTGTTCGAACGTGAAACTTCTTTCTATCTACTCTTATTTAATAGCTTAGCGCGTCTACTACTTGGGGGTTAAGCACATCTACTCTCGAGATAGTGGGGATTTATTGTTGTTGGAGGCAGGACATAGTATATTTACATTTTGCGTGGTACTGAGCATGATCATCACAGAAGGTTGGTGGAGTACCCATGATTTTTCTTAACCTGCGCATGATTCTCTATATTGCGTGTCTACCATTTCACCATCAAGGCATCATTATCCCTTATTCAAATAAAATTAATAATCGATATTATCCAGGTTTGTCAACCTTTTTTTTTCAATTTTTTTTCAAGTATTTGAATAATATATTAATTTGAGCTTCTTTATGTTTGTCAACTCTATTTTTCATATTAATATTCAATATGTAATATCAAACAAATAGATAAAGTTTAACATGGTAGCACATCTCACATCATTAGAAACAACGACCCTGAAAGACCCCTTATTTCAATAGAGAAAATTCCCTTACATCAAACCATGTTGGTTCACACATTACAACATGAACCAACATGAAGTTTCCCAAACTGCACGGGTTTCTTAGATTATTTGAAATGTATTACATAATATTCTTTTATTCATTTCCGTGTTAAGTAATAGACGAAACATGGAATTAATATAATAAATGATAATGAATCATTTGGGAGGGGAGAGAAGAGATTAATAAATTGATAATAAATAGAAGAATTTGATCTATTTAAACAAGAATCTATTTATGTTTCTATTTTTTGAATATGATATTTTTTGGATATATTTATCCATATCCAGCCTTATTTTGATTCTAGCATTCTCAATTTCCAGAAGTTTGGCTCCAATAAGTAAAGGGCCGAAAAAAGCCACTAGTTATGAATCAGGTATAGAACCAATGGGAGATACTTGGATCCAATTTAGAATTCGTTATTACATGTTTGCTTTAGTTTTCATTATTTTTGATGTGGAAACAGTCTTTCTTTATCTGTGGGCTATGAGTTTTGATATTTTCTGTCTATTTACATTTATAGAAGCTTTTATTTTCATGATTATCTTAATTGTTGGTTTAGTTTACGCATGGAGAAAAGGAGCATTGGAATGGTCTTAACTCCCAAATTTTGGAGTGGTAAAAGGAAAGTAGAAAATTATCTAAATCTAAAGTCGGCAATAAATCCTATAGAATCCTCTTTACTTGATCAAGCAACTCCAAATTCAGTGACTTCAACTACTCTAAATGATTTGTCCAATTGGGCGAGACTCTCTAGTTTATGGCCGCTCCTTTGTGGAACTAGTTGTTTTATCTAATTTTCTTCATTAATAGGTTCGTGATTCGACTTTGATCGTTACGGTTTGGTGCCAAGATCCAGTCCTAGGCAATCCAACCTTCTTATAACAGCCAGAACTGAGACCATGAAAATGGCTCATTCTTTAGTGAGATTATGTGAACAAATGCCCGAACCAAAATATGTAATTGCTATGGGAGCCTGTACTATTACAGGAGGAATGTTTAGTACAGATTCTTATAGTACTGTTTGCGGAGTAGATAAGTTAATTCCCATGGATATCTATTTTTTGGGTTGTCCTCCTAAACCAGAAGCTATTATAGATGTTATAATAAAACTTCGTGAAAAAATAGCCCAAGAAATATTTGAAGATAGTGTTGGAATTGTGTGACTCAATCTCATAGGCTAAAACCTCTGAAAGAGCCAAGTCGGTGTGACATTCTTACTATCTGGACAACTACCAGTTGTGTAACCTTGTGAAATGTTTAAGTCGTCGAGACCTTGTTCCTGTCTTGCTGACTGGAGCTATCGTTGTGACTCATTGTGTTCATTGTAACCCTCTGTCGAGTGGGTTGGTCTCGCCAACTTTGGTTCATAGTGGTTGTCGGGGAGACTTGTGGCAACAACAGTTATCAGGGAAAGATATGAACATCTGGTATGAAGTCTTACGGACAAGAGATGTCTTGTCGAATGGTTATACACTTGGAGTCATCGGAGTAACATGAAGGCTTCGATAAGATCTCTTAGCGATGGAGGTTTGTCTCGCCGATGGAGTAGTTTTTTGTCGGCATGACTTGAGGGCTCGTTATGTCTCTCGCCGAATAGCGATAGTCTCGCTAATGGGAATGTTGATGTCTATGTGACTTTTGAACATTGGTATGACCTCTCACCGAATAGCGATAGTCTTTCCAAATAGCGCTACATGTGGTGGTCATTGGTATGACATCTTAGCAATATGGTTTGTCTCACCGACTGCTTTTGAACTCGATGTAACCTCTTGCCGAAGGTGATGAATCTGGGCGATATCAATGGCTGGGCTTTGTGGCATCAGGGAGACACAGCTAGTGTCTCACCGACATGCAAACACTGTTTGAATGCCTTGACCGATTGAAAGACTATCCTATGTGGTGTGACTTCGACCAATCAGGGAGCAAAATGGGAACCGTTGGAAGTTAGACTGTTGTGGCCGTTCCTATGAGGAAGTTCAACAGACCAGGGATGATCAGTGGGATGAACAGTTCAGTGTATAGTTTGGTGTGAGATCAGTGTGTGAATTCAATCGAGAGTGCATTGTAAATGGGATGTTTTGTACTAGGTTGATCATCGTGAATGTTGCTGTAAATTGACATTAGAGAGTGAAGCTTGTACTCTGTATGTAATTTGTTTACTGTAATACAAAGGGGTTTCTCTTGGTGTGGTGGGTTTTTCTCCCGAAAGGGTTTTCCCACGTAAATCCGGTGTTCATCTGTGTATGTTAATTTCTCTGTTTCTACTATTTCTTTCAAGTGTATCTTAATTAGACTGTAATTGAAAATTTAAAAGCAACTATGCATTCTTCCCTAAGGTTTTGACGTTAAGAGAGTTGTTTCCACACCTTAACTTTCCTTACAAGTGGTATCAGAGTCTGGCCAGTTGTGTTATCCTTGTGGGTACGTTGGGTTTTTTGTGTCAATTTTGTTCAATGGGAGTCTTGTAGAAGTTTTGGTAATTCGAATTACAAGTTAAGATGATAAGCACGTTAGGAAAGATTGAAATTGAGAAATTCAATGGTAACAATTTTGAGTTGTGGAAACTTAAAATGGAAGATCTATTGGTTGATTGTGATCTTTGGATTGTTGTGTCTGGAATGAAGCCTACGGGCATGAAGCAAGAGGATTGGGACCTTGCAGATAGAAAATCAAATGGGATGATAAGGCTCTGTTTAGTAGACTCTATTCTTCTGAATGTTCATGAAGAAAAGACTGCATCTTCCTTGTGGAAAATACTGGCAACTATTTATCAGGGAAAGTCCTTGGTGAATAAATTGTTCTTGAGGAAGAAGTTGTACACTTTGAGAATGCAGGAGGGAGGGTCTATTGTTGATCATTTGAATACATTCAACATGCTAATTGCACAGTTAACATCTATGGGTGTGAAGATTGATGAAGAAGATCATTGTATGTTGTTATTATGTTCTTTGCCAGATTATTGGGATCACCTGGTGATGGCTATTGGCAGTACAACATCCACTTTTAAGATGGAAGATATTGTTGCTTCTTTGTTATCAAAAGAGATGAGAAGAAAATCTTTGAGATGGCAAAGGAGGCTCTTGCTGTTAGAGGCGGATCGAAAGAAAAAGGCAAGAAGAAGGACAAGAAGTCCAAATCCAAATCAGAAGGGAGATCAAAGTCTCCCGGCAAGAAGTCCAAGGTGAAGTGCTAGAATTGTGGGCAACCTGGTCATGTTTGAAAGGATTGTAAAGAGGAGAAAAAGAAGAAGAAGAAGTATTATTCTGACAATGATTCTTCTCAGAGTGATGCAGACACCTTCATTGTAGCCTTGGCTACGCAAGCATCAGATGATGTATGGTTGATTGATTCTGGAGCATCTTTCCACATGACATCTCATAGAGACTGGTTCATGAAGTATGAAAAATATGATGGTGGAAAGGTGTATTTGGCAAGTGATTCATCATTAGAAATAGATGGTCGTGGAAGAGTCAGAATTCAATTCCCTAATGGAAGAGTGAAGGGAATCAATGATGTAATGCATATACCAGGTCTGGCTCAAAATTTACTTTTTGTTAGTAAGCTGAATGATATTGGAGTGCAAGTCACATTCTCTGGAAATGGCTGCAAGATGACTAGAGGCTCAATGGTGCTCGTATTGGTACCTTGTATAAACTGGATGCACATGTTGTTCAATGGAATAGTGTCTCTATAAAGTCATAGAAATCTATTAATGGAGGAAAAGAGGAAAAAATTCCTGATAGTGTAAACTCTATGGAAGTTAAACTTCTAGCAGAATAGACTATGCTATGGCATCATAGGCTAGGACACATAGGAGAGAAAGGTTTAAAAACCTTGAAGAATAAAAACCTGGTTGAAGGGCTTGATGATTGTAACCTTGAATTCAAATTTTGTGAACATTGTATATATGGTAAACAGCACCGTGTTTCATTTTACTCTAGTCCTCACAAATCTTTTGGTTTGCTTGATTATATACATTCTGATGTTTTTGGTCCAGTGAATGTTTCTTCTTTGTCTAAGTCAAGGTACTATGTATCGTTTATTGATGATTATTCAAGAAGGGAATTTGTCTATTTTTTGAAAAGTAAATCAAAAGTGTTCAATCGGTTTAAGGAATTTAAAAACCTTGTAGAAAATCAGACTAGAAGAAAAATAAAATGTTTGAGAATTGATAATGGCAGTGAATTTTGTTCTGATGAATTCGAGAGGTACTATAAAGATCATGGGGTTAAGAGACATAAAACTACACCTTACACTCCACAACAAAATAGAGTTGCAGAAAGGTTCAATAGGATAGTGATGGAAATAGCACGAAGTATGTTGAGTAGTGCTGGCTTGGAGGAGAAGTTCTGGGCTGAGGTAGTTGCTACAACATGTTACTTGATAAACGGTTCTCCTAATTCTGCTCTTGTTGAGGAAACACCTTTGGAAGCATAGTCTAGTAAGAAGCCCTCTCTGAGACACATTCGTGTTTTTGGCTGTGAGGCATATGCATATGTGTCGAATGAGAAAATATCTAAATTTGAGAACAAGGCTGTTAAATGTATTTTTATTGGTTATAGTGCTGGCATAAAAGGATACAATCTTTGGAATCTTGATACGAAGAAGGTTCTATATAGCAGAAGTGTCATCTTTTGTGAGTTGAAGCCTTCTACCTTGGATCTGCAGTCAGAGACAAAATTAGAAAATAAAAAAGATGTAGTTGAAATTCCTCTTACACCAAATAAAGAGGAATTCAAAATTCAAAATATACCTAAAACTGAGTAGAGCTCAAGTAGTTCTGAGAGTTCTAATGAAGAAGAACAACCTTAGCCTCAGCAAGTGAGGAGGTCAACTCGTGAAAGAAAGCAACATGATAGGTATGGGTTTTCTTTGATAGATTTTACTTGTACCTATTCTTTAATTTCTAGCACTGATGAGCCTAGGACTGTGAAAGAGTCATTTAGAATGTTTGATTCAAACTCTTGGTTGGAAGCCATGAATGAAGAAATGGCATCATTAGAAAGAATGATACTTGGAGTTTGGTGCCCTTGCCTAAAGGCAGAAAAGTTGTGGGTTGCAAATGGGTATTTAAAAAAAAATAGGTATGGATGGCAGTGTGGAAAAGTATAAGGTGAGCTTGGTTGCGAAGGGTTATTCCCAAGTAGAGGGAATTGATTATGGGGAGATTTTTTCTCCTATAGCTAAGCTGACATCTATCATATTCCTTTTGTCACTTGTAGCAGCGTATGACTTAGAGGTTGAAAGATGGATGTGAAGACAACATTTCTTCATGGTGATCTTGAAGAAGAAATTTATATGTCCCAGCCTAAGCACTTTGTGGAAAAAGGTAAAGAAAAACTGGTTTGCAAGTTGAAAAAATCTCTATATGGATTAAAGTAGTCTCCTAGAATGTGGTACCAAAGTTTGACACTTTGTTTTGTCATTGGGATTTGTAAGATCAAAATCTTATCATTGTGTGTATTACATAGTTGAAAGTGATCAAGTTCTTATTATTGCTCTCTATGTTGATGATATGTTGTTCATAGGCAATAGTAAGTTAATGATTTATGATCTTAAGTCTCAGTTGTCTGCAAAGTTCAAAATGAAAGAGCTTGGTGCAGCAAGGTATATTCTAGGAATGGAAATAACTAGGGACAGGAAGAGTAGAAAACTTTGGCTCAGTCAAGTAAGTATGTTAAGACTGTTCTAGAGAGATTTTGTATGAATGATTGCAAGCAGCTAGTTGTTCCAATTTTGCAGGGAACGAAGCTATCTATTGAAGACTGTCCAAAATCTCCTATTGAGATGGAGGACATGACCAGTGTACCTTATGCTAGTGTGGTTGGTGGTCTAATGTATGCAATGGTCTGTACAAGGCCAGACATTGCCCAAACAGTGGGAGTACTTTAATTTATGGCTAATTCTAGAAGGACACATTGGGATGCTGTGAAAAGAGTATTTAGATATTTGAAGGGCACTTTAGAATATGCTTTGTGTTACCATGGGAACTTGGTTGAATCACAGAGGACTCTCAATATTCGAGGCTATGTGGATTCTGATTGGGCAGGGGACATTGATAGCAAAAGATCCACTAGTGGATATATTTTCATGTTGAATGGTGGTGCAGTGAGTTGGATGAGTAAGCGGCAGGCTGTAGTCGCTTTGTCCACTACAGAGGTAGAATACATGACAGCAACACATGCCTGTAAAGAATCAATTTGGTTAAAACGTTTGTGTTCTAACATTGGTTTTGATACAGGGCAAATAACAATTTACTGTGATAGTCAGAGTACTATTTGTTTGGCAAAGAATCCTACTTTCCATGCCAAGATGAAACATATAGATGTACAGTATCATTTTGTACAAGATATGGTGGAGGATGGAAAGGTCTCTTTAAAAAAAGTGGATACTCTAGAGAATGTTGCAGATGCATTGACAAAGCCAGTGAGCACAGACAAGTTCAGGTGGTGTGCCAGCTTGATTGGCCTCAGTGCCCATGAATTTCAGTAGTTTTTTTGGGTTCTGGAGGTGCCTGTGTGATCTTCATCAAGTGGGAGATTGTTGGAATTGTGTGACTCAATCTCACAGGCTGAAACCTCTGAAAGAGCCAAGTCGGTGTGACATTCTTACTATTTGGCTGACTAGCAATTGTGTAACCTTGTGAAATGTTCAGGTTGCCGAGACCTTGTTCTTGTCTTGCCGACTGGAGCTATCGTTGTGACTCGTTGTGTTTGCTGCAATCTTCTGCTAAGTGGGTTGGTCTTGCCGACTCTAGTTCATAGTGGTTTTTGGGGAGACTTGTGGTGACAGTAGTTATTGGGGAAAGATATGAACGTCCAGTATGAAGTCTTACCGACAAGAGATGTCTCGCCGAATGGTTATACACTTGGAGTCATCGGAGTAACATGAAGGCTTCGATAAGATCTCTTAGCGATGGAGGTTTGTCTCGCCGATGGTGTAGTTTTTTGTCGGCATGACTTGAGGGCTCGTTATGTCTCGCCAAATAGTGATAGTATTGCCAATGGGAATGTTGATGTCTATGTGACTTTTGAACATCAGTATGACCTCTCACCAAATAGCGATAGTCTTGCCAAATAGCGCTACATGTGCTGGTCATCAGTATGAAGTCTTAGCGATATGGTTTGTCTCGCCAACTACTTTTGAACTCAGTGTAACCTCTTGTCGAAGGTTATGACTATGGGCGATATCGATGGTTGGGCTTTGTGGCATCAAGGAGACACAACTAGTGTCTCACCGACATGCGAACACTATTTGAATGCCTTGACCAATTGAAAGACTGTCCTACATGGTGTGACTTCGACCAATCAGGGAGCAGAATGGGAATCGTTGGAAGTTAGACTGTTGTGGCCGTTCCTGTGAGGAAGTTCAACAGACCAGGGACGATCAGTGGGATGAACAGTTTGGTGTACAATTTGGTGTGAGATTAGTGTGTGAATTCAATCAAGAGTGCATTGTAAATGGGATGTTCTGTACTAGGTTGATCATCATGAATGTTGTTGTAAATTGACATTAGAGAGTGAAGCTTGTACTCTGTATGTAATTTTTTTACTATAATACAAAGGGGTTTCTCTTGGTGTGGTGGGTTTTTCTCCCGTAAGGGTTTTCCCACGTAAATCTGGTGTTCATTTGTGTATGTTAATTTCTCTGTTTCTGCTATTTCTTTCAAGTGTATCTTAATTGGATTGTAATTGAAAATTTAAAAGCAGCTCTGCATTCTTCCCTGAGGTTTTGATGTTAGGAGAGTTCTTTCCACACCTTAGCTTTCCTTACAGATAGAACCGATTTTAAACAAGGAAAGAGATATTTCACTAGAAAGCATAGGTTTCATATTGGGTCTAGTATCCTTATTGAAAATAAGGAGGAGAAGTTTTTTCATCAATTTTATGAATCTCAGTTTGAATCAACTTTAGAGATAACTCTCAAAACATCTGAATCCATTTTAGAGATACCATACCCATTGAAAATTTTGAAAATATGAGAGTTTGTTGGCGAATGAACAATAGCTAGTAAAAAGTAACGAACAGGAAAAAAATATTTGAAATTCCATTAGAAATGTCAAATCCTTATACAAATACTTTGACAATAAATAGTAATCAAATGCAAGGCCAATTATCTGCTTGGCTAGCCAAGCATAAGTTAGCTCATAGACCTTTGGGTTTTGATTACCAAGGCATAGAAACATTACAAATCAAATCTAAGGATTGGGCCTCTATAGCCGTTGCTCTATATGTTTATGGTTTTAATTATCTATGTTCTTAGTGTGCTTATGATGTAGCACCAGGGGGTTCCTTAGCTAGTGTATATCATCTTACAAGAATAAAGGATAATGCAGATCAACCCAAAGAGGTGTGTATAAGAGCTTTTGTCCCAAGGGAAGATCCCAGAATTTTGTTTGTTCTACATATTTGGAAAGGCGCTAATTTCTAGGAACGAGAATCTTATGATATGTTGGGAATATTTTATGAAAGTCATCCATGTCTAAAATGTATATTGATGCCAGAAAGTTGGATTGGGTGGCCTTTATGCAAATTCTATATTGCACTTGATTTTTATGAAATACAAGATTCTCATTGAATGCAAAAAAAGAAAAAAATAGATATAGATATCTATCTTCTAGAATAAGATAAGACTTTGGTCGCAAACAAATTATTATTCATTTGTATTCTCCTATATTCATTGAAGAATATAGGATGAATAAAATAGTTTTATTCATATGGCAATAATTTTTTACCACACACATCTCATCTACAAAAAGGAAAGCTCCTATAACAGTTTAAATTTTTATTAGATTATATTATTTAATTAAATAGATAATAGGATTAAATGAGAAATAATTAAATTATTTAATAAATAATAATATATGATGTGATAAATGATTATTAATTAATTAGGTGATAGATGGTAAATGGATGTAATTAATGATGGCATGATGACAATTAGGGTTAGGTGGAATAATTTAGGTGTTTACAGAACTATAACCAACATCTATTAATCCCCTAAGACGATTAATTTAATTATACATGGAATATTTTTCCATAAAACTATAATACCTCCCAAAGCCCCCCAAGTGACAACTTTTATAAATTTCCATTTGGGTCATTTTTCAAATATTTCAATCCTAGATAGTTCAGAAAGATTTGTTTCTTTGAGAAGGATGATTTCATGATTTTTTCTCTAATTGAAACTTTATCAATTGTATTTTTCGAGGGGCATTTAAGCCCATAAATTCTATGAGATGACCCTCATTTCTCTTGAGGAAAGTTACATACTATCCTTGATCTCAAATATTTTTCTAGAGTTGATTGCATCCCTAAAAAAGTCTCCTCTTGAGTCTTGATTTTTTTTGGTTTCATACCTCTTTTAGATTTAGGTGAGGGAATGGAGTTACAATTTATATTTTTCTCTTTGAGAAATGACAAATTGATCTAAAATATGTGTTTCAACATTTCCTTTCTTGGTTTGAATTTCAAGTTCTTTTCCTTTATTTCCTTCTTTTATAATTTCATCTTCTATCTCCTCTATTATATCATCCCCTATTTTTTATAATTTCATTAATTATGTCAATTATTTGATCCTTTAATTCCATTTTCTTTGCTGCTTCATTAATTACATACTACTATGGCTTCAAATGGTAGATTTCCTCTACTTCTGACAAAAGGCAATTTGGATCCATTGGAAGGAGAGAAGGTTGTGAAATTTGATTATGTTGGCTTAGGAAAGAATTTGGGACACCCAAGGATTTGAATTTTGAGGGTAATTTCTCAGCCGCACTATATGATATTAACTTATCATATTTATCCCTAATTTTTTGATTTAGATGCAAAGTGAAGGGAATGTCCAAAAAAAATTTATTTTTTTATTTGTATGTTTTTTCTATTAGAGAGACTGTTGGTCCAAAATGTCATTTTAGTGATAATGTTATAGATTTGGACAGATTTCCTAGGGTTTTTAGCATAATATAAATTTTCATAGAGTAAGGCTCATTCTCAAGGGAGGAATGTATATTAGTTTTTAGAAAAGAACTAATTACATTCCCTATTTCATTTAGAATTAATGGATCTCTATACTCATAAGAAATATTGAGCAAAAGGAACTGGCAGGGGGTGAGGGAGCATTTTGGAGAAGGATTGAAGTTAGGGTACTATGATTGGGTAAGGAAGAAAGCATCATTAAAAATAATGATCCATTATACAAAATATTATTTTTTTCCCCTTTTTTTATAAAATTTAACCATAAAGAAGTCATGTGAAAGAAAAAACATTTTTGAAGTTTCATACTAGTTCTTCATTATCCAAGATTGAAGATGAGAGAAAGATATATCAAGATTCCAAATCTAAGCAATGAGTGATTTCTCTTTCAAATCTAGTATTTTCGAAGATGGATGAAAGTTGAAGAGATAAATCATAGGAGAAGGTAGTGATTATTTTTTGGAGGGATCATTATGGATCTATCGAGGAGTTGATCTCTAATTTTGAGATGTATTTCTTTGCTTCTTCACCGATTCATTCTTATAGCTCCTTCATTTAGGATTAGCCACAAATTCATCATTATTTCTATTGGGTTTGTGGAAAGATTCCCATTTATTTTCCTTGGGCCTCCCATTTCCTATAAATCTCCCAAAAGAAGGATAAATTCTTTTATTCTAAAATGTAAATCTCTTATCTTTAGGGAATTATGGACTTTTGGATGAAATATTAGTGGGTTTCCAAGAATGATATTTTTTCCTCTTGACCAAATATTCACATTATTTCTTTTAGTGCAAGTCTTAAGGTCCTCCTCACTTGACCTCTCCTACTTTTGAGTCATACTTTTAACACATGCTCTTTTTCCATCAAGTTCAAACACTCTAGGATGAGATTGCCAGTATTACTCTCTTGGATCCTCTGCAAGGTCTACCTAGGACTTGCATTGTGAAACCCTAGCTTCATTGTGGATCCTCTCCAATCTTCCCAACTATTCCCATACGAGTATGCATATTATTATAAGTTAATATTGTTAAGTGGAAATGCAATATGAAATGATAATTTTGACCATCCCCTCTAACAGTATAGAATTAAATGGCGTGCAAATCAACTTCATCTCAATTATACATATATTAATTTTAAATTATTACTACTATATAAGACAATACACTTTAAGATCAATTACCATGATTAATATAATGTCACTTTATAATCTCAATTAAAATCACCTAATTATCCATGATATTGAATCTACCTTTCCTCTCACTTTTACAAACACTAATTTATTAGTTCACTTTATAAAATAAAATTACATACCATAGTAGCTCATATTATTAACCCTAAATTATTATTTTATTTTATTTATAAAATTTTGTTATCAAAAGTGACTTAAAGTTATAACTTAAATCATGTCTCCCAGATTACATGTCCCCCAGCATGTGCCTATTTTTAAATAAGGATTAATTATTAAATAAACTATTTTTAAATAAGGATTAATTATTAAATAAAAACACTTGATAATAATGATTAGGGTTTCTTAAATGGTTGAACATCAAATCTAATCCATAGAATGAGAATCGTGTTTACAATTGGATGATATTTATGCTCAATGTTAAATATATAGAAACTCCATAAATTACCCTAACCATTAAGAACATTTAAAATAATTCTTCCCTTTGTGGGTTCTATTTTGTAGGTTCTAGAAAGAGGAGCATGGAGAAAAGATAAAACCATGGCTAAACTCCTACCTTGTAAACCCCATTTTATTTTAATTAATTAATTAATTTTATAATTATTCTTTTATCTTTGTTATAAATCCTTCTTAATCTAGTTCTTTAAATAGACCAAGGTAAATTTAATAAAATAATATATTAAAAAACATTAGACACATTCAATAGTGTATATATATTTCATTTGTTCAAAGACTTAGAAATGAGAATTAAGAACATTTTTTCTTGTTACTACTTACACTCATAACAAAAAATGATAAAAGAATATTTTGTTGTTGTTGAGGTTTTGAAACCTTATAAGAGTCAACTACCTCCATGGGCATAACACCTATGGGACATATCTAAGGTCGTACCCCACACTAGAGTTTCAACCTCTATGAGGGTAGTGAGACTTAGTAACAATTTGCAACCCTACCATCCATTACCTATTTTTATTATTTTAAGTTACATTTAAATATATTTTATCATATATATTGTTTAATTTCTATATATGCAATTTTAAGTATATAAAAATATAGTTATTTTATAAGATTTTTTTAGGCTATGTATAAAACTATATGTTTATATATGTTTATCAGATATTGAATATGTGTGTGTGAGATAAATGTATATACATAATGAAAATTAATTAACATTTTGAATATATAATATTCTTTTAAATTAATTTTGTAAGAAGATATTATGCAAATATTTTGTTCTTCAATCCATTTATAATATAAAGTGAATTTATATTTTTTATAAGATTAGGGATAATGCACTTTTTCATTCATATTAGCAAAAAAAAATATTTATTTAGTTATTATTTTTGTTTTCTTCCTTTTATTTTCTCTAATTATAAAATGATATTTGTATGGAATTCTTGCGAGGTTAGAAGCATGGATGAATGTCAATTTTAGATGTGTATTAAAATTTTCACAAAAAAGTATTTGCAAATAGACATAAAATATTTCATTTAATCATGAATAATTTTGTTTTCTCATGTTTAGGTGCATAATAAAATAAACATCTCCCTCCCATTCAAAATACAAATAAAATAACAATATATTCATAGTTTTTCAAATATTTATGTTTCCATCCTTGTTGAATACATGCATCTTGTCAACTTAATGAATGTGTTGGAGTACAGTTAACACTAAGAGGGGGGGTGAATCAATGTTAACAAACAAATTAACTCTTTTTATTCCTTTTAACAATTTTCAGATCATGAATGAACATATACAATATAAATCAAATGAACAGATAATGAACAAACACAAATAAGAGATTGACGCAAAGATTGTCTTGAGTGGAAACCCTCCTGGGGAATAAAACCACTCAAACTTGGCCTCACTAGCCTTATCTGAAAAATATTCTTTGTACAAAGCCTCAATGGCTAATTTGTCTCATTGACAATGATGCTATCTCACTGATAGTCTTATAATGCTATCTCACTGATAGTCTTTTGAAATGTACAAGTATGAAAGGATTGTAAATACATAGTTGATCTCTGTTTCAAGAATTACATAATCTATTCTGCAATGACTTCAAAATCAGAGTCAAAAATACCAACTACACAAAACAATATATATTGCCTTTCTAAAACATATATTTTTGTTCCTTTCAAAATCTCTCTCAATCAACAACACCTTAATATATTCAGCAAAGCATATAAATAATGTTCAACATCTTTGAAGAGAGAATGAATCGATGGCATCATAACTGTCCTACAACCACTTTAACCAAATAACTATTTTACCACAGTGTACACAACAAAAACCACAGTTCTTAACAAGAATAAGCATAAGCAACCCATTAACAACTATTTTAACCCAATAATCACACATGCCCAGATAAACACAATGAACCCAATTCAACTAATCAGATTTATGAACAAGATAGATCCAATGCACATGGGTTCACATAGATACAAAGAAAAAAGATAAAGATTACACCTAGAGTCAGCACAACCAGAACATCTTCACTGTCTTGCTCTTTACTGTAATTTCTTGTCCCCTCGAAAACCATGCAACCGATTTCTGAAACAAGTATTTTCTTACCACTATCGCCATGATTAGGGTAACAAACCCTATCAAAATGAATCAATCATCTATGCTCATCAAAGCTTCATTCGATTTTGACATAATGTCTTTTCAAGTCCGGGAATTATGATGGGAAAAATTCCCATTCAACAAACAAAAATAATCTCCGCTGACAATGCAATGATCACATTATTTTGACTTTATAAAACACTATCATTGCAACCTTTTTCCATTTAATTATTATCTTTGAGAAAACACATTTTTCCACCTACCAATGATTTCCAAACAATGATACCCATATTACATTTGCAATCACCAAACCTTATTTGTAGATGCACTATGGCAATGTGTTGCCTTATGATAATGTAATGTGCCTTTTGAACATGCTTTGGATAAACAACTTATCATTGCACCTGAACAATGTTATCATGAAGTCTTAAAAAGCATACCAGGATATATAATATGCAGATGAACTTTATAATATCAAACTGAAATCGATCAATATGCCAAGCTAACTATAACCAAACTTTAAAACATATCAATCACTGGAATATGCCAAATGCAAGTGATGATGCCAAGATAGATCAGAATAGATATATAAACTTATGCAAGAAGAACTGAACTAAAAGATCATCATGTGCACAACCTGATACCTCAACTTTGGTGTTGTGACATTAATGCCAAATAATACTAAGGGACAACAGAATGCAAGGTTTAGAGAATAGCCAACATTGTATTTACCCATCCAATTTATATATTACAATAAATGTGTCTTCACTTTCACTATCGAATATTACATTTATTTGGTTACAAAGAAAAACACAACATTTTTTTATTTGGTTACAAAGAAGAGCACAACATTTGTAAACCATAAATCTTTACAACAATGTTCAAAACATTTTTTCATTTCTTCAAAATGATTCCTCTCGTATAAGATAGCATATCCCAAAAAATTTAAGAACAAATCCAAAGGGGAGATGATTCTCTCCAACCAATCAATATGATGTCATTAAGCCATAAAGGATCTATCCACCCCTTGAGCCAAGAGAATCACCAAGGACCCAAATAAAAAAATGGAAAGGAATAAAGATGCAAAACTAAGGAGGGGATGAGCTATAGAAAAATAATACATACACATACTCTATGACATAAGGAGAATAGTTTCAACCAAAATTCATACTCAATATGAGGGCACTTACCATTCAACACACAATCACATCTTGGGTGCAAATAACAACAATCCCACATCCATATTCACTTCCATCTCCATTCACACAGCCAAAAATAAATGAAAGTAGGGAGAATGAGTTATATTTCATGCCCTAAACTCACACATAGGGCACTAACACAACCAACATTTTTTTTGAAAAAATAGCATTTAAACACTATTCAATTACCAATCATGTGTGCACATATTAACTAAACCAGGCACATCAAATGATGTTGATCATGCAATGTCATTATTGACACATTGCCTAGGAGCTTGGTGTGGGGAAGTGAATGCTAGAGGAGTGTGGAGTCCATCTCGCACACTCTAAAAAGGAGGTTGACCCTAGTACTCTAGGTCATACTAGATGCATTACTTTAACGAATTCTATTATAGGCATGATATCACTCCATAATAGTATAGTATAGTACAATTGAACAATAATATTAACACTTATATTAATATTAAGACATCTATCATCATTGTTATTATTTTTAATTTATTAATAACACCATTATTACTATTCGTTGAGAATCAACAATATTGATATGTCAATAGTTATTAATAGTGACTATCTCAACTATTTATTTATATAATATCAATTCAACCCAGTATCAAATTAATAGATAGACACTTCCATAAGCGATTAATTGAAAATGATAAATAAGCTTCATATTTCCCTTGGTATTAACTTATTCTACTTTTGATATTAATGCTAATGTTATAATTTCTAAAATTTCTAGAGATATTATCATCATTAACCTCGGATATTAATTATAATGTTATTAGTAATTCTCTTGATTCAATTCAATTTGTCGTGTAACCAACATGGGCATTGATAGGGTTCTTAATTATCACATAGTAACATTATTACTTAATTGAAGTTTAATTGTTGGAATTTAATATTTTCTTTTAACCAAAATCAATTAGTAAGATTATTGTTTGTCAAACCATTAGACCTTGCTACTAGGGATATTGTTGTAGATGAGTCAATATTTAATCTATTTCCATGCCCCCCTTTCAAGCACTTAATGGATACAACACAACCTAACTGATTTACACCAACTCGACTAATTTGCAAGTTATATATATATATGTTAATTTAAGGACACAAATATCGTTAGATAAGAGTCAAGTTAATAATGAATCAATTTCTAAAACAATAAATGACTACTTTTAGTTAGCATCATGACATACCTCCTGCTTACTTAAGTTTTACTTGAAATCTAATGTGTCGTATTTTTCTTTGCCTCCAATACCTTTACTTGAAAGGTGTCTACACAACTAAATGCACAACATAAGATCAATGGATAATTAGTTATATGATCATCAAAATAAGCTATATCATTACTTTAGCTAGATAAATCAAATGGTAGTTTACAGTTGGATTTACAAAGAGGGACAAAGTATGCATACCATTAGAAAGGAATGGTAAGTTCAAGGCAACCCTTAGAAAGACAGGACCCTAACGTGCAAAGGCTTCATAGTTCGACAAGAACATTTCACATATGTTGATCACAACGAAAAGGAGAAGCATTTAAATGGCAATAACTCTCAAGATACTAAACTAAATTTTAGAATTCAATATGATCTAGAAAAGGGAAAGAATGAAGGACAAAACCCAGAAATATTTTTTCATAAAACCCTACTAATGAAGAGCAGTTTTGTCTGCAACTAAACTCACTAGATTCTTATAACACGTTGATTTCAACAGAACAGGGCAGAATTAAAATACACATAAAATTTACTTCCCTTATCAAAATTTTAAAATTCAATATATTTTAAAAAGATAGAGAGGCCGACAACAAAACCCAGAAAACATTTGATAGGGTTCTAAAGCATGTGTGATGAATTTTGACTGCAACTAAGCCCACCATAATCCTGCTGATAATATTGCAGAAAGAACATTGCAAGCAGTTGTGTCTTTACAAGGTCACCTCAATTTCCAAAAAAAATGGGCTGAGAAGTGTTGGTTGCTCCCAAAATAAATGAAGCAAACCCAAAACTGTAAGTCATTCTTGAGTACTTTCTAAGAAGTAATTTCAAAGAGCAGCCAATGATTTCTGTTGGATAAGATATTTAGTGCAATATAGATACATGGACATCTATGAGTGAAGATAAAATCAATTTAGATGGTTTGTGAAGAAGAATGGAATAAGTTTAACATATGAATATGGATCGATCTATGTTATTCATTCTAAATGAAAATAGCTCTGGAAATTAGTGCATTTAAATGATCAACACAAAAATGGATTCGCAACTAAATCTTAGTAATTAATTCAAGTAAAGCATACACATTGACTCATACTTTAAGAAAGAGAAAATAAACTATGACAAAGAAAACATACAATGAGTCAAGTCGTAACTATGCTTCAGCATGGAACTTGTAAACTATACCAATACTCCCCTACCCAAAATTTCCAAACCCAAGCTATTATATAGTACTATTCTACAGAAAATATTTCTCATAGAAACAAATTATCATTTACATGTCTCTCACAGAAATAAATTATCATCTACATGTCTCTCACAATTTTGTAAGTTGTCATGCAGAGTTTATGAGGTCAATTAATTTCCTTCTCCCCTCTCCCCTCCTCTTGTCTTTTGGTTCTTTATTTTTGTTCCCTTCTAGCTTAGCTTTTTTCTGGTTTGTTATTTTTAGATTTTTCTTTCCTTTACTCAATTATTTGGATGTGGTTTTAGTTTTTATCTCGATGCTAATTGTGTTGCTATTTCCTTTCTTGTTGTCTCTCTTCTTTTTACCTCTTCTTTGTTATTCATTATTGTGTTTCCTTTTTTCCTTCTTGAGTATGTCTCCTTTTCTTTTGGTTTTTTCTATTTGTGTTTCTTTGTTTCTTTATTTTTGAATGTGTTGTTTGGTTTTTTAAATTCTTGATTATGGTTCGATTTATTTTGGTTCTATTTTCCTTCTTGTGGTTGTTAGCTTCATTTCATACTTTTTATTTTCTTTATTGTGTTGCTTTGTATCTTTATTTATGAAGGTGTCTCTATAATATTTGCCTCTTTCTTGAATTTTTGCTAGTTTATTTGTAATTTTTGCCCTTCTTTTTGAATGTGTTGGTTGGCATTTTTATTTTCATGTCTTTTTCACTTTCTTTATTTTCTTGTCACTTTTATATATTGTGTTTCTTGACAATATTTTTCCTTTCTTCATTAAGTGTTCTTTGTTCTATTCATTATCTTAATATATAGATCTTTATAACTTCTCTATATTAATTACATAGTAATTAATTTATATAGCTCATTATATATAAAGCTTCTTTAATTTCCTAAGAATTTCCATTCTTAGGTGGTTTCATTTTAAATTAATTTGGTTATTTTGTTGTTGTTATTTTTGGTTTCATATAATGTATTTTAGTTTTCGGAAGAATGTGCTTGTAATTACCTTTGTATAATTTTTTAAATTTCTTCTAAATTTAATTTATAGTGCTTTGCATAAAATTAATTTAAATAAAAATTAATTTAGAAGGTAAATATAATCAAAGCAAAATTAATTTAGAAAGTAAGCTTTAATATATTTATTTGCTTTTTTTTCTCTTAGTTTCTTTTCTTTCCTAATTCTTATTTATTTTTCCTTGATTTTTATTTACTTGTGCTCTCATTTTCTTTCCATTTTTTATCCTTTGATTGTGTCTTTTTATAAAATATTTTTACATTCTTGTTGGTTTCCTTGTATTCATAATTTTTAGGTTGTTATTTTCTTTGTGATTGTGTTTCTTCTTAATTTCCTTCAATTGATTTTTAATTATGTGTTTCATTCTTCTTTCTTGAGTGAGCCCCCTTTTTATTTACTTATTATTTGGGATTGAGTTAATGTGTAGCTCTTTTTTTATGTACTTCTTTGCATTGTTTTTATTTCATGAATTTGCTTCTTTGATTTATGCTTTCCTTCCTTATTATTTGTGTTTCTTATTTTTGAATGTGTCACTATGTAATATACACACATTTTTTAATATATTTTCTTTGGAAAGTGTATTTTATTTTTGTGTTTCTGTGTCGCTTAGTATTTCTATTATTATTCTATTTTTATTTATATGTGGGGCTTGATTTGTTATCTCTTCTAGATTTCTTTTATTAATTACTTATTATATTATTTTTTGAGTGTGTTTCGGTTCTTTCATATTTAATTGTCTCTCATGCTTTTTGCTTGATTGTATTGCTTGGTATTATACATACATACATACATATATATATATATAGGGCTTGCTTTGGATTTTATTCTGCTTAGATTTTATTATTATTTTCTTAGCTTTTATTTATTTTGTCCTTTGTATTTTTGTTAGTTATTTCTTTCTTTTAATACCTTGGTTTTTGTGCCAACCTTTCTTACCCCCTCTCCTCCCCTTTTTATTCAATTCTTGGTCTACAACAATTCATTTTACTCCTTATGCTCTCTTTATCTTGATGATGAATCATGAAGTGTGATTCAAAACATTGATGCAAAAAATACAACACAATCTAAGTCAGAAACACTCAGCAATAAATGGGTCCAATAAGGCCAGCCATACAATGCTTAAATTTTCCATACCAACAAAATTATGGTGCCTATTATTATAGGAAAACTCAACAAGGTAAAAATATTCATCCCATTTGGAGTACTAGCCCATAACATACATGTGAATCATGTCCTAAAGGACTTGATTCTCTCTCTTTGTATAACCATCTATCTTAGGATGGTAAGTGGAACCAAAATTAGGCTAATCACCCACAGTAGGTTATAAAGATGTCCACAACATGGATATACACAAGGTCGTTATCATAAATGATCCTATGAGGCACTCCATATAAATTCACAATCTATACACTTATTTTGACACATCTTATTCTCAATTTAGAATAAACAAAGAACAACAGTCAATCTCATATAGAAATTCAAATATATACCACACACTACTAACCTATATGGTATCTAAACCAACTAAGTCACAACAAAATACACATATTCACACCTTGAAATTAATAATTTTTTGACAATTGACCATAAATCCACTAACATTTCACATGGAATAAGAAATTTTCAAACTTAACATAGTTTAAATTAACAAAAAATCAAGAACTAGTACATACTTCACAAGCTACTCACTATACAACCTATCAAGGCCCTTCATGAACTTGAAGAAAACAATACTTACATGATACATTACTAGTAATTAGAAAACACCATAGTGTAGCCACAAAAATAATAAAACAATACCAAGGATTAAAAATTATCAATTCCAATAATAAATCATAAAATAAGCTTGTTTTCAATAATAAATTGAGCATGATCAAGGGCCACAAGATAAATAGATAGAAATTTTTGATGGCTAGACTAAGAAAAAAAATTGATAAATCAATGTTGAAACCTATAGATAATTAGAGAGTTCATCAATAAATAAAAGGAAGTGCCAAATTTGGAAGGTACACAATACATGTACTATGTGACTAATTATAGCCATAGCTGAGAAGGTAAAGTGCTACACCACACTTGGAGTTCAACATCCAAGGTGAGTTGAAGAGCATGCTCAAGTACACCAAGAAAGAAAGTCTTCTAAGACTCCAATCACATCACACAATGTAAAGGATGAAAATTCACTTAATAATTCTAAAAACAATTTGAAAGGAAGCAAGGTATGTAGAAATGCTTTCTAAACTAATATTTTGAGGATATAGTGGGTGTGTGCAAGAAGTTAAGTCCACTTTTTGGCCAAAAAGTGGAAGTGGTTTCCCATATTTTTAGAATTTATCACATTTGACCTAAAAATTTGAAGCACTTAAAGATTGAATCTTAAAAAAAGTCAGTACTATCAAATGTAGTACTTGGATTCTAGTTTCCAAATATGTAATTTTTTTTAATACCTAGATGATACAAATAGATTTTCAATAGGAATATCTAAAAACCATTGTTTAAAAAACACCTTTTTTTCCATACCATGCACATGTACATCAACCATATTTTGACCTAAATAATTTTATTTTTTGGAATCCTTTTGGGGAAAGATCTATAACACACTGAAGATTGTGCATGATATTTTTTTATATTTTTTTTTGAATTTTTTAAATTAATTTTTATTGGCCGCAATTGTTGTTTTGAAAATCCCTCACGCACATCACACATAAGATTACCTAAAATTATCATTTTTTTTTTCAAATTGAAAAGAATTGTCTCAATATTGTGCACATACAATTTGTTTTTCAAAAATTATTTTAATAAAAAGTTATTAAAATAATAAGAAAACCTAATATTTCAATTTTATAGACCCGTTTCATCAAAAAATATTTGAAAAATAGAAAAAATAATCAAATTGTAAAAAACTAAAAAATTGGAATCTACACAATCTCATCTATAATGGGTTTTAGTTTTGTCAAAGAATTATGCAAAACAACAGCTTCAAACATATGTTGAAAGTCACTCTTTTCTCCTAACACTGACGTGACCTTCAAGTTGCAGGTCAAAGCAGGTCCAAAGCTAAGGGTCGGCTCCCCAAGCCTTTTTCTGACCCGAAACCCATAACAAAAAATGGGTCAAAAATTGAAACTTTAAGAAATCCCATTTAGTTTGTTTTAAAATTTTAACCTTTTACAAAATGGGATCTCGTTTCTCAAAAATGGGATCCCATTTTTGGCTCGGGGTCGCGAAGTGAAACTGGATCCCATTTTGTTTTTCCTAATTTCACGTATTTGGCTAACTTTGAAACTTCCACGAGCAATGGACTCAACTTCTTTCTTTTACCCTAATGTTGTGAAAACTTAAATCTTTCAATTATAGAAAGTAGAAACGCATTTAAATTAAAAAAAAAATAGTAAATAATATAACTTAGTGTAAGTGGGGAAAACTATTTTAGGAGAAAAATCCCACACTCCAAAGTAGTTGAATGTATTCTTTATTAAACCATGATTACAATAAACTTGTAGAGAAACCTTTCATAGGAGTATCACAAACTAGAGATCTGGAGGAATTATAAGTCATCATAGGAGTATCACCAACTAAAGATCTAGTGAATTTTTTATAGATTAACAACATCTAGAAAACTCTACACCCAACCTCCATCTCAAGCACTTAATATAAAGTAACTATAATACCTAAATCCATCAAATGGTAATTAAAAACTCATGAGATGAAACCACCAAAAAAATGGCATATAAATTATCCACCAATCAATATTCCTTATGATGTGTCTTAAAATACATCATAAGTTGGTTAGTAGGTGTAAGTCCCCTTTTTAGATCTTTTATGCATCCAACAACTTTTTTACATTTCCTAAGAAAATGTATGGAGGTGATAAATCTTGATTCAATGAGCTGATTGGGGCCCTTTTTAAAATTTAAGTATTTTTGAGCAACCAATATTTTTATTTTGGCCAAAAACTAAGAATATTGCCTAGCAACTAGGTTTTCCAATTTTATATCTAAAATCACACCTTTTGTAATCTTAACATTAGGAGCAAGGTGTAGACACCTTTCCCAACATTCTCCCACTTTTTGAACACCTTGAAAGATAAAATGAAGTATCAACACCATTTATCTAATTGCTAGGGATTAAGTAATACCGTAGACTCATAGCACTAGCTAAAGTTTTGGTGCTTAGTAGTTTTCTCAATGTATCTACAACATTCTTCAAAATTTCAACCTTTTCCAACAACACCTCCCATCCTATACTATATCTAAAAAAATGGTACTAGAAATCAATATACTTTATCCTCACATAAAATGTTGGGTTCTTTGCTAAACATATGGCACTCTAATTATCACAATAAACTATAATGGCTCTTGCCTAGATCCTAACATCTAAACATGATATCTTAAGCCAAATGGAATCCCTACAAGCATGATTTATTTCAGTACACATCTTCTATAGTGGATAAAGCAATCACATCCTATCACTTACTCATTTGATGGATTGCACTCCAAAACATAGCGAAAACATATCCATTTGTGGATCTTCTACTATTAATATCTCCACCCAAAACTAAATATACAAATCCATGACTAAAAATAAAAAATTTATCATCTATAGGATTACTATGATAGCATAAAGAATACTCAAAGGTATCTCGTAAATACCTAAAGACCCTCTTCATTACACCCCAATGTACTCATCTAATATTAGCCATAAATTAGTTAAGGGCTCCCATTTATTGGGTAATGTATTGTCTTGTATATACCATAGCATACATAAAACTCCTAACTACATTAGCATAAGGTTCTTTTCTTATACCATGCATCACACTATGAGAAATTGGACACTACTTGATAGATAACTTTATCCCTATCATAACAAGAACACACAATGGCCTACAATGTGTTATTTTAAACTTTTCCAACACTAATTTCATAGAATTACTCTATACCAACCAAAGTTTTATATTCACTCTATATCTTTTGATCTCCATCCCCAAGATTTACTTGGTTGCCCCTAAATCCATCTCAAAATATGCTAAAAGTTTACTTAAAATCACAAATCAAACATTTTCCATTACTAAAATATAATATATCATCAACATATAACATATTAATGAGAATGGAATCGCCATCCATCTTATAATATATGTAATTATTTAATTTGGATCTCAAAAATCCTAAAATTAACACAAACGAATCAACTTTTGGTACCATATCCTAGGAGATTGCTTAAGACCATACAAATAATTTTTTTAACTTATGAACCAAATTTTGTTTTCTTTTTTCAATGTAGCATTCTATTTATGTCATATAAATTTATCTTTCTCCAAATCACCGTGAATGAATGATATCTCCACATCCATCTTCTCAACCTTAAAACCATACACTATAAAAAGAGATCATAGAAATTAAATGGATGTCAACTTTGACATTGGGGATAAATATCACCATAATATACTCCCTCAACCTAGGAATAACCATCCACAACCAATCTTTCCTTGTACTTCACAAAACTTCCATTAGACCTTATTTTTATTTTAAATACCTATTTGTATCCAATGATATTTCATTCATTAGGAAAACATACTAGGTCCCATGTGTTATTTTTCTTTGAAGTAGCCATCTCCTCACCCATGGCCACCTTCTGGGACTACACTCATCATCCATGCACATATCCTCCTTCATAGTCCATGGCTCATCAGTGTTAGTGTAGACACCTAAATTTGGACACTTAATTTATCCAAATTTATCCCCTTTCGTCTAAGCATCCCCTTATTTGCATTAATTAAGTAATATTGCTATTATTTAATTAATATCCTTAATTTTGTCAAATCCCTAAGATATTTAATCAATAAATAAATACCTTATCTCTTTAATCCTCATTTTCATCAAATGAATTAAATAAATATGACATTTATTTAATTCCTCACATGTCACATCCCTTTCTTAATCCTAATTATTCTCCTAATCTCATCATTAGGCATGTGCACATGCCTAATCCTTGATTAGGATGTGTCACATCCTCCAACTTTTGCAAGTTGGCCTCTAATCTCTCTTAGCCACCTAACCCTCCTCTAAATTCTTCATTAACTAGCCTAATCAACCTCAAGGAATTTTTAATTTCTTTTATCCTTCTAAGGAATATTAAATTCATTTTTCTCTTCTCCATGTGATCTTTGACTTGTCACATCAAGCCACATGTGAACTCTTCCCCTTTTCCCACTTTCCTTTAAATATGTCAATAATTTTTCTAATCAGGTACTTGCACAACCTTAATCACTTAATTAGGTTAACTTAATCTCAATATCATTTATGGAATGTGTCCTAAGTCAACCCTATTAAAGATTTTCTCCTTTTGGAGAAGGCACCCTTTTCTCCATGTGAATTTTTAATTCACATTTAATCCCCTAATGCATTTCAATGAATTTTAAATTTTTTCTCTCATCCCTATTTGGATATTTGAGGAATTTTTAATTCCTCACAAGTCCTCTCACCCACATGGGAACAAGGACCTCCTTTATGAGGATATTTTGTCTAAATCTCAAAGTACTATGTAGTACCTCCATGTCATGTACTCTCCTTCCACCTCATTTACACATCATCTTTTTCAAACCACTTCACATGCCACATGTCAAGATGTGAGGGTTTGTGAATTATCAACTCACCATAGCCCTACATCTTGACCATGTTGGTTTAATTTCAACCGTCCATTCCCTAGAGAATTCAAAATTCTCTATAAATACCCCTTTTTTCTCTCATTTTGGGGAGGAGATCATTGTGCTAGCCAAACTCTTGCAAATTTTTCATTTGAGCTATACTTAGCCAAAATAATTGCATTTGCATCCATTTTAACCTATTTTCCATCCATCTTGCATCCCACACTTGCATCTTTTGCCATCCAAGGAGCATACACAAGATCAAAAATCAAGGGCCAACCAAAGGATCGATTCAAGACAAGGTAAATTAGCTTCATTTGTTATCTTTACTTTGTTTTTGAATCCAACTAGGCCAATCTTGAGGTGTAATGTGTTTATAGTTGTTGTTTGCACTCTTTTGTTTTTTGTTCATTTTCTAACACGTATTTTCACCTGCTCACATTTCTAGCACGCCTAGTGGGACCCATAAACGGGCCTGTATCTTTCACATTTGCTATTTTTTCACTTTTTGCAGGTGCAGGTTGCAAAGGGGTAGACCCAACCTGTAGAGAGGTGGACCCGACCATCCAAGGGTGGACCCAACCTCGAGGGGCAGACCTGACCTGACAAACAAGTGGACTTGACCTCCAGGGGTAGACCCGACCTTGCCCAGGGGCGAACCTGCCCTCCACAGACTCCAAAAACTATTTTTTTGCAAATTTTTCATAGAGGGGCAAACCTGGCCTCCAGACAGGAGGACCTGCCCTCCAGACAAGTGGACCTAACTTGGACAACTTTTTTCAAAAGGTGAAATTTCAGTTTTTAGCACTTTTTTTTGCTGTTTTAAGTGTTTCTAACCCCCTAACGTGTCTTGTTTGAGTCTGTGCAAGCATCTAATTGACATTTGGCAAGGAATAAGGACAAGATTTACTAACAAATTTTCCTTGCAGTGTTACCTATTTATCAATTGTTGGTTGTTGTTTTTGGATAACTTAGGCACATAGTTTAACTAGGGGTGTCAATTAACCTTGTGTGTTGTGCTTGTGGGTAAGTTATTTGATGTATCCAATCCCCTTGTGCCATTTGGCGATCCTGGGTGATGAGAAATCGTAGTTTACCAAGTCCTTTGAGTCACCCTTTTGCTCTACTTAGCGGGACCTGCTTGGGGATTTCATCACCCCAAGGGACGATCCCAACCACGTGTACCGGCGAGGTATATAAAGGGAGGAGAGCGAAAGTTGTACCTCAATCCAACCATGTTGAAATTGGCAGAGTGACGGGATGATGTGAAGAGTTGGTTCGAGCCTTTAGTATCTCGCTAAGGTTCCCGACTCACACTTGCAACGGGTTGGTGTTCACGGTTTGGGCCTCACATACTAGGTGTATATCAAGGACTCCTTAGCAACCATGATCATCCTAGAATAGAAGACTTTGTTAGCCATACCCCTTCTACTAGTCTTAGGATTGTGTTGTCTAAACTATCTTCTTTGTATGAGACCAGTAATTTTATGTTTAGTTGACTCAGCAGTATTCTTTTGATTGATCCTTGTTGTGTTTTGGGTCCTTTGCCTTAGTCATCCTTTCAAAACTCAAGTTTAAACATATCTAGGGGCAGACCTACCCTCCAAGGGTGGACCTGACCTCTGGACAGGTGGACCTGACCCCTAGATAGGCAGACCTGACCTTTAGACAGGCGAACTTTCCCTCCAGGGGCAGACCTGACCCTTGACCAGTCAGTTTTATCATCTGTTTCATCATTCTAGACACTCGTTTCATCGTTTCACGCACTCATTTCACCGTTCTAATCACTCATTTCCCTGTTCTGAGTAAACGTTTACCCATTTCAAACCTTCATCTATTGTCTTGAACTCTCGTTCTACCATTTTGATCTTTCATTTACTCGTTCCAAGTGAACATTCATCCATTTCACACCCTGTTTCATCATTCTAAACTCTTGTTCAGTCATTTCAATCATTCGTTTACTTGTTCTGAGTAAATGTTTATCCATTTCGAACCTCCTTCTATCATTTCAAACTCTTGTTCTACCATCCTGACCATTCGTTTACTCGTTCCAACTAAACATTCATCCATTCTGAACTTCTATCTCCTCATTCTGAGAGTCCTTTGTTCATTCTGAGTCACCATTTACTCATTCTGATTGCTCATTCATCCGTTCTGAGCACTCATTCACTCATTTTGAGTACTCATTCATCTATTTCAAATCTTCCTCCCCTCATTTCGAGAGTCATTCATCTATTTTGAGCACTCATCCATCCATTTTGAGCATCCATCTCCTGGTTTCGTGTGCCCAAATAGCTATTTTATGAACGTTTTCACCCAGGGGCGGACCTGCCCTCCAGGGGCAAACTTGACCTTTTCCAGGGGTGGACCTGCCCAACTAGGGGCAAACCTGACCTCTGAACCAGCCCTTTTTAGCCTGTTTTAGCCAATTTTGACCAACTTTTGTCCAACAGGCAGACCTGCCCTCCCGACAGGCAGACCTGCCTTCCAGATAGGCGGACCCGCCCTCCACAGGCGGACTTGACCTATTCTAGGGGTGGACCTGACCTTTGAACCAGCCCTTTTTAGCTTGTTTTAGCCAATTTTTCCCAAATTTTGTCCGATAGGCGGACCCGCTCTCCACAAGAGGACCTAACCTCTGGATAGGCGGACCTACCCTCGAGGGGCGGACCTGACCTACTCTAGGAGTAGACCTGACCTTTGAACCAGCCCTTTTCACCCTGTTTTAGCCAATTTTGACCAAATTTTGTCCGACAGGTGGACCCTCCCTCCACAGGCAGACCTGCACTCCAAGGGTGGACCTAACCCTTGACCAGTCAATTTTATCTGTTTCATCATTCCACCCTTCGTTCAGTCGTTTCGAGCACCCGTTTGCCCGTCATCAACACTTTTTCATAAGTCATCGTTTCATTACCAAAATCATATAAGTGCTACTTAGAACATCAGTAAATTCCATATTCATCATCAAATCATCCATCCCAATCACCTAGACTTTGTTTCGAGAATTTTGATTTTTATGTTGAAACTTTCAGAGGCCATAACTTTTGACTCACGTGTCTGTTTGAGTTGAAATTTTACAGGTGGTTGCGTTATGAGGTGGCATGTGGATTCTCAACCTACCTTAAGTGGTTAGACCCCGTTTTTCCACATTTTCGGGGCCTCAAACTTTCATCTTGACCCTCAAAATTGCAATTTAGTGTTTTTTTTTAATTTTTGAAATAACATTTTCGTTAATAACTCTGAATGCATGTCTCATATTTGGGATGTTAGTTGGCAATTCATCCTATCTTAGTTTTGGGTATTTTTTGGGGAAAAAATAGACTCTCAAAAGTATGTCTGTGAAGTTTCCTAAAATGGTAAAATTTGACAATTTTTTAAAATTGCCAAATCTGGAAAAATCTGACTGTCAACACCTTACATCCTTTAAACCCTGAAACTTGGTGTAGAATCAATCCCATCACATCCTCCAATCATTCTAATCTAGGCTTCAATCTAATCCTAATCTGAGCTTCAATCCAATCCTAATTTGAGCTTTAATTTAATCCCAATCTGAGCTTAAACCAAAATCCTAATATGAGCTTTAGTTCATCTGCAGTCAAGATCTTTGGATATCGAAACAAATCTTAAGATCCCTCCCTCCATTTCTTCAATTTCACCCTATTCAACCTTTCATCCATTCCACAAGTCAACCTTCTAATCTGAGCATTCATTCATTCATTATGATCAATCGTTTACTCGTTTCAATCTTTCATCCATCCATTCCAAAAAAAATTCCTACCATTATGATCATTCATTTACCCATTCCGAGTAAACGTTCACACATTTCAAACCTCCTTTCATCATTTTGAACTCCTATTTCATCATTCCAATCATTTTTTTACTCGTTCCAAGAAAATGTTCATCCATTTCAAGCCTCCTTTCATCATTTCAAACTCTTGTTTTGTCCTTCTGATCATTCGTTTACTCATTCTGAGTAAGCGTTCATCCATTTCACGCCCCCTTTCATCATTTTGAACTCTTGTTTTTTCCGTTTTGATCATTCATTTACTCGTTCCAAGTAAACGTTCATCCATTTCATGCCCTCTTTCATCATTTCAAACTCTCATTTAGCCATTCCAATCATCTGTTTACTCGTTCCAAGTAAACATTCATCCATTTCACACCTCCTATCATTTCAAACTTCTGTTTAGTCCTTCTGATCATCCATTTCCTCATTCTGAGTAAACATTCATCTGCTTCACACCTTCATCTATCATCTCAAACTCTCGTTTAGCCATTCCGATCATCCGTTTACTCATTCTGAGTAAACATTCATCCATTTCAAACCTCTTTCAATCATTTCAAACTCTCGTTCAACAATCTCGATCAATCGTTTACTTGTTCTGAGTAATCTTTTATCTATTCCAAACCTTCATCTTCTCATTCCGAGAATCATTCATCCATTGTGAGTGGTCATTTACTCATTCTAAGTAATCTTTCATCTATTCTAAACCTCCTTCCCTCATTCTGAGCAGTCATTTGTCCATTTCTATCAAATCATTCAACATCCAAATTCTCTGAACTTCGTTTCAGGTGATTATCAAAATTGACCTAAGTGTCTGATCTGATCATCATCATCAAAATCCACTTAGGATTGTCATCCATCCTAAGTTAATCATTATCGTCGGCCCAATTAATCCATTTTCAATCTCAAAGTGGTTTCGGTGCCACAATCGTCCTTTTATCCTTTAATCCGATCAATCAACATCCTAAGTCACCTAGGATAATCTCTGAACAAGGTTTAGAATCCCTTCCATCATCCTATCTGATCCATTAGTTGATCTTATTAATCATCGATTGATCCAATCCAATCCAATCACATCCCTATCTAATCACCTTTAACCCAATCAATCTACTTCCATCTCGAAGTAGATTCAGTGTCATAACCATCCTTTGATAATCAAATCCGATCGTCAAAATCAATCCCATCGCATCATCCAATCATCCTAATTTGAGTTGTAATCCAATCTTGATCTGAGCTTAACCTAAATCCCAATTTGAGCTTTAGTTCATTCCCATCCAAAATCTTTGATCCATCCTCTTTATCTTTTCATCATCATGAATCCTTATCCTCCATCAATAGTAGTCAAAGGAAACCCTAATTACATCGACAACGATAACAAAAGTCTTGTCGATCAAGAAGAATATGACATAGATCCCCTTGACACTATCATTCCTAGTAAGCTTTCTCCACCCACTTTCCAAAATCCAATCACCCCTTCGAGTTATCCTGTTATGTCTCCATCCATGCCTAATCATGCTCCTTATGCTACCTTTGACAAGGGGTATTCACTATCTTCCTCAACCGCATATGCAACATATCCTTCATCTACACCTTCCTCTTATCCAACACCTGCATCCCCTTATCCTAATCCACCATCCCAACATTCTTATCTTAATCCCTCATCCACATCCTCCTATCTCAATCGTTCATCCGCATATACCCACTACCCTAATCTTCCATACCAATATGCTCACCCTAATCCTACATTCGCACCTTCCTATCCTAATCCAACATCCACACCAACCTATCCTAATCTAACATCCACATCTTCTTATCCTAATCCGACATCCACATTTCCCTATCTCAATCCACCATCTCAATCTTCCCATCCTAATCCACCATCCCAATACCCTTACTACAATCCACCACCCGCATCCTCGTGTGCTAATTCACCATTCCAATACCCCTGTCTTAACCCTTCATCTAATCTTAATCTCCCATCTATTCCTAGTCTTGCATCCAATCCCATTCCCCCATTTAATCCTAGTCCACCAATCCCTAGTCCTAATCCCCCACCAATCCATAGTCCTTCATCCACTCCTACCATGCAATCTCAGCCTAGAGTATTCAAGTTTCTCACTCCAGAAGTTCTCCAAGGACTTATAACAAAGAAGACATCTCCCACTCTACACCTTGAAATTATGGAATCATGCCATCCCAACCTATCATCCACAGTCATTAGTGACGAGACCCTTCACCCAACACCTATCATTGATGATACCACCCCCAGCACCACTCAAACCATCGAAACCATCACATCCTCTGAATCGCTTAAGCCCACATCTCCTACCATCACATCTACTGAATCCATTGAACACCCCTTCCTACTTCGAGAGTCATCGAACCCATCGACGACACCCAAATCCAATCCACTAAAATCCATTCCCATGAATATTTTGAATCATCTATCCCTCCATCTTCCCCACTTAAAGAGTTCCACCAAGACTCCATTATCATGCCTCCCGCACATGATGAGTCATGCCAAGACCCTGATCCAAAGCATGCCAACATATCCCCTTCTCCATATCAAGATCCTACCATCCCATCTAGTCCACCTCAAGATCACAGTCCCCCATCCATTCCATTCCATGATCTCCTTGTCATTCAAGATTCCACCACTCCATCTCCATCTCCATCAAATGAGCTTGCTACCACAAATCCAGATCCTATCATATCCCCTAATCTCTCTCTTGATACCACCCATCCAAATGCTATTATACCATCATATCCCTCTCATGATCCCCCATCATCGCCTAAAACTATTGTCCCCACACTGCTTGCATATCCCCTTGGTACTCTCACATTCTTCCATGGTGGCCTCCTTGCAAAAGAAAAACACATCATATATACCACCCATCATGCTCCACCTAATAATGGACTCGCATCATGTTTTTTAGAATAACACAAATCCTATCATGGATCGCATGCTCAAGAACATGAACTATCAGGGAAAAGGTTTAGGCCTTCATGAGCAAGGTATTTTAGAGCCCATCCAAGTCAAAGAACAAATCTGCATGCAAGGTCTTGGACCTATTTCCCAAGACTCGCAATCTAAAGATGTCGGTACAACCGCTATACATCCTCAACGAGCCTTTTCCAAAAGAAATGTCAGCTCTTCCCATTGCTCCATCAGATCATATGCTTCCACCCCTCCTCCTTCATCATATCACCTCAAAACAACCGTCCATATTCCTCCATCTGCTCCATCCACCATCTCCCATCCTTCATCTACTCCATCCATCTTGGGTTCTTATGTCCCTCCACCCACTTCATCTGCTTTGGGTCCGTATATCCCAAAATCACCTCCTCCATCTCATCCTTTCATCCATCCAACACCCATCCATGTCATCCATCATAAACATCCCTCTCGCATGTCCCTTAATCAGGATCAACAAAGGCACATACCTACACATTCTCCATCTACACGTAATCCTCATAATTTTACCGCTATTGCTCTACATCATCCATATCCTTGTACCCATCCCATTGCTACTAAAAGCACTTTGGATGTTAAAGAAAAAATGCATAAATGCAAACATCCACAAGAATCTTATGCTTCCCATGTCCCCTCTAAAAGACATGGTGAAGAGAAGAAAAATCTGAATCCAAATCAAATCCGTAGGCCACAAAGGCCCACCAAAGCAAAGATCAAAACCATGTGGATCCTAAAGAAAAAAGATGCAATGCCTTCAAATGAAAAATCTATAACAACAGCCAACATTGCTCATCCAAAAGCTAATCATTTTCATCCACCCTCTCCTAAATCTGTTTTGGGTCCCTATGTCCCGAAATTCACTATTCCATCTTGTCCATTATCCCCACATTCTCCATCCATTAATCCTCTTATCTTTTCACATCCACCACCACATGTGCCAATGTTGGTCCTGAACACATCTCCCCATCACATATCCACCCCATCATTCCATCCATACACTTTCCAACATCCCACCCATTATCCCATGTATCTCCCCTCTCAAATCCCTCTAATTCATCCTCTTGCATAATATGTTTCTCCTAATAAGGTTGTACCAACATCCAACAGTCGATTCAAACATGGGCTCTTAATACCTCATATAGAACTTGATGCTTGAGTCTTTCATCCATATCCTTATTGTGTATCTTCTCAATCCCTTTATCCACATCCCTATCCTTATCCATTTTCATCCCCCTACTATCCAAAAATCCAAAAAATTCAAAAAAAAAAATAGTAAAGAGAAATAATCCATCCAATGGTGAAAACTTGGAAAACAAGCGCCTTGGATAAGTACCATGATGAAAACCTGGAAAACAGACGTCATGCATAAATCTCGATCTGCACTTGGGGACAACTTCCTGATATTCGTTCCCTCCATCCACTATGTTCTTGGAATATTGTGCCTCAATCTCACAGGCTGAAACCTCTGGAAGAGAAAAGTCGGTGTGACATTCACTCTGTCTGGCCAACTAACAGTTGTTTAATCTTGTGAAATGTTCTAGTCGTTGTGACCTTGTTTCAGTCTTGCCGAATGGACCTATCGCTATGACATGGAGACTCGGTAAGATCTCTTTCCGACAGTTGGTTCTCTCACAGAATGGTTATTCACTCGCAGTTATCGAAGAGACTTGGCTGAAAGGTTTATTGTCAGTATGTAGTCTTACCGATATGGAATGTCTCACCGACAGAGCTAAAATTTGTTTTTTATTGGGTGTCTAGCGGATGTCGGGGAGACTCATAGTGACTGGAGTCATCAGTGTAACGCATTTACTTCGATATGAAGTCTTAGAGATGGAGGTATGTCTCACCAACAGTATGCACTCAGAGTAACATATGGTGGCTCAGTATGAAGTCTTAACGATGTGAGATGTCTCACTGACAACTTTATCTTGGAGGCATCGGGGTAACACTAAGGGTTCGGTAAGAACTCTTAGCGATGGAGAGAAGTCTTGCCGACTATTGTTTGGTGCTCGGTATGACTTGAGACTTCGGTGTAACCTCTTGGCAATAGCAGTAAGTCTTGCCGATTGTTGGACATTTCGACGTGACTTTGGAGCTTCGGTATGATGTCTCATCGATAGCGATAAGTCCTAGCGATAGCGATACAAGTGATGATCATCGGTATGAGGTCTTGCTGACAAGGCAAAGTCTTAGCGATAGCTTTTTGGACTCAGTGTAACCTCTTGCTGATAGTAAGGACTCTTGGCAATATCGAATGTTGGCTTTGTGGCATCGGGGAGACATGGTTAGTGTCTCACCAACATGCCAACACAGGTTGAACACCCTTGACCGATTGATGACTGTCCTATGTGTTGTCTTGTGGACCAATCAGAGGAAGTGAAATTCAAATGGTTGGCGGTTGGAATTTTGCAGTAGTTGCAATGTTGGAACTAAACTGTCTGCAAGGAAAAATCTACGCTAGAAAGGAAACTTTATTTGATGGGAAATTGCAGATAAGGATAAACAGAGGATAAAATCAGAGGGTGGTAAGATTCAAAGAGATCATTCTGAGTTGAATTAGCATCGAATCTGTGAGAGCTTTTTTCTGTAACAGATTGAATAGTGAATGAAGCAACTGTAAGAACTAATACCAGAGAGTTGTGTCTCTGCATTGTATGTAATTTTTTTATTACTGAAATACAAAGAGATTTGGCTTGGTGTGGTGGGTTTTTTCCCAAAAGAGTTTTCCCACGTAAATCTGGTGTTCATTTGTCTTTGTGTATTTTTCTATTTATGTAAATCTTTCATGTGTGTCTTAATTGGATTGTAATTTGGAAATTAAAAGTACTGTCTGCATTCTTCCCTGTGGTTTTGACGTTAGGATAGTTGTTTCCGCACCTTAGCTTTCCTTACAAGTGGTATTAGATCTTGGCAGTTGTGTTATCCTTGTGAGTGGGTTGGGTTTTTTGTGTCAATTATTTTTTAGTGGGATTTTTGGTAGAGGTCTAATCATTTAATTATAGATTAAGATGGCAAGCACATCCAGAAAGATGGAAATAGAGAAATTCAATGGTAGCAATTTTATGTTATGGAAACTCAAAATGGAAGATTTGTTAGTGGACTGAGATCTTTGGAATGTTGTGTCTGGAACAAAACCTCAAGACATGAAGCAAGAGGATTGGGACTTGGCAAATTGAAAATCAAAAGGGCTAATAAGGCTTAGTTTGGTAGACTCTGTTCTTCTGAACATTCATGAAGAAAAGACTGCATCTTCCTTGTGGAAAAGACTGGCATCTATTTATAAGGGCAAGTCCTTGGTGAACAATTTTTTCTTGAGGAAGAAGCTATACTCTTTGAGAATGCAGGAGGGTGGATCTGTTGTTGATCATTTGAACACATTCAACATGTTGATTGCACAGTTAACATCTATTAGTGTGAAGATTGAAGATGAAGATCGTTGTATGCTGTTGCTATGTTCTTTGCCTAATTCTTGGGATCATCTGGTGATGGAAATCGGGAGTACAACATCCACATTCAAGATGGAAGATGTTGCTTCTTTGTTTTCAAAAGAGATGAGAAGGAAATCTTTTGAGATGGCGAAGGAGGCTCTGGCTGTTAGAGGCAGATCGAAAGAAAAAGGAAAGAAGGACAAGAAATCCAGATCAAAATCAAAAGGGAGATCAAAGTCTCCTAGCAAGAAGTCCAAGGTGAAGTGTTGGAATTGTGGGCAACCTAGTCATGTCTAAAATTATTACAAGGAGGAGAAAAAGAAGAAGAAGAAGACCTCTTCTGACAATGATTCTTCTCAGAGTGATGCAAACGCCTTCATTGCAGCCTTGGCTATGTGGGCATCTGATGATGTCTAGTTGATTGATTCTGGAGCATCTTTCCACATGACATCTCATAGAGACTGGTTCATGAAGTATGAAAACTACGATGGTGGAAAGGTGTATTTGGAAAGTGATTCATCTTTGGAAATTGTTGGTCATGGAAGAGTCAGAATTCAATTCCCTGATGGAAGAGTGAAGGGAATCAATGATGTGATGCATATACCAGGTTTGGCTTGTAATTTACTTTCTATAAGTTGAATGATATTGGAGTGCATGTCACATTCTCTGGAAATGGCTGCAAGATGACTAGAGGCTCTATGGTGCTAGCAAGGGGTGCTCGTATTGGTACCTTGTATAAGTTGGATGCACAAGCTATTCAATGCAATAGTGTCTCTGTGAAGTCACAGAAAGCTACTCATGGAGGAAAAGAGGGAAACTCTCTTGATGGTGTAAACTCCATGGAGGTTAAACTTCCATCAGAAAAGACTATGCTCTGGCACCATAAGCTAGGCCACATTGGTGAAAAAGGTTTAAAAACCTTGAAGAATAAAAACCTGGTTGAGGGGCTTGAAGATTGTAACATCGAATTTGAGTTTTGTGAACATTGTATATATGGTAAACAACATCGTGTTTCATTTTATTCTAGTCCTCACAAATCTTCTAGTTTGCTTGATTATATACATTATGATGTGTTTGGTCCATTGAATGTTCCTTCTTTATCTAAATCAAGATACTATGTGTCGTTTATTGATGATTATTCAAGAAGAGCATTTGTATATTTTCTGAAAAGTAAATCAGAAGTGTTCAGTTGGTTTAAGGAATTTAAAAACCTTGTAGAAAATCAGACTGGTAGGAAAATAAAATGTTTAAGGACTGACAATGGTGGTGAGTTTGTTTAGATGAATTTGAAAGGTACTGTAAAGTTCATGGGATTAAAAGACATAAGACTACACCTTACACTCCACAACAAAATGGAGTTGCTGAAAGGTTCAACAGGAAAGTAATGGAAAGAGCACGAAGTATGTTGAGCAATGCTGGCTTGGAGGAGAAGTTATGGGCTAAAGCAGT
Source organism: Sequoia sempervirens (assembly GCA_007258455.2). Taxonomy (NCBI): domain Eukaryota; kingdom Viridiplantae; phylum Streptophyta; class Pinopsida; order Cupressales; family Cupressaceae; genus Sequoia; species Sequoia sempervirens. Next base: position 269,699,588 of record VDFB02000015.1, on the reverse strand, counting down.
TTCTACAGCATGTTACTTGGTAAATCATTCTCCTAACTCTGCTCTTGTTGAGAAAATTCCTTTGGAAACATGGTCTAGAAAGAAGCCCTCTCTGAGACATATTCGTGTCTTTGGCTGTGAGGCAGATGCATATGTGTCATTTGAAAAAAGATCTAAGTTGGAAAATAAAGCTGTAAAGTGTATTTTTATTGGCTATAGTGTTGGCATAAAATGATACAAGCTTTGGAATCCTGAGACTAAGAAGATTTTGTACAGTAGAAGTGTTATATTTCATCAGCTGAAGCCTTCTACATTGAATCTACAGTCAGAGAAGAAATCAAAAAATAAAAAGGATGTAGCAGAAATTCCTCTGACACCAGATAAAGAAGAATTGAAAAATCAAAATGTACCTGATACTGAGGAAAGCTCAAGTAGCTCTGAAAGTTCTGAAGAAGATGAAGAACCACCTCAGCCTCAACCTATGAGGAGGTCAACTCGTGAAAGAAAGCAACCTGATAGGTATGGGTTTTCTTTGATAGAGTCTACTTGTGCCTATGCTTTAATTTCTAGCACTGATGAACTTAGGACTACGAAAGAGGCATTTAAAATGTCTGATTCAAACTCTTGGTTGGAAGCCATGAATGAAGAAATGGCATCATTAAAAAAGAATGATACCTGGAGTTTGGTGCCATTGCCTAAAGGCAGAAAAGTTGTGGGCTGCAAATGGGTATTTAAAAAGAAAATTTATGCGGATGGCAGTGTTGAAAAATATAAAGCGAGGCTAGTTGCAAAAGGTTATTCCCGGGTAGAGGGAATTGATTATGGAGAAATATTTTCTCCTGTAGCTAAGCTAACATCTATTAGATTTCTTTTGTCACTTGCAGCAATGTATGACTTAGAGATTGAACAGATGGATGTGAAGACAACGTTTCTTCATGGTGATCTTGAAGAAGAAATTTGTATGTCCCATCCGAAGCACTTTCATGGAAAAAGGTAAAGAAAGGTGGTTTTGCAAAAGTTGAAGAAATATCTGTATGGGTTAAAACAGTCTCCTAGAATGTGGTACCAAAAGTTTGACACTTTGTTTTGTCATTGGGATTTGTAAGATCAAAATCGATCATTATGTATATTACAAAGTTGAAAGTGATCAAGTCCTTATTATTGCTCTCTATGTTGATGATATGATGTTCATAGGCAATAGTAAGCTAATGATTTATGATCTTAAGTCTCAGTTGTCTACAAAGTTTGAAATGAAAGATCTTGGTGTAGCAAGGTATATTCTGGGAATAGAAATAACCAGGGACAGAAAGAATAGAAAACTTTGGCTCAATCAGAGTAAGTATGTTAAGACTGTTCTAGAGAGATTTTGCATGACTAATTGCAAGCAGCTAGTTGTTCTAGTTTTGTAGGGAACGAAGCTATCTGTTGAAGATTGTCCAAAATCTCTTACTGAGATGGAGGACATGACCAGTGTAACTTATGCTAGTGCAGTTGGCAGCCTTATGTATGAAATGGTTTGTACAAGGCTAGACATTGCCCAAGTAGTGGGAGTTCTTAGTCGGTTTATGGATAATCTTGGAAGGACACATTGGGATGTTGTGAAGAGAGTGTTTAAATATCTGAAGGGCACTTCAGACTATGCTTTATGTTACCAGGGAAACTTGGTTGAGTCACAGAGGACTCTCAGCATTCAAGGTTATGTGGATTCTGATTGGACAGGGGACATTGACAGCAGGAGATCCACCAGTGGATATATTTTCATGATGAATGGTGGTGCAGTGAATTGGATGAGCAAGCGGCAAGCTATAGTCACTTTGTCCACTACATAGGCTGAATATATGGCAGCTACACATGCTTGTAAAGAAGCAATCTGGTTAAAACGTTTGTGTTCTAACATTGGTTTTGATGCAGGGCAAATAACTATTTTCTGTGACAGTCAGAGTGCAATTTTTCTGGCAAAGAATCCTACATTCCATGCCAAGATGAAACATATAGATGTATAGTATCACTTTGTATGAGATATGGTGGAGGATGGGAAGGTCTCTTTGGAGAAAGTGGATACTCTGGAGAATGTTGCAGATGCATTGATGAAACCTGTGAGGACAGATAAGTATAGGTGGTGTGCCAGTTCAATGGGCCTCAAGGCCCATGAATTTCAATAGTTTTGTTGTGCTCTAGAGGTTCCTGTGTGATCTTTGTCAAGTGGGAGATTCTTGGAATATTGTGCCTCAATCTCACAGGTTGAAACCTCTGGAAGAGCAAAGTCAATGTGACATTCACTCTGTCTGGCCGACTAGCAATTGTTTAATCTTGTGAAATGTTTTGGTCGTTGTGACCTTGTTTCAGTTTTGTCGAATGGACCTATCACTGTGACATGGAGACTCAGTAAGATCTCTTTCCGACAGTTGGTTCTCTCACCGAATGGTTATTCACTCGCAATTATCAGGGAGACTTGGTCGAAAGGTTTATTGTCGATATGTAGTCTTACCGATATGGAATGTCTCGCCGACAGAGCTACATGTGTTTGTTATTGGGTGTCTAGCGGATGTCGGGGAGACTCATAGTGACTGGAGTCATCGGTGTAATGCATTTTCTTCGATATGAAGTCTTAGCGATGGAGGTATGTCTCACCGACAGTATGCACTCAGAGTAACATATGGTGGCTCGGTATGAAGTCTTAACGATGTGAGATGTCTCATTGACAACTTTATCTTGGAGGCATCGAGGTAACACTAAGGGTTTGGTAAGAACTCTTAGTGATGGAGAGAAGTCTTGCCGACTGTTGTTTGGTGCTCAGTATGACTTGAGACTTCGGTGTAACCTCTTGGCAATAGCGGTAAGTCTTGTTGACTGTTGGACATTTCGATGTGACTTTGGAGCTTCGGTATGTTGTCTCACCGATAGCGATAAGTCCCGGCGATAGCGATACAAGTGATGATCATCAGTATGAGGTCTTGGCAACAAGGCGAAGTCTTAGCGATAGATTTCTGGGCTCAGTGTAACCTCTTGTTGATAGTAAGGACTCTTGGCAATATTGAATGTTGGCTTTGTGGCATCGGGGAGACACGGTTAGTGTCTCACTGACATGCCAACACAGGTTGAACACCCTTGACCGATTGATGACTATCCTATGTGGTGTCTCGTGGACCAATCAGAGGAAGTGAAATTCAAATGGTCAGCGGTTGGATTTTTGCAGCAATTGCAACGTTGGAACTGAACTATCTGCAAGGAAAAATCTACGTTGGAAAGGAAACTTTCTTTGATGGGAAATTGCAGATAAGGATAAACAGAGGATAAAATCAGAGGGTAGTAAGATTCGAAGAGATCATTCTGAGTTGAATTGGCATCGAATCTGTGAGAGATTTTTTCTATAACAGATTGAATAGTGAATGAAGCAACTGTAAGAACTGATAACAAAGAGTTGTGTCTATGCATTGTATGTAATTTTTTGATTACTAAAATACAAAGAGATTTAGCTTGGTGTGGTGGGTTTTTTCCCAAAAGATTTTTCCCATGTAAATCTAGTGTTCATTTGTCTTTGTGTATTTTTCTGTTTCTGTAAATCTTTCATGTGTGTCTTAATTGGATTGTAATTTGGAAATTAAAAGTACTATCTGCATTCTTCCCTGTGGTTTTGACATTAGGATAGTTGTTTCCGCACCTTAGCTTTCCTTACATATGCTTCCTGCTATGCTTCTAGCTATGCACACGTCTTCCTCCTATACATCCTTTTCATTCATCCCCTCCATCCTACCTATCTTACACATCTTGCTTGGCATATCTCATTTATCCCAATCCTTCCATCCTCTTTGTGATCTTGATAACAATAGGGGCAAACATATAAACATGCTTTGGACACCCCTTAGCATACATTCCCCTCATTTTCACACTATCCTAATCCTCGTTCGCACTCGTCTACCTTCCTTATCCACCCATCATGCTACCTTCAATCTCCCTTCCTTATCCGTGCATCCTATCTTCATCCATCTCACTCCTCCATTTTCCTATCCTTCTCTATTGCATCCTTCATGCCTCCTCACACATGACATATCTAGAATGGGGGCATCTATCTTCCTTTGTGATATAGTCCTTGGAGACATCATTCATTCCATCAAAGAAATCCCTTCCATTTCCCTATCCTCATTTCCTTATCATTATATCCATCTCCCCATCCTTATCTTCATATCCTTCCATCATAGCATCCCTTTTCATCTATCCATCTAGTCACCTTTTCCTCATCCAAATCCTTATCTTCCTATCCATCAATCCAACCAATCCTTTTCATCTCCCAATCCTCATCTCCTTCTCCTCATCCCATTTTATAATCCCTTGTCATTGGTCTCTAGCTATAGGCTACTCCCCATGCAACCCAATGCCATCTACCTCATCATCATCACTTCCACTTCTTTTACACATCTTTTCAATCTCCTATCCTTTCTCATCATTCATCTATCCATCTTGTTGTCCTCCCAATTCATCTTTTGATGATTGGGATGACTCTCCCACCCCTAAGCTTTGTCATCACCATCATCGTATCCAATCCAACAGGTCTATCTTGTCTCATCATATCAGTCCCATCATTTTATCCCCTTATCTAGGGTTATCTCATCATCCTTTATCCATTGTTTGTATTTGGTCCTTTTGTAGAACTATGTTGCCCCTGTGCTTTCACATAGGCAAGGTCGATCATTTGATCCACCCCCGGGGTTCCTTTATCACCTATCATCGATCTTTCTGCCTTTTCCATTTTCTCTTTTATCATCCATCATCGATCTTCATTGTCCTCTTTCTGCTTTTTTCCCTGGTTAGTCATCAGTCTTTCATCGAACTACAAGGGCTCTACGCTTTCATGTAGGCAAGGCTAATCTTTGATCGGCCCCCGAGCCCCTAGGTCCTTAGCATGTGTCAGTCTTTTGTCTTGTGTCTCATCTCTCTGGTGTCACGTCATCGAGCTATTCCCTTATCTAGCTGGTTCTTAACAAATGAGATCCACTTGTGTCAACAAATCCAAATGGTTTTGAATATCCTGCGTCATATTGATCTTTTAGTTTAGTATCCATCATCGGTCTCAATAGGATGCATCCTTCCTAACAAACCTCATCAATCCCATCCATCCCCTTGATCCTATGGCAAAGGATGTTTGAAATTGATTGCAATTTTTTGATGCTTTTGGCTTTTTTTTATCATTTGAGCTCCCTATCATCACTTGTCATGGTCGCCTTGATCCATCATATCATGGTGTGCTTTGACTAGTCAACATAGGGGCGTGTCTTGATCTTTTCTTTGTTGTTGTCTTCTCGGTTGTCCCACATAGTACCCACCAGGATCCCTAAGGTCTTGTGTTATGCTAGGGCATCCTTGTGTGCTTGTGGTTATCCCAATACTTGGCCCGACCAAAGTCATCATGACTTTGTGGTGTTGGGATAGCCTTCTTGTTTGTTGTGTTTGTTTTATGCATTAGACACTAATCTACCTTGGTCCTTTATACCTCAGTGAATCGTGTCTTCTGCTATAGCAAAAATTAGTACTCCTAAAGATGGAAAATTGAATTTGGATTGCATTTCATCTCCATCCTCTCATCTATCAAACCCCCGCAATCCATTCATCTTTCATCACTCTCCCCTCCCAATCTCCTATCGCCTTTTCATCCTTTCTTACCCATCACTTTGCATCATCTTCCTCATATACCCCTTGCATCATCTCCTCCATTTCGAGAGCACACCCATGTTCTCTTGAACCCACATGTCCTCTCGAGGGGGCATCCTTCATCACTAATTTTTATCATTTTTTTCCCTTCCTAGTCACTCCTTTGAATGACTGGGACATTTTTCCCAATCTAACCATCTTCTTCTAGGTTCTATGTTTTAATATTCTTTGAAATGATGCTACTTCGTAACACCATCTCAAAGAGGGGAAAAATGTAGACACCTAAATTTGGACACTTAATTTATCCAAATTTATCCCCTTTCGTCTAAGCATCCCCTTATTTGCATTAATTAAGTAATATTGCTATTATTTAATTAATATCCTTAATTCTGCCAAATCCCTAAGATATTTAATCAATAAATAAATACCTTATCTCTTTAATCCTCATTTTCATCAAATGAATTAAATAAATATGACATTTATTTAACTCCTCACATGTCACATACCTTTCTTAATCCTAATTATTCTCCTAATCTCATCATTAGGGATATGCACATGCCTAAACCTTGATTAAGATGTGTCACATCCTCCAACTTTTGCAAGTTGGCCTCTAATCTCTCTTAGCCACCTAACCCTTCTTTAAATCTTTAATTAACTAGCCTAATCAACCTCTCAAAAAAAAATTCATTTCTTTTATCCTTCCAAGGAATATTAAATTCATTTTTCTCTTCCCCATGTGATCTTTGACTTGTCACATCAAGCCAAATGTGAACTCTTCCCCTTCTCCCACTTGCCTCTAAATATGTCATTAATTTGTCTAATCAGGTACTTGCACAGCCTTAATCACTTAATTAGGTCAACTTAATCTCCATGTCATTTATGGAATGTGTCCTAAGTCAGCCCTATTAAAGGTTTTCTCCTTTTGGAGAAGGCACCCCTTTCCCCATGTGAATTTTTAATTCACATTTTATTCCCCAATGCATTTCAAAGAATTTTAAATTCTTTCTCTCATCCCCATGTGAATATTTGAGGAATTTTTAATTTCTCACATGTCCTCTCACCCACATGGGGACAAGGACCTCCTTTATGAGGATATTTTGTCCAAATCTCAAAGTACTATGTAATACCTCCATGTCATGTACTCTCCTTCCACCTCATTTACACATCATCTTTTTCAAGCCACTTCGCATGCCACATGTCAAGATGTGAGGGCTTGTGAGTTCTCAACTCACCATAGCCCTACATCTTGGCCATGTTGGTTTAATTTCAACCATCCATTTCCCTAGAGAATTCAAAATTCTCTATAAATACCCCCTCTTTTCTCTCATTTTGGGGAGGAGATCATTGTATTAACCAAACTCTTGCAAATTTTTTATTTGAGCTATACTTAGCCAAAATACTTGCATTTGCATCCATTTTCACCTATTTTCCATACATCTTGCATCCCACACTTGCATCTTTTGTCATCCAAGGAGCATACAAAAGATCGAAAATCAAAGATCAACCAAAGGATCGATTCAAAACAACGTAAATCAACTCCATTTGTTATCTTTACTTTGTTTTTTAATCCAACTAGGCCAATCTTGAGGTTTAAGGTGTTTATAGTTTTTGTTTGCACTCTTTTTTTTGTTCATTTTCTAACACATATTTTCACCCGCTCACAGTTAGTAATCTAATAAATAATGTACCTACAATCAAAGGGAGTATACCTTTCTAGTTGTTGGTTTTGCTAAGTATACCTTCTCACTGATTGAGGTGGAGGTTTTATCTCTTGTTCATAACTATATAATCTATCTTCATGTTTAGTTCATTCATGGGCTTATGATTCAACCTTCTCAAACTTTGCGGTTAGTTGAAACATATTTTCGTTTCATTCTTTTTTGGTTGCAATACTATGGAAGAAGGCTTAACTTATCTAAAGATTCAAGTGTTTACATATAAAACTCTCTCAAGCATAACATTCCAAAGCTTGTATCCTTTTACACTAGTACCATAGCCTATAAAATACATTTTACAAGCTTGTTCTCCAACTTTGATGTCATGCCCAAAAAAATGTCTCTATAAAACCCAATTTTTTTTATTTTCCTTTCTTTTTACACAACCATTAAATTAATTAACATGACATGTCTATGAGGTGTAACACCAAATATGATATTAGTGTTATCATTATTGTTATGATTATTTATGTACACAATACTCAAAGAAGAGACACCTCCTTAATTAATGATATGCAATACTTTTGAAAATACATGTTCCTAACAATACTAATATTAGAGTGCCATAAACTATATACAATCATCATTTTGTCATTAGCAGTACTAGTCTGCATTGATATCAATATTATTATTTAATTTCAAGCCAACAAGAACCCCAAATTAAGAACAAGTCAATATTTATTTTTTGTGGAACTTGGATGCACATAATGATACTTGTTTTTTTTAGCCTCAATTTGTCATCATTAATGTCACTTGCATTGTCCAAATAAATAATATTATTATTAACCTTGATCTAGCCTCATTAATATTATTGACTCACATATTAACTATATATCATTATTATAAATAATGGACTATGTCATGCCCATAACTTAAACGAGTGGGTGAGGGTGGAGGCCATCATGCACCAATGCAAAATTGACAAATACAAAGTTTATTAAATTTACATTAACTATTCATTTATAATCTATTCTAATTATAAAATTTTAATATTATCTATTCATTTATTATTTATTTAATTATTTACTTACCCTTAACTAAATATAATTAAATAATTATATATATACATATATATTCTAAAAATAAATTTAATAATTATAAGAATGAGAAATAGCTTATCCAAATAAATATACTTTAAATTCTTCTACATATTACCTATTATTATTTTCCAATAAAAAGAAACTTCCTAATATTACGTGGACCTCTTTCTTTACATATATTCTTATTTAAAATTATTAGGTAGATTAACCGGTCTGCAAGAGAAGTGATGGGGTTAGGCGAATCAAGATTTCCATCAAGAAAATATTCTTATACTCCTATGTACAGAGCGGGGAGTAATTCAATACGGGTGTCTCCTACAATTGGGTCGATAGCTATAATAGTTTCCGTGTGAGGGTGGGTGATGTCTAAAATTAATGCTGAACCCGAGGAAGCCAACACTTATTTATTTCCCTAGGTTGTCCCTAATTTAGAATGGAATTTCTTTTGCTTTCCTCACCTACTCACTGCAGTTTGTGGATCTCGTATCTCTGCTAATGCCAAGGGGGTCTGTATATGTGGGTCCTCCCAATAACATAATCTCTTTCATGGCTACCTCGATAACCTAATAGCTCAATCCTCGCCGATTAAGACTAACCTACTTCTACGTCCAAGATGATCTGTTAAATCTTAATTTAGTTGACTTCTTTAATGTTGTGAAGAGTTGTAGCTGGGATTGCAAGTTTTCTGGCAAATAATTAAGACACAGAATGGGTGGTCATTACTACCATCTGAGATGATGCCATGTTGAATAGTGCATACCATGGTTTAGACCATTTATGAGGAGATGGTGATAAACTTATTCTCATGATAGATGACTTCTAAAACCCTGTTGAACCTTAGATTTGAAGTTGCATCTCGCCAGATAGATTAGTAAAAAGGTCAACACCAGCAAGGAAGAGTTTGGAGAAGTGGAAACCAATAGTAATGAGGAAGGCAGTGGAAGGCGGCAATGAGTAGTCAAGAATAAAGAGTTAACGACAGAGATTCATTTAATTGACTTGCATTGATAAGGATGCAAGATAGCCATTGATATGTTTTTTACAAGTCACCTTGCTACACTTGTTCTATCTTGTTCGCTTGTTGCATACCCACAATTCTGGAGCTTCCCTTCTTATTCCTCAGATTCATAACTAGTCTCCATTACTAACATTTTATAGCTTATTGCTGCTTTGATAAGGGTGATTTACTAATCATAGCAATGATGAAATAATCTCATGTGAAGTCGATGTAAAGAGTATTGAGGATATTTGCTGCTCTTTTATCGGTTATGCTAAGTTTGTTACAAGGGCATGAAAGAGGAGCTAGAAGCCTAGACTACAAAAAAATTCAACTCCAACAATGGTTCCCAGGGAAAATGTTCCAGCTATTAATAATCCAAAACTTTTTATGCCACAACCTCGAAGCCAAGGATATCCTTCTTCCCCAAAAAATGCGTCAGAGAAAAAAATTTGTTCCTGATTGTTCGCTTTTCTTTTCAATGATTTCATTATGATTGTTCCACCTATTGTATGTAGGTATTTTTTTATTTTTTAAAAAGTTCTATATGTTACTGTTCCTCAGACAAATGCCACACTCTGTTTAGCTGCTAGTTCCAAACAACATGTAACAAGGGCATAACAGGGACATACATGTATTCAATAAATCACAAGAAATCTAGTTCAACTTACTTCAATGAAGCTAAATCATTTCACTCACACATTGTTGATTTTCATACAACCTCCATCATCTAAGCACTTCTATGAGTAATTTAAAACTCGCTTCCACTACTTTATAGGAACTATTATGCAAGCATAGATATGAAAAATAGCTTTATAAAAATGCTTCTTACATATGAACCTAGCATAGTCAAATATTCACATTTTATTTCTTTGCTTCAAGTATGAAGCACATCACATACTATAGGCTGAAATCAACAACTTATGTAACTGAGCGTTTTCTTAAGAAGTTCACAATAGTAGTTAGAATAACATTTCCTCCAATTTTCCTACCTATGCACAATTGTATATCTATTTTAGAGAATAATACACTTGATAAATGTGTAGTTATTTCCATTTACAGGAGGGTAAATGTAATACACATTTCTTCAATATTACACATTAGTTAGGAGTACAATGATTAACACACCAAGAATAAATCTTTGCTCTTTCTATTTCTACATTGAGTCATAAGAAACTCATTCATTAAAGGTTATTATACTACTATAATGTTTGAGAAGGAAAATCACTTACACAACTATATACAAAGTTTTGCTTTTTCTCTATATATATTTTTGTTATAGAAATCACTAGTTTCCCTTATTAAGACTAATTTTAAGAAATACAAGAAATGACATACAACTGAACCAAGCTTGCTCTCCACCCTACCATAATGGCATCATGGATCCCCGTAGGCTCTAGCCATACCCCCCAGTAAGGAATTCTAAAAGCTCCATGAGGATAAATGGAGTCTTTTCTCATCTTTACAAAGAGATAAAGCTAAGATAACACAATCTACAAGAATCTAGGTTCTCTACCTTTTGTTCCCAAGCATGATCCATACAATAAGTCACCTCCTTACAACCAAGAAACAAGGGAAAATGGAAAAGAAAGAACTTATCTTATCTTTTAGGTGAAGGAACTGAAATCTTGTATCCATCTTTCCTCTCCAAACCAAGCCATCTTCATCCCTATCTTCCAAAGATATGGAATCCTCTCCTTTTCTTATTCTTTCTACCATCTTTACTCAAGTTCTCCAAAAGGAGAAGTGGCTAACAACCCACTCCTTCTTCCTCTCCAAATATATAGAAGTTTCACCAATTGCAACTCTTGGATGGGAAGGTGTGGAGTGTACCTCTCCCATCAATGAAGGTCCTTTCCCCATTAATGAGAACATGCATTTGCACAACCACTCAATCTTTCCACCCCATTCTCCTTTCAAGATTCGTCACTCTCCATTATGGGAGCTCTTCGTGGGTCAAATCATGTTGTAGGGGCACTATTGTGTTCCCACTTGACCCCTACTACTATGGTATAGACCCTAGGTAGTTTATTTTTGCACCCTAACCCAAATGTTTGACCAACAACTCTCATTAAAAGCCCACTCAAGGTTCCATCCGGGTTTCAAACTTAGCTAGGGCTTTCCAAGACCTATTCCCCACTTACCCTCACATGAATCCCAACTAAATTCCCTCACAACCTTAGTCCTCCATTACATTAACTCCACTTGTTTCTAAGCCCCGAATGGGGCCAAACTTATATCCTCATGAAGTAGTCTTTTGATTCGCCCTTGATGGTTCTCCCTTCTCATGCTAACACCATTGCATTCTTGCATATTACCAACACGATTATAAGTATAAATTATGTAACACATTAATCTGTTAGTTGAACATTCTATGCTTTAACTATATAATAATCCATTTAGAATCTCAATTTTCATTCCACAACATATGAGTGCAATCCACCTTCATGGTAGTGACAATAAAATATCAAAACGATATGCAAGAATATTGCCAAGAGATTACCGTATTTATTATCCACAATATACTTAATCATCAATTCAAGAAAAACATAGGACAAATTATGGTTGTATTAAGTACATACGAGGTGGGGTCTTACATTTGATCACTTCTCCCTAGACATATATGCATATGCCTTGCAATAAATACTTCAAGAAGTATCAATGAGATATTTTTTCCTTATCACAACTTCGAAGGTGTCTTACAAACAAGAGTTGTTGTAGGAGACTCATTAACTAGGTAAAATGTTGTGGCAACTACTTCTACCCAAAAAAAAAAAATTAATCTAGCCCCACTCAACATACTCTTATCTCCCACCATCAATGTAATTTTAATTCATTCTATAACTCCATTATGTTGAGGGGTATACAAATTTATCTTATGTATTTATATCCCATGATCCTTATAAAATATATTAAAATCTAATGAGCTAAAATCACCATCATTATCAGTCCTTAAAATCGTAATCTTCCTACCTGTCTAATTCTCTACAAGAGACTTAAACTCTTTAAAATGATAGAATACTTTTGTAACTCGGAAAATGGGAACATTTAGTCCTTATAGAGATAATGAATCAAAGTAGTTAACCACAATCCTACTATTCAATACTCAAATGTAATTCCAAATTAATCAACAAAGAACAACCAACATGAATTCAAATGAATAATGCATTTACCTCAACCATTTTGTCTCGAATTACCTCTATTGTACCTTTTCACTTGCTTATGCTCTCACAATTTCATATGCACTTCTTTTGCAAATAGCTCAAGTGTGTGTGATGATCGCAATGGTGTAAAACTCCAGAGTTTGTGGTTAGCCATGAACGTGAGATGAGGGTTTCTTTTATATAAATGGTTGATTTGAATTAACAATCTAGATCAAGATCAAAGGTTGAGGATTTTTTAGAGGAATTGACTACCCAATTAACTAACTGCAACTAGCTGCAGGATTCCAGTTAACTAGTTGCAGGATGAATTGACTAAAGAGTCAATTAATACTGATGATTAGTTAACCAAATTGATTGCCTCGAAGACTTAGAGTGAGTGGGATAATGTGAATTGATTGAAGAGTGAAGTGGATAATCAATTTCAGTTGATTAAGAGAGAGTGTTAGTTAAATTTGAGGGAATAATGCATGAGAGGATAATTAATTAAATAATTACTTGGAGGAACGCACAAGTAAAGAATAACTAATAAATTTATTTATGGATACTATTGAAATGAAAAAGAAGAATTAAATAATTAATTTAATTATTTCATCTAGAAGTGGGAAAGTGGTTTAATTAAATAATAACAATTATTTAATTTAAGAAGGGTGTTGATGTTGACATTTTTATTGTTGGGTGATATCAAAGATGGAGAATGGGTACTCGTGAGAGAGTTGTGCAGGCCCGCACCCTATAATGGGTGATGTTTGCATGTTTGATTAGTTGTGTGCATGTGTTTGGAAGCAGACTGTAGTGCTTGGTTTTGTTGTATTCTCTGGGGTAGGGTGTTAAAAGCATGTGGGGGGGACTTTATTTCAGTTTTTTCTTATTTGTTGCATTTTTTTTTTGTGAGGGTTTCGCTGGTGCATGGATGCTAGTGCGAGGTTGTTGTGGAGGTGCACAGATCTATGGGTGGTGTTGCATCTCTTTTCTTGGCTTGTTCATCCTTGGAGCGATGGGTTTGAGGCCCTCTCCCTTAGCTTCATTCTTTTCCTGCTGCTAGGTTTTGTTGTTGAGTGGTGCTCAGCTTGTGGGCTTTGCTTTTTTATCTTTTTCCTCTTTGGTTATGGAGTCTTTCAAGAGAAATTCGAATGGTGAAGGGCCTTCCTCACTGGGGGGTTTTCCCAAAATTAAAAAGGTGAATGGTTGTTTGGAGTGTTTCCAGGATCGTCCCATTTTGGTGATTCAGTCTGACTCCATTATTCAGGATGTTACTTACTTGAGTAATCATGCTCTAATCTGTAAGTTCATGGATCTTCACCTTTCTTTTCTATCTTTGGAATCTTCGACCCATCGAGTTTGGAATCCTGGAGGAGATATGGAGATAATGTTGGCTGCCAATAATTATTTTTTGGTTGTCTTTTCTTGCATGGCGGATAGGAATAAGGCTTTTGAGGGTGGTCCATATTTTTATAATCAAATTGGGCTCTTCATAAAACTTTTGCATGAGGGTTTCAACTCTATTAAATAACTTCCTTTGTGGGTTCTATTTTGGATTCGTCTGCCTCAGCTTCCTTTGGAATTCTCGAGAAGCAATATTTTGCATATGATTGCTCATTTTCTTGGAAAACCAATTGGGCCTTCCCAACAAACTTTGGACAATAAGGTAATCACTTATGCTCAAATCTATGTTGAATTTGATTTAAATAACCCTTTACCTAATTCTATGGAAGTTTATGTTGGATCATTTTCTTGTATTCAACAACTTGACTATGAAACCCTCCCTTTTCATTGTCGAATCTGTCATGAATATGGACACTTACAAAGGAAATTCCCCAAGTTTAATTAGGTGCCTACTACAGCTAATGTTTTATCTAAGCATGCTCCTAAGAATGATAATGGGAAGGCTCCTATGGTCGATGGGGTTGCAGATACATAGGTTTTTGTGCCTGTTAAGCCTCGTAATAAGGGTAGGGGTCAGAAGATAATTATTAAGGATAGACAAAGTGATGGGATCTTTAATCAGTTTGATGCTTTGGATGACTTATTCTAGGAAGAGGGGATCACAATTGGGATTCCTCCCAATATTGGCTTGTTGGATGGGGTTTTGCAAGAGGAGGTAGAGACCGGTAATCAAAACTTGGCTAGGGTCAACTTGTAGGTTGGTCAAACGGAAATGGATGCTCCTCTTCAATTGCAAGATGCCTCAAATATTGAAGGACCTTTGGCTTTGAATAATGATAAAGCAAGGATGGTTCCTTATCCTTCACAAGTTAATGCATCTTTGGATTCAAGGAAAAATAGTGGGGTTGTGTAGGCTTTGGGCTTGCAACAAAAAACCCTTAAAAAGGGGCCTCTGGAGAAATCTTCTAAGATGGGTCGTAAGAAAGACCTTGAAAAGGTTAAATTGATGGGTGAGTCTCTGGTGGAATCTGGGTTGGTGAAAACCTTGGACTCTCACTTCTTCCATCCTCATAAATGATTGTTATCTCATGGAATGTCAGGGGTCTAAATAGGTCCCCTAGACAAAAGGCTATTCGGGGGATGATTGGTTGTCATTCTCTTGATATTTTCTTTATTTAGGAAACTAAGTTGTCAGATGATGGTATGATGGATAGAGCCATCAATGTATGGCCTCGTGGATGTTTCCAATGTGTTAGTGTTGTTGGTAGTTCTGGAGGTGTGGCATTTTTTTTGGGATCCAAGAAAGGTTCCTGTGTGGTGGATCTTGAGTCATTTTTTATCTCTATGATTGCTTCTAGTTTGGAATCTGGTGAATCTTGTCTTTTGACTAATGTTTATGCTCCCATTGATCTATTGGGTATGTCTCAACTCTAGTCCCATATTCGTTATGTTTTCTTGCATGTTCCTTGGCATCCTTAGATTGTGCAAGAGATTTTAATGTTGTTTTTGGTTTGAAGGAGAAGAGGGGGGTATTGCTAAGCTAGACCTGTCTACTTTTCTTCTTATAAACAACATGGATAGTTTGAATTTAATTGATGTGAAACCTAATAATGGTATCTTCACTTGGAATAATCAAAGGTTTGGTGATGAAACTATTTTAGAGAGGCTTGATACATTTCTTGTCTCTTGTTTTTGGGTTGGGGATAGTTGGACTACTAGCTCTAAGATCTTGGGTTGGAGAGGTTTAGATCATTGGCCAATTAAACTTTCAATTGTTCCTTTCATAGCTCATAAGAACCCTTCCTTTAAGTTCCAACTTATGTGGTTACAAGATCCTTCCCTCTATGAGTTGGTATTGGACTGGAGGTGTGAGGGGAGACCTACTTATGGTACTGTTATGTATACCTTTGTCAAGAGATTGCAATTTGTGAAATATAGACTCAAGAAGTGGAATATGCAATGCTTTGGGAATCTTCATCACAATAAATTGATTGCTCAGGCTCATTCGGATTCTATCACCCATCAGATTCATGATCTTGTTCTTTTGATGGATTTGAGTAAGGAGGAGGCTATTGCATCTAAGGCTCTTGAGGAATGGGAGATGAGAGAGGAGAGTTTTTGGAAGCAAAAGTCCTGTATTGATTGGCTTCAGGAGGGGGATAGAAATGTGTCCTTCTTCCACCACTCTATTGTTGAAAGGAGGAATGGTAACCTTATCAACTCCCTTGTGTCTTAAAAGGGAGTTCAACTTTCTTCTCAGGCTAAGTTTTCCCATGAGGCTTCTTAGTTCTTTGATGCTCTCTTTACTAAGGATTCTCCCCTAGCAGGTATGGAGGAAAATTCTATTTTGGCTTGTATTTCTTCTCTGGTTTCTCCTAAGATGAATGAGGCTCTTTTTTGGCCCATCTCATTGCAAGAACTGGAGATTGTGGTGTTTCAAATGAAAAAAGGTAAAGCCCCTAGCCCTGATGGTTTTCCTATTGAGTTTTTTCAAGTTTTTTGGGAGATTATTAAGGTGGATCTCTTGGGGGTTGTTCAAGAATCACAGAGGAATAAGAAAATGTTGAAGGCCATAAACTCTACTTTTCTTGTTCTTATTCTGAAAAGGGAGGGTGCTTTCTCCATGGATCAATTTCACCCAATTGCTCTTTGTAATGTGGTTTATAATATTATCACTATGTTGATTCCAGAAAGGCTTAAAACTTGGCTTATTTCTTTTGATCTCCAATGAGCAGGGGGGATTTGTTACTGGTAGAAAAATTTTGGATGGGGTTGTTATTGCTACTAAGGCCATTCATTTAATGGCAGTCTCTAAGGACAAGGCTATGTTCATTAAACTTGATATGGAAAAAGCTTATGAAAGAGTCAAATGGTCCTTTTTGTAGAAGGTTCTCTTAGCTTTTAGATTTTCCAAAGAGTGGGTGGATTGGATAATAAGTTGTGTGACTTTTACTTCCTTTTTAGTGCTTATCAATGGGGAGACTTCAGAATTATTCAGAGCTTCTAGGGGTCTTCAACAAGGGGATCCTCTTTCTCCTTACCTGTTCATCATTATGGATGAGGGGTTGGGGAGTTTTATCAAGTCTTGTGTTAGTCAAGGGTTGATTCAAGGGTGGAGTTGGGGTAACAGTCCACTAGTAGAATTTGGAAAATAAATGACTACATGACTAAAACTTTTAGTCATGACAACTAAAAATGATTAAATTCTAGTCATTTTTTGCAACACAGCTATAAATGACTAAATAAATGACTAGTTTGATCATCGGGTAAAAAAAAGAAGTGGAAAGTAATAAAAATAAAGTGAAAGACTATTTTTTTTTAGCGCCAAACAATGAAAAAGAGAATTTTCATTCCTTGTGTCTATTGAGCCACGTAACAAGAGGAAGGTTAGGGGCTTTTTAGTTTTCTGGTTGGAAGAAGTCCAAATATTTTTCAAGGGCATGGCATAGAACCAATAGTTTGTTGCACCAAAATCTATCCACGTTGTTGAGAAGATTTGGGATAAAGGCATGTTGAGTTTGCTTTGAAGAAACATTTCTTTGTTGGCTTTGAATTCATCCACACTACAGAGATTCACAAGGGTTTGAAGACATGTTGCATACATGAGGATATTGTCCAAGGTTTTGAGGATAGATCATGCCCACGTTGAGATAATATTTGAGCTTTTCCTGGAAGACTTCATCCTCACATCTTGCCAGGTATACTCTATGTCATTAAGGTATTTAGTTTTGTTTGAAGTTTTGAGGAAGAGCTTTCTTGTCTCCTCATGAAGGTTTTATCCCTATCATAAGCCCAAACTATTAAGTCAAAGCTCTTATTAAGAAAACAACCACCTTCATAGGTGATACTTTCATATCACAATGTAGATCTTTTGAGAAGATCACAGGCCATGATATGTTTAAGACATGATAGTAGTCTCATTGTTGAAGTGTCAATGGGTTTTACTTGTTATGAGGAGTTTTTCTGGTTATGAATGGCAATATGTATGTCTTTGTAAGGAAAATAATGATGAATAAATGGAAATATGTATGTTTTACTATCTTGATATCATAAACGTTGACCACCATTAAAATTCAGCCACAACCTATGGGTGAGAACCACTTCTTTGGCCAATAGGTTTTCATCCTCTAGTTACTAACAATCTGCAAGGTTTTGTCCTCAAATCAATTTGTTTGAAAAAAATGCTGAAGACAAATCTCATTAGGGTTTGATGTGGGTGTTCAAAAGTAACCTACCATTGCATGTTTTCTTTATCTAAATTGTCATGACTATAGCTTCTCTTTCTTTTTATCCATCCTTTTCTACCTAAATAAACAAGTGTTTTAGATCTCCCTTATCAGCCATTGTCATGTGGTTATAACTGCCCCATGAATTCTTCATGATTGATCTTTCATGACTATTATTCATATCTAAAGATGGTAGTTTAAAAGTCTTGATAATTGTGCTCTATCCTTTCATGTCTTATAAATATTTATAACCATGACTATCCTATTTCAATGAGGTCAATCTCAATGCAATTACTTGATATCCACTTATGCTAGCTTCAACTATGACTAAGGTCATATTTACTATCATGTATGAGCTAACTATCCTTATAAAATTTTGTCACTATCCATTGGTTATAGTAAATGTCCCTACTTCTTGATTTTCCCTTAGCTTCATGGTACTTGTCATGTTTATTACAGTCATAGAGAGTATCTTTTGCATATGGATTGCCCTTATATCCATTGACAATGACTATCATCTTTTATGTCTTATAACCATCTTTTACTATCTGCAATCTTCCTTTTTATAAATGTTTATACACAATTCATTTCCTTATGTTAATAGGTCTACCACTATTGAATACTCAAGGAGACCTTCATTGTCAAAGACTTTTCCATTTGTAACATGATTGTATTTAATAGAGCACTATCCTCTTCAAAACTCTTCTTTCATGTCTTCATGAACCTCTCATAATAAAGGGTATAGCTAAGATTTGTCCATGTAGCTTGCACTTGACATTGTCATGGTGATGAATCATATGCAAACTTCTTTTCCCCATTCATCACTGGACTCATTCTAAGTATTCATTATCTTTTGGCATAAAAAAAACCTTATCATTTCTATATGATCACTGCCCTTGCACAATCCTTTTAAGTAACATTCATAAGTTTAGAAAATCTTGATCACTCTCTAGAATATCCCATTAAACATGGGTTGTACTTGAATGTACTACATAATTGATATAACACAACCACTCTGCATATCAACCAAAGTTATAGGCTTTTTATTGCAGCAAGAGGTAATCACTCTTGGATCATGCTATCATTACATTGTAACCTGTTAAACTTGAGTCAACCTTAATGCACCCAATGATTATTGACACCTAATTGTGATGATAGTGATTAATTTGTACATGAATTGTGCTCATATGAGTTCCTCCATTTCTATCACAACATAGCCACATTAAACTTGGGTCACAATGAATGCATCCTATATTTGTTATAGCACAACTATGCCACATGAACAATCGAGTTATGGATCACATAATTACAATCACAATAATTTGTTCTTCGGTTGTGCTCTTATGGTGATTCTATTACTGTTACAACATAACCCTTTGGACTTATATTGCTCAAATCCTTACATTGCTTATTTTCTCTTTGGATGGATGGCAATCCATTGGCAGGGATTTGTATGCAAGTCACACTCATATAAGTGCCTTCATCACCATTACACAATAGTACATTGGAATTTCCTTTCTTAAACCTTTACTTCATTTTTTATTGTTAGGGTTTCTTAGTGATTATTACATTTCCACGTGGCATATTGATAAAAGAAACCAAGCAACAAATCATTTTATTTTTAGTTAACTCCTACTAACATACTTTTGGAATAAATGTTTGACTACATTACTTCAAGTGTGAAGAATTTTTTTTTCTGCTTATAATACATTCATTGAGAGCTATTGTAGAAAGCTTCTTATGCTGAAACCCATCCTATAAAATTGCTTTAATCTACATTTAGGAGGCTTCATGGATTTTTTGTGATTTATATAGCTTTTGTTTTGATAGTAAATGACATCGAATTCTTTCTGAAACTGAAATGATTTATTAATTATCGTTTTATGATGACTAAATGCTTTATTTAGAAGGGGTTAATATGTGGCATTTTTATGTGCAGGAAGAATAGATTGTGATGCAACATTTGGGTATGGATGGTTCAGGAAAACTTGGATTGCCATCAATGACATAACCAGGTTGGAGAGTACCTTGAGCCGATCTAAAACACTTCTGGATGTTTTTACTCAGAAACAAAACCTGAGTATAGGAATACAAACGTCGGTGGACTAAAGCATTAGTTTCCACCTTATTACATCTTAGGATTTGGTTGATTACTTCGTATTCCTAGTTGATCACTTTGAATATCTGACAGAGAAAGTTCCTATTTTCTAAAGATTAAATCATAAATTTGTTGGTCCAATTTCACATCCAATTTGAGGTCATGAATATCAAACAGAGAAAGTTCCTACATTATAAAGATAAAATCATAAATTTGCTGGTCCAATTTGAGAACCAATTTGAGGTTGTGAAGTTCCAAAAAAAAAAGTTCCTACATTCTAAAGATAAAGTCATAAATTTGCTTGGTCCAATTATAAGGATTTGTCTTTTTAATTATACTTTCTGAAATTTGGCTTGATACAAATTGTTACTTTAGAATTATGGTACTACTTTTCTTCTAATGTTTTCAACCCTCATTTTAGGGAAGAGCTCTGAAGATGGTTCCTTCAGATGGAGACTACACTTTTCGATTATAGGTTCCATCTAGAAACACTAGAAGCTCGAGTATTGTCATACTCAAAGAAAAAGTAGGAGTCGTGCAATGATGAGATACTAATTTTTGGAGCTTTGGTTAAGAACTTTAAATGTTTGGCTATGTGCACAAAGAATGTTCATGGAGTGCAAAATTCCTTACAAAGCAATTACCATAGCAGAGTTTGAGGTGAATTGCACCTACTATTTTATGTTGATATGGATATGTTCTAACTTGTAGTTATTTTTTGTAGCATAACAGATAGGCTAAGTAGTTCTTCATATACCATTGTTTCTGATTCAAAATTGCTATACCTTATTCTAGGAGAAAATCACATGGGGATTCTATACATAAGACACCATTGTTTCAAATTCAAAACTGTTGTTTCTTTCACAATTGTTTGCTTCATTTATTTGATATAAGACAACCTGTTGTATAGAAGATGCTCTCAAAACAACAATAAAATCCTTTATTCCAGGAAGACTATTTAGAATCTTTCCATCATAACAATGAACAAAAGCATGAGTCATTAACTTGAACTTTGCAAGAATTTCATCAAATTCTACTTTTTCACTCTCTTTTCCATTCTAAATTTTATTCCCAATTTCATCCATGTAGAACTTCCTCAGCCTGTAGATCCTGTTGTTGGCCATAACTTTACTAGGTGTTGAGGATAGCTTCAATTTTTTACCCAAGCAACAATTGAGAAAATTCACCCTTACTAGATACCATGTGTTGAAACGCTCTTTGAAGTTATTCTAGAAAAGAGTTCCTAAGAGTATAATGCATAATTTTGAATTAACCTTTTTGTATGAATTTCATATCTTTGATCAGCTATTTTGAGCTTGATGACCTTCATCAAGAACAAGCAGACCTAGGGTCTCTAAAATCATTTTATCAATATGCTTAACCTCCTCAAGAAGGCTTTCATTTGTCTCACAAGTTAGGTATACAAAAAGATTGTAGCCAATAACAAGCACACTTTTTCTTCTATGCCACCCACTTGTGAGACAAATGTGATCCTTCATGAAGAGGCTAAGCATATTGGAAAACTACTTTTTAGAGAGCACAGGTCTACTCATTCTTGATGAAGTTCATCAAGCTTTAAATAATCAACCAAAGATATGGAATTCATGCAAAAAGGTTAATTCAAAATTGTGCATTATACTCTCAAGAACTCTTTTCTAGAATAACTTCAAAGAGATTTTCAGCACATTATATCTAGTAAGGCCAAATTTTGTCAATTGTTTCTTGGGTAGAAACTCAAAGCTATCCTCAACACCTAGTAAAGTTATGGCTAACAACAAGATCTACAGGCTGAGGAAGTTCTTCATGGATGAAATTGGGAATAAAACTTAGAATGGAAAAGAGAGTGGAAAGTAGAATTTGATGAAACTCTTGCAAAGTTCAGGTTAATGACTGATGCTTTTGTTCATTGTTATGATGGGAAGATTCTAAACAGTCTTCCTGAAATAAAGGATTTTATGTGATTTTGAGAGCATCTTCTATACAACAAGATGTCTTAGATCAAATAAATGAAGCAAACAATTGTGAAAGAGCCAACAATTTTGAATTTGAAACAATGGTGTCTTATGTATAGACTCCCCTTGTGATTTGCTCCTAGAATAAAGTATAGAAATTTTTAATTTGAAACAATGGTATATGAACAACTATTTATCCTATCTGTTATGCTACAACAGTTGACTATGAGTTAGAACATAT
The DNA here is from genome assembly GCA_007258455.2 of Sequoia sempervirens. NCBI lineage: Eukaryota > Viridiplantae > Streptophyta > Pinopsida > Cupressales > Cupressaceae > Sequoia > Sequoia sempervirens. The sequence continues at coordinate 269,677,147 of VDFB02000015.1, read as the reverse complement.
CCATATCAACATAAAATAGCAGGTGCAATTCAACTCAAACTCTGTTGTGTTAATTGCTTTGTAAGGAAGTTTTCACTCCATGAACATTCTCTATGCACATCAATATCTTGGTTATTATCTTGATCTCCTTTGTGATCAAAATAATAGTGAAGTTCATTGCATAACTCATGACCATTTTTTAGTGCTATGATCCAGTGCTCTTTTACTTCTTACTCACTATGTTCTTAATCACCATGTACAAATGACTTAGAGGATAGATCTTTGTCACCATTTGACAGTAATTTTCATTGTTTCTGGACTATTTTTTATGATTCAATCACTGTTTGACAGTGTTCTTCCTTTCTCAATCCTATAGGACAGAGGACAATTCATAGTTTGCAACTCTCTAACAATGATATTCCTTTTAGTAATCTCAATCGCCTAATTCAATGTGTTATTTTCTTCATTTCTCAATGCTAACAATTCCTACATAGTGTTTTCTTAGTCACAGTTACAATCCTCCTTCATTTGAATATATTATGCTGCTTAGACAATAATGTTTTAGTGAATTCATATTTTTCTTGCAAATGTCTTGTTGCACTTGTAGAGTTGCGTTGTGCATAATATGTAGTCAAGATGCCTTCAAATGGAGCTATTTTGTAGAGGTAGTAGGATAACAATGTCAATAAAATAACAATGTTAGTGAGAGGTGCAATAGTAGATACATTGATAATGGAAGGTATAACATTTTGACAATAAAAGAATCATTTATCTTCTCAGATCTTGACACAAGTTTCCCCAATACATAAGATAGCTTATAATGTACTCTATTCCATGGTATCCACCTAATTCTATACCACCCAGAGAAGCAGTGACTGCGAGCATATGTGCCCTATATTTTGTAGCCCAAATGTGTCTTTCTAATGGTTTTCCACAATTAGGAAGAAGGTATGTCATGAAATGTTTGTGCCCACCCAAAACTAATCCTTACAAAGAATGTCTACACCTATGCAAAATACCATAAGCTACTTCAAATACACATTGGCATCTTTATGATTATATACACATCTTTTTTTCCACATTATCAAAACACACATTTATGATAATATTCACACAACAAGAACCTTGAAAGGCTAGAAACCTTGCTCTCATTCTTCCTAGGTCACTCCTCAAGAGCCCGTATCAGTATTTGTGGGATCTTTACAATAGCTTATCCACTGATGAGAAGGCTCCCCTCATTTTCTAATGGAATAAATTATCATCTAATATGCTTGAATGTGTAATGTGATGTTGCACGTTCAATGTCACAAGGCACAGTTTGAGAGTAGAATTTTGAGACTTGATATCCATAGAATCCAACTTCTTACAACACAAAATGCATAACCAACATCCCAACCAAAGCAACATAGATTTAATACGCACCATAACCAATGTTTTCCCACATGAATGGTGGAATTGAACTAACTTTTGGGGGTCCCTTGAATAGAAAACATACACAGACACAAACTTTTGTGGTAGCTAGCAAGGAAAAAAAAATGGGCAATACATCACTCCATGATATCCCATCACACTCACCACATTTCTGAGGAAGCTTAAGTACCATTTGCTGAGTTTGTGTCTAAACAAACTTCTTGAATTGCACTCACATTCAAGGAAGGTTCTTTCAATATTGTTATTACCAACTGAGCACTCATGTTATCTCCTAGTTTTCTTCCAACTAACCAATTATATGAGTGATTATTTCTCATTAAGGCATAAGCATATTTGGAAGTGGTTTTTTATCAAATATTGTAGCTGCAAGTTGTACTTTGAATCACCAAAGCCTTCACAAAACCTCTTGCACAACCACCACAACATCACATGGTTGTTGTTGGGCCTTTGCGGTGATGTGGGGATGTCTCCCCGCATCACCGAAAATGCCCAAATACAACCATGTGGTGTTGTGGTGGTTGTGCAGGTGGTTTTGTCAAGGATTTGGTGATCTAAAGTGCAACTTGCAACTACAATATCTGACATCAATTAAAAACCACTTCCAAATATGATTTTGATGGATGTTCATATCCTCATCTAAAGCTCCAATTCACACATAGGTAGGAAGGATTCTTTCAAAGGTTGATGAGTTGGGATTTACACCCAGTGGTTGCATTTTTTAAAAAAATTCTAAGGACTTTTCAGAAAAATCCCATTTTGAACATATCCTTCAATCATGGCATTCCATGATATCACATTTCTTTGAGGCATTTTTTAAAACATTTCGCTTTCCTTGTCTATGCTTCCACATTTTCATGTATGTCTAGCAGGGCACTTGTAACTACAACGTATGACAAAAAAATCCCTACTATTATGCTTTGATGGATGTCCCTTCATTATTATTGGATATCTGATGTAGTGCACATTATTATAGTGCAAGCCTATTTTTCATATTGTTTCATTTAGCATCACCAATATTCTCCACAAGAACATTGTCCCTATTTAAAATGATGGAAATGGTTCACATCTCTCAAAACAATTTCTCTTCCAACAATCTTGGAGATGAATTTAGATGTAGTGTGAAAATCAAAACATACTCGAAGGTTCTTAACAACTCTAATAGTTGTATCAGGGGCCATGTTTAACAAACCAAATACAATTGATAACTTTTCACTATGGTGGCAGATAAATGATTCTTTTTTCTTCTATTCCACAACATTAAGTAAAAGTCTTGAATCTGGAAATACCTTGCTGCCTTCATTTCCAAGCCAATTTCTCCAATTTTGCATACCTCTCCCATGTTTTTGGATGTGATTTGTCTCCTACAATTTATTAATTGATTTATCTTTCTGTTGTGTTTGGACTTACTTTTGTAAACTTTTATTCTTTCTAAATTGAGACTAATAGTAATTTTTTTGGTTGTATTGAGGCACAACCTCATTCATGGTAGAAAAGGCAACACCTTGTAGCTCATATCAAATGGCACATTGCAAAAAGGAGGAAAGATTCTAGGGTTATTGTTGACTGCATTGAAGGAGAGAGCTTCATATATGGGACACGATCAACACTCTCCTTCTTGGATTCTACATGTTACATCTTGCTCCAGGAATATTTCCCACATTGTAGAAGTTTTAAGAGATGAAAGGGGCATGTTCTCACATTGAAAGGCTCCAAGCATGCATTTCCATCATTGCGGAAGTTTTTTGGAGAAGTTTCTTTCTTGGAGTATTTTTTGTGCATTAATGTAACTTAGATTTTCAGTCTTGTGACTAAAAATAACAATTGTAATACTCTATTTCTAAGCTATAACTATAACACCTTTCTTTTATTAATAAATTTCATTGATTTTACCTTCTTAATGGTTGTCTTATTGTGTGAAATTGATGACTGATGTGTATTTTTGTGTTTTATGTTTAAATCCTCAAATATCAGTCAATTAAAATGACTAAATATACTACTAATTGACATCAATTAATAATTAAATTGACTAAATATACTACCAATTGATAGAAATCAGTGAATAGTGAATAAATATGACTAAATATATGACTAGTGAAATAAAAATGACTAAATATACTAACATATTGATCGAAATGATGATTAAAATTAATGACTAAATACCACTACCAATGGATAGAAATCAGTAATAAAAATGACTAAATAAGTGACCAAATTACATCAATCAATGACTAAATCAACGACTAAATATATCAGTGAATAAAATATGACTAAATGGGTGACCAGATTACAACAATCAATGACTAAATATACTACCAAATTGATCAATCAAAACAACCAATAAATGACTAAAAATGGTTTAGTCATCAATCTGTTCACATTATAAATGATCGGCAATAAACTACTAATGGACAAATGATCATGTTCAGTCATTTATATGCAATTTTTAGTAGTTTTTTTTAATCATATATTGTTGTTTTTGTACTAGTGGACTGCTGCCTCTTTCTCACCTTTAATTTGTTGATGATACTGCTCTAATGGGAATGATCAGAATAAATGAAGTGGTGAATTTAAGGAAGGCTCTAGATACCTATTTGACTACCTCTGGTCAAAATATTAATGGCAATAAGCCCTTGATTTTCTTCTTCAATACTCAGCTTATTCAGTCCAAGATTGCTCAGATTCTTAGATTTCAAATTGGTACTCTTCCTCTGATCTATTTGGGGATTCCTTTTACTGTGGGCCCTCAACCCAAATACTTTTGGCAAGATTTCTTGGATAAATTTTGTCAAAGGGTTAGTAATTGGACTCATAGGTGGCTCTCCTCGGTGAGTCATGTGATCTTTCTCAAATCTATTGTTCAATCTCTTCCTATTTACCGATGTTTTATTCAGGTTTCTCCTGCCTACTTTGTTAGGGAATTTGATGTCCTTGCTCGTCAATTTCTTTGGGCGGGTAATCTTCTCAATTCAAAGTGGAGTTTAGTGAAGTGGAAATCTGTTTGCATGTCAAAACAGGAGGGCAGTCTTGGTCTCAAGTCTACAGGTTTGAATGGTCAAGCTTTGGTTGTTAAATTGTACTGGCAATGGTGTACTTTCCAGGATTAGGATTGGGCTAGAATTCTCTCTCATAAGTACCTCCATGGGGTTTCTTCCTCTGATTTTCCTTGATATAGTCTCCAAGGGAGGGGTTCTATGATTTGGGATACTCTCAAAAGAGGTTCCAAGTTGATTAAGGAGGGTCTTTTCTGTATTTGCAATAAGGGTTCAAAAGCTCTTTTTGGTATGATTCTTGGGATGGTTACCCCCTATTATCTCATTGTTTCCTCATTTACAACCTCTCTATGATTGTTTGATAGAAGTAAATTGGTGTAAGGTGGAGGATTTCAAAACTATTCAGGCTTTGGGTCAGGTGGAGGAATTTCATTAAAAGGATCCCCAGGAGTGGTCCCCAAGAGGTACTAAGGAGGCAAGACAAGAGCTTGCTAGAATTTTGGCTAGGAAAATGTACATTTCTATTAAAGACAAAGATACTTTAGCTTGGGGCCCCGATCTGAAGGGTGGATTTTTTGTTGCTTATGGGTATAAGGAGTTGGATAGACAGTTGTATGGCAAGGTCGAGGTCTCTTGGTTGAAGCAACTTTGTAATAAATTTTCTTGGCCTAAGTGCAACTTCTTCTTATGGTCGGTTGCTCAAAATAGATGTCTTACTTGAAATAATCTACAGAAGAGAGGCTTCCAGGGTACTTCCATCTATGTTTTGTGTAATGATAGTGAAGAGTGCTCTTCTCACCTTTTCTTTCAATTTCCTTATTCTAGGCAGATTTGGAATCTTTGGTGGGGGGTTTGGAATCATGTATGTGTTCATGTCTCATCTTTTTTGAAGTTTTGGAAAATTTTGGGAAGACCTCTTGTTGAGACTGCTTTTCTCCAAATTGCTTGGATTATTGGCCCTACCTTCATTATTTGGCACCTTTGGTTAGAAAGAAATAGAAGGATTTTTCAAGATGTGAAGCTAGTTGGGGAGAATTTATGGGGGAAGATATTCAATAAGATTCAAGAGACTATTTTAGCTAAATGTGACCTTTCGGTTATTGTGGATCCTAGTGATATTCCTTTTGTGAGGAATCTAAACTTGGTGGATAAAGGGTTTGGTTTCTCTACTACTAATAGTCCTTGTCAGGTCAAGAAGAAGATTCATCGAGAGTATCGATGGCATCCTCCTCCTCAAGAAATTTTGAAGATAAATACTGATGGTTCTTATTGGGGGAATCCTGGGCATGTTGGGATTGGTGGTATTTCCAAAGATGCTATGGAGGGTTGGTGTTTTTCTTCTCTATTTATAAGGCTCATCATTCCAATAATCTCATGGAGGTTCTTGCAATTCTTCATGCCATTGAAAGGAGTTGTGCTCTAGGCTCAAAAAGGATTATTTGTGAATCTGACTCACAGATTGTTGTTGATATGCTTAATGGGTAGAGACTTGATGATGTTAATTGGTTGTTAGCTGTTGTGATTAAATAGATTATGAATATGTGTAGTTCTTTGGAGTTTGTTTCTTTTTGTCATACTCCTAGGGAATGGAATAGAGTGGTTGATCTTCTAGAAAAATGGACCTCTAAGCATTCAAAGGGGTGGAATATTGATGATTGGGGACTTATTTCCTCTCGATAAGATAATCATGGAATACTTTCATATGTAATCGATTCCTTGGTTGGTTTCCTTTGGAGACTTTTGTTGGTGGGATTGTTGGTAGTTTTCATGGGTTGGATGCTTGGTTCTTTGTATTGTTTCTTTGATTCAATAAATTTTTACCCCCTTCTCTTTTCTTTTTTTAAAAAGGGTGTTGATGTTTAATTAAATAATTTTGATAACTATTTAATTAAAATAGGAGAATAAATGTAGTTAGTTACATAATTAAATAAATAAGATTTATTTATTTAATCAAGAAGATTAATGATAATTAGGACATAATTAAATCAATAAGATTTATTTAATTAGTCAAAATAGGTGAATTAGAAAGGATTAATTTCATAGCATAAAGTCAATTAATAGTAGAAAATGATATTTGATAATAATTAAATAATAAGGTATTATTTAATCATTAGGAAAAAGAGTGAAAAATAGTAAAAGGGTGTTACTCGTAGACTAGGACAATTTTGAGTATCTACATTTTGCCCCTCTTTGATACAATGCACTTTTATAGCATTGTGTCAAAGAAAATTAAAAAATTCATGCCCAAGAGTTTCCCCAGTAGCCCTAGTGATGGCAAGATAGGATGGTGCCCCCTCAGAAAAATTTGTAATTTTTTTGAAAAAATTCAAAAAAAATTGGGAAATTTTTTCGACAAGCTAATTTTATAGTGGTAATCTCATTGGTATCAATTTTATTTTATTTTAGGACCTCTAGGGTGTCTATATTTATGCTTGAAGCTCAAATTTGATGTGCCTAGTTATAAAGGGGGTCCAAAATGTGACCTAAGGTCTATAAATAGGCCCTAGGGGGTCAAAAAAGAGTAATTTGTGCATTTTATTTTTAGAAATTTGAGAGCTATGAGGTGAGATTTGGTGAAGGAGCTATGCAAAGATGTCACTCATTCCAATTGTTGCATACTATGGATATCGTGTCAGGACCTTCCAATGGCCCAAGGGATCAAGCAACACAATATGTGACCTTTTCTTTGAAATTTTTTTATTTTTGGTATATTTTAGGGGTTGAAGAAGACCAAACAGATGTGGTGTAGCTTGTGCACCACATTTTATTTTGCATTTGCCACATGTGTTGTGGTGTGACACAAGTTTCAAATAGAGTTGCAATTGATTAGTCTACTTGCAAGTGTCTTGTGCACCACAACTATGATGGTGCACTACATGTGCAGGTTAGAAAACCGTAATTGATTTCTAGTAACACATTTTTTTGACAGTGTGTCGCATGCACTTTAGCCTGCTCGTAATTGCATGTAATCCGCATAGTGAGCCATATCTATTTAAAGGTGTGATGCATCTGACTATCAATAAAATTGAGTCATTTTTTGATAAAAAATTTTGTGTAAAAGGTCCAATAGATTCATGCAAGCTTTTTGATTGACATAATGTGATTTTCTTGTGATAGCAGTTGAGATTTCCTCCTATATATACTCAAGAGAGCCAACTATCCCCATTCAAATTATGATATCATCTAGTTAATAATATGGAGAGAGATGTTTTGTATGCTTTGGGGTTATATCATGTCGCATTCATGCTCGTGATCCACGCTAATCGAGGTCTACTGACTTCTTTGGCAGAGAGATGGCACTCTAAGACTATTTTCTCTCATTTTCCCAAATGAGAGGCGATTGTTACCCTAGAGTACATTTAGCGTATACTTCGAATTTCAATCCATGGGGAGCATGTTGTTTATGATCCTAACTATGGACTTGCTTCTATCCAGAGATGTTTTGATACTGATGATTTATCTCTTCTTGGTGTAGAGAATTATGAGATCTATTGGGATATACTTATAGATAGATATGACCAAATGATAGTTGTGATTTGTAGCATCATTGGGGGCATAGTCATTTCAGATTTCCATGGATAGGGATTCCCTGTTGGATGGGGTGAGATGCTTGATGATGGTGAGAATTCTTCATATTACTAACAAACCTAATATTTGATTAATTGAATGGTGTAGACACAACATATTATAGAGCACCAATTATCTAAGTGGGTTCTCAAACAATTTGAGAAGCAACAAGGTGTACCTATCAAGGTTGTAGAGTATGAACGATATTCTTGAGAGGTTCCTCAGTGGGTACCTATGATCGGTTATCAAGTTGAAGCTCAGGAGATAGATTAGTTGCATCAAATACAGTGGGGTGCTTCGGACTAGGTAATAGATGTAGGTACCATTATAGATTATGATGTATGGTGGAAGCCGCATAGACCCACTCCCTATACAGATCCAGATGCACCTACTCCTATGGAGAGGCTTGGTAGAGGTCCTTGTGGTATATTTTTGGGGAGAGGTCAAGGGAGAGGAGATGATCACGGTCGACGTGGTGGATGGGGGGATGGTGGAGATGATGGGGGTGGTGGAGGACGGTGGGATGGTGGGAGAGGAGATAGGGGTACAGGTGATAGAGCCAGTGGAGATCAAGGCCATAGAGATAGAGGTGGGATTTCGCCTCATATTCCAAGCCGTTTACCTCCTATCCATGAGGAGGGAGAGTAGAAGGTCAAGGTTGAGTAGGAGGTTGGAGTGGAGGAGGCCGAGATGGAGGAGGTTGGAAGGGAGGAGGCTAGGGTGTCAAAGTATAGGGTGGACGAGGTTGACATCAACATAGGTGTTGATGTAGATGTGAAGCAGGTGAGGGGAAAGGATGAGATGAAGGTGGATGCAAAGGAGCCTACCCATGAGGTAGTGATTGATGTTGAGGGGTGGCAGGATGTGCCCATCAAGGATGTGATTCATGACATTATGGAGGAGGATGTTGAGGAGATACTGCAGGACCTACAAGCATAGATCTAGGAACTATAGGTGCAAGTACAGGAATTACAGACACATATTGCTCAGGTTCCAACCTTACAGGGTCAGATAGCTCAGCTGACTACTAAATGGGACATGATGGTGATCGGAGTATAGCAATTCAAGCAGCGGTCAATGGATTTTATTCCTACTTTTAGTGGGGTTATACGGTCGATTTTGAATGTATGTTGTACCAAGAGAGTAAGGAGATGCAGTATTATACAAACTTATATGATAGTGTAGTTCCAACATCTAATAGGGCACCAAGTTACTGGGAGAGCTAAAGAAAATCCCATTCCCACAGATCATAGAGCAATGAAGGGTTATCCCAGTCGAGGAGATCCCCATGCTAGTCTCTACACCATTCTCATAGGGAGCATGAGAGGCCATCGGGGTCAAGGTAGAGAGGACAGGCCTCCCTCCACTCACTCACCATTAGGAGATAGGGGTAGCATAGATTAGGCCTATTTTTGTATATGAACATGTATATTTTTTATCGAGACTATGAGCTCCATGTTTTTTACAGTTATCATGATTTTGTACTAGGACACATTATTTTTTGGATATATATATATATATATATATATATATATGATATAAATCTTTTTTGGAGGTGATTACATGATGTGTTATATGTATGCATGTTTCTATATTATGGATGTTTATGGATGCATTATGTTATGTTTCTGCTTATATATGGATGGATACATGTGATATTAATTTATCCTTAAATGTATGGATGGATGTATGATCTATGATAAAACTTATGATGATTCTATGATTTATATGTGTGGTGACATTATATGTTTAGGACATGTTATGCCATATTTGATATGATTCCATGTGGATGATGATTCCAACATGTGATGCAAATTTATCTATCTTTTTGTATTTTCTTATGCAGTATGTATGACCTATATGCACATGAGATATGATGTTCTAACATGATTATAGATGTAGGATGATGTAGCTCATATATTTTTTTTTGTGTGTCATAGCATGCCACTAAGATGATCATGGGACTATCAGAAGAAATGTTAGTGCAAAGAAATAATTAGTGAGTGAAGAACCTATTAGATAGATTGTTCATTCAAATCACCATTTATGTTTTGATTGATATTACTTGAGCTTTCAGTAGTGCATGTTTTATCACCATATACCAATTTTTGTGTTATGGAACAAGTGGATGTATGCACACATAATCATGAATTGTGAAGGTAGCTTTTGTTTTTTTTACTTAAAGATATGATATACGGATAATTGAATAGTGTACACCAAGTTGAGACAAACCTTGGTGGAAATAGTATCTATTTGTCAAAGATTCAGACACATTAGACAAGGAGTGTCCTAATTCATATTAGTGACAATAGAACCTTGTTGGAATATATGAGGAGATAAACATAGAGCATGTTAATCCTACTACAAGAAAGAATTAGCTGACCTTTCACTTGCATAGGATGATTTGATTATGACCAATAGAATCCCAATCACACACAAGCACCTTAGTTGCCCTAGTCATGTTACCAAGACAAACCGCACAAAAAAATAATAGAAAGAAACAACATAATCCATCATCATTTCTCTAATCACTTGTGGATATCATCAAGTAGCTTAGGAATATGACATGATAAATCAAATAAGATAATACTAAACTAGACCAAATGAGTCAACAACTATTAGACCTTTTTTTCCATTGATAAGTGTTTGATATGTTTTCAAAAGATTGTACATGTTGTAAGGAGTGAGAAATTTTATGTAAGATGCCTGGTCTGGTTTCAATAATGCAACATCCTAGAAGACAAAATATTTTTGAGAAGATAAGTAGTATTTGTAGACATTTGATCATCCTAGTTGAAGGCTAGTATGGGTAGTGTCATTTGTTATTTCATGATTTGTTTAAGATCAATTCTTGTGTAGGATATATTGCTTGTGTCCAACATGTTCAATTCTCTACAAAGGATAGTTTTATTATGAAATTTGGATTGTGATGAAAATTTTATTATAAGGAACCCTAAGGGGACTAACCTATTCCTCGAGGGCTCATCCATGATGGACTTTCCTACATGACTAACATAGATACAACATAGTTCAACTAACCATGATAAGTGATATTTTATTTCAGAATGTAGATTATGATGTAGATTTGACAACAACAGACCCTAATGGACAAACCTATGCCTTGGGGTCTCATCAGTGATTTTCCTTGCCTATGTACGCACGTAGAGGCAATGTAGTTTGATACCATGAATTGACATCATTTTTATTCTGACATTTTATGACTATTTTTGGATTTTTGGAGGATGTTTGAATGTTTTGATGTTTTTTTGAATGTTTTGATGTTTTTGTATTTTTTGATAATGTCCTCAAATACCATGTGTAAGATCTTTTTGAATTCCATAGGTCAAGGCTTTCCCCCAGTCTGAAATAGGACTAGTTATTATGAAAGGGTGAATATGATAAGTGATTTGATGCTATATGTTTAATAAATCTCAGGCCATGAGAAGAGTGAGAAAGCTTTTATTATGAAAGATCATATGCTCAGGTTATTAGAGTAATGATTACACATGGTGCCTATTTTTTGGGTTTTCACCATGGTACTTATCCCAAGCACCACCGAAATTTTTTTCACTATAGGAAAAATTATTTTTCTATCTCTTTTCTTTTTCATTTTTCCATTTTTTGTTTTTTTAATATAATGGGATATCTAGAGCTCATGTACAGTACTTATGAAGTTGCATGCTATTAATAGGATCATATGGCGGTTCACCCTCAGGAGTAGAAAATTGATAGGAACTGGATTTATATGTTGTAGCAACAAGATAAGGACCGAACCAGTCAGGCTCAAACTTACCTACTTTTTCTCTTTCTTATTGGTTCTTAGGATTCTCTTTTAAGACCAGATCACTATTGTCAAGGTTTCAAACCTTGACTCTCTTGTTGTAGCTATGTCTGAGGAAATTCTAATATGCCTACAAGTGAACCAATGAATTTTTTCTTTTTTCATCCAATAGTTCTAGCTCATGTAACTTGGAGATTTAGAAATATTCATCATCAATAAAATTCAGCATGTCTATCAGAACCAAAGACAAGGGAATAAGGTGTGACACCAGTAGGAGTATGAATGCTTGTATGGTAAGCCCATAGGGCTGGATTTAGTCTCATCCAATGTCATTAACAATACTTATTAAGATCTTTACAATGGTTTTATTAGACACCTTCGCTTGGCCATTACCTTAGGGATAATACAGAGTGACAAAGTGGTGTTGGATGTGGTACCTTTCACATTATTCCCTAATATCCTATTTTTTGAAGGGACACCCATTATCTATGACTATGGATAAAGGAACACCATACTGACATATGTTATAGTTTAGTATGAACTTTGAAAAAAATTTACAAGTGATAGAGGTCATTGGTATGGCTTCGACCCATTTAATGAAATATTATGTTGTAGTTATTATGAACTTGTGTCCATTGGCAGATGTAGGGTGAATATTTCCAATGAGGTCAAGTCCCCATTGAGAGAAATACCAAGATGAAGTAACCGGATGAAGCCGTTGTGTTAATGCGTGTACCAAATCATCATGGATATGGCATTGCCTCCATTTATTTGAAGCTTCTTGGCTAGGGTAGGATCGCTAGAGTGAGCTTTGCATATACCTTCATGTGTTTCTTTTAAATCCATCTTTGATTCCTCTATGTCAAGACATCTAACAAGGGTACTGTCTAGAATATGATGATAAAGGGTATTTGTGATGATAACATACTCAGTTGCCCGACGGATAAAGGTTTTTCATTGGTTGTTGGACAAGTTGGCAGGGAGGATTTGGGCATGAAGGTAGTCATATATATCCTTATAGCAAGGTGAATTAGGACCAAAAATCTCGCACACAAGCTCAAATTCAAGGACATCAAGTGCAAGGATCAAAATTTGTTCCACCAAGAACTCACACTGATGCACATTATTTGGAATGTCCAAGAGAGACCCAATGGTGGTCATTGCATCGACTACCTTATTTTAAGCCCTTGGTATTTGTGTAAATAGGATGATATGAAAGTATTCCTTGAGGCTATCCACCATTTTCTTATATGGTACCAGTTTGTTGTCTTTAGTCTCATATTTACCATTGACTTGTCGAACAACTAACTATGAGTCACCATATACCTGTAGGTTTTTTATCTTTTATCTAATTGCTTCCCCTAGACCTATGAGAAAGGCTTTGTATTCCACAATATTGTTCATACTGAGAAGGAAATCATGTATGACTTAGGGATTGTGTCCCCTAGTGGCGCAATGAATAGGAAACCAGCTCCTGAAACATTATGCGTGTAGGATCGATCAAAGTACATCTTCCACTATGTAGATGTATATAGCTTGAAGATTGCCTCATCGGTGAACTCTGATACGAGAGGTGTGAATGCTTGTGTAGGGGCATAAACCAATTGATCAACAATGAATTTCCCTTTGATCACTTTCCTTTCCACATATTCAATGTCAAATTCGTTGCAGAGCATTACCCATTTTTCCAATCTACCTATTAATGTGGCCTTGTTGAGTAAGTACTTTAGAGGGCATATTTTCATTATCAATTTTGTATGTAGATTTAACATGTATTTGCATATTTTATGTGTAGTAAAGACCACAACAAGACATTCCCACTCTATGGGAGTATAATTGAGTTTGTACCCTATAAGGGTACAACTAATATAATAAATAGTTCATCCCTTCCCATCTCCATTATTTTGTGCTAGGAGAAATCGTAGTACAGATGATGTTACAGATACATACAAGATGAGTGGTTTCCCACTGATAGGTAGCCTTAGTACTAGTGGTGACAGTAGATAGTCTTTGATTTGTTGAAAATCTTGTTGATAAGAATCAATCCATTTGAATGGGACATCCTTGCAAAGGAGATATTGGAACAAGTGGCACTTGTCTACCATTTGTACTATAAATTTATGAATAGACTGTAGTTTTCCCTGTAGGCTCCTTAACTGTGTTAGAGTGGAAGGTGACAACATTTCTATGATGGATTTCACCTTTGTAGGATCAACCTATATGCCTATGTGAAACAATGTATCTGAGGAGCTTCTTAGAAAATCCAAAAACAAACTTTTCGGGTTCAGTCCAACCTTATATTCTCCCAACCTTGTAAACATTTTGTCAAGTATTAACAAGTGACCATCCCTTGTGAGGTATTTTTCTAGGATTTCATCAACACAGTCCTCCATCATTTCTTGCATCATGTCATGGAAGATTGTAGTCATTTCCCTCTAATAGGTAGCTCCAATGTTTTTAAGATCAAAGGGTATGACATTTCAATAGTATGTACCCCAGGCACAAGTGAAGGCTATCTTGTGTTGATCTACTACAATTTGAATTTGATTATGTTGAATGCATAAGACAATTGGGAGGGGTGGTGAATCAATTATACATTAAAACATCAAAATCATCATTAGCATTTAGATTTGCATTAGTCCTTAAACCCTCAACAACCATTAAACCCTTATCATGCATTAGCAAAATATAAACATGACAAACAGTAATGCAAACACATCCATACACATGAGAACACCTAATTTACGTGGAAAAACCAAGAAGGGAAAAACCATGGTGAGGATTAGCTCACAATATAAATTAATTGCAACACTAAATACAATAGGCTCACTACCAGAGGGCTCACTTTCTAACAAAAATAAGGGCTCACTGCCAATGGTTCACTACCAGATTAGAAAGAAAAAGATAAAATATTGTTACAATGAGAAATCCATCTCAAAGCAATAGAAAAGATCCACCACTACTTCACCAGAAAATTCACACTCTCTCTAAAGAATGTAGAAACCTTTTGTTCACTGCTTCCAGTAGTCTTAGGCATTAAAGCTCACATTGCATCACACTTTCACACATCACATATTAATACTTTGCATCACGCACTCTACACTCCCTTCCTCCATCAATTCAGCACACATATATACCATCTTCAACCTTGAAAACAATATGTAAGGTTGTCTATGCACCTCAAACATGTAAATTCAAACTAGGTCAACACCAAAACATTCCCGTAGTGGAGAAGAATGAAGGAAAACCACATCACACCTTAACTCATACCTAAATCCACAATACACACCTCACCATGCTTCAACCAACACTAAAGCGCATTTGAAATTAGTGTAAACACCCAAGTTCAGTCGAACCTATGTTAACACCATTAAACATTTAAGTGCATGCTTCAAAAAATCCAAAGACAACTCACATACCACATACAGCATTCAAGCACAATCTAGAATATTCCATCAACACCTTGAAATCCAACAAATCCTTTGTAAAATCATACACTTGAAGAACATACTCATTTTGTACACCTAATTAACCTTTTCCACACTGTAACAAATGAATCCAACCTTGCAAAGCACCAAAACTCAAACAACTCATACTAAAGATAGATATGAGCAATATAAGAGCACTTCCAAATCCATAAAACCAAAAACACATGGAGAAATGTGGAGCAAATCAATTCCTCCTAGACAACACTGCATCATAAGTCACACACTAGTGAACACAACTTATGTCGAATAATCCAAAACTTGAAACTCTAGATATAACACCTCTGATCAACATATCTAAACCACACAAGTATATCTTCAACCATGAAGAAATGTGAAGTAAAACACTGAACACCACTCTACCACACTAAACACTTTTTACCATAGTTTCTCCTCTTTTATTCAAATCATCTCAAAAGCACTTGGAAACCAAGCACCACAAGCATCATCTCAATATCTGCAACACATTCTTAGCATATCAACCACACAAGAGTTTGAACATCCACAAACACATGCTCATCAAAGTAATACTAGAGGTTGACATTAGTGATACTACTAATGACAACATAATGCAACTAATCAAAGTATCTCCATAGGTTGACATCAATGCAACAACAAAGATCTTCTAACATCAATGACAACACAAACTCCCAACAATATCCCCATTTTTTATTGATGGCAACACATGATATGATTTTCAAAAACAACCAACAACTCTGATCACTTCCAAATATATTGCACACTAGTGCATACTACTCTCCCTAACACAACCATCAACTCTTTCTAACACTTTCTCTTTTACAAGAATTTTCTCCCTCTTTCTTCATATGGTTTTTTAATTAAATCTCTCCCCCTTTGACATCAATGGCAAAGGAAAACACATGTCTTCTTTACTTTTCTTCCCCTTTGACAATAATCACTTATACCTTCTCTCCCCCAAGGGAAACACCTATAGGGACAACAACTACTTTGAAACCTCAAATTTCACTTCCTTTGACAACACCAACATACAATAAAATGACAACACTTTACTCCCCCTAACTGCAACAACCAATAATAACACTACCTACTCCTAATTAGAGGTGGCCACCAACATCAGTCTAGAACAAGGAATGAATCTTGAAATCTATTAGGTTGATGCATAACCTTATGCATCTAATTGAAAGGAGGGAAAATAACCCCTAACTTCTCTTGGAGATACTCAAAAGTATCCTTAGGAAGAACCTTTGTGAATGTATCTGCAACTTGATCGCTAATAGGCACATACTCCAACTTCACCTCGTCCTCTACAACCTTTTCCCTTAGAAAGTGATACTGGATTGAGATATGCTTTGTCCTTTAATGCATTACTGAATTCTTTGAAATATTGATAGCACTTGTATTGTCACATAAGATAGAAATTGGTTCGTCATATGAAACTCTAATATCCTTTAAGGTTTTCTTCATCCATAACACCTATGTGCACCATGATATTGCAACAATGTATTCTACCTTTGTACTAGATAATGACATTGAATCCTACTTCTTACTTAGCCAAGACACCAACCTGATTCCAAGAAAGAAAGCACCACCACTTGTACTTCTTCTATCATCCACACAACCTACCCAATATGCATCTATATAAGCACTCAAAGAGAAATCAATATCCTTTGGATACCATAAACCATGTTCTGGAGTGCCTTTCAAATATCTGAATATTATTTTTACTGCTACCACATGTGACTCTTTAGAATCTTCTTGAAATCTAACCACAAGACAAATTGCATGGATGATATTTGATCTAGTAGCAATTAAATATAGCAGTCCTCCAATCATTAATTTATACTTACTTTGATTAGCTTTAGGAGATTCTTCATTCTTACTTATCTTGTAACCAATAACCATAGGAGTACTCATTCTTGCTCATATTTAAGTTGATGAAGTAATGAATTTCAATGAATATTGATTCACCCCACCTCTTAATATTTTGGGTGTTCAAAAATTGGTATCAAAGATTGGTTCCTTCAATTGGCTTGATCATTGAGGTAGATCTTGGAGGTTGAACACATGGCTACAAGGAAGTATCCTATTCCTCCAAAAGAGATAAACCTTGAAGGGTTTACTGAAGAAGATTGTGAAGTTGACATGGAAGGTGAACTCAAATCAACTCTTGAATATTTGGATAAAGTAGAAGCTGAGAACATAGATCTGAAAAAGGATCTTAGTGATGCAGATGAATGTATTAAGAAGTTGAGAGAGAAACTCAAGAAAGCTATAGAAAGAGTCAAAGAAATAAATGAGTAGCTCAAGCAATAAAATGAGACTATCACCAATCTGAAAGTGCAAGTTGAAGAAGGAAAAAGAGTTGAAGACTATATGAATTCCAAACTGAAAGATAAATATGAAGAATGTTCAAAACTCGAACAAAATATTATAACCTTGAGATCAAATCTAGAGAAAGCAAGGATTCAAGAATATAAATTTAAGAAGAGATCCACACTACTTGATGAGATTATTTCTAGATAGAAGGATTCTAAGGACAAAGAATGATTAGAGTTTGAGAAAGGAGAAAGTTCAAAGTTAGATCAAACCCCAAACAATGTTGAGAAGAATATTGACAAGAAGATCAATGTCAAATAGGTTTGAAACCAAAAGAAAGATTTCAAAAGGCCTCCTATCAAACAACATAATGCACAAAGGTATTTATCTTTTAATGGTTACTATTATTCCTACAATAAATTTGGACATAAGGCTATAGAATGTAGAATAAAAATGAATCAAAATATTCAACCATTTCCCAAGCAGTGCTATACATGTAATGGATTTGGGCATAAGGCTAATGGATGTAGATCTAGAATGGAAAGAAATGAGCTTATTCAAAAAGGCATGAATTGTTACAAATGCAACAAACCTAGACACATAGCAAATTTTTGTAGAAGCAAGAATGTGAAACTCTCTATTTCACAAAAGAAGGTTAATCTAGTAAAGAATATGGATCCGGTTGAGATGAAGAATGAAATGAAAAAAATATAGAAAAAGAAAGTAGAGAGTGAAGTGAAGAATGAGTTTGTGCCAACTCTCGGTGTAGATATTTCCTCAAGTAACTTCATGAAGAGATTTGGCTTAGGGGGATTTTTATCAAAAAAACTATAAACCCCTGCCAATGATATAGTGTTGATTCCTTTAGCACATTGATACAAGGTGTGGTTTGATATGCTTGATCTATTGGTGAAATCACCGATGAAAAATCTCTTGATGCAGAAATTTGTGTAGAGATTTAAGGTGCCTATGATAATATAGTTAGGGTTACCAGGTTTTTGACCTAACTTCAAATCAATTCAATAAATTATTTTTTAGGTCATCCAAAAGGTGTTTATAAGTGGTTTCACATATGAAATGATAATTTATGATCAAATTATTGAAAATTGAAGAGTAGAGTAGAGACGAAGCGAAGTGTTTTCAAAGTGTCACACAAAACCCTAACCATCAAGGATTCAAAGGTATTTACAGTTTTTTGCTTATCATTTTTTTTAGAAGTTGTTTAACATATTTACACCTCAAGTAGTTAAAGTTATGGACCATCCTTGACCTAAGTTTAAGAAGCACTCCAATAAATTCATGGTGACGAATCTAGAAGGCACATTTTCACATATTCCTTATGATGTATTGCATACTAAGGATGTGAAGATTTATATTTACACAAAATTGGATGAGTATAATCATGCAAAATTGGGAGAATTTTGGGTGAATGAGCTAACTAATGTTGATTTTGAACTAAAACCAAAGTATGTAGGTTTGGTTGAAAAGAAATTAGATGTTTGGAAAATTTTCAATATTTTGTGTTATGTGGATGAATGGGCTAGATACATGTTGAGCAGAATTCATGATAGATTCATGTGGTTAGACCTACCACACATAATCAACAAGGAAGCCATTAGGGTTGTGACAGGGTTATGTTCCACCAGACCATTTTTGGCTCTTAAATTTGTGAAGAATAAAGTGGTGATGAAGTTAAGTGGTGAAAAAATTGATAAGAGAGCCCTAATGGTAAAGGAAATTGAAGACCCGACTGTGAAGTATGTATCTATGATGATTGGATAGTATATTTTCTTCACAAACAGAGAAAATTTTGTTTCTACTATATTAATCAATATTGCATATGAGATGGTGAAGAAAGGCATGGATGCAGACTTTTAAATTGTTAAGGCAATAGTTTTTGGAAAATCTATAAGACCAAAGATTCTAGTACCCTTTTTGGTATGGTACTATGATTGTATGCTTATTGTTTTACTTTCTTAGAGAAGTTCTCGGCATAAATAAAATTGTGTGGTTGAGTAATATTCCTATCGCTATACAAATCAAAGAACACTTGAGAAGGTTGATAAATGCAAATAATTAGAAGTCTACTTTGTGGGTTTTCTTTAAAAAAAATCAAGAAAACATGCAAGCAAGAGAAAAGACTCCCAAAAGTGTTGTTCAAAAGGACAAAAATGGCATTATCTTCATGGTCAGCAAAGATTGTCACATTGTGGAATCTATAGAACCAAGGACAGTATGGATTCCTAAAATGGGATATGAGGTTGCAGAGGATGTACTTACTAGTCTAATAGAACATATGTTGAGTATGCCTAGAGATCCTAAGGAAGAAAGATATGGCACATATGTAGAAAAATCTAGTGCAGTAAATATGGAGTACTAGAAAAAGGAAATCAAGAAAAATGCTGAGAAGATGAAGGTGCAATTATTAGAGATGATAGATCTACCTAAGGGACTTGTGGAGAAATCCAAAAGAATATGCAGTCCTCTAGAAGGTGTCCATAGTACTAGAAGGTAAAGTAGGACCTCTACCCCCTCTTTGGTTGCTCCTAAGTCCTCTGGGACTAAATTTGTTGTTGGAGCTAAGAGGAAAGAGTCAACCAGTGCCCCTATAAAAGAATAGAATCCTTTGCAAAGGAGAAGGAAATAAAAATCCACAAGAGAAAGGTATGTTGGGTATGAGGATGAAGAAGAAGAAGAAGAGGAAGGACCTAAATTGATCTGGAGGAGATAATTCCTCAAACATCTGGAGAAGAGGCAAGTGCAAAGAAAGAAAGGGTGGATATTGTGGATATTGATAGTGAGTAGGAATTAGAGAAGAAAAAGAAAGAATTTATTATTTAGAAAAGAGAAAATAAGATCACTGAAGGAGAAAAGCTCTCAAAAGGAAAAGGAAAGGAGGAGGATAAATCTCCTCCAGTCTGGAAAAAAATCCCAATGAAACTTGAAGCATTGGTTAGCAGTATTGTAGAGTATGGGAATCTAGAAGAAACAGTTGCATTATATCCCACTATAGATAATACTGACAAGACAACCATAGAAGAGGCCATTTTTAGGTCCATCGTATTATTTAATGTTGGCATGAAAGATATAGAGGATTTGTTGCTAGAAGATTTAAAAGGTGTGTTATATGCAAGAAGGTAAGAAGCATTTGATGAGGATGCAAAAAGGAGAACTTTTGCTTTGGAGAATATTGGTTCATCTCTCACTGATGACGAAAGAGCTAAATTGGCTCAAATATATAATAAAGAATTTAGGAAAAAATAGAGAGTTAGCACCCTAATGAGTAGGGATAAAGAATATATTGAGAGGTTGAGAAATGACACAATGCAAAATATTACAGATCTAGCTAAAGAAATAAGGATGTCTCTAGATAGTGGAGATCAATTGCAACATGACACTTATGTCCCAAAAGTAAATGAAGTTGGAAATGTACAACACAACATGAGTATGCTTCGAAACATGAGATTGAGCAACAAGAAGAAAATTCTCAAGATGTCACTACAGGTAATGTCTCTACAATGATGGAGAATGTTGGAGAAGAAAAGAATCATGAAATGTAAGCAAAAAAAGGTTCACCCCCTTTGAACATGGAGAAAAATGCAGAGCAAAAAAAAGAAGTTACACAAGACAACACAGAGAATTCAAAGACATGAAACACTAGAGACATGTCTCTTCTAGAAGATAAGGTGAAATCGGTTGAAGAAGAGAATAATATTGAGGAAGAGTCTAGTAGTGTAGATAGGGAGTAAAGTGATAGAAAAGTTGAAGAAAACATTGGTGAAAAGAAAAAGGATGATAAGAAGGAAGGAGAAAGCGTAAAAATGGTTGGTGAATCCTTTAGAGCTTCTAGAGATTCCCTAAAAGATTTATTTGTTATGCAACCGTAGTTCAAACCGAAGGTATCTACACAACTATTCCAGCTACCTATGCAACAAGGACAAGTGGACATGAGTAAAATTTATCCCCTACAAAAACTGCAAATTGGTGATACCTTTCATGCCTCCACAAGGAAGGAGATGTTACAAACTCACCAAAAGAATACAGAGTTAATTGAAGAAGCAGTTAAGGTATTACAAGAAGGTATTATTGGTGCAACAATTGATGAATCCCTATTCGGTGTACAAAAATTGAAGTTACTGCTAGATTCTTTCAAAGACTATTCTACCAGTTTGAAAGAGAGGCTTGAAAAAGAAATAACAAATAAGGACAATGACAAGATATTGACCGAAATATTTGGCAAGTGTAGTGTTGCACATGGAAAACTACAAGAAATTTTGAAAAATGTGCAGAAGTGTTTGGATGAAGCAAGGACTTTTTTTTATTTCTTTTTGAAATGGCCCAATTCTACAAAAAGCATAAAGGATGAAATGGACTCCATTGAGTCACAAATTGACCAGACCTTTAGAGCATATGATCTAGTAAATGATGGAGATGGTACTACAAGGATGGAAATAGAAAATCTACATGGATAGTTTTTCCAGTTGTAAGAGAATAGTACAGTATAGTTAGCTTACAGATCTAGTAAGTGTACCCCCTTGACTCATGTATTAGCAAGTGCACAAAAGTTGGCACAAAATAATTTGGTACCTAGTTCATCAGATGAAGGAGAAGACCTCCTTATATAATTTGAGAACCAGTGTTGCATACTTGCCTTCACATAGAAGGATTGGGATGTTGGGAAGAAGGATTGGGAGGCACACCTTGCAAAATTGAAGGTATCTTACAAAAGTATTTTACCTTCTTCTAGTTGATTATGTACATTTTTTTTTATTTATGTAGTTTCAGATTTCTTTGCTCATATTCAGATGTATTAGAGAATGTCAAAGTATATTTTTTATCATTTTGATGGATAACAATGTAAGGGGGAGCTATTCTCATGTATATATAACTATAATCTCGAACAAGGAGAATAATTGAGATAGTTTGAAAAGATTGATATTGAGAGCCCTTTGCCCTTGATGTCAAAGGGGGAGTAGGTTGAGAGTTTTTGAAGGATGTGTTGTCATCAATGACAAAAGGGGGGATTGTTGGAAGTTTTGTTTGTCATTGAGAAGATTGGTGGATGTATGGAAAATGATGTTACTATGGTATTGTCATTAATGTCAATATTGTAGTCATGTTAACATTGATGTGCAGTTGATGTATAATGAGTGTGATTGAATGTAGTGATGGAAACCCATTATATAGATGTTATTTTTTTGGTCTAGAATAGACCAAATATTTGTAGAATTTCCTTAAGTCCTAGAGTATAGTTTCTAGTGTATAGTGAGCCAATTTTGAGGTCTACATTGCTCCACTATGAAGAATCTTACCATGCAATTCTAAGGTAATTTTGGTGTATGTTGGAGGAATCTAAATCCAATGTTTCACATATTGAATCCCTCCATAGTTGAAGTTGGATTTGACAGTGTATCGCTATGGATATGGCAAAGTTACAGAGATAAAGACCCTAATTAGAATGCTCTACATTCCACCACATATGATTATTATGGTATGCAATTTTGAGGGAGTGTTTACAGATGTCAGAAGTGTCTTTGTTCCATGTGTCAAGTGCTTCGGAGGTACATGTGTCAAAATGTGGATGAACAACTGGTTTATTCCATTGTTTCTTCATCAATGGTGCCAACCTAAAGGGTTTGAGGTTGTGCGAAATGAATGGATGTATGGATAAAACTTATGAGAGTAATTATAGGTCATGTTGACCTATTTTTATGTTTCACATTTTTTTGTTTATCCTACAAGGTGTGTGCGGTTGAGTCTTGAGCCAACAAGTTACAAGGATGCACAGTACATCAATTAGGCTGACCTAATTTATGTTTTTTTTGGAAGCAGTGTATATACAAGGTTAATTCCTTGTGTGAAATATGATATAAGATGTGTGATGTGAAGTAATTAAGGGTGTGTCAAAGATCTAAAGTAGAGTAGAGTGCAAAGAGGTTGATAAGTGGAGAAGCATGAAGTGTGTCAGACCAACTTACAAAGTTTAATCAGAATTTCCTTCAGCATATTTTAGATGCATTATATCAGTTCAAATCTTTGGAAATGAGCCAACCTCTTTTCTATCTTGGTAGTGATCCATTTCTTCTATTCTCTGGACAATTATTCCACTTGGTAGTGAGTCATTCTGTAATATCTTATAACCAATTATAATATATTGTGATAAAATCCAATTCATGGTTTTTCCCTTTTTGGTTTTTCCATGTAAAATTTAGTGTTCTTGTGTTCTTTGATGTGATGCATGATTTCTATGTTCCTCTCTATTACTATAAGTTTAATGTGATGCATTGAATGGATATTTAAGTCGATGAAGTTAATGAATTTCAATGAGTAATAATTCACCCCCTCTCAATATTCTGGGTGTTCAACATATTAAATCCAAATAGATCTCCAACCTCACCTAAATCTAATGTAGGTGCACAACTAATCATCCCATGCTCATTGAACAATTGTAGCATCACAATTACCAAAAATTCATATGAAAAAATGATTATAACACTCGTCTCATAGATTTACTTCTAAATCATTATCAATGCTCCAAATTTAATTGGGAAATAATAAGAATTATAGGAACTCCCTATAGTTCTATTATTTGTAACTTCATCAAAGAAATCATTGATCTCCAACCAATATATATGCTCAAAAGTATTCATATAATTCCATAATTCCAATTAGTAATCATGAGTCCATCATGGCATAGTAACACTCGTCCTCTAAACTAAGGACAATTCATCTAAACTAATAGATTGTAGCTAGAAACTCCACTAAGACTCCAAGAGCTCTCCATTCTAAAAAACTATCTACATATTCAAATAATATGAAGATAACCATCCTCTACAAGTAGAATCAAGAGCTACCAAAGAAGTCTCATTGCTTTCATGTAATAGGAACCAAGAGCTCCTCATGAAACCAACATCAACCATGGAAGATTATCTAGCACAAAGTGACATATCCACATAACTACCAAATATCCCATTAAAAGTGATCTAGAACTACCCATGGTATTGTGATGCATCTCCTAACTAGATATCACACCAGATCCTCACACAATCAAAGAACTCGACTTCAACACTAGAGCTCCCAAAGGGAAAAGTAAATAGATTCAACATCACATTAGTAACATGAAAAAACTAGGTAACCAAAGACATTGCATAGATTTTTTGCAACCAACATTATATCAAAATCCATATCTAACTTGTCACAAATCCACAATATAACAACCATAGTTTAGGAAATTAATGAGAAACTACCACAAAATGTGAAGTGACCAAACCCATATTGACACTTTTTACCAGAGAAAGAAATAAAGGCTTCTTGAAACCATGCATAAAGCATGTGTGCAGATCTATAATTGACTCCATTGAAAAACCATTGAGATTTAGAATATGAACAATATTCTCTTTGCAAATCTACATAGCATAGATTTTGATTAACGTGTAAAACCTATAAAGCTATACATGCACATTTGAATCCATCAAATATTTGTATGCCCATGAATTTGAAAATACCAAATTTATAAATCAAAATAATGAAATTTCATAGGATATGCATAACCATTTATTTTTAATAAAAAATTTACAAAGGCCATAAATCCAAATAACATGAATTTGTAACATGTAAGTATAAATATCTAAAAGGACTATGGATTGTCTAGGAACACCACACTACCTAAAAATTCAATTATATAACCTCCACCAAGTACATACAAATAGAAATACCAAATTTTCTATGAATTTCCAGGTCACCAAAAGATCAACTCTACAACCTACATGCATCAAGAGGCCAATCATCTAGTACTTCCATGTAACTAGGGACTAAAACCACAAACCTGATGTAATCACTCCAAGTCAACACCACTAGTGCTCTCTCATGAAATTTAGGGGGAAAAGAATAGTAACCACTATGAACACTCTTCCATAGTACATGATCATGGGATAAAGGAACATAACTACCATGCTAGATGGTATTCCTATACTACCAAACAAGATCTTCAAGTCATAGCCATGCAACAAGCAAACATATGACCAACTCCAATATATTCCATCTTTAGCATCTTTATGAGCTTAGATAATAGCTAGTTTTCTTTCATTAATTTCATGAATTTTAGTATTTCAACCTACCAAGTTCATAGAAAATCCTAAATATTATACATCTTTTATATCTTTTATGCATCTTAAACCAGACTTTATTATGTGGAAATATAATTATGATATGATGGTATTTGTATGTGTGGATATATGGATGTTTATGAAATTCAATATGATTATATGCTTGATTCATGATTATTAATGATGTGTATGCTTTAGGATGGAGTTAACCTTTTGTAACTAAGGAGAACTGTAACATGCAAAAACTGGATTTATACCCTGTAGCATAAGACTATAGCCAGTTGCAGGGGAGAAGCCAGAACACTTGAAACATGACAAATCCAAGAAGGGATGAAGATGACCATTGAATGGTCAACTGTGAGTCACCACCAACACCGAATAAGATGACATGAAGAAGGATTCTATGATGAGCGGTAAAGCTTAATGACGTGACAGTTACATAGAGCACATCTTTGTCATACCATTAAGGCAGAGTTATAGTTTGAATTCTATTCTTCTATCTTTTTCAATTATGGTTATCAGTTACACATACTATTCCTCTCCTTATTCTTGAGGGAGAGTGGACATATGCATTTTGTTCTATTTTTAGTCCTTGTGTGAATAAAACTCCTCGTATGCCTATATATCGAGATCAGTGTTTGAGGAGCAAATCTAGTTTTTAGTTCTAGATATTGATTGTTTTACTAGACAATACTTCGTTGTTAGTTTTTTGTAATTTAGTTGTAATGGACATGTATCTATGAATGGGAGATCTTCTGAAGATTCTTTTTAGACTGTAATAAGTTCAGTTACTATCATGATTTATTGATCAGTAGTGCACATTTGATATCTCCTATGGGAATAATAACTTGAGAAAGGGTCACTCGAGGTACTACCAAACCATCCTATTTTTTGCACTAGATTAGATGTTATATTGTTGTATCCATTTAAATGAATTTCCACTTATATATATGGGAAATCCATGAATGATGTACAATAGCATGAATTAAATTCTATAACATTATGTTGAGTTAGTCTCTAGAGAAGTTAGGAGTCAAAAGTCAGTAATGTTAGTTGCAAGTTCAGATTCAATAGTTAGCAGTTACAATGTTAAGCAGAAGGTACCCATAGCATAAGCAACAGATTCATGTTATATCCCCTATTTTACAATTTGGTGTTTTACTTTCCTTTCCAGCCTTTATAGTTTCATTACATGTGTGATCGCCTATGTTTCATCAATATAGAGTGTAGTTAGAATCCTTGAATGCACATATAGTGCCAACACTATCAAAAACATATGACCTTAGTTGATAATTTAATGAAGCCTTTATGAGGGTTTGGTGAGCTGTTCAATTAGGAACCTTTCCTCTAAATTGTGTGTCCACTCATGAACACCAAGTTGATTCAACATTAGAAAGGCCTTACATTTTTGGTGTCATTATTGGGGATAGTCCTACGTTCATGATTCTCCTATCTAATTTCAAGCTTTCATAGTTTAGTTTTTTTGCTTTTAACATTAGGGTAATTAGGTTTTAACCCATCAATAACAACATGCTTTATTAAAAATGTCCAGGAACCATTGATCCAAAGATTCATAATCACTGTATGAGGAGGCAATGAGATGCTTTTGGAAGATTTATTCCCACATCACATGAAGCATAAGAGGATAGTGGTGGAAAAAGTGAATAGAGCAAGGGTATTCTTGAAGAAGAATCATGCCTGACACCATTACCCACACCAGATATAGAGGAGACTTCCCATATACACATCAACATCATGGTTGATGTAGTAGTTGAAGACCCACCAGAGCACGTGACCTTTGAGTTCCCCATTGCCAACCACGAGAGAGTGACTGCTTTGAAGAACATGCCTCCTTCAACATTACATGTATTTTATGGGTTGTTCATGGACGATCTAGATGCCTTCCTTTTTGAGTTTGATGTGCTATGCAAAATTTATGATTATACCACAGATGCACACAAAATTAATTTTTTTCTAGCAACACTAAAGGATGTTGCTCTGAGATGGTTTATGGGTTTGGGAAGAGATGTTGTTCCAAATTGGAATTCCATGAAGATAGTTCCTGGAAAAGTACTAGGATTACTGTAGACACATAGATAGAAAGAGGGATGACATATTTAGGATGTCACAAAAGGAAGATGAATTCTTAGAATACTATATGGAGAGGTTTCAGTTTTTCCTTAAGAAATCCCACCAAGATAGACTCTCTAATGAGTCCTTAAATTTGATATTCTTGAGAAGGATTAATGAGGATTGCATGGATGCACTTAACCTCATTGAGGTAGGAGATATCCCATAGGTACCATTTGAGGAAATATACAAAGCATGTAGGAACTATACAAGGTCTCTTACTAAGAAGGTTAGAGGAGACAAGACATCTTCCTCCAGCAAATTACCCAATGGATTCTCTAGAATAGAGTTGAGCAATCTTCTGTCAAATATGAAGGAGGACATCATCAGCCACTTGGATACACAATTAGACACCATCCATGTGAAAAATAAGCAAGAAGATGAAAAATCAGCCCTTATAGAATACTACCCACATTGTAGACAAAGAAAGGCTAATTGCAAGTGCAAGAAGGTGGCAAGTATCTCTAAATATGAGCATGGGATATCAGAATTTCATGCATTGGAAGGTGAATATGGATAAGTATTCTACATAGCTCAAAGGAAACCATGGCAGCCAAGACAAGGTATGCCTCGTGACCCTTTGAATTGTAACATGTCATTTCTTGGAAATAATGAAAATTTTCCTAGTTGGAACCCTCGATCTTGGGCCAATATGAAAAACCAGCAACAGACAATGTCTCAATCCAATTGGAATCAACAACAAAAAAAATTTGGCTAGCACAAAATTATGAACGATCTAACTATAATTCTCAAATGGCAACCTCAGTGGAAAAGAGGTCAGTAGTGGCAAAATCAAAACATGAATTGTAACATGTCATTTCTTGGCAATAATGCAAATTTTCCTAGTTGGAACCCTCAATCTTGAGCTAATATGCAAAACCAACAATGGAAAATGCCTCAATCCAATTGGAATAAAAAAAAAAGTGTGGCTAGCACAAAATTACGAAGGATCTAACTATAATTCTCAAATGGAAACCTCAGTGGAAAAGACGTCAGTATTGGAAAAATCAAAACATGAATTATCAGCAGCCACAACAATAAGCCATCATGCCAAACCCAACAAATACAGCACCACATCCACCTAGAGCACCTCAGTTGCCAGCACAACCTCCACCTAACCCCAATAACAAGCCTATTTAGCATGCTTATATTAATGAAGCTATTCAATACCCTACTTATGGGGTTGAGGTGAGTGATGTCCACCTCAGATCAGGGAAAATGTTGGTTGGTCCTTCATCTCCTCACATCATTGAATTGGTTGATGAGGAACTCCCAATAGAGACCTTGGACACACAACCTAAGGAACCTGAGTCAAATCAGGTTAACCCAACAACCATGAGTTTAGAGCCTCCATTCCTTGAGAGATTAGCAGTTCAAAGACATCAAACATAAGATAAAACTGATCTATTGGGACAACTCAAGAATATTTGCATCAACTACCCCTTATCTAGGCCATTAAGGAAATTTCTATTTATACTAAAATAATGAGAGAGCTATGCCTCAAAAATCTAGGAAAGAAGTGAAAAGACCCTCAAATTGTAAATGTCTTAGGAAAACTTGTAGACATTATGTTGGGAAACATAACTGTCCCCAAGTATGTAGATCCTAGGAGCCATGTAGTAGATGTCAAAATAAATGACACTCTCATTAAGAACACCTTAATTGACTTAGGGGAATCTATTAATGTAATGACCAAAGAGACCATGAAATTATTATAGTTAATAGAACTCAGACCTACGCCTACTATTCTATAATTGGAAGATAGGTCTTGTAGAGAAGGGATATTCTTTTCTCAAGAGTCTCTTGCTTACCAAGAGATTCCCAGGGAATGACCTTCCCTAAAATACCTCAGACTAGTTAGTGGATTAGAAAGAGGGATGAAGAAATTGCAAAGAAAGGATTGAAGACATAATATCATAAATAATAATAGATAGACAGCTTCAAGAATCAAAAGAATGGATCACTAAGATTCTTGTCACAAAGGGAGAAGCTCTCGACCAAAGGATGGTATCATAGGATAAGGATGCCAACACGGCACGTTGAAGTCCTGGACGCACACTGGCATCTTGTACGGATAGAGCACTGAACCCTCAGATAGAATTACAAAGGATCTGCTAACTAATTCAAATTTGAGGTTTGTTTAATCTATTAAGTTAATAGAAAGTAATAAATACTAATAAAAGACAAGGTGAAGGGCCAACTTACATAGGTTCCTGCACTTTGAATCCTTCCTCCAACCTCTACATGAGCAACCTAGTCACAAAGCGAACAAGGAAAAAAATTGGGGCAATTTTGGGGCTTGCCATAGTTAAACCCCCATTTTGGTGTTCCCACCTCCATGGACCACCAAATAGATAGAGAGGATACTAGACACAAAATGATAAAAGAAAATCTCACTCGGGAGGAGAACCCGTATCACAAAATAAGACACAAAGTGATAAAAGCAAACCCCACTCGAGAGGAGAGCCTATACCATAATATAAGACATGATAGCTAATATGATAGCAAATAGATAGGAATCAAGAGAGAATTACCAATAGTCTAAGGCCCCCTCTTGGCTTGATAGACACAATGTTGAGTGCTTGGAAGAGAGCTTTGGCTATTGGAGGTACTTTAGTCTGGAAGAGCTTCGTCGTAGAGACGCGATCAAGAGAATGGAAGAGCAAGACAAGAGAGCAAGAATCAGAGAGTGATAGAATGAATGAGAATGAGAGTGAGAGGAAAGGTTTTGTTCAATTGCATGGGTGGGAAGAGCTATTACTCTTGAAAATTGGGCATAGGGACACATGTCACGGGTCAAAGATTTTGAGATTCCTCATTTCAACTTGCAAAATTATAGGGGAGCTAGCATGTCGCACAAAATTTTGTGTGTTGAATAGGCATTCAACTCATTGTTTTGCAAGAAACAAAGTGGAAAACTATTTTTGCTTCATCATTGGTCCTTATGAAGTTGAAATCACAAAATTCTAACCCATATGGTTCTTCTCATAAATGCGGCTAGGTGCCATAAATTGAAGGGTCAAATGTGTAAATGTGAAATTGCCACAGAATGCAATTTTATCACATTATATTTTCCCCCCACTTTTGTGAGATGATCTTTGGGAAAAATCAACTATACTAAAGTAGAAAGTAGAAAATTAGAGAAAACTCAAAAAAAAAATTAAAAATTACAAATTTGTGTGCCAAAAGGATACTGTAGAGGCCACAAAGGTCGAGCAAGTAGGTATTGATGATACCCCAGTGATTGAGCTCGGCGAGAAACCATAGCATTTGAAGTGAAAGTTCATTTTGCAAAACTCAAATTTAAGTCAGTTCAAAAATTGGAAGAAGCTACCAAGGAAAGAAGAATTCTCAAGAAAAATCTAGTGGTTTGGAAGAAAAATATGATAAAGAATTGAGTATATGCCCCCCTCATTTTTCTCCCTACTAGGTGGGGTGAAAGTAGGAAAAATGATAGACCGTGATCACCAAGAAAAATGGGCCCTGGGGGGCCTATATATACCTGGGTGGGCCCCTACAAGGGTCAATTTCACTATTCACTACGAGAGTTTTGTTGAATTTTGTGAGAGAAAAGATAGAAAAATTCCTCGTAGACGAGAGTTGGAGGACCCATAGATCAAGTAGATATGTCGGGCGGTTACTGAGAGGGGTGTGGTTGACCAAGTGAGTCGGAAAACCTCATTTTTATGCATTTTATTAGATTTATTATTATTTTTTACAAAACAAGGAGCACAAGCATCCCACTTTTGCATTGGGGGCCTTCGGGCGCATTGGGGTCTATCGTATGCACTGGCATCTAGCCAGCTTTCAATGGAAAACCTCAGACATAAGCGTGGTGCACAAACATCTATGTAGCGTGCTTGCATCCCAAAGGTCACACTTAGAAAAATTATGTTGTAGAAGTTAGAAGATTTTGATGAAGAGAGATCTAACTTGAATATTTTTCCATTTTACAAGATTATCTAGAGATGAGAGAGCATGGCGACAGATGGGTACTATGGATGATCTATGGCCAGATGAGGAGGGGCATCTTCACCATGTAGGCCTATGATATTCCTACACCATGCCAGAGATGATTTATCATGATCATATGTTGATGGCCTTGATGGAGTGGTGGGACTTGACCACCTCCATGTTCCACCTATCGACGGGTGAGATGACTGTCACCTTGGAGGATGTCTACCATGTCATTGACCTCCCCATTAGTGGATAGTGGGTGGCTCTAGATGATGTTTGCTCTGCTTGAGAGTGATTCAAGGGCATCCAATATTGCATAGGGTGCACAAACCTTGATGATGGGATAGGCCACATCTACATTCACTGGTTCAAGTAGGGCATTACGGTGATCCACCTCATACGATGGGAAATGATGGTGATAATCACCATGTGGGTGACCATGGATGGGCGAGGATATCACCTTCATGGGGTCCTGGTCCATACTATCAAAGAGATGGAGGAGTGGTGCACCATCTATGCATGGGGCCGAAGCATGCTTCCACACCTATACCAAGAGTTGGGAATGTTCATGGACTATGAATACTTGAGCCTCACCATGTGCACATTATTACAGGTGTGGGAACTTGCTCACATCACCTGCACCAACATAGTTAGATATTCATGAATTATAGACCACAACATTCTGATCCCAAACTAGTATGACCTTGTTCGCCAATGGAGATATGGGGACTTGTAGTTTTGGAGACTTCATATCGATACTTTGTGGGCTAACCAGATTAGATGGAAACCATATAGAGGTATGAGATGATAGATGACCATAGACAACTGCAGAATATGTAGTGTAACCATTTTTTATTGGTCACATAGATTTTTTTATTATTCCATTTTATTGGAGCTAGGTGGTGTGACAGTTCGACCTTGTATAGATCATCTCGTTGATTGTTCCATTGTACACCCGAGTAGTGAGCAACGCTGCGAGACTAGCTGATCATTGGCATCCCACCATTATTGATATTGTTCCAACTAACGATGAGGTAGATAATCAGGACCAGCCTTTGATGTTGCTTGTAGACAACATGGGTGTTGGGGTGGGGCTTCAAGACCTTGTGGCAACGGGGTGGTTCTACTCTAGTTTTCTCAACAGATGCCCCTAAGGGAGATGCTAGTGTCTAGGAGGAGAAGAAGGAGATAGAGGTGGAGACTGTCGAGTAGTACCAGGCTGAGGCGATGGCAAAGGTTGTCATCCCCTTTAGCAGTCATCCCAATTTCAACAATAGTGCCATTAGTGCTCGTCGATCTAGTGATTGTAGTGATAGTAGCAACATCTGACATAGGAGGCGCAAGACCTAGTGTTGTTCCTCCCTCTTCCCCACATTGGCAGGTTAGGGACCCAAGTATCAGAGTCATTCATGTTATTTTTTTTGTAGTACTTTCAGTTTCACTTCATGTATATATATGTTAATTATAATTTGGTATATCATGCGGTAATAATGAGTCCACTTTCTTTGTGGTTGTAGTTGGCACACAGGAGTGGATTGCGTTCATTGCATAGTGCATTTCAAAGGTGGCCTTGACCATTCTGATCCAAGGGAGTGTCTTGGATTCCTACATGCCAACATCAGTAGGGTGACATGCCCAAATTTTTGAGCCTATGGAAATCCTCAAGATAGCATACGAGGAGTCTAGGGTGGAGGTGGTCCAAAGGACAGCTAATGTCACCACCCATACAAGAAAAAGGGATCAATTATCGGTGGAGCTATAGGTTGTGCTACCTAAGAGAGACATGTAGAGGATGACAGTTAAGAGTGTTGAGGAGGCACGTGACACTCTTTAGAGCCAAATCGATGACCTCGATGCATAGGTAGTAGTTGTGAGATCAGTTGATGATCTACAACTATGGGAGGACCTTAAGACAGCAAAAATAGAGATAGCCTCACTACACAGTGAGATAATAGGACTCTGAGTAAGTATGTCAGCCTCATAGTCACATAGATCTCACTCTGTTACCTACATCCAACCCTAACCATACTCACCTCCAGGACTAGAGGGCTCAGGGAGCCACATGCCTAGGGGCTAGATGCCCATTTTGATATGCACCATTTTTGTACCAACAATTATTGTATAGCATGAATTTTTATGTATAGACTTGGATAAATATACAACCACCACTATTTTTTATGACAATGGTGCAATACATGTACATGACATACACTTCATATTTATATATACATGAGATTTTGATTTTGACATCATGGTGTTCATCTTTATGTGTATTCTCTTACTTTCATGTATGAATATGTGATGGATGTTATATTTATAGATATATGTTTAGATTAGATACTATCATGATCTAATAAACACACATGGTTGTATGTTAATTAAATTCAATGATGATCTAATTTCCTAACCAAAAGGTGTAATCAAATGCAATACACAGACACAACATAATAAAACATATGTACGTATGTAATTCCTAATTAAATAAATTAACACACACATGTTTACATCAGAACACAGTATGCAATAATGTGTTAATGAATGAATGTCATAATATGATATGCTACAATCTATGAGGGATGAGCATAACACATATGACATATAGGCAATATGCATAGTATCGACAAAGATGCATGGCATTGACAAGTTCTTTTAGAGGTGTTCCATCCATAGACGATAATCCATAAGCACCATAACCATACATGGAGATGACAATATAAGGGCCTAACCAATTAGCACCAAAATTTCCCTTTTGATAGGTGGTGCATTTACATTTCTTTGATTCTCATAGAGAACCATGTCACCTACCTTGAAGGTCTTAGGAATAACACCTTGATTGTAGTGTTTAGAAAGTTATCATTGATCAACCTTAAGATGGTCAAGGGACAGCAATCAAAACTCATTGAGCAACTCAAGTTGATGCAAATGATTAGAATGGTAAGTATCATCATGAATAAAGCCTTTAAGAGAAACTTGTAAAGATGGAATTCCCAATTCTAAAGGCATGATAGCCTCGGCGTCAAACACAAGGTTGTATGGTGTTGTTCTCTTCGTTGTATGAACACTCATGTGAGAATCCCACAAGGCATAAATTAATTGAGTATGCCAATATTTTCCATGTTTATTTACTATTTTTCAAGGAATGGTCTCAAGAGTTTTATTAGATGCTTCGGCTTGACCATTAGACTGAGGATAGTATGGTGTAGAAAATCTATGTTGAATATGAAACTTCTCTAGAAATTGCTTCACCTCGCTTCACCTCTTTGTTCTTAAATGGTGTACCATTATCAAAAACAAGGGTGGAAGGCAATCTAAAGTGAGCAACGACATTGTTTAAAAAATATATATAAATGGCTTCAACATTCATGGAGTAGAGCAAAATAGTTTTGACCCATTTCGTAAAGTAATCTATAGCAATGATGATAAAGACATGTCCCTTAAAAGGACATGATATTTTACCAAGAATATCCAACCCCCATTTTGTGAAGGGCCAAGGAGAGGTCTGGTTTTGAAACTCTTCAGAAAGAGTGTGAATGAGACGACTATGTTGTTGACATTGAGGACACTTCTTGACAAAGGAAAAAGAGTCTTGCTCCATTTTCCGAAAGTATCCCATATGAATCAATTTTTGCACAAGGGATTTACCACCAAAATGTCCATGCCCAAATCCTGAGTGGGCTTCCTTAAGGGAAAGGAGTATTTCCTCTTTAATGATACATCGAAGAAGCAAATATTGTAAGATTTTCAATAAAGAACATCTAACAACACAACATATAAGACTACAGGATTTCATATTTGAGTGTGATCATTTTTTTTCACATCATCGAGAAAATTTCTAGTCTTCAGATAATTTTAAATGTTAAAATACCACTCCTCTGAGTCCATGTGAGCACACATAAGAATATCATATTCATGTTGACTTGAGATAGTGAGAGAGAAAAGAATATGAACTACAAAATGGTATTCTTCTAAATCCTTATCTGAAGGCACAAGGGAGGCAACACTCCCCATGGCATCTACATGTCGATTTTTTCTCCTAGGAACACTATCTATTATGAAAGAGAAGAAGCGATCAAGCAAGGATAAGGAAAAATCCTGATACTGTGATAGCTTGTTCTTCGTAGCTTGATATGCCCCTGTGATTTGGTTTACAATGAGTTCATAATCACCATGTATGTGAAAATGTTTAATGTTTAATGTAATCACAACACATAAGCTAGTGATAAGGGCTTTGTACTCAGCAATATTGTTTGTACAATGAAATTCTAATAAAAAGGATAGAGGAAATGGCTTGCCTTTAGGTGAGATCAAAACCACACTACCTCAAAGCTAGTTTGACATCTAGATCCATCAAAATATATCTCCCATACAAGCTCATGATTAGTCGTAAAAAGGCCTTCATTCAAAAATAAGTCTAGATTAGGGAAAGAGAGAGATGAGGGAGCTTCAACCAACTGATTAGCAATAGCTTGACCCTTAATGGATTTTTGAGTTACAAACTTGATGTTAAACTCATAAATCAACATTACCCATTTCGCCAATCTCTTGGCAAGATCAGTTCTGGTGAACACCTGCTTCAGAAGATCACTTTTTACAATAACATGACTTTTAGCATGGAGAATATAATGTCTTAACTTCTTCATTACAAAGACAAGAGCTAGGCATTGTCTCTCCATGGTAGGGTAATGAGTTTCATAATCAACCAAAATGCATCTAATATAGTAGATCACCCATTCTTTACCATCATCATCACACTAAGACAACAAAGCTACTAAGGCATAAGGTGACACAATGAGATTAAGCAAAAAGGGTTTTCCCTACATATCCAACATTGAGATAGGAGGATTTTCCAAATAACTTTTGATGGACTCGAAAGCTTTCTAGTGCTCATCATCCCATCGAAAACAAACATCCTTCTTTAGCAAACATGTGAAGGGAAGGGTGTGATCAATCAACTAAGATATGAATCTATGAATTTCCTGAATCTTCTCCTGCAAACTTTGTAGCTAACAGATGTTCCTAGGTGGATGCATGTTAATGATTGCATCAATATTATTTGTGTCGATCTCAATTCCATGATGGGAAACTATAAATCCCAAAAAAATTCCAACATCAATGTCAAAAACACACTTAAGAGGATTTAGTCTCATCGTATAGAGTCAAAGCCTTTCAAAAATAAGACAGAGATTCTCTACGTGATCCAGACAAGTCGTAGATTTAGCCAAGATGTTATCAAAGTAGTATTCCATAATTTTGTGAATAAAATCTTGAAAGATTAAGGTCATCACCCATTGCTAATTTGTGCATGTATTCTTTAACCCAAATGTTATGACCACATAACAAAAAGTACCCCACAGTGTAGTGAAGGTTGCCTTATACTAATCTTCCATATTAATACGAATCTGATTATAACCTGAGAAGCCATCCATGAAAGACAAAAAGGAATGGCGTGTAGTTGAATCTACAATCTATGAATGCTTTGCTTAGACATGCTCAAACATGGACAAACAAGCAAACATTAGTCCTTAAACAAGTGTAAACAAGCATTCCCTATGAAATTCATTCAAACACAAGAACATGAAATCAAAGCAAAATATCAACTAATCTACTAATGAAATCCTATTCTAATGCTCAAACCAACATCCCATAGGGGAATTGGTGCTTCTTTGATGTGGAAAGAAGCCCTTTCCCAATTCCTTGATAAGCTTGATGATAAATATGTGATTCTTGATGCAAAATTCCAATAGCCTAGCTATGGATGATGAATTTTATGCTAACTTTGGATGAAATTTTGGATAATGAACTTGTATCAACTTGTGGATCAA
The DNA here is from genome assembly GCA_007258455.2 of Sequoia sempervirens. Lineage (NCBI taxonomy): Eukaryota > Viridiplantae > Streptophyta > Pinopsida > Cupressales > Cupressaceae > Sequoia > Sequoia sempervirens. The sequence goes on along the minus strand of VDFB02000015.1, from coordinate 269,639,602 downwards.
ATTCTTGATCATAACCTTGCATGAAATTTTGGATCCTCAATCAATAGAGAAGGCCTCTATTTATAAGGAAGAAGGATTGAAGAGTGAAGAATAGGAAGAATGTGGGATTAAAAAAGGGACCAATGGCATTGTGCCACTTGTGAACATGCTAATGAAGGAGAGTGGAGCACATTTTGAACAATGTGCATGTTAAATGCATGTAGGTGAGATTTGAATTTCAAGAGGTGGCTTCTGTAAGAAGGGATGTAAGAGGAAGTAATGCCAAGTTGGCTCAAGGAGAGGACATGTAAGAGCCTTCAATGCAAAGGTGGAGGACAAAAGTCCTTTCGGAGGGAAAAGTCGAGTGGGTGAAATATTCAAAAGAGTATGCCATATTTGAATGAAAATAGAGGGAATTAGTAAATCAAATAAATTGATTTATATGTGCAACTTGTAAAAACTAGAGGAATGGAGGATTAGTGTTAAGAGTTAATTAATTTAGGATTAACTAACTTAGGTGGAATTAGTTGATTGTGACATTTAATTTAAATATTTCGAGTTTATTTAAATCAAATGAGAGGATATTGGAACATTAGTAATTTAGTTAAATAAAATTATGTATTCAATTAAATGAAGAACATTAGGATTTAATTAAATAAAGTTGATTTATTCAATTAAATGGAGAACATTGGGATTTAATTAAATAAAATTGATTTATTTAATTAAAGGAAGAACATTAGGATTTCAATTAAATAAAATTGATTTATTTAATTAAATGAAGAATATGAGGAAACAAACCAATAAAGTGTATTATCTTATTAAGGAGAAAATTAAATTAATTAAATAAAGATGAGTTAATTAATTGGTTAGTGTAGAAATGATTAAGGAAGAATTGATGTTAGTTAATCAGGATCGAGTGCATGATATCAATCAAGATATTTCAAGTGTCTACATTTTGCCCCTCTTTGAAGCAATGTACTTGTTGTGTTGGTTCAAAGAATAACCTCGTTGAGATCAAAAATTCAAAAAAATTCTGATTTTTTTTGGATGCCCCAATGTTGTCCCAATGGAAAGAAGTATGCCAGTACACTTCCCCCTTGAGAGGTCGGGCAAAATTTTCAATTTTAGGGTCAATCTCACAATAAAGAGATTCAAAATGCAAGAATGGTTATGATGATTATGTTTGCAATATGGATGTATGGATGCAAATGTTTATGATATGCACTAATTTGAGATTCTTAGAATAACAAATATATATTATGCCCTAAACGATAATGTAAAATGGATGATGTGATATGCTATGAATATGATATTTATGTATGCTAATGGTGTGTGGATGCAAGATGGATGTATTGGTGACGTTTGGTTGACTGTCATGGTACCATGTTAGTGCAGAGAGAAAAGAGAAGAAATGAGATGATAAAAAGAGGATCTAACAAGTCCATGATCTATCGAGAATTTATTAGAAATAATGATCAGAGATTGATGATGTTTCTCTTATCAAAGATTGGGATTTTAAAAGAGCTTATTTACCTTATGTTTGATAACACACATAGATATGATGCGCCAAGGTATAAAGAACCAGGATGGTGTCATACTTAGTGCGATGGACTTTGAATTAACAATTAGATAGGAATATCCTTGTTCACACCTGGCATGCGGAACCCTATTTAGAATGTAGTTCAAATATTTTATACATCTCAAACCAAAACATAGAAAGGAAAGCCTTCCTATGTGGTCAATAAGACACCTAAAATACCCTCCCTACAGACCAAACAAAGTAAGCATGACCAAGGTTATATTACAAGAATATCCAACAAGCACAGCAGATAAAAAGATAATGATCAATGTCTCATTCCTTTCTCTCTAAATCATTTTGTTTAGACATCATCGAGAGGTCATTGGAATGACCGCAATAGGATAAACCAACAAGACAAAGATCAAGTAAAACAACAAGCCAATGTTCTTCATACCTCTAGCCAAGACTAAACTACAGTGATGCCTGATGTTGATTTCCATTGTAGGAAGGATGCATCCTAGGACATGATGTTATCAGATGATTTTGGGATTGACTAGATGATTAGGCTATTAATACCAAGAGTTGACCAACTTATTTACCTACTGACCTAGACTTGACACCTTCACGTTTGAGTTTTCACTTTTTATTTGCTAGACTTGTTTCTAATTGTTTCACCAAAGGTTGGGGGTGATGATCGTTTATTATGAGTGGATGTTTATTTCGGGTGATTATGAAATAGGATGGATGGATTTTTTGGGTTTTTTGAATGTTTTTGGTATTTTTGATGTGTTATGAGGCTGTTTTTGGTATTTTTGAGATGTTTTACAAATGTTTTGATTTTCAAATTTTTCAATGTTTTGGTGTTTTCTGATATTTTGACCAAGAACCTAACCTAAAGACCTATCCTAGGGGCCTCGGGGGTTGATCAAAGATTAGTCTTGCATACGTTATACACACAAAGACCACATAGTTTGACTGACACAGACTTGTTTATTGATGAGATATGAACAAATGAATTGCCAGTTTATTATGACAAACTCCTAAAGGACTGACCTAAGGTGTCTCAGGGGCACATCGATGATGGCCTTGCCTACATTCAAAGCTCAAAGACCCATAGTTTGACAAGATGACTCTATTTTTGACTTTTTTTGACTTTTTGACCTCTTTTTGGATTTTGATATGTTTTGGATGTTTTTGGGTTTTCTAATTTTATGAATGTTTTTTGATTTTATGATTTTATGATTTTATGAATGTTTTTGGATTTTTTTATTTTAAGGAAGACTTCAATAATATACATGAATCTGATCCAATTTAGGTATAAGAACATGCCCCCAATGTGGTGTGATAGACTACTCTGATATAGGCAAGACAAACTACCTTAGGAATGGGTCAAGTAGTGTTGTTCCTTCAGCACACACACCCCATTTGAAATGGGGACCCTCTCTTTCCTTCACCTTGTCAACTCACTTTTGGTCACTGCCTCATTTTGTGTGCCCCTTATTTGGTGTTCAAAATGGTCTATGAGTCCCAAATAATTCATCTTGAGTTGACCATGTTTTTTCCCCTCAAATTTTCAAAGTTCTAAGTCTTTGCGGGTTCCCATCAATTGTTTTCCTTGGTATTTTAAAGCTAGCATCCATGGAGACCATCAAGCTTGCCCTATCAGGAAGCCCCTCACAAGTTTCCCTTGTCTTGTGGTTGTTCCCAATGGTCATCCTCTGCCAGCTTCTCGCTCACTGTGACCTGAGCTATCCAGCGTCGTTTGTTTACCATTGAACAAACTAACGACTATCATCTAACTGCCACCCGACCATCGGATCCCAATTCTCTCACAGTCATTTTTTAAATTGCTACCCACAACCCTTTATCCCTCCATACAATCATTTAATGGCTACATTTCATGCCTCATTTTCTATATATAGGAAAATTACAGATATCATTTTCATCTTTCAATCACTTAGAGAGGAGTCAGAGAACCAGCTTCTGACACTGCCATTGCTTCCACATCGTTCAATCATTGTTTCTAGATCATTGCTATTTACTAGGTCATCCACCTTCATTGGATTTATGAGGTAGGTCTGTTGCCCAAGCCTCACTTTGAGTTTTTCAATTTTGTGCAAAATCGCTAAGTATTAGGGAGAAAAACTTAATAGGTAGATAGATTATGGCCAAGTGCACAAAACCCACATCATGAAATTTAAAAAAACCTCAAAGTTGACCCATACTTCAATTGCAGGACTTGAACACTCGACAGTCGTTCATAAACCAGGTCTTTCACCTCTATCGGACCCACGAACTCCCATCACCTTCACCATCACTTCAAAGTTACATCAAACTTTAAACAACGGGCACCCCTCCAAGTCTGCCCTAGTGGAAGGACGCTCCTTCGCCACTTGGAACTTAGCAAAATTCACAAGCAAAAATGAAAGTCCAACAAGCTGCTTAGATCTGCCTCCATGGGACTCTGTCTCCGGGGAGCCGCTCATGATCTATCATTCCAAACGGCATTCCAAACCCATCTTTTCGAACCTTCAGACCCAGGCCTTCCACTCATCCTATGGTTAAACTCATGCGAAATCTCAAGTCGTGGCCTTTTCGAATCCCGCCTCACAAACTTCTGCTGGTGGAATTCCATCAGCATTTTGCCTCCCCAGACAGCTTTTGCTGCTCATCCATCTAACTGTCAAGTCCCAAACCAGTCCTCACTGACCTCTTTCAATTTGAACTCTAAACAATCATATGCCAAGCTCCTTTTCAGGCCCCAGCCAACAGACCTCCGTCTACAAGCCGTCACAGGGAGAGCATCGTCTCTTATGGCTTTTGAGTGATGGCCTTTCACCCTTTGGGTCCCAATCTTATTGTGACTATTTGAATGAAAAGTGGAAATTCCTAAGTGCTCAACCTCCAACGGATCCCTCTTGTCGGGTCGCCCTCATCGGGATTTTCTCCCATCACTGCCGTACCTAAAAGAAAAACTATCTCCATCCTTTCGGTGCTTGGAACCCGACCTTACCTTGGCCACTGAACTTTTGAATGACAAACAAAGTAAAACATGATGGCCTTATCTCTGTCCGGACCCAATCTAGTAGGTTGCTCCCACCAGAACTTTGTTTGATCTCTACCATTTCCAACAACAATGCCCCAATGTCCTTTTGTCCCTTCCAACCCGAAGTGCTTAAACGACAAGGAGTGATAATGACCACCTTCTAGAGCTGCAGGTCCTGCCCACTGGAACTCTGCCCCCGGGATGTCATCTTACCAGAGCAGTTCTCAATGGCAGACTCCAAACATTCAAGACTCCTCTTGACTCCGATTGTCAAAAGGATGACCTTAATTCCCTTGAAACTTCAAACTAACTTAGACCCACATGCAAAAATAATGCACTCTCCTTGGTGGCCCCCACAAACTGCCTAAATTTGAAGGCAGGTGGGATAGGCAGGCTTCGTGCCCTGATTGTCGTCCCTCCTATAGCTTCTCCAAACTGCCATCAACAAAGGGAAATCCAACCCTCAGGGCCCGAATTGCTCAAACTCCTTCCTGTGAAAGGTTAACATGAATTTGGAAGATATGTTAGATTTCTTGAATGATGTATTGTCCAATCTAACATCGCTTTGTAGGGATTTGTCTAAGTTTCCCGTACTTTCATGCTTGAATGTGCTCACCTCTCTTTCACCTGCAAGATATATGGAATCAGGTGCAGGACCTTCGGGAGCGGCTGTGGAGAAAGGCAAAGGGAAGAAAATAGCCAAGGCACCCCACGAGAAAGAAGACAAGGACCAAATGAAGTATAAGTTTCAAGGGGAGCCTCTCAACTTCAAGGTCACCTCGGCCTGGAAGGAGGTCTCAGACAAAAACATTGGACACGTAGACATTGATGAATTCAAGAAAAGAGTCTAGATCAACCTTACAACCGAAAGTGCAAAAAGGATTAGAAGTAGTGGGTTGGCCAAGCCTGTAGGCTTCCCTCCCACTCTTATTGCCCCTGAACTAGTGATAGCCTACAGGGAGGCATATCAACCAGAGACCAGAACCATTGTGGGTAGAGATGGAAATGTTTTGGCTAACATGTCTGCTAAGTCAATAATAAAGACTTTTCATATCCCTACCTTCAGGGAGATGGAGGAAGCATCCATAGGGGATGGAAAGGCAATGTGGGACGAAGACCCTCTTAAATGCAAAAGGCTTATCAACCAATACTAGTTGAAAGAAAAGAGGGGCAATGCAGCTAAGGTGCCCCAGGAGCTCTTTTGCAGTGACTTTTAAGAGGACTACCATGATGTGGTGACCTTGCCAAGTAGAGTCATGGGCCTCCCAACTATAGCCTATTTCTAGGAATGGATGGCATATTTCATGGAAGAGATCCTTCAAGGTAAAACTAAGTTCTACTAGGCAAGAATAATTAGTGATTACAACCATGAGCAATTTATGGTTGTAAAGAAAACCTCGCACTTCTATATGACATCCTACTTAGTCTATTCACTGGTGGACCAGACACATTACAGAGGTTTTTTTAGGGCTCCTAATGAGGAACTAGGCAGAGAGCTGAAAGTATATAATAGGTACCCTCAATTGCAATTCAAGAACTTCAAGAGGGATTACTGCAGAGTTAACGACACTTTCATAGGTCACATCATTAGACTACTTAGGGGTGACTTCGAAAGAAGAGTCTCACACAATTCCAATGCCTTCCTCAAATAGTTTGCCTTCTTATTCATTCAGTATCTGAAGTTAACATACATCCAAGCTAAAGGCTTTTTAGAGAAACCATACAAGTTGCCCCGATATCCCAATGACCGGATCATATTGCTAGAGCTCTCTCAGCAGCTGCGACATGCACATGCCCTCCTGAGCAGCAAGCATAAGGCTAGGATCCCCTATCCCCTATCCTTCATCCAAGGGCTATATGAACTCCACACATCCCAATGTGCTGACAATTCAATCAAAGAGCTCATGAGGTATCATTTGAGGTTCCACACTGCCTGACCGCGAATGGACCCTTATGGTAAGTTGAAGAAGATGGTCATGGTTGAATATGCCCATCGACATAGTATTAAAGACTTTTGGGAAAATTGCAAGGACAATAATGAAGTACGAAAGAGGCACTACATGTGCATGATTGCGTATTTTGTAAAGAGGGTCAACCTATTCCCAGTGTCAAACCAGGTAGGGAGGATCATAATACAGTAATGAATCCTCGATACAATGCAGTTGCCAACTTGTTGTTGCCACTAATTGACTAGGATGAGCAAGAGGTTGATGACCTTGATATTCTAACCAAGCCCGTCGAGGCTAGAACAAAGGAATGGATTGATGGCCAAATTTCTCAATTAAAGCAACAAGGGGTAACTCTGACCTATGAGAAGCTTGAAGAAGAACCTGCAAGTGAGACGGATAGTGGGACAGTTGTTGCCCCAATAGAAGAACTTCTCAATCCCCTCCAGTCACTAGGTTGAGAAAAAGAAAAGAGATAGCTGAAGGACAGTCTAAACCCTATGTATACTCAAGGAAGCCTTCAAAGGGAGAATCCTCCAAAAGGCCAAAGACATCAGGTAGTCTTGATACCATTGAAGAGGACCCTCTCCACAAAGGAGAGGAAGAGTTAGAGACTGAGCAGCCAAAGTCTCCCCCAACTGTCTCTACTCTTGCAACTACTACTGCCGCCCCTATGCTTACTTCTTAGGCAATGGTTGCCATCTCCCCACCTGCAGTGGATATCTTTGTCCACCTTGCCTCGACTCTACCCATGGCCCAAGTAATGGTGATAGATTCTTCCTCTGCCACCACCTCTCCACTTTCCTCTACCTCCATGTCTCTGACCACTTCTCTTCCCCTAGCAACAGCAACAATACCAATGCATGCACTCTCACTTCCAAAGGCCTTCTCTCGGCATATGCAGAACATTCCCATAGAGCTGTTGAGAGTGTTAATGAACCCAGCTATTCAGGCTACCTTGGCATACATTCTTGCTAATATTCCCACCTCCACTCCTCTAGCTAAACCATTGGAAATGAAGGCTACAATGGAAATATCCAAGGAGTTGGAGAGATGAGAGAAGAAAGCCACAAAAGGGATAGAGGAAGAAGCAGATGATTACCATGAGCATCCCGAGTTCTAGCGCCTGTCAATCAATGAAGTGGTGTGCAAAGGTGAAGAAATAGAATCCTCCAAGAGTGATGAAGAATATGCTAGCACCAAGTATATTTTGGAGACCTTTGATGCGGACCTCGAGGAGGAGTTAGCTTGATAGTTAAAGAATGTTCAAGAAGAAAGGCAACCTTCTGAGAAAGAAAAGGAATCAAGTGATAAGATGGAGGAGGATATTGAACCTGCAACTAGGGAGCATGATGAAAGCCCCAAAAATGATGAAGAAATGCCTCTCTCAAAAGAGAAAGAAGAGTAAGAAAAGAAAGAATAGGAAGAAGTACCACCTCAACGTGAAGAAGAGGATAAATCCAAAGAAGTGGTTGAAACCCACGAAAGCCCAGGGATGGAGCAGCTCAAAGAACATGGGCATGAGAAGAAGAAGAAAAGAAAACTCCCAAAGGGGAAGATAGCCCCAAAGAGCATATAGCCACCAAGTCTCCACAAAAGGAAATGGTGTTTATTCATGATTTGGATGAGAAAGAAGGAGAAAGGATCAAGCAAGAAACCCCAAGTGGTAAGGTGATGGAGATTGAAGACACCTATGAAGAAGAGCATGATCATGAATCACCAAGGGGAGAATCTTAGATGCCTAAGTGGCTTGAGAAATAATTGGAGAAGAATGCTCCTACACCAAGGGATCCAAGAGCAAGGCTAGAGGCCATCTTGGCCCAAGCTCAAATTAGCACCAAAAAAGATAAGAAACCTAAGGTCATATCTCAACTTACAATGGATGCCTTTGGATCTAGAACCAATATGAAAATAGCCACACCGATGGTGGGAGAAGAAGGAATAAATTACAACATCTCCATTTTTGACTTGGGGATGACTGCTAGAGAGCATAAAATTGATCACCTCCAAGGGTTCGTTGCCACCATCGTGCATCAGATGCACATGGATAAGATTTCAAAGGAGGAACTAAAAGAGCAAGTGGCTAACCTAACAGCCTATATTCAACAATGGTCATTAGCAGAAGAGCTTCCCACCACATCCTCTTCGCCACCACAATTATTGTCCAAGGACCATATTGATCAGCTTGAGAAGAGAAAGAATTGGAAAAAAGCTATAGAGGATTGGCTCAAACAAGTTATCTATAATAGAAACATGGGCATCGGTCGTGCGGTTAGGACAGCCAATAAATTCCTAGAGTTGTAAAGAGTATTCAAGGGAATAAGGAAGTTTTGCACTGATTTCCCCCAATTATACAGGATCACATACCCCAAGCTTGAGGCTATCCTCAAGGTACCTAAGGGATCCTGGGAAAAGGAATTTTCTCTAGCTAAAGGCGATCATTGGCTCGTAGACATGAAAATTGAGCCTTGACCACAGAAAGGAGGTATTGGAGCAAGTGCTTTGTGAGGTGGAGATCGAAATTGACTAGATCAAGGAAGTTCAGGCAGTTTGTGAAGAATACATAAAGCTGATGATAGACTTTGATGTGCCTGCAATCAAGTTGGATCCCGAAAAGATAAATCCCTACTTTCACAAGAAAATGGAGAATGGGACTGCAAATGCACTAATGCTGAATTTCATGGGTTTTGCTACAAGGGCCTTCTCTCAGTCTGAGTAATTGATTAAGAATGCGTAGAAATTTGACAAGGAATGGGATATCATCACAAACAAATCAAGGAGGCTAAGTTTCCAAGAGCTCCAATATGATATCTTGGAATGGAACAAGCTCCAGGCATTGATCAGAAAGTTTGTGGAGTATGCCACCATGAAGAGAAATGAAAGAATCCATGTTATTGATGATGAGTTCCTCACTGTGTAGCTGCAACAAAGGGGAATCAACAAAAGACAAAATTGCTACAGTGCTACCACAAGAAGAAAAAATAGGGAAAAAGACAAGGAATGTATTTTAAATTGTAATGTATTTGGGGGCAGGTGAAACCCTAGTTTGTAGTGAATCTTGGCCACACAATGCAAATCAATCTTGCCCATTCATTTTTTTCTTTTGGAGGACTATAAATAGGGGGTCTCCTCTCATTTTCAAGAGAGAGTTGAGTTGTTGTAAAGGCATGCTACAAAAATTTTAATAGAAGTTCATTGGATTTTGTTGAACTCTTGAGTTTCTATTGCATGTTACATAGTTCTTCTCCCATAGTTAGTTAATTTGAAGTAGATTTGTGTTGTTGTTCTTCATGTTTTAGCTTGCTTTAGTAGATTAGATAATGTTTTTCATTGGTTTTGAAGCATTCTACTGTGTGTTGGCAACCTTTTTGGTCCATACTTTTTGTCATTTATTGATGGTAGACAGCTATGTAAAGTTTGTTTGGACTTAAATTGAAAGCTGCTACAAATTTCCATTGTTTGTTCATGCTTATGGTGAATGAATGATTGAAGATATGTAATCCTTAGAAGCTTACACAAATTTCATTAGATTGTGATATAATCTGGTTAACTAAAATTTTATTTTAGGAAGGTTGTCCGCAGTAGAATCCTCCATGATCACTGTTCACTACTGAATTTTAGATCCGGGAACCTTCTCTCTCCCCTGCCCTTTTTTCCTTTTTTTTATACATAACCTATGTTAAGGTTCATTGCACATTGTAAAGCCAAATCTAGAGCTGAAATAGGAGTTTAGGACTATTGTTTGAACCTACAACAATTGCACACAAAACCTCCCATCTCAGGAACTCTATTTTAAGATCGAACTTCCTTCCAGATTAACTCTATAACTCTGCCCTATGATTACCAGCAAAATCACATTGAAACAACTAAGAAATTCCATGCATGTCATGACCTAACACCCGAGAGACCTTGGGGTGATTTTCAACAACTTGTTGTTGGAGATTACCTTTCAAGAGAGGTAGTGCACCTACGCATTGCCTATGTTGAGAAAGTGCATAAAAAACCCATCAACAGAACTGGTGCTAGGAGGGAATCTAAGTTAAACTGGATCAAGGTGATCCGCTCTCCCCCAAGAGGCCCTAAAGAATTTTAAGATCTACTCCAAACAAAGGGGAATTTTAGGAATTACACCCTCCCACAAGGGCTAGAAGAACTAAGAGAGAGGACATAGCCTCTTCTTCCTCTTTTGTTCCACCCACTTCACCTTCATCTTTTCCTTTTTTCTCCTTCCATTCACCTCAAACTCAGCAAACTTCCTTCACCTCCATCCATTCCGCTCAACCATACGACATTGCTTTCCCACCTCTTCCTTCCCACAACCGAGGTGTTCCCTCTTTCCCTTCCCTCCAAGTCCAAGGTGCAATCCTGACTGTTGCTACCCCCTTGCAACCCCAAGTTACTATTCAATATAAAATACCACCTCTACCTCCCCTCATGGCATGGCTTGGGAAAAATCCTTCTCCATTGTACTTCAACGATTACCATGACATGCCTAAGAATCCAGAGAGCTTTTGTTCGAAGTTCAATCCTCAAGATCCACAGAGGATAGTTGAACAACACATCAAGATATTCCAAACAATGCTAAAAGACATGCATATCGATCAAGAAGATGTGGCATTTAGGATTTTCCCTTATTCGTTGGGGGAGGAAGCCTTTATTGATACATTAATTTGCCAGTGGGTTCCATCACATCTTGGGATTTACTGATGAATTCCTTCTTATAGAAGTACAAGATCCTTATTAGCCCTTTGGAGCTATATCAACAATTCATGAGAGTTTGTAGGGAAATTAGTGAGTTGATCATCTCCTTCAACAATCGATTCCACCAAGCCTACACAAGGTTGCAAGCCCTGTATGTGCTCAATGATGTTGTTTCCTTGCCAATATATTGCATAGCATTAGACAACTTCATGGTTGCATTGGTGAAGAGAATGTGACTGCCTCTAACCAAACTAGTGGATGCTTATGCGGAGGCAGTTATTATTAGTGCTAACTTGGGTCAAAACATCTCTGGTCCACTACCCTCCTTGGGGCAGGTTGCTCATCCTCTGTAGATTCAGGGACTTACTCAAGCATTGCAATAGCAGACTCCCCTGATGAATTAAGTGCCACAGGTACCTATGGTGCCTCACCTAAGGCAACCTATGAATCAGGCACCTCCAATGCCTCACTACATGCAGCCTCAGTAGCTGCAAGCATATCCATAGCAAACCCAAAAGCCCCTATCCTTACAAGGGCTTGAATTCCCACCCGCTCAGCAAAATTAGCCATTGGCACAACCTGTCTTCCTTCAAAATAAAACACTGTATCCAAGCAACATGGAGAAGGACCGGTTGGATGAACTAATGGAGATGATTCAAAAGATGTCCACAGAGATGACCCACTTGAGAAATCAGAATAGCCAGCTGCAAGCTTCTCAACGTAGCATTCAAGCTAATTTGAATCGAGAAAATAGGGATAACCGCAAGGCAAGTACCTCATCCAGACCGAATTATGATCAAGGATAGAACTCCAATCAGAAATTTGAAAGGAGGCCCTCATAGAGAAAAAATAGAACGTGGAATACAAGGCCAAACAATGGAGGTGTCCCCACTCCTCTTGACCAACCTGCTAGCACAGAGAAGACAACCAACGAAGTGTACCTTGCCAAAGCTGCCCTATCTGGATGGTGCATGATTCATAAGACAAATAGGCATTTCGATTTAGATTGCCCCAAATTCTAGACAGTTGTGAAAAATTTTCAAGTGGAGGTCTAGAATGTTGTTGAGAGTGAAAACTACAGAGACATAGTTTCGTCTAAGCCCTATGATCCCTCCTGTCTCATGGTCAACTAGGCCCCATTCCCACAGAGCAAGAGCAATGAGCCTGGGATCGAGACCACCTCTGTCAAAAATGAAGAAGTACAAGAGGTAAGTAACAAAGAAGCTTTGCCTCAGCTCTTTAATTTAGTAGATAATGGCCCCGTTGATGAGGAGTATTTTTGTGAAGATGAGGTCCAAATGTTCCATCAGAGAACCACTCCATATTACTTAAGAAATAGACAAGCAAGAGGACCTTTCACTACTTCTACTCTGCCTGATAACTTTAGCACCCCACTTGACCCAATGCTAGCAACAACCCTGGCTATCCCCATGTGCCCAAGCAATATTTGAATAACAACCAACAGCCCAATCAAACCCAGAGTCAACCAGCTAGTTTGTCCATAGGCAGATCCTTTGAGTATGAAATCGAACAAATGGGGAAATATGTTGCTAAAGAATTTAAGAAAGTTAAAATTAGCTTTTCTTCCTTTGAGCTGCTCAAGGTCCCTACAGTTAGGCATGCCTTTTTCAGGGTTATTAATGGAACCCCCTCCTCTAAAACAACAAAAGAGATACCCATTAAGAGAGTCACCTTTGAGGAGCCTCAATAGGAGCCCGTAATCCAAGAGATCATAGGAAGGAAGAAAGATGCCTCCGCCAACCAGCAAGCTAGAAAACAATCTCCCAAAGAACAGACACCAATGCAAACCAAAGAAAATTCTAATGAGAAGGACAAGAGTCAAGTGACCTAGGCCGACACACCTATGGGATTATTCCAAGGAAAGTTTGAAATGCCACCCTTCATCACAACAATTAGAATATTCGGAAAGAACTTGCACAATTTCCTAATTGACTCTAGAGCATCAGCCAATGTCATGCCTTTGGAAGTGTGCAAGGCCCTTGGGATTACCCCCACGCCGTCCAAGAGAAAAGTGAATCAGCTAGACAAGACTAAGGTCAACATCGTTGGGGAGATCAACTGCATTCTGATGCAAATTGTTGCAGATCCGAGGGTGCAACAAGTAATTGACATCCAAGTTGAAGACATTCCTGACACATATGGAATCATCTTGGGATGGGACTTCACCCATGCATTGAATGGGTATGTTGCAATAGACTTTTCTTACATGTGGCTTCCATGGAAAGGACTGCCAAACCATATTCGAATAGATTGGGAGCCGCGAATGAAATTTATGATCACAGAATATAACAACATCAATGAGGTGTTGTTTGTTGAAACAGAATTGGGTAAATATTATCCCTTTTCCTATTAGGAAGAAGTGGAGCCTCAATAAGAAGAAATAGCTATAGAGGTCTTCCTGGTGCAATGCAGTCCTCCAACCAACTTGGCCCATGCACCTCAAAGTACAAAAATGTTAGTGGAATCAGAAGATGAAGAGCCTTATGAAGATGAAAATTTGGGATTGCTAGATGAATTTCAAGACTTCATGGAGAAGTGCATACAAAATAACTTATTTTGGGAGCCAGAATGGACATCCAAGAGCTCCTACTCCCTAGTTGGTGTAGATTTCACAATGCTTCCCACTCCGAGTTCAAATGTTGTGTGTGCCAAGCAGCAGTGGAACATGTCAAAGGACTAGTTACTCCTCAGAGGGAGGTACCAGAACAACAACTGACCCCCAATCATGCTAAACCAATACCTACTCTAAAAGTTGTAGATGCAAGCACACATCCCAAAAGGAATGAATGCATGATTGGTCCCGATGTCAAAGAGCCTTCCAGATTCTGGATGGTACGCTTCAATGCATCCAATTCCAAGCAAGGAGCTAGAGCTGGATTCAAACTTATCAACCTCACGGGTAAGACCTACTTTGCTGCCCATAGAATTTAGTTTTATTACACCAATAATGTAGTGGAGTATGAAGCATTAATACATGGTCTCTTGCTGGCTCTGAGAAAGAATATCAAAATGTTGCAAGTTTTCGGTGACTCTAAGTTGGTAGTCAAACAAGTTAGGAAGTTGTACTCTTGTCATGACAGAAGGCTAGCAAGCTATAGGCATAGAGTCTAGGATCTCCTAGAGAGTTTCAATGCCTTCAACATACAGTTGGTCCCACGTTCCCAGAACCATATTGTCGATGCCTTGGCTCAAGTAGCCAGCACACTACAGCCTTTGTCTCTGTCTAGTCTCAAGAGATTCACCGATGAGTTGACATCTACCCCATTTGTGCCAGACAATGCCACCCATTTCCAAGTATTCAATGATGATAAGCACATTCTTGAGTTCATCATGAGTTCTAACTTGTTTTCCACACAAATCATTGATGAAGCTAATCTAGAGGAAGTTGAATTAGATATAGAAGGGATCATCAACCTCAAAACCAACACGATCCCCAAATGTATGGTTCAGCTTGAGAGCATATTTGACTTGGATCAAATCAAAGATCAAGATTAGCAAGCAAAGAAGGAATCCATAAGCAACCAGTATGATTTCCACAACCTCAAAACAGTCGAGGAAGTAAAAAATGTGTTTACTGGAAAGGTGTGCACTGCAGAAGAAAAAAAAGGGATCGTTGATTCTTTGTGAAAGTATAGCGATATGGTAGCATGGAGCTATGAAGATTTGAAGACCTATGATACCTCCATCATCACACATACCATCCCTGTCAAGCCTGATGTATGACCATTTTGGAAAAGACAGCGCCCCATCAATGCCTTGTTATAGCCTATCATCTACAAGGAAGTGCAGAAACTACTTTCATCCAGAATCATCTTTCCAGTCAAGCACTCCACGTGGGTCGCTAATTTGGTCCCGGTCAAAAAAATAAAAAAGAAATCAAATTGTGCATGAACTTTTGCAATATGAATAGAGCTTCAGAGAAGGACAACTATCTAGTACCTTAATTGGATGAGGTATTGCAGACCGTCAATGATTCACAAATGATGTCCTTCTTGGATGGGTATTCTAGGTACAACTAAGTCATGGTTCGGTACGAAGACCACCACAAAACAACATTCACCACCAAGTAGGGCACCTTTTCCTATAGAAGAATGCCATTTGGGCTCATCAATCATTGGCTTTTGGTGAACTCTTGAGTTTCTATTGCATGTTACATGGTTCTTCTCCCATAGTTAGTTAATTTGAAGTAGATTTACTTTGTTGTTCTTCATGTTTTAGCTTGCTTTAGTAGATTAGATAATGTTGTTCATTAGTTTTGAAGCATTTTGCTGTGTGTTGGAAACCTTTATGGTCCATACTTTTTGATGTTTATTGATGGTAGACAGCTGTGTATAGTTAGTTTGGACTTAAATTGAAAGCTGCTATAAATTTCCATTGTTTGTTCATGCTTATGGTGAATGAATGATTGAACATCTATAGTCCTTAGAAGCTTGCACAAATTTTAGGAACTCCATTTTAAGATCGAACTTCCTTCCAGCTTAACTCCATAAGTTTTCCCTATGATTACCAGCAAAATCCATTGAAATAATTGAGAAATTCCATGCATATCATGACCTGACACTCAAGAGACCTTGGGGCAATTTTCAGCAACTTGTTGTTGGAGATTACCTTTCAAGAGAGGTAGTGCACCTATGCACTTCCTGTGTTGATAAAGTGCTTAAAACACCCATCAACAAGTAGTTCTAGGAGGGATCATGATACGAACATAGGATCAAGCTATGATGTGGACACAGATGGGCGATGGATGGAGATATGGAAGTGTGATGGATGGATGATGTAGAACAAGCTGCAAAGACTATGGTGGATGGAAAGTGCTTATTTACATAAGGCACTTGTTTGCCAGGTTTTCACCAAGGTACTTGCCCAAAGCACCACTGAAGTGGTTTTCACTAGAGGACAATTTTTTTCTTTCTTGTTTTCAATCCTTTTTTTTTATTTTTTTAGATTTTTTGGATTTATACCTTGCAAGCTTAGGAATAGAACTTTTTAAGATGGGAGCTATTGATAGGCTCCTATAGAGCCTCACCTTTAGGTGTAGATAGTTGATATTCTCCTAATTTATAACTTGTCATGACGATAAAGGGTCCCAACCAATTGGGTTCAAAATTTCCCTTGCTATCTAGATTTGGTACATTTTCCTAATTTTCCTTAGATACAATCTCTCCAACTTGAAAGGTATGAATCCTGATCTTCTTATTATATTTCCTTTTGAGACGGTCTTGGTAGACTTTTAGGTGGTTCAAGGCATCCATGCGCCACTCATCCAATAGTTCCAACTTGTTCAATCGTGACACTCGATAGTCTTCATCAATGATGAGATTCTACAATGATATTCTTAAGGATGGGAGTTTGATCTCAATAGGAATGATGACTTCTAATCCATAGACCAGGGAGAAAGGGGTTGCACCTATAAGTGTGCAAATACTCATTCAGTAGGCCCAGAGGGTGGGATTCAATTGTAGGTGTCAGTCACACCTAGCTTCATTGACTATTTTCTTTAGGATTTTCAAGATGGTCTTATTGTTAGCCTCACCTTGGCCATTTCCTTGGGGTAGTATGGAGTAGCAAAGTGATTTTGGATATTGAACTTTTGACATAGGTCTCGAACATCCTAGTTTTTGAAAGGTGTCCTAATATATGAGATAAAGGTTTGACGGACACCGTAGCAACAAATTAGGTAGTTCAAGATGAACTTATAAATCTACTTTACTATGATATAGTTCATTGGTATGGCCTCGACCCACTTCATGAAGTACTATGTGGTGGTGATAATGAACTTATGTCCACTAGACAAGGTAGGCATGATTTTACAATTGAGATCAAGCCCCCATTGTGCAAAAGGCCAAGGTGTAATGATTGGATGGAGATCTTGAGCTTATGCATGGATGAGATCCCCATGTTGACACTACACACATTTTTGGACATATTTGTGAGCTTCCTTCTCCATTGTAGGCCAATAGTACCCAATCCTTAGTAGTTTCTTGGCCAAGGCCATACCACTCGAATGTGACCCATAAATTCCATTGTGTACCTCGATTAAAGCAATTAAAGCTTCCTCAAGGCGAACACATCACAACAAGGTTCCTTCAATACTCCTATGATATAGGGTGTCTCCTAAGACAAAAAAAAATGAGATGACTTCTTGACAAACATTCTTGTAAGGTTTGGATGACATCAGCAGGGAGGACTCCTATTCTCAAGTAGGTGTGTATGTCATGATACCAAGGGTTTTCAGGACCAATGATTTCACACATGAGTTTAGACTCTGGTACCTCAAAAGCTGGTACGAGAAGCTGCTCTACAAGGAATTCTTGCTTAGGGACATTGCATGGGATATCTAGTAGCGATCTGATTGTTGCCATAGCATCTGCTACTCTATTATTTGTCCTTGGTATTTTCTCAAATGTGATGTCAATGAAAAATTCTTTGAGGCTTTCCAACAGTTTCTTGTATGGAGTCAATTTATCATCTTTTGTTTGGTATTCATCATTCACTTAGTTGATGATAAGTTGTGAGTCTCCATAAACCTTGAGTGCCATGATCTGCCATTGTACTACTATAATAAGTCCTATGACAAGATCCTCATACTCTATAATATTGTTTGTGCATAGAAAAGATAACTTATATGACTTGGGTATGCAATCTCCTTGTGGTGTAATGAAGAAGACTCCAACTTCTGACCCATGTTGTGTGTAGAATCCATCAAAATATACTTTCCAATGATATGATATGCTTATGTTAAAGATGGACTCATTAGGGAACTCTGATACAAGTGGGTTTTCTGAATATATTAGTGCCTCTGCTAGTTGGTCTACAATTACTTGTCCTTTAATGGCCTTCTACTCTACATACTCAATGTTGTATTCTATTAGGATCATGACCCATTTATTTGTTCTCCCTATGAGTGTTGCTTCAGAAAGCATATACTTGAGAGGATCTATCTTGGAAATGAGTTTTATCTGATGTGCTAGCATATAGTGTCTGGATCTTTGTGCGGTGAACACGACTACTAGGAAAGCCTTCTAAATGGATGTATAATTCAGCTCATGTCCCACCATGGTTCTACTAATATAGTAAATAGCTCTCTTTCCCATTTTCATCATGTTGTGCTAAGAGAGCGCCAAGGGTTGCTATTGTTGCCGATATATACAGGATCAAGGGCTTGCCTAGAATTGGTGGCATAAGGATTGGTGGTGTCAGTAAGTACTCCTTGATTTTGTTAAACGCCCGATCACATTTCTCATCCCATTTGTATGCTACCCCCTTGTGGAGTAGATGAGAATATGGGATAGCTTTATCCGCTAACTGTGTTATAAACCAACAAATGGATTGGAGCCTTCCCTGTAAACCCCTTAACTGCTTTAATGTTCTTGGTGCCTCCATCTCGAGAATTAATTTGACCTTAGTGAGGTCTATCTTGATTCCCCTCATAGATACGATATACCCAAGGAGCTTTACTAACTATACACCGAAGACACACTTCTTTGGATTGAGTATGACCTTGTATTCTTCTAGCCTATCAAAGATGGAGCTTAGAGCCAGTATGTGATCTCGACATTTTCTTGATTTAGATAATATGTCATCCACATAGTCTTCCACAATTTTGTGAATCATGTCATGGAAGATCAATATTATAGCTCTTTGATAGGTAGCTCCTACATTTTTCAACCCAAATGGCATCATGTTCCAATAGTAGGTCCCCCATGGACAAGTGAAAGTTGTCTTGTGTTGGTCATCCTTAGCTACATGATCTGATTATACCTTGAGAACTCGTCCATTAATGACAACATTTTATACCCTGTTGTTTGATCCACAATCATGTCAATATTGGGAAGAGGGAAGTCATCCTCGGGGCATGCCTTGTTTAGGTCTTTGAAGTCAGTGTAGATCTGAATGCCCCTAGTGAGCTTAGTGACTAGTACCAAGTTTGAAACCCATTCTGGATAATCAATTAGACATATGAAGCCAACATCCAGGAGCTTCTCTAATTCAAGTTTGACTAGTAATGCTATTTGTGGATGCATTTTTCTCAACTTTTGTCTTATTGGTTTTTCCTTTGGGTAGATAGCTAAATGATGAACCATAACTTTTGGATCAAGACCAAGCATGTCAACATAGGTCCATGTGAAGTTTACCTTTCTTTCCCTCAGAAATGCAGCTAAAAGTTCTTGTTCTTTTGTCAATAGTGATTTGTTGATGTGTTTTTATGTACTTCTCAACATAGGCAGTGCATAGGTGCACTACCTCTCTTGGAAGACAATCTTCCACAATCAGATTGCAGAACACTATCCCAAGGTCTCTAATGTCAGGTCTTGACAGTGCTTGGAATATCTCAGTTGTTTGATGTGATTTGCTGGAATCACAAGGTGGTCTTACATATGGGTTACAAAGCATAGGGAGTTGGATCTTGAAATGGAGTTCCTAAGATGGGAGAATTATTATGCGTTAGCTGTAGGTTCAAACAACAGCTATGAACTCCATTTTTATCATTAGATTTAGCTTTACAATGTGCAATGAACCTTCATATAGGTTACTTAAATAAAATGAAAAAAGACCAGGGAAGAGAGAAAGTTCCTAGACTTGCAACTAACTGTGAACAATGATAATGGAGTTCCTACAACTGACAGCTTCTTGGAAACAATATTCCACTTAACCAGAGATCTCACAGTCTGATGGAATTTGTGCTATCTTCTAAGGTCTACAAATTTTTCGTCTTCCATTCACCATATGCATGTATGAACAAAGATGAGAGTGTGGAGAAGCTTTGAATTCAAGTCCAGGCTAACTTTACACAGCTATCTACCATCAGCAAACAGCAAAAAGTATGGACTAAGAAGGCATCTACACAGTAGGAATTTTCATAATCACAGAACAGCATTCCTAAAATCTATTAAAGTGAGCATACAACTAACTAAAATAGCAAAACAAATCTAAGCAAAGCATTTAACAATGGAGATTGAATCAAGCAACATGTGAGAAACTCCAGAAAATGCACCAAGTCAATGTCTTTTCCTTATAAATTTATGCAGCATGTCTTTACAACAACTCAACTCTCTTTGCAAATGAGAGGAGAGCCCTATTTATAGTGTCCCAAAGATCAAATGAATGGCCAAGATTAATTCTCATTGTGTGGCCAAGATTCATTACAAAATAGGGTTTCACCTACCCCCAATATATCACAATTTAAAATTATATTTTGTCCTTTTCCCTATTTTGTCCTCTAGTGACGGCACTGTAGCATTTTCGTCCTTTGCTAATTGTTGTTTTACTGTAGCTACTCTTTGGGAAGCTCTTTATCATCAACAGGGCTATCCTCCTGCTCCTTGGATGTTGCATATTCTATGAACTTGAGGATAACCTCCTAGAGCTTGTCCACTTCAATAATCTCATACCTTAGCACTTGGTAGCTCCACTCCTTCGCATTATCATCTAGCCTTTTCCAATCCTCATCATACTTGGCGCCCTGGTCCCTGAATAGCTCTGACTGATCGAAGGCACGGGCAGCAAAACTCCGGAAATCCATCGTTATTTCACTTGACATCCCGTCCTCCATCTTTTTGTGGAAGTAAGGCTTCACCTTTTCTAGATCCATTTGCACTGCAGGCATATCATATTATGTCATCATCTTGAGATAACGAGTGCATTTTTCCCTAATTTCCTTTATCAATTCTATATCCAGATCCACCTTGCTCATTATTTGCTCCAACCTTTCCTTCCTATTGCCAAAGTCCCGCCGCCATACATCCATCAGCCAGTGATTGTCTTTCTTAAATGCAAGCTCTTTTTCCCACATGGCTTTTGGCAATTGAAGGATAGCCTCGATCTTTGGAAAGGTGGAGTTGTATGCCACAGGGAAGTCAGTGCATAGCCTCTTGGTGCCCTCCAAGGATTGCTGCAAGTCCAAGAACTTCTTTGCTGTCCGAACAGCCCAGCCAATTCCCATGTTTCCAACATACAAGACTTGTCGGAACCAACTTTCCGTAGTCTTCTCCAAGTTCTTTCGCCTTTCCATTTTATCGATCTTCTCCTTGGATAGCAGTTGGGGCATGGCTATAGACATGGTAGGCAGGTCATCCATCGAGGACCATTGCTGGATATAATTTGTTAAAGCAACCACCTGTGCTTTAAGCTCATCTTTTGAAATTTTGTCTCGCCTTATCAAATGTACCACCATGGCCACTGACTCCTCAAGATGCCCTACCTTCTGTTCTCTAGTGGCGGTCCCCAGATCTATGGTGGAGATGTTGTAAGTTATCCCTTCCTGACCTACCACAGGTGCGGCTACTTGCACAGTTCGAGACCCAGAAGCATCCATCGTTACCTTGGATCAGATCTTAAGCTTCTTTTCCTTCTTTGTTTTGATTTGAGCTCGGGCTAAGATAGCCTCTAGTTTTTCCCTTGGGTCCTTTAGTACAGGAGTTTTCTTTTCGAGCTGCTTTTCCAACCATTCCGGTATGGCAGACTTGCCCTTAGGTGATCCATGGTCACCCTCGCCTCTCTCGGTCAAAGTTTTTGTTTCTTTATTTTCAGAGGTCCTCCCTCTTTTGGTTGCATCCCCCTCTTCTTCGTCAGAATCCTGGACAAACATGAGGCACTTGATAGGAAGCCTGGTAGATAGTTACTACACGGGACTCTCTTTTCCTGCTTTCTCTTCTTCTTTCTTTTCCTCGGCATGTTCAACTTTGTGCACATGTTCCTTGGATTGCTCGACTTTGAGGCTCTTGACAACTTGGGTTCCACCCTTAGGTAAATCTTCTCTTAGACTATCTTTTGGTGGCTGTCCTTTTTCGTCACGGGGTGACCTTTCTGCTCCCACCTCAGTGTCCTTCAGCTGCCGAGCCAGCTCTTCCTCAAGATCATCATCAAAGGTTTGCATGATGGCCTTACCACCATCATCCGTCTCGTCCCACTCTCAGAAGAGCCTGTTCCCTCCTCCTCATAAGCCACCCTGTCAATGGTTTGATGTTCGTACTCTGAGTGTTCGTGGTACTCATCTGCTTCCTCCTCAAAGGGCTTCGAGGCCTCCTACTCTCGTTCCTCCCACTCCTTAGAGATTAGCATGGTGGCTTCCATAGTCGGTGGCCCTGTCGGTGGTTGTGAAGGATAAGCAATAGCGAGGACTTGTGCAAGGGCTGCTTGAAGAGTGGGATCCATCAAGATCTGGGAGAGCTCAGGGGGAATATTCTGCATATGTCTCGAGAGAGCCTCAGGCATGGTGGAAGTGGGAATAGGCATTGTTATTGTTGCTAGAGGGAGCGATGTGGCTGGTGACATGGCAGCGGAGGATGGGGGAGTAGTTATGGTAGAAGAAGAGTCAACAATTATTACAGACTCGGCCGGAGGCGAAGGGGCAAGATGGACAGAAATGTCCACTGCTGGTGGGAATGCGGTGATCATAGATAAGGAGGTAGGTGGTGCAACGGCAGGGGCAGTGAGAGCCAAGAGGGGCTCCAATTGATCCGTACCCTTTGTTTTCTCCTCTTGGGTTGAGGGTTGTTCTGCGGTGCCCCCTGTTTGTTTGAGCCTTTTGGAGTGTGAGCCCCCTGCTTCTTTTCTTGCATAGACCTTGGGGTTGGGAGACTGCTCTGTTTCTGTCTCCTTCCTCTTTTTGGACCTGGTGAGTGGAGACTTGGAGGTCCTACCGGTTGAAGTGGTGGCAGCGGCATCTCCTGTGGCACTGGGCTCACTTTTGAGCCCTTCATAAGTCAAGATTATTTCTTGTTGTTTCAATTGGGCTACCCGTCCATCAACCCACTGCTTAGTACGAGCCAAGACTGGCTTGGTTATGATATCAAGGTCATCGACCTCCTACTCGTCCCAATCAATTGTTGGTATCGGAAAATTGGCAATCGCAGGGTACCTGGGATCCATTAAGGTGCTCTCGTCCTCTTGAACTTGATCTGGGATGGGAAAGGGCTGCACCTTTCTTATGAAATACGTTGTCATCTGCATATAGTGCCTTGCACACACCTCTTTATCATCCTGGAAATCTCCCCAAAAGTCTTCAATGTGGTGGAGATTAGCGAACCCCGGCCCTACCGCCTTTCTTATGTGGCCATATGGGTCTATCCGTGGGCGAGCAGTGTGTAGGTGAAAATGGTAATCTTTTAGCTCCTTCTCAGAGTTAGCAATGCATTGGGAAGTTTGTAGTCGGTACATGCCCTGGCTGAGAGTCATGGGATAAGAGATCCCCGCTATGTGCTTATTGCTGAAGATTTCCTGTATATGTTGGAGCTACCGAGAAAGCTCCAGTAGGATGATTCAGTCATTGGGGTATCAAGGCAACCTATTTGGTCTTTCAGTGAAGCCCTAGGCACGAATGTATGTGAACTTCGGGTATTGAATGAAGAGGAAGGCATACTGCTTCAAAAATGCCCTAGCACTGTGGGAGACCCTCCTCTCGAAGTCCCCAGAAATCACTCTGATAATATGACCGATGAAGGAATCATTCACTCTACAGTATTCCCTCTTGAAGTTCCAATACTGGAGCTGTGGGTACCTATCATAGGCTTTGAGTTTCTGACCCTGTTCCTGTCGGGTGCTACAAACAACCCATTGTACTGCCTCTGATCTGCCAAGGAATAGACGAGATAGGAAGTCATATAGAACTTGGACCTCTTCTTTATATTGACCAACTACTCATGGAAGCAGTCGCTTATGATTCCTCCCTAGTAAAACAAAGTCTTTGTGGTGACGTCCTCATTCCCTCGAAGAGTTTTCTCAATGAAGTACACCATCCATTCTTGGAAAAAGGCTGTCGTAGGAAGACCCATAACTTTGCTTAGCATTGCGACTAAGTCATGGTAATCTTCATGGAAATCACTGCAGAAGAGCTCGTGAGGAACCTTCGCAGCACTGCCCCACTTTTCTTTAAGCCAATGCTAGTTTATTGACCTTTTATAGCTCACCAAATTATCATCCCATGCTGCCTGACATTCTTCTATGGTGGGGACTTCCATTTCTTGGAAAGTAGGGATATGGAAAGTATTCGTGATCCCTTAAGCCGACATGTCGGCGAGGACGTTGCCTTCTCTATCAATGATTATCCTTGTGTCAGGTTGATATGCCTCCCAACAAGCCATGACCAACTCGGGGGCCATGAGGGATGGAGGGAATCCAGCAGCTTTTGTGATTCTGCTTTTCCTTATCAATCTTGCATTTTTGGTCATCAGATTGACCCTGACCCTTTGCGTGAATTTGTCAATATCGACATGGCCGATATTGGTATATGTGATCTCCTTCCAATCTGTGGTAATCTTTGAGTGTAGAGGCTCACCCTAAAATTGGTATTTCATTTGGTCCTTGTCTTCTTTCCCTTGAGGAGCTTTGCCTAGCTTCTTTCCCTTGTCCTTTTCGACAGGTCCCCCTGAAGGTCCCGCACCCGATTCCATATATTTTGCAAGTAAAGGCGTAGTTAGTGCAATCGACCATGAAAACATTCATGTTAGTTGAAATCCCAAAGATGAAATCCATTTTAAGTAATCTATCAAGCATAACATGATACTTTATCTCTCGATGTCATCGGTCTTTTGGTTGAGGGCTTTGGGACTGTCCGGGGCCGGAAGGCCGGACTTTAGGGGAAGGAGTGTCGTTTGGAGAGGCAAATAGGGTGGAGGGCTCCCAGAGATTCTCTTCGATCGAATTTGATAATTTGAAAGGTTCGCAATGAAGAAGACCAAGATTAAGCACGTGGGTCGAGATCAAATTTTTAATTGGGCTTATTTGGATTAGTTTAGGAGCATTCGGGGGTGCCAGGTCAGAAAGCTGTCTGGAGATGGCTATTTGGGAACGGTAGATCAGAAATGAGATTTCAGAGGCAGAACTCTGAGGTCCGGGGTCCGGCGGGTTGTAGGGTAGTCAGAAGATTGATTTTCACTTGAGCACCTGGGCCTGAGGCACCGGGAAGCCATTCATCTTTCACCATTTGGAACAGCTATCATTGGGCGAAAGTCCGTAGGGGGCGGCCCGGCGGTCGGGGCCCAGCACGAGTATCGGCGGTCACAGGGGAAGGCAAGTCGGAGTAAGGTCTTGTAGCGAGGTGAGGTCTTGGCGAGAGATGAATGTCTCGTCAACAGCCAAGAGCAAGACCGGACCTGACACAAGGGTCTGCCGTTTGATTTCATTTTAAGTCCTGCGGCGGTCGGAAGGGCAAAGCCCGAAGCTCGGAGGGGCGAGCGAGATTTTCCCCTCAGAACGGCGGATGAGGGAAGGACTCCCAGATGGCGGAGCCCATCACAGCCTAGGGTGTTCATTTAGTCAAGTTGGATCCCAGTGGCAAACAGGGGTCCGAAGTTCTGACGGACGCCAGGTATTCGCCAAGAGGAACATGATGTCATCGTGAGGTCCTAGCGAACAGGGAGAGTCTTGCCAACAAAATGAGCATTCGGTGCAATTTTTCTAGGTTGGAGAAAGGTCTTGGTGAACCAGCAATGTCTCGCTGATGAAGAGGCCTATCAGCCTAACCTCTTGCCGACCTCACGAAGTCACCCTGACAGGGGAGCCGGGCTCGCCAAGATGAAAGGTTTTGCCAGGAAGTCTTGGTGACAGTTAGGGGGTCTTGCCGAAATCGGAGGCATCGGGAAGACTTTAAGGAGCTCACGGTGAGGTCTTGGCAACAAATGAATGTCTCCCTAATAGGTCACTCGACAAAGTAGGGTTTGCTCGATGAAAGGTCTTGCCGAATCAAGGAGGTCTCACTGACAGAGGATGAGGGGCAGAATCCTGGACACCCGGGCCTGAGAGAACCTAAAGTCATTTTGAAATCTTGTTTTCTGCTAAGTCTCTAACAGCAAAGGGAGCGTTCGGGCCTGAGGGACCCAAATGCCCCTGCAAAGAACGGCCACGCGGAGATAAAGCTCTGAATTGGTCATGGGCATGCTACATGGGTTTACTCAGTTTTTGAGGACATGGGTTTTGTTCGCGATGCCATATTTTATCCTTCACATGTTGCTTTGATGGTTGTTGTTCATTTTAATCCTTAGAAATCATGAAAATAGTGCTCGGGAGGGTGAACGGAGGACCTACCTTGAACACTCGATGCGAGGAGGTGTGGGATCCACTCACGATCAATGAGGTGACGGTGAGGGTGATGAGCGTGAAGGTCTTGAAGACGGTGGGCTCCCCTAGCAAGTTCTCTGATCACTCCTTGCAACACTATCAAGTGAAAATGATAGGAATGAACCTTCTATTTATACCCCAATCACCTTTAATGGCCCTACTAAATGCAGGTATGGCAAGCAAGGAAGTTGGTGATTTTGAATCCACCGACGGCGGCGGGAGACTCGGGTTCCAGCGACTGGGAGGGCACAATGCGACAGCCGTTTGGAAATTTCAACTCGAAGGGGTCGGTGGCGGCAAAGAGAGAGTTGGGGCCCAGAGGGCAGAGTTTTGCCAAAGGTCCACCGTCAGAGACACTGAAACCCTCACGGAACTCCAGACTCGGAAGTTCGGAGGTCTGGGTCCAGAGCGCTCGATGGTAGCCAAGATTTCCCCGCAAACATTTCATACGACAATTATGGAGCCGGGGCCCGAGGTCTTGGAAGACGTAGCCCATTCTTTGTCAGGGATGGCGGGTGCAACAGGGAAACCTGGCAAGGGAAACCTGAACGGTCGGGCCTGGTAGGGCCCAGGGCCATTGGCAGGGGCAAACTACCAAAGAGACTCCAAGAGGCACCAGAACTTGACAAAATTAAAAGGGGAAGGTGCAGTCAACTTATGCTAAGACTTTGAAGCAACATTGACCATCTGGGTCACCAAAAAAAGGGGCACGCAAAATGAGGCGGTGACAAAAACAACCCGACAAGGTGAGAGAAAAGAGGGTCCCCATTCAAAACGGGGCGTGTGTGCCGAGGGCACAACATGATTCTGCATAGAATGTGATATGTGGTGTTTCCTCGATCCCTAGATTGATCGGATTGCACTTTTTTTCCAAGACAATTGACTTCTCTTAATGAATAGTACTAAGGGGAAGATTGAATCCCTCATCCTCTGGTGCCTCAAAGAAGTTTTCACCATTGGATATGTCCTTTTTTTACTATTTTTGAGTCAGAGAGTGCCACAGTGTGGTTTTCACTCAAAGACCTAGATATTATTCTTAAATTTTCACTTTTACGACTGAGGTATTCAATCATCTCCCCATAGTAGGCATGTGTATCCAACTCAATTTCAAACCCAACTTTGTGATCTCCATATGGTACAGTATCCTGTAATCCCATTCATTTCGAGAGAGCCTCATTGTTTTCGAACGTGTCTAGAATCGGTGGTCCTTGTTGGTTGTAATCAATGAGTTGGGGGTAGACAATTTTTTGCTCATTGGTATGGTTACTTGGTTCAAAGGATAGGTTAATAAGCATGAAAAGAGAGGAATCCTCAAATAGTGTGGGTAATTCAGTGATGGGGTCCTCGTCACACACATTGGTTATATCAAAGGTATAGTTTTCTAAAGGTAACCTGTGGACACTGGTAACTGAGGAGGGGCTTTGAATTTTCTAACTGGGGCACCTTTTCCAAGTATGGATATTTTTGGAGGGGTACATCCAAGGCCAAGATTTCTTATACGCTTCTTAGGAATAATTGGTTCTAAAAGACCATTGCCATTTTGTCTAAGTTTCTTATTTTTGTTGTAGCCCATGCCAAGCATCATCTGTAGTCCTATATTTCCATCATCCATGGGAATATCAAGCATGAGTCTTTCATCTTGATATATCAAACTAGATATGTCTTTTTCGTCTACCACTTCTCAGCTTAGGTCCCCCCAACACTTGAAATTGGAGGGGTCTACTTTGAAGGTTTGAGATGAGGTGTTATTTAGATGTGGTTGCCCATGAGATCTAGGAGATTGAGGTAACTCTCCTATTACAAAGGAACTCTTATTCATTTTGTAATCTCCACACCCATTGTCTTGGATAATGACTTTGATACAGAGATGTTAGGAATGGTGGGTTTCTTTGTCTCAAAAGTGGAGGCTACGGTAGATGGGTCTACATATGGAGTCGTAGGGCCTTCATCATTCTTTGGGACCTAAGGGATCTTGTAGTACTTGGATTCCAGATTTTTCCAATAGTAAAAAGGCTTGGGATCACCATGGATGGTGACCTATTGATTTTGATAGGGAAACTTGACACATTGATGGAAGGTAGATGCGACAACTTGCATTCCATGGATCCATGGGCACCCCAAGAGGATATTGTAAGGTAGTTCTAGATCAAGGAATTGGCATGTAGTTTCCATGATTGTTGGCCCTACTTGAATAAGGATTTGAATAGTGCCTTGAGACACTCTTTCTTGATCATCATATCCCCTGATTGTAATACCTTTACCTTTTTCAATGATGTCCTTGGAGAATCCCAGATTCTTTATTAGCTTGAGGGTACAAATATTTAGACTTGCACCCCCATCACCAAGACTCTTTTGACTTTATTTTTATGGACTAGGGCTTCAAGATGGAGTGCACGGTTGTGAGATGGTTGAGTTGGGAAGTCCTTATCAGAAAATGTTAGGAGATGTCATGTGCTGATGTGTCCAACCATAGCTTGGAACTGGTCTACATCAAGATCTGTTGGGACAGAGGATGTGGTTAATGCTTCTTCTAGGATTTTCCTATGTGCAGGTGATATTTTTAGCAACTCCATGATGGATATCCATGCAAGGGTTCTTTTTAGCTGGTCCAATACATTATAACCATTGGGAACATATTTCATATTAAAGGTCACTGCCTTGGGTGGTTGTGATGGTCTAGGAATGGTAACTCTGCCACTGTGTGTGGTGACTCCACAATCGGCTCTAGCTCCTTTGATGTTGACAATAATGACCCATTCATCTAAGGAAGCAACAACATGATCGTAAACATGGTTTACATTGTTATACTTTTCCTTTCCATTGTTGTTCCCTTTATTGTGATCTGGCATTGGATTTGTGTATATCTTAAGGTCCCGATTTCCTGCAGGTTGTTCAAAGCTTATGGTTCTATCATCGATAACGTCTTAGATCAAATTTTTTAATCTCATGCAACTAGTCATCGTGTGCCCCTTGATTTTATGAAAATTGCAAAGGTGGTTTTCGTTATACCATGGTGGTATCACTTGGGGCTCTTGATTAAACAAGGATTTTAATGAGATTCTCCTGTACCAGTTTTTTCATGACAAATTTAATTGATTCCCCAAGGGGTGTGAATTTCCATTTGGGGGGATACTTGTTTTGTGGGGGTGGCCCCCCTTGATTATTTAGATTATTGAATACTTGATTGTTGCATTGTTGCGATACTACATTGGCTTGTGTGTTGTTTTGGTTATTGGCTTTCAGTTGCTAATATGATTGTGTGTTTTTCCTTGGAGCACTGATAACAAATTTTGCATCAACAACACCATCGTTAGTGATATTCTTATTCTTTGCCCATGTGCGAAGTTTTTTGTTATAACTAGTTCATGGGCGGTTGTCTTGATAAGTAGGTGTCCCCCTTGTGCGATAAGGGATCTTTCAATGTTGAGCGCCTTGGAGATCAATTGGTCATATATGGTGATGCATTGCATTTTCAGGTGGAATGACAAGGTTCCTTCAAGATAAGCAATGATAGTATAGATTTGTTGTTGTTCTGGCATAGTCCACTTGCTCCCGTTGGCCTTGGATCGCCATCATTCTAAAAAGGAAGCGAATGTTTCCCCCTTAGCTTGTTTGAGAGAAAATAGTTCTTCTAGACTCACGTCCATGCCTATGTTGAATATGTAGTTTTGTATGAATGCGTCCACAATTTCTTGGAACTTTTTGATTCTAAGAGGAAGGTGAGAGAACCATTCCATTGCTAGTCTAGCCAAACTTCAAGGGAATAGTTGCATTAGATAAGTGTCATCATATGCAACTTACATACAATGAACACGAAATTCCCTAATGTGATCTTTAGGGTTACCAGTTCCACAATATTTGTCAAATTTAGGTATCTCACCCTTTTGGGAATGGAACCATCGAAATGCTTCTTTTGAATGGATAAGAGCACAAATTCCATTGGGTTTTTGTTGTTTTTCCATATTGTAGGTCTAGCACTTGTTCTGAGAGAAATTTGATTTGTGCAGACACATCGTTTTCTGGATCAAGTGGTGGGATGAATGGGTTTTTAGGGGGTTTGATTATTGAGTGGTAGGTGGGGTGTTTTGCATGTTTGTGGGAGGTTGTTGCACATTTTTTTGTGCCACCAATGCTTGTTAGTATGCCTGCAATTGTTGTTGGTCTTCTTGTTGTTGTGCCAACAATGCTTGTTGTTGGGCTAGTTGTTGAGTTGCTTCTTATTGCACTTGGTATTGTTGCAAAGCTTGTTGATAGGCTTGTTGTTGTTCTTGGTATTGTGCTTGTTCTCTAGCTTTTTGGGCTTGATACTGAGCTTGTGCCTAAGCTTGAGCTTGTTGGGCGGCCTAGGCGGCTTGTGTTCCTCGTACAGCTTGGGCAGCTTGTTGTTGTTGCAATAAAGCTTGAGCTTGCGCTTGAGCAGCTTGTTGTATAGCTTCATGTGCATGTGCTTGTTGAGCATCTTGTTATGCAGCTTGTGTGGCTTGTTGAGCTTGAAATTTCTAGATTTTTTTCTAATAGGCTTGTTGGGCAGCTTTTAGTGTGATGCTGTATTGATTTTCCATCTTTGGTTTCGGTGGTGGAGGTGGAGGATTTGGAATGGTGTGAGATGTTGTGATGAGAGTTTATTGAGGTGGTTGTTGGGGTGTCATTAGATTGATGATAGAGGGTTGTGTGATAGATGGTGCAGTTGTTAAGCTAGGTCCTTGGGAGACCACATTTATAGATGGTGTAGTGGTTGATTGTGTTATTTGGATTGGTGCCACCTGGTGTTATGATATCAGTGGCATGATCAAAGGATTTGGTATGTTGATTTGATTCATGACTGGAGGATTTCTTTGATTTGGTTGATTGGGGATTGGTAAATGGGGTTTCCTTAAATTGAGAATTGGCGTGGATGTTAATGGTAGAGGGGGAAATGGTGGAAAGATGGGTGGTGTGTTTCCTTGAGAAAGTGATGATGAGGGATCAAATATTCCCCCTTGTCCAAATAGTCCCCCTTGTCCTTATGAAGTCATGGGGAGAGAGACTTGTGTGTCAATAGAAAATGATGGTGATGTGGCAAAAGTGGATGGATTGTCGGTGTCATGAAAGACTAGTGGAACGTATGGATGTTTGGGGTCTTGAGGGATGATATTTGGTTGACCCAAGATGGTGTTTGCATCCAAGTCTTGGTTATTTACAAGGGGATGTGTTTGAAGAGCATGAAGCAATGAACTTCCCTTGGTAACCATAGGTTGACTTGGAGCATAAGATGAGGTTGGTTGTGGGATGGGTTGAATGATGTTTTGGGAAGAAGGTGTGAATGATACTGGTGGAATAATCCCAAAAGGCTTCTCCACAATACTGCTCACATCATAATTAGAAGGGAGTTTAGCCCCTTCCTTTGTCAATTCTATCATGTATTGACAATTTTGTGATTTTCAGGATCTTGGACCATTTCTATGATTTGTCTTGAGTCATTCCTAGGACATTGTTGGTGATATCCTCCACTTGGCAACCTCCCTCTTGAAGATATTATGGTAGTTGAGGAAGGTTGAGTGGGGGATTGCTAGATCTGATTGGGTTTATTTTAGGTACAGTTTGACTTAAGTCACTTGAAGTGGATGTTTCTTTGTTTGTTCCCATGTTCTTCCTGTGTTGAGATCTAGTTTGGCCCATAAAATAAAGATCAACTTTCAGGAATATGGGAGGTAAACCTCTAACTCCTTAGGTTGGTCTAAACTTTAGGTACAAAAAGGAAAATCTAAGATGTTAAGGATCAAAGGATGGTGATGATATAATGAAAGATGAGTGATGTGAATGATTGAACTCTTAATAAACCGTGAAGGAGATACGAGACTTTAGGACTTTTGGATTTTTATTTTTTATTTGATTTGATTTTGGATTTGATTTGGATTTGGATTTGATTTGGATTTGATAATGAACTTATAAACTCCAAGATTTTAGATGTTATCTTGGAATAAACTTGTTCACAAGGTGATAATTTAACTAAGTGTGTGAAGAAGGATGCATCCACACATACTTAGTCAAACAAGATGATTTTTATTTTTATTTGAAGGATTTTCCAAAAGTCTAGCATGAAGGATTTTTCCAAGATTTCTAAGAGTTCTTTGTGAGATGGTTTTTGATTCATGCTTTTGGATGGATGAAAGTGTTAATTTCCATCCTAGGTGAACCTAGAGATACTTTTGTTTACAAGACCTAGGTATTGAAGAACATGCTATACTTCCAAGAACTTGTCAACCCTACAAAGTGAGATACTCAAAATGTTGGAAAAGGCTTGGATTTTGACAATAATAGAATGAATACAAATTAGGATTGTCTTTTGATGTACGTTTGTAAAAGTTATAGAGCAATCTTTCTCTAACTTGATAAAGAATAGACTAACATTTCTTGAGATTTCTTGGACTGAGACGTTTGTGACGATTGATGGACTTTGGTTTTAGGATTTCGATCTTGCAGGAAATCATTTGAGAAAACACATGTGTGGGGTTCAATTTGTCTTTTATCTTTGCTTAATGGGTTCTTTTTACCACAAACACTTTCTTCACTTTTGAACTAAATGCCTATGTCTCAATTTCTTTTCATCCCAGAAGATCCATTATGTGGAAATCAAAAGAATCAAGGCAATAGTCCCCTAATGTTGACTTTAGAGAGAGAAAATTGAGATATAAGTCCAAGTATTTAGAAGCCTCTAAGGATAAATCCCTAGGGACAAGCAATAATACTTGGATTTTTCAAAGGTATTTGCCTCTTCTAAAGGGTTTGAAATTTGATGACCTTGTTAAATGTTTGTTTTCAAGATTTTTGGATCCAAGCAATGTGTTTAACTGACTAAAAGATTGCACAACCCTAGGATGGAAAATAAAATATTTGTTGAATTCCCACTTGGATAAATCTAGTTGTGCTTATTTAGAGTGGATGATTAGAAGCTTGACCACACTAGCTTCCCTCCACGACACTCACTTCTACCGATTATCCAAGCTTCAGTTCTCATGAATCTCCCATGATGAAATTTTCATCTCTACAAAGAATCACAAATATGTGAGACGGCTCCAAAGGTCTGACCTCCTGATGCCAACAAATATTGGGTTTTTTGGCTACTACACAAAGGTTCATAATAAGGGCATCTGATTCAAAGGACACAATGATAAAATCCTTCAAGAGGTCTCCCAACCCTTAGAACAAGGGCTTTACAAAATCATAAAGATACCGAGGGAGAGCTATCATGCATCACTTTGTTGATTGCAAACTTTCCTTGCAACCACAAATTTGTATAGCAACTCGAAAGAGCCTGGCTTATGCTCATTACCGCTTGGGTCATTCCCTTGGGGTGAGTACTTTTTCCCACCAAGGAGGGCCCTCTAAAGGTGAAAAATATCAAGTACATCCATAGTTTGATCAATATTTGTTTGTGTGAACAAAGAGAGAACACACGCGATGCCTTTTCTCACACTAGCAAGCTTTGTTCAATTTTAAAGACCCAAATTTAAAATGTGGAGGCAATCTTTTAGACAACCTAATATCGCTAAAATGATTTTGATTATCAAGATTTTCGTGAAGCATGAGAGAAGTGCATATGCATTTAAACGATATTATTTTGTAAAGAAGATTGCAAAACAAGACAAGCACAAATTCATTTTTTTAGTCCTCAAAGAAATGGTGGATTCTTTTTATAGCACCAAAACCAAGTGTTTGAAGTTATTTGCTCAATTTTTAAGACCCATAATCAAATCTAGTGAGTTTTTAATGTTCTTTTTAACCCTTTGTGTGTTCTTTTTAAATCCCAAACAAAATGTATTTGAGTCCTAAATTGAAAGATAGCAAGATTTCCAAAGATTGGGTTATAAGTATCCCTAAAGTGTTAAAAAACAGTTGTTACAATTATGAAATAGTGCCATAAGAGACCTTCCCTTTATTTCCTCATTTCCTTCTTTGTTCCCTAACCTGCAAAAGTCGATCAACCTATAAAAAACAGGGCCACAAAATAGGTTAATGGTCAAGAGAAATCAACAACATAAGTCACATGTCAAAATAAATTTGAAAATTGATTTTTACCCCAACCCAACTTTGCAATCCGCAAAGGTGTCACTTTTTGGAGCTTCAGCGTCACTCTATGGAAATCAGCGTAGCTCTATGGAAAAACAGAGACTATGTTTGTGTCGGTATTTTCTCTAGCATCACCCTTTGAGATTTGAATGATTCAGCCTTCAGGAAAATCGATACAATGTCACCCTTTAGATATAGAGGCAATGTCGCTATATAGCAATGTTGGACTAATAGTGTCATTGTTTGTCCTCATCAGCGTTGTTGTGTCCTGAAAGAACAAAAAGTGGAAAAAACAATGGAATTGACCAAAAAAATGTGTTAATTTTGAAATATTTGCCCTCCTAGCACCAAAATGTGAGTGCTTTTCCTAGAATTGCTCAAACATGGACAAACAAGCAAACATCAGTCCTTAAACAAGTGTAAACAAGCATTCCCTATGAAATTCATTCAAACACAAGAACATGAAATCAAAGCAAAATATCAACTAATCTACTAATGAAATCCTATTCTAATGCTCAAACTATAATCCCATAGGGGAATTGGTGCTTCTTTCATGTGGAAAGAAGCCCTTTCCCAATTCCTTGATAAGCTTGATGATAGATGTGTGATTCTTGATGCAAAATGCCAATAACCTAGCTATGAGTGATGAATTCAATGTTAACTTTGGATGAAAGTGTGGATGAAATTATGGATAATGAACTTGTATCAACTTGTGGACCAAATTCTAGATGATTGTGGATCAAATTTTGGATCATAACCTTGCATGAAATTATGGATCCTCAATCAATAGAGAAGGCCTCTATTTATAAGGAAGAAGGATTGAAGAGTGAAGAATAGGAAGAATGTGGGATTAAAAAAGGGACCAATGGTATTGTGCCACTTGTGAACATGCTAATGAAGGAGAGTGGAGCACATTTTGAACAATGTGCATGTTAAATGCATGTAGGTGAGATTTGAATTTCAAGAGGTGGCTTTTGTAAGAGCGGATGTAAGAGGAATTAATGCCAAGTTGGCTCAAGGAGAGGACATGTAAGAGCCTTCAATGCAAAGGTGGAGGACAAAAGTCCTTTGGGTGGGAAAAGTCGAGTGGGTGGAATATTCAAAAGAATATTCCATATTTGAATGAAAATGGAGAGAATTAGTAAATCAAATAAATTGATTTATATGTGCAACTTGCAAAAGCTAGAGGAATGGAGGATTAGTGTTAGGAGTTAATCAATTTAGGATTAACTAACTTAGGTGGAATTAGTTGATTGTGGCATTTAATTTAAATATTTTGAGTGTATTTAAATCAAATGAGAGGATATTGGAACATTAGTAATTTAATTAAATAAAATGATTTATTCAATTAAATGAAGAACATTAGGAATTAATTAAATAAAGTTGGTTTATTCAATTAAATGAAGAACATTAGGATTTAATTAAATAAAATTGATTTATTTAATTAAAGGAAGAACATTAGGATTCCAATTAAATAAAATTGATTTATTTAATTAAATGAAGAATATGATGAAATAATATGATAAAGTGTATTATCTGATTGAGGAGGAAATTAAATTAATTAAATAAATATTATTCAATTAATTGGTTACTGTAGAAATGATTAAGGAAGAATCGATGTTAGTTAATCAAGATCAAGTGCATGATATTTATCAGGATATTTCAAGTGTCTACACAATCATATCGATATAAGGTAACAAAAAATCATCCTTATGAGAAGCCTTATTGAGATCACGAAAGTCAAGCGAATATGACCATCAAGCTTGCTAATAGAAACAATATTCGGTATCTAAGGTGAATAGTTGATAGGATGGATAAAATCTGCTTTTAATAACATCTTTATCTCAGTCTTAACCAACAATGTAACCTTGGGATTCATCTTTTGGATATTTTGCTTAATAAGATTAGCATCAAGACCAAGGATGATATTAGGAACCTCTATGGACCCATCAATACCAAGCATGTCCTTGTATGACCAAGCAAAGATATCAGGATAAGAATGTAATAATTTAGAATGTTTCTTAGACTCTTCTGGAGAAAGGCACTTCCCAATCTTAATTACTTTTTTAGAATATTTAGGATCCATGGAAACATTAGTGATATCCCATCTAAGGGGAGAACTATGGTCTTCAATATGGGGAATAGGAACATCATCATCCATGTTAAATATAGGAGCCTCCTCATCCATGTTCAAAACGGATTCTCCAAAGTATGCTTATTTGTGCAAGCGATACAAGAATCATCATTTATGGTGAAAAGAAGGAAGATGGGAGTAGATACCTAATAATTCTTCCATTCTTCCTCTAAAGAGAAAACATCAAGGGGAACTTCATTAGGTTCTACTTTACTCTCAATCAATTCAAGGTGAACTAGATTGAGAGGCTCAATGGAGATCATGTTAACTCTCCGCCATGGTTTTTGCATAGACTACTCAAGAGAGCAACCCAACCCAAAATTACACTTACGAGACCTAACTTGGATAGGGACTTGAATTCCTTGATCGATATTTCCACACCCTTTATAGTTATAACCATATCTAGAAACTAGTTCATAACTGGGACTGTACCATTTTTGCAAAGCCTGGGAAGAAGGTGGGTCCACATAGAGAGTGTCATTCCACAAATGGATGTCAAATATTTCTATAGGATCACAATCATCCTTCTTGTTAGAGTTTCAAACATTAATTTCTACAATAGAAGCATGATTATCTTCCTCAGCAGGAGTACAACCATTTTCCTTAATAGGGTCCCAATTGTCCTTCTCAACGGGAAGATGGTCAACCTTCTTAGCAAAGGTATATGATACTATCGGAAGGTTGAGGTGGATAGGATCGACTTTGTATTCTCCAATAAAGAAATAAAATTAATCCAAGGACCCCTAATCATCACCAAGACATGCATCCAATTTAGAAAAATAAGTGGAAGGGGAAGTCTTAGGACTCTTTACTTTAGGTTATTCTTCTTTAGGGACATCTGATTCAGTGGTAGCCTTCAAGGTAGGCACCACTGAAGAAAATTCCAACAAAAAAAGATAATGACAGAATATAATTCTTAAGAGTGGAAACAACTGAGGCTTGACTAGCAGCTGCCAACTTACAAAGGTGCACAACCTCGAGGTCATGCTTGATTGTAATAACTTCATTATTAGCAACAAACTTTATGCAACGATGTAAGGTAGAGGTTAGAGCCCCCAAAGCATGAATCCAAGGTCTTCCCAAAAGAATATTGTAAGGTAAGGGACCAGGCATTACATTTACCAAATTGGGTACGATAATGGGTCCTTGCCTCAAAGGCGAGATTATCTTGCCTAGGGCTTAACGACTAGCATTATTGAATCCAAAAATGTATAGAGAAGAAGCAGCTAAGGAAGAAGATTCAATTTTTATCTTAGGTAATAATTCTATGTCACATACATTGAGAGTCGAATTGGTATCAACGAGAGCACATCATATACCAATGTCGTTAATGTTAACTATAATCATCAAAGGATCCACTTATTTCTACACATTCGAGGGTGGGATTTTTTGCAAATAGAATGTAATATTGGGTGAATCCACATGAATATGGGCCATAAATTCATTAACATCCATCATCTTAGTGGAGGAAGACAACAGGTTCTTTTGTAAGGCCTCCTAAAGCATACATTGATAAACCAAAGTGAACTAAAGAAAATCCCATAGTGAAATCTTGGTTGAAGTAACATGGATTTGCTCGACAAGATCGTAATCACCAGGTGCTTTAGTAAAAGGTTTAGATGTTAAAGGAATATTGGGTTGTGAAGGCAGTGAAGAATTAGGAACCAAAGTAGGTTGAGAAGAAGATTGATTCAAATTCTATTGATTTCTTCCAGTATTATATGTATGCCCTACAACATTATAAGAATTTGTAACTTTTAAGAATCTTGTGTAAGGGTCTAATTAGCCATTAGAGACTAGAACCCCACAAATAGAATGAATCCTTTTAGGAGAATGACTAGCCAAAGTCAAGTAAACAATGAGTCTCTTAGGATTTCTAAGAGCCACAGAGACTACCACTACATTCACTGACTTTTCAACTCATGAAGAGGAAGTAGATGGTTGTAATGAAGATGTTTGTCCATGAGATCTAAAGATAGGAGAAGATGCCTCTAAGAAATCATCTAGGGCATCATCTAGCATAGTGAAATCCTCCTTAGAAAAATCATTATCATAGACATTAAAACATTACAGAAAAAGATTTGACATGCTTCACGTCGAGTTCACCAAAAATGTAGAGAAGGGGGATTAACAGCTCATGAGTCTCTTTCTTACCAAGAGAATCCCAAAAAACAAATTTCCCTAAACTACCTCATACTAGTTATTGGATTGGAAAGAGGGATGAATAAATTGTAAAGAAAGGACTGAAGACAAAATATCAAAAATAATATTATCACTGAGATTATTATCACAAAGGGAGAAGCTCTCAACCAAAGGATGACAGCATGAGAGCGGGATGCCAACGCGATGCATTGAAGTATTAGAGGCATGTTGACATCTTGTATAGACAAAGCATTAAACCCTTAGATAGAATTACAAAGGATCTACTAACTGATTCAGATCTGAGGTTTGTTTAATCTACTAAGTTAACAAAAAGTAGGAAATACTAATAAAAGACAAGGAGGTAGAGGACCAAATTATAGAGGGTCTTGCACTTTGAACCCTTCCTCAAAGCTCTACACAAGCAACCTACACACAGTGAATGAGGAAAAATGTTGGGGCAGTTTTAGGGCTTGCCATAGTCGAACTCCCATTTTGGTGTTCCCACCTCAATGGACCACCAGATAGATAGAGAGGATAATAGACACAAAGTGATAAAATCAAACCCCACTCGGGAGGAGAACCTGTATCAAAAAATAAGACACAAAGTGATAAAATCAAACCCCACTTGGGAGGAGAGCTCGTACCACAAGATAAGACACAATAGATAATATGATAGCAAATAGACAAGAATCAAGAGAGCATTACCAATAGTTTGTAACCCCATCTTGGCTTGATAAACACTATGTTGAGTGCTTGCAAAAGAGCTTTGGCTATTGGAGGTATTTCAATCTAGCAAAGCTTCACTATAGAGATGATGTCGAGAGAATGGAAGAGAAAGAGAAGAGATCTAGAATCAAAGAGTGATAGAGTGAATAATAATGAGAATGAGAGGAAAGGTTTTGTTCAACTGCATGGGCAGGAAGAGCTATTACTCTTGAGAATCAACCACATGGGCATGTGTCACAAGTCAAATATTCTGACATTCCTCATTTGAACTCCCAAAAGTACAAGGATGCTAGTGCATCACATAGATTTCCAACTCATCATTTCACAAGAAATGAGGTTGCGAACTACTTTCTCTTCATCATTGGTCCTTATGAAGTCAAAATTGTGAAATTTTCACCCATAAGGTTCTTGTCATAAATGCGGCTAGGCACCATAAATACAAGGGTCAAATACATAAATGTGAAATTACCACGAGGTGTAATTTTATGACATTACAAGTCTATAGTTAAACCTAAGGGTACCATTGAAGACTTGGTGATAACATTGGGTTCATGGGAGTACCTTGTGGACTTTATGGTATTGTAACCTAAAGCTAATCTTGTAGGCTATCCCCTCATCTTAGGGAGACCTTAGTTGGAAACAAAAGATGCCTTCATAGGTTGTAGGTCTAGGAATATGATCATTTCCAATGAAAATGTGACTAGGAAATTAGTCCTTTATCCACTAGCCCAACCACATGTAGACCTAGAACAAACTATCTGGCCTGCCTTAGATGAGGAAGATCAATACCCCTTACAAGCCCTAATGACTATTGAACATAACCCCTTGCTAGAAAACCAAGATGAAGATGACCTGATAGCAAACATCATGCAAAACAACTATGGTAGGGACCAGCAACATCATGACTATCTAACATGTTTGCAAGATCCTCTACAAAATATGATCCTTTCCAATTCATCTGAGTCAGTTTC
This sequence comes from Sequoia sempervirens, assembly GCA_007258455.2. Lineage (NCBI taxonomy): Eukaryota > Viridiplantae > Streptophyta > Pinopsida > Cupressales > Cupressaceae > Sequoia > Sequoia sempervirens. Next base: position 269,599,311 of record VDFB02000015.1, on the reverse strand, counting down.
ACAAATTTTCCATACTTTTTTACCACACCAATGTGCTCCAAACATAGCAAGACTTGACATTTCATCTGTTCAAACAACATCCATGACTTTAGAGATAATGTAAGGTAAAACATTAAAGATATACAACAGACCTCATTGATGAATGTGTTGCAAGCACACGTAGCAGCCTTTGCATGGGATTACCATGACATGAAGGGGATAGACCCAACATTATGCATGCATAGGATTTACATCAATGATGGTTTCAAACAGGTTAGACAACCCCAAAGGATGAACCCTACAGTTTCCATCTCTGATAGTCAGTGGGTGTCACCCCTAGTAATTATTCCTAATAAGGGAGGGAAATGGAGAGTGTGTATAGAATACCATGAATTCAATGTTGAAAATAGGAAGGACCATTTTCCACTTCCATTCATTAACCAAGTACTTGATTCATTAGCAGGAAAGAAGTATTTTTCTTTTCTGGATGGATTTAGTGGCTACAATCATATTAAGATAGCCCCATAAGACCAAGACAAGACAAATTTTGCACGCCCTTGGGGTACATATGCTTATTTTATCTTTCCATTTGGGCTATTAAATACACCAACCACCTTCCAAAGGGTAGTACTAAGCATATTCTTAGACTTTGTACATGATTCCATGGAGGTTTACATGGATGATTTTATAACTTATGGGAATACCTATGATGAAGCACTTGGAAATTTGGAGAAGGTACTAAAGAGATGTAAAGAAAATAGCATGTCCCTAAGTCATGAGAAATGCTACATGATGATGAGTGAGGGGGTTGTATTAGAACATATTGTGTCAAACAAATGAATTCAATTAGACCCCAACAAAATTGAGGTGATATCAACACTCCCTATGCCTCAAAGACAAAAGGATGTTAGAAGTTTCCTTGGACATGTTGGGTATTACAAGAGATTCATCCAAGACTTTAGCAAACTTGTAGCCCCACTATTTGTCTTATTGTAAAAAGATGTAGAATTTGAATGGATAGTTGCTTGTCAACATTCCTTTGAAGCACTCAAGGCAGCATTAACCAAAACCCCTATCTTGAAAGGACCAAATTGAAGCTTACCTTTCCATATCCATATAGATGCTTCTGATTTTTCCATAGGAGTTGTACTTGGACAAAAGGAAGGAAATAAAGAGAATGCCATATATTACATCAACAAAAATCTTTGAGGGTAGAAATCAACTATACAATGACAGAGAAGGAGATGTTGGCAATAGTTTATTCAAATAAAAAAATTCATACATTATATTACAGTGCATTCAGTGTTCATACACACTGACCATACAAAAATTAGGTATCTAATGAATAAACCAGTGGTTGGTGGCAAGCTTGTCAAGTGGTTATTGTTACTTCAAGAATTTGACATTACCATTATGGATAAGCCAAGTAAAGCAAATGTAGTGGAAGATTTTCTATCTAAAATACCAACCAAATTAGAAGATGTTTTTGATGACTCATTCCGAGATGAGCATTTATTTTCTCTATCTTTGCATACACCTTGGTATGTAGATATTGTAAACTATCTCGTAGGAGGAAAAACACCACCCCATTTCTCCCCAAGGGAAAATAGATAGTTAGTTCACAAGATTTTTCCCTACTCATGGATAGTTGGATACTTATTCTACACAGTCCCATACAACATAATGAGAAGATGAAGTATATGATAACCTTAGAGCATGTCATGATGAACCCTATGGAGGGAACTTTGTAGTAAAGAGGACATCTCTTAAAATTCTCGATACTGGCTATTATTTTTCAACTCTTCATAAACATGCAGTGAAATATACCAAATGTTTTGATAGATGTCAAATAATGGGAAGGAAAACAAAAATGGATGAAATTCCATTGCAACCATAGTTAGCAATAGCACCATTTGAAAAATGGGGATTGGACTTTATTGGCCCCACTTCACCAACATCAAACAATAAAGATTACATATTGGTCTGCACATATTACCTTACTAAATGGGTAGAGGTTGAAATAAAGAAAAAGGGATCCTAGGCCCTTAATGTAAAGAACCTAGGATGCAAAGGTGGCCTTTTTACAAATTTCATTGAGATGTAGATCCAAGGTGAAAAGATTGACTTCTAGCCCTAATGGTGAGCCAATTAAACCTAAATATACATCTGAAGGGGGATTGGAATGGATTGGAAATATTTTAGAATGATTAACTTAATGATCTTATATGTCCTAATATTAAAAAGTAAAGATCTTGAAGATTGGCTAAGGGAAACAACAATTTACCAATGGATTTGGGAAGTGCGGAGGACAACAAACATGCTCAGAAAAGTTGGTTTTGAGGTTCATACAAGGACTCATTCACCCATGGGGGAATGGGTCTTTGTACATGGGTTTTGACCAAATTTTTGGGTCTTTTGGTACAAGATCTAAGCTTCCCTTTGACAAGTCCCATTATCAAAGTGACAAAAATAAATTCTGCAACTTAGTTTCTATGGATTGACAACTTTGATGACAACAAATGCAATAATGCAAAATTGCTCCTTCAAGATCTTTTCAATTCTTCATCAACCTTTAATCTACATATACACAAAGAGGGAAAATTATTTTGTTTGTATGGGGATTTGCCTTGGTCAAACCCCGGTTTGGTAATTAAACATTAATAGAAAGATAATGAAAAGGGAAGGAAATGATGAATGAACAACGCTTGCTAAAACTCACCACCCTTTAAATGGCTTCCCTTAGAGGACTGAAGTTAAACACATCTCTCCAAAGGAACTTGATCTTGCTTTGCTTGATTGATTTTGATACTTGAAATCCTTGGATGCTTTAGGATCAACAATGCATATTAGCCTTCACAAGATGACACAAACACACATAAACTTAGACATGATGTTAGGATCTTGATTGTTGCAACAAATGATTAATAAATTTGCTCTTGAATGGTCTTGACAATAATATTTTCTCATATGAAATTGCTTCTTGATCCTTATATTTTAAATGATAAAAATACTATGTATTTATAGGTGTTTATCTAATTTCCCAAAAAACAAATTCCAAAATCCTATAATTGCAAATTGAAATTGAATCATTAAAATACCACCAAAAACATATTTTAAAATGGTTCTTGGCACTTAAAGGGGACCTATTCGCCCATGGGAAAATGGGTCCTGACCTATAAGTCCAAGACACTCATATTCGATAGTGATTTAATTATTGATTGCATTTATTTAATGTCGGTTCCCCTTTTGGCAAACGAGAAAAATAAGGCTTTGGAATGCATAATTTGGTAAATTAGAAGCTTCATTAAGTCCAATAAATTAAGGGACCTAAACATAGTGTGAAATTGTAAAGGTATACAATTTTCTACACTATAGAGGTTAAGGATTTATAGTTTGCAAGGGATGGGAATGTGGCAAAGCTTTTCTATGAAGACATATTCACAAGTTATGGAATTTGAAGATAAATTGTCACATACCAAGGACCCTAGTTTACATCAAAGTTGATCACCAAATTGATTCAAGAATATGAGATTAGACACAAGAATCTTCACCTTATCACCCTCAAGCAAATGGGCAAGTGGAAGTCACCAACAAGGAAATTGAAAATATCCTCACAAAGACAGTGCAAATTCATAGGAAGGATTGGGCAGCCAGATTGCCTAGGGCAGTTTGGGCTTATAGAATAATTTGGAAGACCACAACAAGCTTTACACCATATGAACTAGTGTATGGTAAGAAAGCAGTACTTCCTATAGAATTTGAGTACAAAACATTGAGGACATTAGTCAAATTTTGGCATGGATTTGTCAACAACAGAACAGGATAGATTGCATAACTTGAATGCCCTGGATGAAATCAAAATGGAAGCCATACACCACATTGAAGTTTTCCAAAATCAAAGAATCCATTCGCATAATCAGTTTATTAAGACAAAGGAATTCAGTACAGGTGATTGGGCTCTACTTTATGACTCTCGATATAAAGATTACAAAGGGAAATTACAAACCAAATGGCTTGGGCCATATGAGATAAAAGCAAGTATTTCCTAATGGATTAGTGTAGCTACAAAAAATTGATGAAGTAAGGTTCTCATTACTAGTTAATGGAAACATATTGAAGCTTTATAAGAAACCATTGTAGAAGGATGACTTCCTTCTTACATCACAACAACAATTTGAACCTGCAATTGAAAATTAAACAATAGAGACAACCGGTTCTACAAATGAATTAGTATAAACAAGCTACACAACTCGCCCATTGATGTTCCACAGGTATAATTTTATCACATATTTCATGTGCACACACTAAACAGGTGACAATTGGAAACATTCATTTTTAAGAGAGTCACAGAAGCAATAAGGACCTACAACATAATGCCTCTGGGTGACAACTTACACAAGGGACTTGTTACTGCATGAGATTCAAGCACTTGTTTGTTAGTCATTTCATATTACCATCCACATTAATTGCATATCTATCACTTCATAACATATCCTTTTGTGTGTGCAACCATACATATTCCATTTTCATTACATACAACTTATTACATCCATTCACACATAGCAATCCTACCATCTTTATCGATTATAACGTACCATGCAATTAATCTTACCTCACCTATTCCATACACTCTATAGCCTTTTCATCCCATCATTTTCCACATGTCACGTATATGATATCATTCATTTCAAATTACCACTATGCAAAATTCATTACAATCAAGGCAAGTCACTTCAAATCACATTGCAGGCAAACATTAGTTACTTCACATGAGTTAAATTTTATTTTAACCAATTCCTACAAGTACAATACACATTAACTTATCATAATTAACATAGCTAATTATTGATCTTTTGGTATGTTTATAGTGTTGGCCCCATGATTGTCGTTGCACCAAAAGGTCGACCTGTTAATGCTCGATACAACCACCAAAGTTAATGGATCCACGAGAGGTGATTAAGCCATGTCACAAATCCTTAAGGGAGTGCTAACCATCTATTGATGATCTCCCCCTCGGTGTTACCCAAGGGGATTTGAACCTGACACCTTTGGCTCTAATACCAATTGTTTGCCCCATAGTTGTCATTGCACCAAAAGGTCAACCTGTCAATGCCCGATACAACTACTAGAGTTAAAGGATCCATGAGAGATAGTTAAGCCATGTCATAAATCCCAAGGGAAGCACTGACCATCTGCCAACATATAGTTCATTCATTCATGCTACATATCTTAATTGATTTTCCACTACTTTTCTTATAACCTTCTACCAAAACCATACCCACTAAGTGAGGGTGCACTTAGTATCTTTAGTTGGGGGGGAGAGGTATTCCTTAGTTTTCTTGGTTTTCAAAAACTCTCTATAAAACCTTTCTATTGTTTTCCTCCATTTTCAAAAGACACAAAGTTTAGAGACGAGGAAAGGGTTCTCAACAACTTAATTGAAAGGTGCATTTGAACATAACAACATTTTAGCATAGTAAAAGTGGTTAAATGTGGTGGTGGAACAAGAACAAGGTAGAATTGAGGTGTTAAATTATTGAATCATACCATGGGAGGTGATATAATACACAGAGAACCAACGACACATGACCAACTATTGGAGGACACACTAGGTTTGCCCATTTTTCAACAAGCTGGTTGGTTACAATATTTTCTGAAGCTCACATAATTTAATGAGGTTATGACCCAATAGTTTGCAAGCACATTGCAAAATGATGAAGCAATTATTAGGGGCTTAAGGGTAGATACTTCAGCAGTTTTCATTATTGAATTATCTAGATTGCCAAGAATAGGAGAAGAGTTTCCAGTTAGGGAAAATGTTATTAATGCAAGAAACGAATTTAGACAACTAAGAGAAAACATGTATTCCTCTTCTAAAGGTACTAAATGATTATATTTACCTTGGATTTTGGCTTTATTTTTTATTAGTTAAGCAGGGAAGGGCCCTAATCCCATGGTTACAACCAACAAACAAAAAGGAACTGAAACAAGGTGGGAAACAACACCACTAGCAAGAACCAAAAAATAGCAACTAGATTTGTATGCAGGCCATCATTTAACATAGTAACCATAGTCTAGCCAGTAGTAATAAAAAATAGTAAGTTTCTACTAGCAAACTTTAAACTACGTAAACCATTAATCAAATCAACAATGTCCTAGGCGGTATTCCACCAAAGCAAAACTATTATAAAATAATAGTCTGAGATTATGAAACAAAAAGACAAAAAATAGAAAGTAGTCATCAAAGCAGCAACAAGAAGCCATTACTTGGCTTTCTTCAACAAGTCCCCATATTTTCTAATGAGAGAGATGTACTCTCTCCATTCAGGTCCCTCAGACTCATCCAACATCTTTAAGACATCAGGCTTCCCCTATTTTTTAAACTTCCTGGAAATTTTGGTTTCTCTAGAAATAGTTCCTAGCATTTTCCTCCTCATCAGTCTATTAGTTACCTTCATTAGTGTAACTAAGGCCTTTTCCATATCATCAAACTTAACCTGTAGAAAATTTAGTCTACTCTTCATGAAATCAGTGCTTGAGTCCTTAGTATTAATTTCCATACCCATATTTCCCGCTTCCTGTACATTCTCAACATCATTCTTTTGTTCCTCCTCTTCCTCTTTCTTTCCCTCATCTGATCCTTCTTCCCCCATATCATAAGTTGAGTCCTCAAAATCCATATCCTCAAAATCATCTTCCTCCTGGGCTTCAAACTCTTAAAAATCCAGGTTTTCCTCCTCACACAATCATTTTCTATTTTCCTTTTTTGTCCTTAGAGGCAGCTTTGGCGAGATGGGAAAACCTTCTACCACTGCTTCCTCTGCTCCCTTGCCCCTACAAAGTATCCTTCAACTCCTCATTATTAACACCTTCCTTATAAATATTAATTATGTCACTAGGGTTATATCTCTTTTGAATTTCTTCACTTTGGGAAGTTCCAGCAACAAAGGCGAGTGTTTTCTTTTCTCCGGTGTTACCTTGATGAGCTCAATCTCATAAACACCTTTTCCTTCACATTTTTGCGACACAGGAGTAGAGGGGTTTGAGACATTGGCCACAGGGGACTAGCTCTTTGGAGGAACTAGCACCCTCCTAGCAGCAAATACAGGAGGGAGGCGAGGATTAGGTTCCATAGAAGGAATTTCCTCAACAGTAGGATTTTCATCAACAATAAGATTTTCTTCATCAGGCGGTTCCTCATTATCTCCATCAAATTGGTTGGGATTATCATTTCTACCGGTCAAAGGGTTACCATGAAGATTAAGAGCTAGAGCATACTTATACAGGGTTAACATCAAACCTTGGTGCAGGAGAGGACTGGCACCCTTCTCAATATTGAGTTGCAGGGAGTACAACAAATAATGTGATTGAGTAGGGGAAAATGGTACGCATGTACCAACATATACCTTCCCTCTAAAGTAAAATACCACATAAAAAATAGGCTAACCAAAGCAAAGGGAGGAGGGAGTTCCAACCTAGCATACCTATTTTGAAATATTTTTAGGTTCTCTCCTTCATTCAGGAAGTTGTCCACGAACTTCTAATAATCAATCCCACTTTTCTTTGCAACTTTAATCCCTTGGTTTTGCAGACCAGTTGCTTCAAAAATGAACCTCGTCATGACCTTGAACTTCACCACACCAATGGATACACTTCCTTTCCTCTAGGAATTGGTGAACTTGGTCGTTAAGTTCTCGTTGTACCCCTTCAGAGATTAAAAGAACGAAACCATCCCTGCATTTTCAAAAAGCCTCCATAAATCCACATTTTGCTTAAGGGCCTAGCAATTAGGAGGCTTAGTTTGTTTCCATGGGCCTCCCATTTTGGTTTTCTGCAAATTCATAGGTTGCAACAAGATTTTCTTCATAATCTCCCACTCCTACTTTCTTTCCTTAATGCAGAAAACACTCTTTTGCAAAATAACAAACATAGCTGATAAAAAATGTAGAGTCGAGAAGTTCCTTTTTGTGAAAACCAATGACATAATTCTTAGTACCATTAACCCATCATTATTCTTACAAGTATTAAAATCCTTATTAATTATCTTACCTTGCTCAACATTACAATTTTGGGAATGGCTGACACTAGGCAAATCGGCAAACTTTGAGATGACATCCCTTAACAACTTGAAATACTCCATATGATCATCAGTCACCTCAGGGAAGGAAGAATAATTAATTTTACTTCTAGCTGAGATTATCAAAAACAACCTCATACTCCCTATATCATCATTACACGATAATCCTTTAAACACAACATGACACCCATGCTTCCCGCTTAACTTCAACATTTCATCTTTGCATAGTGTAATCATTTTCAAAATTTTCATTTAGTATCAAGTATCTTAAAGACTTTTGCATATTACCATTTGTCTAGCAGGTACACCCCGTACAACTCAAAGCCACGTTGGCGGCACAGTCAGTGGCTTTGTTTCCCTCTCTATAGACATGTTGCACCCTACAATTGGAAAAGTAATTCTTCAGGCCTAGGCATTTATCAATTATATTTTTTAACTCCCATGGTGGCACAACCACTCCATTTAGAATATCCACTATTAGCTTGGAATCCCCTTCTATTGTGACATTTTTAAAACCAAGCACCTTCAAAGTTATGAAGCCCCCTAACATAGCCATTGATTCAGCTTTATCATTAAAACAGAAACCCATATTCACACCAAAGCTCACTATGCATTCCCCTTTGTGGTTTCTTAACAGACCTCTTGCACCTACTAATCTCGGGTTGCCTTTTGAGCACCCATCAAAGTTACACTTTATCCAATCCTTCTGCAGTGGACTCCACATAGTAGCCATTCTAGTTATCATCATTGACCAATTGAGTTTAGTAAGATCCTTCCTTATGCCCCAATTTTGCTTAATCCTCATCTCTTTGTAGTTAGGCCAAGCTTTGGAAAAACAATATCTTCCAGTCTCAATGTTTTCCTTAATCTATGTTTGTATGATTAAACTTACCTCCCAGCTGCTTCTCTCCACTTCCCTGAAAATCCTATTATTTTTTTCCTTCCATAATCCCCAAGTGACAAAGGGGGGAACTTGGTTCCAAAGGTCAACAATAACATTGTGGGAAAAAGGAAAATTCGACCAAATTTTTATAAACAACTTCATTGCATGTGAGTAAACACCCAATCATAGGACAACAATGACAAGAAGCGGGACCACACCTCCCTTGTGAATTGGCAGTGAACGAAAATAGTTAATTTTGGGAACCAAGTTCTTCAACCACACCTTATCCCAGAAATGGTCTATCAAGGCATCCAGAGGCTTCACTAGTTCTTCATAAGCCTTTTTGACCAAGAAACAGCCTGAAGAGCTACCTTTCCAAATCCATTCATCTTCCCTTTCCCTATCAAACCACTTAGCCTCCCCAATCAGATTATGCAGCCTTAGAAGGATCGAGTCCCATTTTACCTATCTCTGACCTCTTAGATTATCCCTCCTTAATAGCATTTTGAACTCCTTCCAATTAGGCTCCTCCATCTCCCAGTTAATATAGTTGAAAACCTTTTTACCACAGATCATGTTTAGACTTTGTTTGAGAGGGTTTAGTTCGACTATAGAGGACAAAGTGGAGGTCTCTATCCATGGGTCCTTCCAAAAGTCAGTATTATTCCCATTCCCAATTCTCTTTCTTACCCCCAGCTTCAACACATTTTTTAATTTAACAAGATGATTCCATAAAGCATAACCACTAGGCAAGTTTAACAAAGAGAGAAAACAACCAGGATTCTTGTTCCTCAAGTATTTAGCTTGGAAATTTTTGACCCAATCTTTAGAGCCTTCAAGAAGATTCTAGCCAATTTTTGCAATGAGGGATTTGTTAAGCATGGATATTCTTCTTATTCCCAAACCCCCTCTCCTTTTGGGAGTGCACACTTTTTCTCAACTAACCAAGGACAGTCTATTTTTTTCTTCAGTTCCTAACCTTAAAAATCTTCTCTGCATCTATTCTATCTTTTCCCCTATAAAAGTAGGAATTTTAAAGAGAGAAAGGTAGTATATTGGAATATTCTGAAGGTAGGATTTGAGTAGTTGAACCTTCCCAGCCAAGCTAAGAAGCTTCCCCTTCTATCTAGCTAGATTATTTTTAACTCTCTCAATCAGCTGATTCCAGTAGTTATTTTCCAACTTCTTAGAGATCAAAGGTAGGCCAAGATAGGCTTTAGGTAAGGAAACTTCCTGATGTCCCGAAATTTTAACCACTCTATCCTTAATTTGTTCATTAGTATTGAAGAAGTATTTTTTTCTTTTTTTCATAGTTTATACA